>OY804594.1:64213667-64955552 GCA_963680895.1 Fragum sueziense | reverse complement strand
TGTGCGCATGCGCATATGTGACATTAGAAGTAATTAGGTCTAAACGCATTAAGGGCCGTAACTCTGACATTAAAGGACACAAGGCAATGAGATTTCGACAAAACGATTGCTGAAAGCCTGGGAAATAACGTCAAAATATATTTCAGGCTTTTACTTCGATAGTTTTCCAAAAACAAGAAATCTTGAAGTGTAAAGTTTTCATTTTTGTTCAGTATATAAAGGGAATAGTCTAGAAAAAGTAAACACATTTTATCACTTCTCTCTCACTTCTCTCTCACTTCTCTCTCTCACTTCTCTCTCTCACTTCTCTCTCTCTCACTGCTCTCTCTCACTTCTCTCTTTCTCTCACTTCTCTCCTTCTTACTTCTCTCGCTCAGTTCTCTCGCTCAGTTCTCTCCCTCACTTCTCTCTCTCACTTCTCTCTCTCTCTCACTTCTCTCTCTCACTTCTCTCTCTCACTTCTCTCTCTCTCACTTCTCTTTCTCTCTCACTTCTCTCTCTCTCACTTCTCTCTCTCTTTCACTTCTCTCTCACTTCTCTCTCACTTCTCTCTCTCGATTCTCTCTCTCACTTCTCTCTCTCTCACTTCATTCTCTCACTTCTCTCTCTCACTTTTCTCTCTCTCTCTCTCTCTCATTTCTCTCCCTCTCACTTCTCTCTCTCACTTCTCTCCCTCACTTCTCTCTCTCAATTCTCTCTCTCACTTCTCTCTCACACTTCTCTCTCTCACTTCTCTCTCTCACTTCTCTCTTTCACTTCTCTCTCTCACTTCTCTCTCTCATTTCTCTCTCTCAATTCTCTCTCTCACTTCTCTCTCTCACTTCTCTCTCTCACACTTTTCTCTCTCACTTCTCTCTCACTTCTCTCTCTCACTTCTCTTTCTCTCACTTCTCTCTCTCTCACTTTTCTCTCTCACTTCTCTCTCTCACTTCTCTCTCTCACTTCTCTCTCTCACTTCTCTTTCTCTCACTTTTCTCTCTCTCACTTTTCTCTCACACTTTTCTCTCTCACTTCTCTCTCTCTCACTTCTTTCTCTCACTTTTATCTCTCATTTCCCTCTCTCACTTCTCTCTCTCTCACTTCTCTCTCTCTCTTCTCTCTCTCAATTATCTCTCTCACTTCTCTCTCTCACTTCTTTCTCTCTCTCACTTCTCTCTCTCTCTCTCACTTCTCTCTCTCTCACTTCTCTCTCTCACTTCTCTCTCTCTCACTTCTCTCTCTCTCTCACTTCTCTCGCACACTTCTCTCTCACTTCTCTCTCTCTCAATTCTCTCTCTCACTTCTTTCTCTCACTTCTCTCTCTCTCTCTCTCTCTCTCTCTCTCTCTCTCTCTCTCTCTCTCTCTCTCTTTTCTCTCACTTCTCTCACACTTCTCTCTCTCTCACTTCTCTCTCTCATTTCTCTCTCTCACTTCTCTCTCACTTCTCTCTCACACTTCTCCCTCTCACTTCTCTCTCTCTCTCTCACTTCTCTCTCTCTCTCTCACACACTTCTCTCTCTCACTTCTCTCTCACACTTCTCTCTCTCACTTCATATGCCATTTTGCAAGAACGATGAGGGGTGAAAGAGAGTGTTCAGCCTTTCTTGACGTTTGTGTTACCACGGCAATCACAAAAGGGTCAAATTGAAAAATCCAGGTAAAGTTTTATTGCACCTTTTAGACTAAAAAGGATCACATTTTATGCTAAATTTTATCTAATGTCAGTATTTCTTTATCCCTATGTGTATTATTGACTGCACAAAAGTTATCGCGGTTGGATAAGGTCAGCCGTCTGATTCTGAACTATTCAATTCTTAAACAATCGTCCCGTGGCTCACACTCTATTTCATGCACGTTCTTGTGTCCACACGTCTTCTATTGCCTATGACACTAACATTTAACTTTTTTTCGTCAGAAAAGAGGGGCTAATTCCAATCTGCGTGTGTTTAAAATGCTACATAAGGTCAAATATGTGCGTTTTTGACGTTGACGTCATGTTACGGTATAACTCAAGGGATCTGGCTATCGGACGTCTAGCACTAAAATTAATGTTTCAATTTCGACATCGAACAAATGTCCGTCTCAACTAACGATTTCATGCTTTTTCACTGCAGCTTCCGGTATAAACGTAACGTCGTTTCACGTTAATGCTAAACACGAATTTATTGGTCTTGGTTATGGATACACACATTTTTCGACCCCCTAAGCGTTGAAATGCGTTCTCGAAGTTAACGATTGATTGGCAGGTGCAGTTCATTTGCATAGAAACACAAAATTTCATCCTGGCTATCTCATCATGTTTAATATCCTGTTTTTGTCGGCATCGGATTGCTTACCTTTTCCTGGTAACTGGAAAACAACTCTGGCCTTTTGTGTGGCGACCAACAAAGGTCAAACATGCAAAAAAAGGTCACTATTTACAACACCATTGTGTGGGTGGGGTATTTTGGTAATTTTAACGATATGCACGTGCAGATTGCTGTAACGTCGATGAAACAGACGTGTTCATTTAGAATATCAAAAAATAATTGTGAAAACATATGGTCGTGAAAATATTATAATTATACTTTGAAATGAAGAAAATAGAATTATTCTAAAACTGTAAAGTTACTTTTGCCTTTGAGTAGGCCTATATGATAAATGATTCCCAGAATGATCTGTACTTTGTGTATTGGAAGTAAATATCAAAATCAGGTGCTGTTTTTGGAAAGGATTCAGCCGATATATATGTCTCGATAAATGACCTGACAGAGCATCTATTGCTGATAGCTAGAGATGTTCTGCCAGGTCATTAATCGTAAGCTATAGGCTATATTGGTTGCATTTTATGGCATTTAGCACGTAAGATTAATTTAACCCATTACCACACAGTGACACTTTTTGACTCCCCACAAGATAATGGCTTTGGAAAACATTGTGGAAAATGAACAATTGCTTGTGACAAGCAATCTCTTCATTTCCCACAATGTTTTCTACTCAAAACGACCATAAATATAAGATTTTATTCACTTTAAACTGTCGTCTGCAACATCTTTGAATTTGGACAAGTCTAAAATTGTGTCGTTTGGTAATGGGTTAATCAAAACAAGGTCACATATTGCGTGTTTGTCAGTGCGCAATGGCTCCCAAAGGGTTTTTATTACGTGACTGTTGATTAGATACAGTTTCGGAGAGTATACCTTCTCTGATATAATAGAATTCTTGATTACTTAGATCGACACTTTACAAAACAACATGTTTATGTTTGACGTCTCCAGTGCAGAATGCGTTGGAAAGCATTGAAGAAAAAGAAGAAAATGCTGACGACCAGCATTTTCTCATTTTCCCCAATGCTTTCCATGTCATTTTCAAGTATATTGTTGGTTTTTTTATGTATATATTTTGTTATCTTTTAAACATTCGAATTTCGACTTTACCAAAATTTTGCCATTTGGAAAGGGATGATGCTTGTTTTTTGTCAAATGAGGGTTTTCAGGCACAGATATAGCTTTTCACGAAGCGAACCCAGGAACGTATTTTTTGCGTGCCTAGTATGTGATTTCAAAATAACAATAACTTGTTTTAATGTCCTTACATTCTAGTAGAAAAGTACTGGTAAAGCATTGAAGCAGAAGAAGAAACAGCATTTTCTTCTTTTGCCTATACAATTTCTGAGCTATTTTGAACATAATTAGATACCTTTTTCAAGAATTGACGCTTCCTTTTTTACGTTTTTCCAATCTTTCTTTCAAGAGCAATGGTTGTTTGGGAAAGATTAAGGAAAATACAAATAAATTATCATAAGCTTTCATTTCTTTTAATCACATAACATCACATAACTTTTGTGCGAAACAATTACATATATCTATACTTTAACGATTTTCACCGAATTTTAATATTGTTGTCGACAATTATTTCAATAATATCCTCTTTTTAACAAAATCTAAAATTGGTCGAAACTGATTTTTGCAACCGATAATAAATTAATCCTACATATCAAATCTTGTCTTCTAAAGGGAGTATCTAAATATAGGTAAAGGGAACGTGCTGGTAAAAGGTACATGTTATTGACAGAATATAAAATTTTAGAAAAACCCTACAATAAATAACATAATTAGATATTTCCCAATGAAAATTCTGAAAATTTCAAGCCAAAGTATTGCGCCGTTTACGAAATATATATTTTGTGTTGAAATTGAACTAATTCATGTATACAGCAGTTCAGATGTACATTTCAATGGAATTTGTCATTTCTGTCTCAACTTTAAAGGCGTGTTTTTCGCTTATCAACAACAACTTCAAAATAACTTATAGCATTAATACGAACTAGAATAACCGATCTTAGCATCAAGACATACTTTTAAAATATGAAATGGGCATGTAATGTCTCTTTAACAACGCTCTCAAACAACTAAAATCGTCGACAACAATATTCTTTCCTCAAATCGATTCCACCACTATACAAGGAAAAACAATAATCACCGGACATACACATACATGTGGATAATCCGTATTGTCATCAATGTTTCGAACACCCCAGTCCGAGAGGAAAGAAACCACTAAAATGAGTGATAAATAGAACAGCGTTTTAGGAGTATACGACGTCCATGCCTTCCACGTACGCTTGCTAAAAAGTTGCAATAAGGCGACGTAATCATAAAGAATACTCTTCTACACAAACAACACAGAATTCTGTTCGATATAACGCCAACTACGCTCGAAAATGTCGTAACTACAGCTTGAATAAGTTGTATTTACGGTATTTTCGAAAGTAGCCTACGATAAGCACCATACCATAGTTCCTTGTTGATGCGGAATAAACTTCGTGTGTGACGTCATCAAAATAGCGTAGGACATAAACATTCAAGGCTATATATAACAAAGTCTTGGTTACCTATTCAACCAAATCCGCCAACTCGTGTCTTCTCTTACTATGTATGAGAATTTATACATAAGTACCAAACATTTACGTCATCAGAGGAAAATCTCCAAAAATATATTTTATCCATACATAAACCCTCTTCGTATCTTCTGTTCTGATATCAACAAAATAACAATAACGTTTAAAACACTTATTTCTTTAAACGTCTTCCTTCAGAAATCACCTTTACCTTACCCATACATAACAAGCCACATCGTATCTTAAGATGTACACCAATTATTTTTCTGCGTCAAAATCAAATCAATTTCTTCAAACGTTTCCATGATTAACCAAGGTAAACGGTGTCTCGGCGTCGTCCAGATAATTGTCGTCATCGATCGTGCTCTCTTTAGACAGCATGCCACGTGACGCCAACGTGTCTTCCGTCATATACGACGTTTCCGTCTGACTTCTGAATATCTGACGTCGAATGTACGCCTTACCCTTTACACACCGACACAGAGAGTTTCTGAAGGTCTGTCGGAAATTCTTCGACATGAATCCGTAAACGACGGGGTTGACGCAACTGTTAGCGTAGGACATGACGTGAAATGCTTCTCTCATATACTTCATTGGTCCCAGATGAAGCATCGGTAAAACATTGAAGGCAACGAGCACGTTGTTGATGGTGATGGGGGCCCAGCAAATGACGAAAACGATGATAATAGCGACCAGCATTTTTATGACCTGAAAGAGAAATGATAGATATAGGCTAAACGTGGGTATTGAAAGCGACACTTATAAATAATTTCGCTTGAGAAAAAGATAGGCTGCTTTTCAGCCTATGTATACATGCAGTCGGATACGAACACAATGTCATGCTGTTCTGTAGCAATTTATTTGAGTTATTTGAAGCAGTTTTCAGAGAGCAGGGGCCCGTTTTACTAAGATTTGCGTAAGTTTTTGCGTAACTTTACGTGCAAAAAAAAACCTTACGCAAATTCTTAAGTGCGTTTTACAAAACGAACGTAAGAAAATTTTGAACGTAACAAAAAAAAAATTGTCGTAACTCTAAAAATGAAACAATGTCCAATGGCGGACATTTTTGCTCTCATCCATAAGAATGCACGCACTGAAATGGACCAAAGGCAGTCACAAATGCCATGAAAGATCCTTCTCCAGATCCCGGCTCATAAATATATAGATGCCCATTCTTCCAAATTATCGTTACTACAGCTACTTTGAAGCTAATATTAAGCGGGTTGGAAGAAAATACAGCGATATAATGCGTCTGACTATCAAACCAGAAGTATCTGGGCGACGTTAACCCTTTCCCGAATGACAAAAACATGATTGTATATTTCGAAAGCTGTTAAAGATGACAAAATAGATGTTGATAAATATAGTATTTGTGTACATTATAGCTAAAAAATATTGAGAAGAAAGGAGAAAAAGCACGTTATCTAAATGTTTTCTAAAGCCATTCAATTTTGATAAATGGACGTCAAAATTATGTCTTGTTTTGGGAAAGAGTTACAAGGTCAAGGATGAACAATTATCAATTCTCCTAAACTCGTTAGGTAGGCCTACAGACTGTGTCTGTAAATATGATATTTCCAGTCAAAAAGGTCCTTGTTAACCCTTGTCCTACTGACTTTTAATATTGTTTCAACCAAATCGTCGATTGCAATCAGTTTGCGTCACTTTTTTGCCGAATAATCGAAAAGAAAGCAGGCAGCGTAGGCTAAGATCAGACTGCACGTGTGTGCAGTGTGGTCTAAGTCTACACTGCCTGCCAAATTTTTCATGACAACAAGATTATGTCGTAAAAACGAGAAGGGTTTAAAATGCGTTAGGGCTAGACAATCCCTATCAATTCTTATTATATTCCATCCAAGGGTGAAATATTTTCTTTTTGTCTTTAGTATTTCCTAGATCTTTTTTCATATTTCCTTGTTTCGATTTTCGTCGGCAAAATGCAGATAGACTGCCTTGAGTCGTGAATCAGACAATAACTTCATACATCAGCCGGCTTTAATGTCTACTGCAGCTTTTATCACGCGATATTCTAATAAAATGAAAGTTTTATACGGATGTACTTTTCTATGATTATTAATGGGAAAACATTCTCTAAGTAAATATTCTCTAAGTACAGCCGAACAGGATTAAAAAATCTAACCGCTTATAATGTTAAAAAGGGACAAAATAATGTGGTTCCGTAGCGCAAGAGCACTTCTCTTGTTTGGTACTTTAAATATCATCGTTATTCAACACAATCTTCGTAACTGCATCTTATTTTAAGCAGCAGTTACGGGTTTTTTGTTGAAAAGCAGCGTAATATTTTTTCAGCAATTTATGCCACATATTTATTTCTTCTTCAATCATACTTTTATCAAATTTGAACCAGATAACATATCGTCGCTTTTCAACAAAAACCTCGTACCTGTATCTTAAAACAAGCTGCGGTTACGATGTTTTTGTTGGAAGGCATCGATATCTTCTGGTTACGGAGTATCCATCGACAGAAACAACGGAATGTCTTTATTCGATACAACGATTTCTAGATAGCAAACGTTGCTCATTACATAAGCTGTGCAGACGACGATATTAAGGTATCCAACCCCTCAAAGGCACCAAAGACCCAGATGCGGAATATAAAAGTGTCAATAATTCCTAAACTGTGTTACATTTCCATTCCAAATACAAAAATAAGCATTTTCAACGGTTTAGAATTTTGAATTAATGCAAACTTATAGAAATATTTGACAAAAATGTTCCAAATTACCTCCCTTGCATATGAATAAAGAGTAAAATAATATTTGTAAATTATTTGCTTCTTGGAACATAATCTTGAAATTTGGCTCGGTGAATCAACTTATTTGAAGTATATTTACAAGTGTGTGTAATTTGATGCATTTCGTAAGGCTAGAAAGGGGTGATTTTTTGAGGGTCTGTAAACCTTAATAGTCCATGGGCTGGCTACACCCTAGCCCCCCCCCCCCCCCCCTACCGGGATTTTATGACACCTATATTATTATAAAGCTTGATGAATTCCCTTTCAAATGCAACTTGTTGTTTGAAATATAAGTGCTGGAAAAGCATATGCGGAACGATTGATTATCTCCCCTTGAATTACAAAAATACTTGTTTATAACTCACCATATACACATTCATGGCATCCAAAATAACCCAAATTTAAGCGCAAATGACCAAAATGCTTATAAATTTTATCAATTCACATCGTTAAATAGGAAAAGATAATTTCACACCAAAATTAGCACGAATTATGCCCCTTGAATATGTAAAACAAGAGAAAAATAGTATAGATATTGCCTTTGTTTATAGTTACTTTGCATTTGGAAATCATTCCACAGCGAATAATTTCTAGAATTTGTATTAAAGTGTTTAGATGCCTTGTAATAAAAATCAAAGTGTTGACTATCGACATTCTAGGATATACTTGACATTTCAAATGATTTTCAAGATGGCCGCCGCAAAATGACCACTAGACTAAATATCGAAATATCACTGTCCTATAATTTGTTATCATGTTCTGTATGTAAATGAGATCATTTCTTAGGAAAATTGAATATATAAAATCTTAAAGAGTGTTGCTATGCTTATAATAGGCGTTTTTGTCATTTTTTTTAAAATTTTCAAAATGGCCGCCAAAATCTCAAATATGCAAAAATGATGTAAATGTTTTTTTTTTTTTTTTTTTTTCATTTCTGCAAACCTTCTGCACTTAATATTGTATTTTCAAATGTATTTCAATTTCTTATTAAAACTACACGATTCAACAAGTAAATAAATGACATGACATTGAAAATATATATTTCCAGAACAGTCCTAACTACCGTATAAATGGTAATAAATCCCCATTCCCATAAATTAAGTACTGAAGAAAATCAGAATTGATTATTTTCTAGGAGAAATAAGCATTTTCCCTCTTTGACAGAAACCATGTACCTGATTCTTTGATATTGAGTCCACATTGGAGTACGTCATTGGTTTCTTTTTGCATTAATGTTTTAAGTCTTACATGGACAAGGGACGCTTTTGATGATAGGTGTTATAGAGGGTATAAAGACATTAAGGCTTATTTTGGTCATAGAGCGTTTAAGCTCTTTTTGGTGGGCTGGATATGTTGAATACAAAACACCAATATCAACAATTTTGCCACGCTAAAATGGCTTCTTCACTGTTAATTTACATGACATATAATACAATACAATAATATGCATTTTAAGTAATCTGCCTAAATGCTCAAATACCTGCATGGGTCAATGAATAACTGACCTAACCTTTTTTTATGTTTAAATCGACATCTTTTCTCTTGAAATATTTTCCATCCAGGCCTAGTAAAGTCGTCTTTTTGCAAATTAAACACGTATTTTCTTCAATCTCATTAATATTCATAAATATGCAAATTAGCAAATTTTCTGAAAAATATCTTGGTTGTGAGAGAAATGTAATGACAACATTTTAAAACTAGCCTGAATGTTTTCTGACCAAAATAAGTAATTTTATTGCAATTAATTGATCCGACCGCTGGAACGAATGAAAATGGGTGGTTACCATGGTAATAAGCCAACTACTTGCTTATCCAGCATTTTTAAATCAAATAACAACGTGAATATATTTAAATACGCCATAAGCTTCAAGAAAATATAGATATTCAAAAGTCCTACCTGATAGGGAAGTTTAAATTCACTAGTAAAGTCTTGTTTCTAGCAAATTAAACACATTTTCTACTTTCTCATTAATATTCATGAATATGCAAATTTTCTAAAAAATAACTATATTGTGAGAAAAATATCTTGGTAATAATTTAGAAATTATTTTGAAAGATTTATGACAAAAATAAGTAATTTTATTGCAATTAATTGATCTAAGAGCTGGAATGTAGAAAAATGGACGGTTGCCATGGTAACGAGCCCGCCATTTGCTTATCCAGCACTTTTAAATTGAACAACAACCTGAATCCATTACTATACATCATAAGCTTCAAGAAAATATAGGTCTTCAAAAATCCCACAAGGGGGGGGGGGGGGTTCGGTTATGGGCCCATGGACTATAAGGTAGAATACCCGTAATGTGGCCATTTTGAGATTCATAAAACATCGGATTGTTTCGGGCGTCGTCGTTACATATCCGAATTTATTTGGGCGCGGTCGTAAACATTCGGTGGTGGAAAGTTCCACCGCCGAATGTTTTCGACGTCGCCGAATTATTCCGTCGTCGCGCGAATCACATTAGAGGCAGACTTCCTTGATAAATGGATTTGTATTCGATTGGCTGAAAAAGAGGCTGGTTTACTTATAAGTCTTACAATTTGTTATTGTGCTGTAATGGCTTACCTGTTTCTTCGTGTTATGATCATCCACAAACTTCACTTTATGCACTTTAGGTTGGTCTGACCGGGAATTCATTATTTGTCCGGGTTTACATTTAAACGTCCTGAAAACACAAACAACAAACAATGGCATAGAATTTTATGCTAAAAATAGATAGGGTTTACCGTTATGTTTTGATAAACCGTCGGTGTTGCTATAAAATCTCGTAACCGCGGCTTGAATCAAGCCATAGAACTCTACGAGATTTTATAACAACACAAACACTATTGTTTTACCGAAATTACGTGACGGATAATCAGATAAAATCGTTCCCTATTACATTTATCAACTTTGTCTAGAACTTACGCATGTCTTACGTATGTCTTACGTGCACAAAACTACGACAGTTTTAACAACGTGAGTTCCGGGTTCATATAAACAAAGAAACTGCCAAAAACATAACGTGCATATGCCAATGTCCTCACAAGCGTCTAGCTAGAAAAGGGATTAAAAAAGTCATGTTTTTGTGTATAAATATCAATATAGCCTATTTTGTCAAACCCAAATTATTTCATTTTCCCGGAAATTTAAACACACTTCACGTCTGTGGTCATTTTTGGACGTCATTAACCGTGACATACATGTAGTTGCTGATAAGCATCAACAAAAAATCAGAAATTCATCGCTGCTTTTCAGCAAAAACCTCGTAACGGCAGCTTGTTTTAAGCTGCAGTTACAAGGTTTTTGCTGAAAATCAGCGTCTGCTGCGATACGTATTTTTGCTGGTGTCTGATTATTCTTAGGGTGCATATTAAGGTAGTCTTTCCCTAATGAGATTCGCGTGACGTCGGAATAATTATTCGGGCGACGTCGAGAACCTTCGGCGGTGGAAACCGCCGAATGTTTACGACCGCGTCCGAATAGGTTCGGATACGTAACAACGACGCTCGAATCAATGTTTTGTGAATCTCAAAATGGCCGCATTACGGGTATTCTATCTTAAAAGGAGGTGAAGATAGCCTTCTAGTTCAGAACAAAACGACTGTCTGTGCACATGTATCCATCACATTTGACCACCATGAACTCTGTATAGATTTGACACAGATCTCAGAAAAAAAACATCGCAGACAAACAAATAATTTCTTTCAAGACATCCCATTATAATGTGTTCCCTAACACACAATGATATAATCAGGTCATTAAATAGGCACTTTAAATAACCCCGTCTGTCAAGCCGTGTCTGCTGGCTGACAGTTTTAACCACCGTTATAGACGCCCAATTATAGGAGAATCTGATATTCTATGAGCATCGTTTGAAGATTGAATTATCAAGGTCCAATGTGAGGTCGTGAAGATCCTTGATCTAGAAAAATCTAAACAAAACCCCAAAATTGTTTTCCTTTTATATAATAGCTTAGATATACTTTGTTGACAAACTCGGGTTTTAAGTGCAAAACAACCTCAGATAATTATGCAATTGATCCAAATCCGGACGAGCCAAAGCCCGTTTAGATATGCGGGACAAAGCATTTGTAATAAGATTTGAATGTGTTTTATGTGTTAGGGCCCCTAGTATTTATATAAATATTACCCATTCGGTTAGTCACATTGTGACATTTGAATATTTCTGACATCAGAATAAAATTATGTTGTATGCAATCTCGTACCTAAGCAATTTTGAAATTGCTCCAATGCGACGGACCTGACTCGAGCAACTTTAAAGCTACTATTTCCCAGATTGTGGACCAAAATTTGTCAAAAACAAACGAAATATACACTTTTTAAGCTTTATATGACCTGATTAAATGATTACGACAAACTATTGAAGCAACGACTCATTTTTTCGCAATTTGATACCGAATTCTTGAAGCGATGTCGAAAGTAGATCAAAAACTTAAATGAGTCAATTTCAAAATTCGCAGGTTTTTAGACCAGTAAATCATGAAAAATAATTGTCGAATATTTTAATTTTTGTGTTCTCAATTTGTTGTTAGATTATCAATAACATGTTTCAAATCATTTTCCACCCTGGATTGTTGGTGTGTAGCTTCTAAATCGGTTATTAGCCATGTGTTCCGGACAAAAATGTCTTTGGTGTTCCGGTTAAATAAAGGTATGAAATTAATATAGATTAAAAGATATTTCACATTTTTTTCACCAAATTACATTTTAAAAGGTCAATAGCTAATAAATAATAGAAAAGAATCATTTTGGATGCATAATTACATAATGATTTACAGGAAAGTGTCTTTGTCTGCTAAAGTTGTAAAAAATCAAACATTTTAGTCTCAAAATTTCTTATTTGAGTCCAAATGTCCAGAAAAGTTTCAATCGTCAAAATGAGTATGTCCAATTTGCTTTATATAACTGGTACTTTTGATGCATTTGCTTGATCAGTTTTCTTGGAAAATGAATTCAACATTACCGGAACACCAAAGACATTAGCGGAACACCAAAGACATCAACATAACCCCAAAGAAAATCATCTATTTTCTTTGCTTTAAAATGTTTATTTTGCATTGATTTAGGTTGAAATGGCAGCTAATATTTGTCCCACGTGATTCCGCTTCCCGCAACGCACATCAGAACGCTTGGCAAAATAAAAAATGCCAATGATAAGTCCAAGCTTAACCTCCAGTTGATAGTAAAATCCAGCCTCCTTTCAGACATGAATTCAGTAACACAGCATGAGCCTAAAGATATAGGAATGCAAAGAGATATAGTTAACGTGTAATAATTTAGGATTTTAATGCATTAATATAAAACATTTTGGGTAATACTGTTCTAGCATGTACCGTCTGTCAGCCTGCCCGTCAGCTCAAAACTTTGAATTGGCATTTCTCTAAAACAACTGAAATTTCGTATGTTACCTTATTTTAATAATATCTATCTGATCCATGCAATCTGACATACGTCAGTGCCATTTTATGTTTGTCTTTGGCGTTCCAGTGCTCAGACCGGAACACCAAGGACTGGAACACCAAGGACAATTTCACACTAATTTGCAAAAATATAAGTGAAAATCGGGTATTTGTTAAATCTACTATTGAAAGTATTTACTGTACTTTAAGTCAGATATACCGGACAAATATCTAATAAAAAGGTACCTTGCAAAGTACTATAAAGTGCGTCATCCCAAAGACAAAGAAAAAAAGTACTGTACAAGTTGACCGCTTTCTTTTTCAGTTTATTAACAAGACACAAAATAAATTCTTCCTCTTTCAATTGTAATGTATGAGCCTACGATAGCTTTTCAAAAGGAGGTACATGATTTTTGTCTACATCTAATTAAGATTGCATTTCTTGGACCTTTTAGACACTGGAACACCAAAGACAAAAATCTGTGGGACAAGGATATATGATGATTTTTATATCATTTACATAATATCATTTGGGTAACTGGTATATTCAAAGTGTAATTTAATATATCGTCATGCAAACTAACCCAAAAAAGTTTTTCAATTACGGTTAAAAGTAGTTATCTTTGCTGGTCAAAACCAATGAGGGTAGCAGTGGGACAAAGCAAATTTACACATTTCAGACCATATAACATGTAAAATATCTCACTAAAGCATGTCACATGCTATATTTTTATGCTTAATCAACACAATTACATTGGTATGGACTCATTTTTAACATTAATGTTTATTTGATTACTTAAATGTACAAGTTATCACACGTGGACAAGAAAACCTGCGAATTTTGAAAACGACTCAAATGACGTCACAACATACATGATGACGACATATTGAAATTCAAGCATGAATCTCGTTTGAATCTTGGTCCGCGCTGTATGCGCATGCGTGACAGTTAAAAAATAAATTCAACCGCATCTGAGACGGGGTTGAATTTTGGTTTGGATTCTCCCTAAATTCGGTTATCTCTCTTATAATTTCGGCTCAATCTCTGTCTGAATCGCATATTATTAACCATTCTGAGGTGGCAAACACAAAAGTTTTGCATATTTTTTCAAAAAAATTCATTTTTTTGCAATTAGACCATCTGTTACCATCACCCTTTCAAATATACATGTATAATATACTAATGGAAAAAAGTAACTGTGCATGCTTATATTATTATTCATTATGTAAATATACGACCTATTGACAAGAAACACCTCTCGCAATTGTCCATCAGAGCCGCTTTGTAACGATATGTCGAATGCCACCAACTGCACATACACGGACGTTCGACGTTAACGTCCTTTTCGTTTGAGTGTTTTGTTACACTGCTTTAATTCTAAGAGAGGTTTAAATTTGTTTTTATGGCGAAACTATCGTTAACTTGCTTGAAGTCCAGAAAAACATGTAATTTTGTTTAACTGAACAGAAAACAACGCGATACGTTTATCCAAAGATGCGCGTTAATGCATGCTTAAGACAGTAGCCCCCTAATGCCAAAACAATAGGTCGCCAAGCGTTTTGGTTTGCATAGAAATATCAAATAGGCACTTTTGAGACAATTTCAACAAATTAGAAACACGCGCAACTTGCCACGTTTGATACGTCGACGCGTGACGTCATTCCGATAGGTCAACCATAATCGGAACAACCACCAGTAAAATTGATTGTTGTCGGCAAAAGTTATAGCTTCGCGGATTCATACAGTGTGATTAGATTTTATTTTTCATACCTGCATGAAAAAAATAAAATTGCATTCATTCCTTAATTCAACGTCAGTGCTTTCAAGACCAGTTGGCTCTATTATTGGTGAACATCTCAAGAAGAACCTTTAAAGAGCCGTTTGTGATAATTTCGCTGACTCGTTGCTGCAGAGTATTAACGGTGTCAATTGTGTTCAAACTCCAAAATGGCTTGTGGACTTGAATTTTGCCCCTACCCACTTTGCAGGCTTGTTACGGTGATAACGTTTGGGGTAGCAAACTGACACTCATTGGAATTTAAAGGTTAAACGTTCTATTTCAAAAATTGTAACCTTTGATTCATTTAACTTATGTATTCAAAATGTTATTTAGAAAGGAAGTGTGCACAGCTTCTTTTTTCAGCTAGTATATATTGGGCTCTATTATAATTGTAAATTTGACATTTTCTTCTTCTAGATATAGCCTTATAATGTTTTTTTCCAAACATGAACATGGACTTTGCATGGAATCTCTCGAGATAGACCACAAAGTATAAACCATCAACTAACCAAAAACGTTAAGAGTGTTACAGTTCGAAAAGATATGCAAAAAACAAAATAATTGATTCGAGAAAGATAAATAAAATAATTGATTCAAGAAAGATAAATAAATAACCGTGTAAGTTAGAGCATAGAAAAATGACGGAGAAAAAGAGATTCCTAATGATCAACAATTTCTTCTTTTTGCTCATTGCTTTCCCTAATTATATTTATTGGGAAAGTAAATAATAGATATCGTTTGCGAAATGCTTAAAATAGATTAAAAATTAGAAACATTGTCTAACATGCGATTGCAGAATGACTATGTCTGTAAGCCGTGCAATGAATTTTATCGGACGTAATTTGATTCGAAAGACTGACACAATATCTTATTTTGAAAGAGTGAATGTTTGAATAATGTATACCGTCTAAAAGGAATTGAGAAGTTTGGGTCCATAATTTAACACATTCTTTAATTCTTTAAGTCCGTTGACAACATATTTTAACCCTCTCCCAAACAACACCTGGTTTTGACGACCCTCATAGAAAAGGCTTGGGAAAACATTGATACAAAAGAAACTGCTGATAACCAGCAGTTTCTCCTTTTGCCTCAATATTTTCTGAGCAATTTCAAACACAAAACTATCATTTTCAACATTGATTTTGTCGCCTGCAGCAGCTTTCAAAATGGACCACCCTAAAATGTTGCCGTTTGGGAAAGGGTTAAGACATGTACAAGAAGTTGTTTTAGTGAGGTTTAATGCCTTTTTAAAAGGTAGTTCATTATACCGCGCGCTTGGAGCCTCTAACCACGGATTTCTGTCGTTTCCACACACGTACTATCATAGAATCCTTTCCGGTACTTAAGTTGCCTATCCTTCCCATGTTTACAATTATTCGCCCAATAGTTGGATACAAAAACATAAACAAGACGATCTAAAGAAATTCTACTTATAGTGTGGTCAAAGAGCATATATTGTTTGTTTGATGTTGATAAATATGTTGATAAATATTGGTTAGAGACGCTGGCAATGCCAGTACTGGTTCACATTATTCTACGGAAAGCTCTTCTGAGTACATGTGTGTTGAACTTCCCCTTTAAACGTATTCAGAAAAGTCCGTAATAATGTAGGCTATATCAATAGCATTAAACTGTTAATTCTTATGTACGAGCTACCTGTCAAAACCTGATTTTGTTTTTCAACCAACTGAAAGGGTGAATGAACAAACTTAAGTTTAAATATAGTTTATAAATGCGGAAATTGTCAAATCCTTATAGTTGTTCATTGTGCGAATAATATAAACTGTCTAAACAACCCATGAATTCGTTACAAATTAGTTTAGTGATTTAAGTTCATTTCATTCAAATACAGAAGAAATCGATCCCAATCGTTGGGTTATTAAAAGAGACTCGAAGAGTCAGTGCACTAAAGATATTGATGCGATAATGTAAAAAATCACTTGGTCGCCAATAACCTTTTTATCATCTAATGATTCTTTTTTTAATTAAGAGGACCATGATGGTCCTTAATCGCTCATCTGAACCAAATTTATAACTATGACCCACAGTTTTATTCAATCAATTAGTAGTGCCTTTAAGACTGAAAACAAACTTATGGTCACCAACATCGTGCCCAAGTTTTGTCTCGATTGGTCACTATTTGTGGTTATCATGGAGAAACAAGACAAAAGTAGCTCATAAGGGCCCCTTTCCTGTGATATCTATTGGAACATTTTCATTTGTGATAGAGATCATCCTTGTAAAATTTCGTGAAGATTGGACCAAATAGAGCCCTAGAGTGCTAACAAGGAGACCTCATTTTAATTGGGCGAGGGAAGTTGAAAAATTACTATGTCAAAATGGTTTTGGACATGTATGGTATAGTCAAGTTGTTAATGATGAAGCACATTTTTTGAAAATCTTTACCCAAAGATTGAAAGATCAATACATACAACATTGGCATGAGTCCGTTGAAAATAGTTCAAAGTTATCTGTTTATAGATATATTAAACCATCTTTTGATAAAGAATATTATTTTGATGTACTAACGATTAAAAAATTTAGACATGCTTACTCGCAATTTCGCACTGGAGTTCATTCCTTAGAAATAGAAAGAGGTCGTTACGACAACATTTCAAGAGAACAACGTTTATGTAAAGTTTGCTCGTCACAGTTAGTAGAAGACGAATATCATTTTATTTTCCAATGTAGAGTATATGCTGACCTTAGACAAGTTTATATACCGGAAAAATATTACAAAAGGCCCAATAAACATAAGATGCATATGCTGCTTAGTAGCAAAAATGACTTGATCATTAGAAACATTTCCCAATACATCTATCACTCATTACAGAGAAGAAAGTTAATTCTAGAACTGTAATATGCATTTACATACGTTTTGTTTATAAGCGAGCGCTGAGCGAAAGGGGATGTGTCCCATACTGTTGGGACACGTCTCCTATCGTGCAGTGCTGGCGTGAAAAAATTAAAAGTAAAAGAGAATGTTTAATTTTGACGACATAAAAGAATATATTTCCATCTTGTAACCTTGTCTAAATACATTATTGTGTAAATTTAACCATCACTGTACACATGTTTATGTAACTTGTTTGTAATATATTATGTAGGGGAGACCGGGGTTAATTGAGCCACGGGGTTAAACGAACCACCCCAAATTTCTCTGGCATGCTTTTCAATTTCACGTCTTCGGTGTAAGTATTCGAAGCGGGAATGTTTATAGTATTCATCGGTGAAAATTTCGAGAGATTCTGTCTTGTTAGATGGATTTTATGCCCCAAAAACGAAATTTAGACCTTAAAATTGGTTTTCACAATTTATGCATTCCGTCTTCGTACTACAATGTACAGCAAGTCTCAGCAGTATTCTTTACATTTTACAAATATATGATATCTTCAGAATGTAAAATTGAATTCCGTTATTGCTTTCGTAAGATGGGTTCTTCACAAATGACAAGTATATGACCATGGTGTGTACCGGGGTAAGTTGAACCACTATGAAAATAAGTGCAGATAAAACGCTCAAAGTAATTCTGGGCCTATTAAATTGTCTGTTGTATGCCTAATCGAATTCTCTTGAAAACTGAAATAAATGTTTATTCTTTGAATGAAATATTATGATATTATTGCAGGTAACACCCATTTTCATTATTATGAATGAAATCTGGTGTTTATATCTCTTTTATCTGTGAATAATTATCGCAAACATGCCAAATGGCTCAACTTACCCCATGTACTGGTTCAACCTACCCCGTCAAAGGGGTTAAATGAACCATTTCACCAGCTCTGTTTAAAATGAATTTCTGTGGATTAAGGATGTCGAAAATATCTGCCAAAGGTTTAGAAACATACGAGAGATGTTGATCTTTGATGTGGCATTGATCAGAGCACTCTGCGTAAAACTAAGAAAGCCCTATCTGAAATTTATCAAAACGTGGTTCATGATGCCCCGGTCTCCCCTACAATAGGCTGTAGGCCTGAAATGTATGAATAAACGAATTGAATTGAATAAGGATTTTGTCATTAAGGCCCCTTTTCCCGTGATATTAGACAAAATGTTTCCATTTTCGATAGAGTTCATCCTTAGGACTAGACAAACATTCTGACCAAGTTTCAGGAAGATTGGGCCAAAATTGTGGCCTCTAGAGTGCTAACGATGTAATTGTTGACGACGAACGACGGACGACGGACGACAGACGACGGACATTCAATGATCACAAAAGCTCACCTTTGAGCACGATGTGCTCAGGTGAGCTAAAAATCCCACATTATAATGCATAATATTCCTGGTATTTTCTACCTTGTTTCAAGTCGAATTCAAATTGTTTACGTGTAAACAGAATCCTTGATAATTTTCTGTCACTGCGGTGTCGCTTGATTCCCCACTGAATTGTAACTTATATAATTGTAGCTAGCCACTCTTAATTGTAAGCAAGGCACTAGAAACATATACTTACGGTTCGTTGCGCATGACGGACCTATGCCTTGTCATAAACCACAATTCCTGGCATATTCTGATGTAAGCGAATGACATAATGAGGACAGGAAAGAGGAGTATTACACAAAACATGTATAGTTCATATGTCATTGTGTACGCCGGACTGGACCATTCCTTCAAGCACCACGTAGCCTTTCTGTATAGGCCGACTGTAATATGGACCTGAAAAACACGAGACATTTTGTTTGATCATTCATGATCTCAGGACAAAGTATAGCACAGAGAAGATATAATAATTTGTAAACAGAACATGACCATTCTCTCAAGCATTCAAGATGACCGATACAAATCTCTTGAATACCGGTATTATATGAATCGAAAAATATAAACCTCCACAGGTAACAGTAGTATTTCCAACACTGATGAAAACATTAAATAAAAGATCATAATGTAAGAAAGTGTTAGGCCTATGTTATTTCAACCATACCAAGATATCTTTATGTATATAGGTAATTTGATATACGAACTTTTTTGAAAGTCAAGGAGGAAAATTGATAAAGATGTCTGTCTATTGTTTTGTCAAATTGAAACGGAATAAGGCTTGATCATTTTTCAGAATTTCAGGAGGCATTTCTGTAACAGGATCCTGAAAATGAAGACAAAAAAATTATATCAGACTCGTATGTCAGAGTACGACAGAAGACAGATTTTCTAGCGATTATATTCTAAACTTGGAAAGAAATTTATCATATAGCATTAAAAAGTCTGAATACTCTTTCAAATAGCTATTTGATCACCAGGCACTCCTTTGCCACTTTATACCATGGATGAGTGTTGTGGGGGAAATATGTCACAAATCACAAAAATACATTTTGCATTGATATCGTTTTCCTGACGATGGAAATTATTATTCATGTCCTCTAGAGTTGACTATCCCTATATTCATTACTAAATGAAAATGATAAAAAGACCAAACAAGATCGCCAGAAGGAATAAGTATGGCCCTCAATAAAAGGCAAATGACCTTGACTTTTCTTAAATTAATTCGCTCTTTCATCCATGTTAAGGTGGTCGTAGTTTGACTTTAAGTTTGACCTCTTCACATCAGAAATGCCGAAATGTAATCTGGAAGCAGCTGAGCATGTGAAGTTCTAATGCCTGACGTCAACTTCGAACTTTTCACCCATAAGAAGCTGCAGACATGGCTCAGCATAACATTGAAAGTAGAATCGGATATGAACTCCCGTCGTGATTATGGGGGAACTATCTAATCGAGTAGTAACATATTATATCGAACAACAGAACCTTTCACCAAAAACAACGTGTTTATACGCTAGTGCAAAATTTAAGTTGATACTGACTTTATAATTATTCATTTCCATACGGGCAATATGTGTGTTTTTATCTATAGACTGCTTCATAAATATATACGAAATTAAATCTCAAAACGACTTGTTTTTGAATCTGAAGGCACAGAAAATGTATTTGCCCCATTGAATAATTGAATCAATCAAGTTTTAAGTTGGAAAAGGGTTAGCACTGGTCATTTCTGAGATCTCAGGACTCATAAACTATTCAGCCCATAGACGTGACTGAAATTGTCGACGTTAGATAATTGAGACACTATGTCGATATATTCACGGATTAGAATCACGTGACACAATAATTTCAGGAAATGGTAAATAATTATATTAATACGTTACCGATATTACACTGTTTTAAAGCAGAGAAGGCGGAAAAATATCAGGAATTGGATGGCTGTGAGGGAAAAACAGTTGATAAAGAAATTATAGACGACCATATCGCTGCTTTTCTTCAAAAACCTCGTATCTGCAGCTTAAAACAAGCTGCAGATACGAGGTTTTTGCAGAAAAGCGACGATATAACTCTGCTTTAAACCGAATTCAAATCGGTCACACATTGGGAGATTTATTGATATTTTCTGGAATTGTTATGTCACGTGATTCACCGCCGTAGCATTAGTCCGTCAGCTTCTCGACTAAGTCACGTGTAATTGTCGAATACGCCAAATGAAACAAGAATTTCGTACAAGAGATGTATTCGGGGTTGATAGTTTTTGTTCATGGAAGTAAAATATGGAAAATTTCTTAATCATGGATAAAAGGATTTTATAGCAAGTTTTACAAATGGTTCCAGTCTCCACCGCAGTGATCTCATCTTACAGGATTAGATCTCTGCTACCACAAACATTTTGTCAAGATTTCGACCATAAGCTTTTTTATCACCAGTATTAGTTTGAAATCAAAACGCTTACGTTTCATTTCAAGACAGTCAGGTTTTACATGTGAACTAAAGTTTATAATTTCAGAATAGATCTGTTATAACCTCTTTAGTTTTTGAAGCTGCGCCAGTTCGTTACACCTCGGCCGATTCCATGAGCCTGACAGCACCCGAGGTACCAAAAACCCAACACCCTCACACAATCATACCACCGTCACGTGATTTGTGTTTGTTGGCGGTGATTTTTGTCCCTGGAACAATCGCTGCTTTGAGTTTGAAATCGTGATTGTTCTTTTTCTTGTGTCTCTTAATCTTTTGAATTTCCTCATCTCTCTTTTAACAATCTATTATTACGGTAAGATTATCCCACTTAATTCGCATCGTTTAATTCAGTGCAGTGTTTGATGGGGATAATCGGATTGTTTTTCCTCATTAGTCAGGCGATCACTATACTTCCCCGTGGTTAACCCTTTCCCAAACAGTAAAATTGTAGACTTTTAATTCGAATGGTGATGGCAGATGAAGCCAATAAAATTGATGTTTATGAAATTGATGGAGGTAATATTTGTGTCAAATATAGCTCTGTAAATATTGAGACAAAAGGAGAAAATGCTGATCATCAGCATTTTCTTCTTTTGTCTCAATATTTTCCAAATCAATTTCTACGATGGATGTTAAAAGCAGACCTGTACTGTTTTGGAAAGGATTTATCTAAAGTCGGTGACTCGGATTAATGAAGAGTTCAATTTCACGACCATTTCAGGCTCAAGATCAAGTTTCTGAAAGCAAATTTCATCAAAACACTTTTGTCTGAAACCGAATTCTTATGACATGTTAACGATAGGGAATCGAGTATAAACAATCTACCAATATCTATTTGTGATTGCTGTTCTAAGCGTTAAGGAGGATTTTTGTCAGACCAAATACTTTGATGAAATTGGCCACTGACCTTCAGTGACAATAACCAGTATTGGTAACACATTATTTGTGAACAATATGTCTATTTCAATAAGAATCTTTTAGTTTGGGAAAAGTAACTGCACGTTTTCCTCCCCCTTTTAAATCTTCAAAAAACGAGATACGAAGTTTTGCATTAACACCAACGATATCCATTTCGTTGGCAAATATGAAAGAAAATGAAGAAAAAATAGAGAAAATAAATAAACACACATTTTAATATAACTGAAAATCTATTCCGTCTAACATTTTCTGTTTCAATAGACATTCAGTTTTAATAGAAAATACGAAAGGAAGCCATTTAATTCCCAAAAGGAATATAACTTGATATCTTTTTTATATTACCAGACATTTTGAGTGTTTCAGTGAAGTTTGAGAAATAGTTTATTTGAAACAAATCTCAACGGTCAAAAAAGTCTAAACGTAGAATAGGGCCTACCCGTAATGAGGCCATTTTCGGATTCATAAAGCATCGGATTTTTTCGAGCGTCGTCGTCACGTAGGGGAGACCGGGGCAAAGTGTTAAATTTATTCTACTTATCAAAATTTTGACGATATTATGTACCTTGCAGTCGTGTAAACCATAAAATCTAAAAATATATGAAATTTTGAACAAATAAAAGTTTTTTGCAACATAATTTGCTTTTTTATTGATAAGTTAGAAAGAAAACAAAAATGTTGAAAAATGTAACACTTTGCCCCGGCCATCGGGGCAAAGTGTTACACAAAATAAAGTGCCCGGGCGAGCGGGTTATAATGCTTCTTTTTTCTTTCTACGATTATCACTTGTTATATTTAGGATGGGGACCTAAATCTGAGACTAAAAAGAAAGAAATAGAACCTATCAGTATTGCAGAAACAAGCGTCCAAGATAGACCTATTTTCAAAATACATGTATCGGAAAATTTACTTTTTGACCTCAAAAAGTAAAATTCGCGATTCTAGAACAGCCCTAACGACCAAGTTAGCCATAAAAGTCCTAGAATATAAAATATCTGAATAGAATTTATTACTAAGTGGAATTATCATGACAGAAAACATGATTGAGCTGAAAAATCAAATGTAGGGGAGACCGGGGCTAGTCCGCCCTCGGGGCATGTTCGGCCAGTGGCTCTATAGAGCCTCTAGACAGAGATAGAGAGCCGGGAACAAGATTGTTATGTCACTCATGACGAAAGCTGATCGCAGAAAGTGTTTGGTCGCATTGAATAGGAAATCATAGAAATAAGAACACAAATTCTTATTTTTTGTTACTGTCAGTAAATTTTCCACATTTGTGTAAAATTTCAATTATAGTAAGATGCGCCGTGATTTGGATTTCTTTTTTGTATATTTTTGAAGACAATTAAGTCCTCTTTCATGTTAAAACTTTTAAAAGATGCCGATTTCATGTCATCTAAAAGAAGATGTAACGTGATGTTTCAACGAGGTCTGTCTGGGGGCTAGTCCGACTATTGGGGTCGGGGCAAGTTCGCCCACGACCCATGAATAACATTAAACAAATTAAAATAAGCAATTCGCAAAAAATGCTGATTCTAATTTGTTTAATGTTATCATTGTTTTTAAATTGTTGCTGATAAATCAGAAAAACGCCTCTCACCCTTTCCCAAACAAGACCTGGTTTTGACGTCCCTAAAGGAAATGACTTGGAAAAACATTGAAATAAAAGACGAAACTGCCGATAACCAGCAGTTTCTCCTTTTGTCTCAATATTTTCTACGCTATATCATACATAAATTTCATCATTGTCAATATCTGTTTTGTTGTCTTTAGCAGCTTTTGAATTGGAACACCCAAAAATTCGTCGTTCGGGAAAGGGTTAAACTTTATATGGAAATGACAATTTTGATTTAGACTTATCACACCGTTAGACTGGTTAAATAGTTGTTCGGTCTGCTTCCGTTGTTATGCTTGCGGAGTGATATGGGAGGAAACGTCCCATGCCGGCAACTGTCATACGTTCGAGCCGATCTTGAGAAACGATAAGATCCGAGAATATTCGAATGCAAAAGGCACTACGACACACAGATATACGACTGGGTATCAGTTGAATTCTAGTTTACCACACTTATTGTAAGAAAAATATTCCTCTTAAACAGCCGAATAATTTCACTCGAAAATTCCAGAATCATCCTGAGAGAGGATGCTATTTCAGATAAAAATGAAAGTAAAACTTTTAAGATGTATGTGATGTCTCTTTAAAGACAACTCGTGGATGTTTTTCGTTATAGTATTCATAAATATTGGTGTTACCACTCACCCAGGGCCCAAATCTGTAGATGACACTCAAATATGAATAGCGTGGCTTACCATTTGTGTTTGACTGTAAATATTTCTTTCTTATGCCACTGAGACTTAAACAGATCAAATTTTTATCGATCGATGATGCAGGCCAAAATGAAGAATTTCATGAAATGTTAAAGGTTGGTATAGAAATTATCCGGACAAGGGAGAAATTCATAAGTACAATGTATTTACATGTCTCTCCATCTGTCTCAAAGTTTTCCGATGCTTTCAGTAGCAGGTTCACAATGATTCGAACGTTGTCAATATATGTAGGCCTAGACAAAGTTATACAACTTAGAGTCCATATGAGCGCCATTGTATTACGGTCGATGTATTTCTAATATTGGTATAATTATACAGAACGGCAATATAAATTTATACTAATAATTATAACACGTTTCCGTAAAATCCATATATAGCGAAAGAAGAACTGCATCGTGCATATTGATGGATCCATTTACAGTGCAGTTTTTGAACGAATTCCTTCAATTGTAAATGTAGAATACGATGTTAGAGACAATTAGAACTTTTTCTTTGATATTCTACATGATGTACAGTTAATCGACGCAAAAATCTGGTAGTATATAGAGCTACAGATAAGAGCCATTAGAGGGTGTTTTTAATCTTTTCTTTTCTTGAAAAATATCAAAAGGCCTATATGATCAAGTGTAGCCAAACCATAATTAATTATGTTGTGGTTACTCAACTTACTATAAATAAAAAAGCCAAAGTTAATTCTGAGTATAAAAACTCAACAAATAATCAAAAAACACGATTGTTTTTCGATAAAAGTAAAGTAGAAGATTTTCATAATTGTTTACACGAAAACTTCAATCAATTTAACGAAAAAATTAACTCAAAAGAAAGCATCGATGATAAAGTAATATGTCTTTCCGAATTTTTAACAAGAAATGCATATCTTGTCTTCGGGAAACGCGCTTCTTGTAAACAAAATTCCAGAGATAAAGTTAATCGTAAATGGTTTAATGATGAATGTAAAACGAAGAAACGTGAATATTTACAGGCTAGAACACGACTTACAAATAATTACAATAATGAAAATCGAGAAGAATACTGTAAAATACGCAATAAATATAACAATGTAAGAAAAAGAGCAAAATATAAATATCGTTTAAAAGAAGGGAGAAGAGTTCAATCAATGGCAAAAGAAAACCTACGTGAATTTTGGAAAAATATTAAAAAGTGCTACCCAAATAAAAATAATTCAAATGAATCTAACATTGATATAGACACCCTTTTTATACATTTTCAGTCATTGATAGGTCAACAAGATACAGTTCCCGACGACTTGTCAGAAAATCAAAATTTTACTTTAGATGAAGATCTCGATGCACCTATTACTGAAGAGGAAATTAAAACAGCAGTTCTTAAACAAAAAAATAACAAAGCTTGCGGACCTGATGAAATTAGCTCAGAAATCATTAAAGCGTCATACGACATAATATCTCCTTTTCTCATAATGTTATACAATAAATTATATGAAAAATCCGAATACCCAAATAGTTGGTCCATTGGTCATATTGTCCCATTATTCAAGGGAGGTAACTCCAGCGAACCAAAAAAACTATAGAGGGATAACTTTAAATAATATTTTATCTAAGATATATTCTCAAATTATTCTTAACCGTCTTTCTAAATGGAATACAAAATATGATAGAATCGAAGAGTGTCAGTTTGGATATCAGAAGAATAAAAGTACGGTCGATTGTATCTTCATCTTACATTCTATTATTAGTAAAACCCTTAGTAAAGGCAGAAACTTATACACTGCATTTATTAATTATGAGAAATGTTATAATAAAATTAACAGAACTATTCTATGGCAGAAATTGATAGACCAAGGCGTTAGTACAAAAATGACAAACGCTTTGAAAGCCATGTATAGCAAAGTGCGTTCAGTTGTAAAACATAATGGAACATTTTCAAATATCATTGATATAAATCTAGGTTTAAAACAAGGTGATCCGACGTCATCTTTGCTATTTGTCATGTACGTAAATGACGTCATCAATAATATAAACTCGGACTTAGCAGGTATTTTTACCGTCAATGATCTAAAACTATTTTTACTTCTATTCGCGGACGATCAAGCCCTTTTTTCTGAATCTCCTGAAACATTACAATCGATGTTAAATAATGTTGAAGCATATTGTGAACAAAAAATGTTAAAGATAAATGTAGAAAAAACCAAAATTATGATTTTTGAAAAAAGCAGGCGGCCAACTTTACACGATTTTTACCTATACAATGTGAAATTAGAAGTAGTTTCTTCATTCAAATATCTTGGTTTATTCTTATTTAAAAACGGTAAATGGTTACAATGTCAGAAGAATATAGCAGAAAAGGGTAAAAAATCACTTTACAATCTTTTTTCAATTCTAAGTAGATTTGAGTTTACTACCTCAGAAAAATGCAAATTGTTTGATTCACTTGTTTTACCGGTTTTAGGTTATGCTTCTGAACTATGGTCATATGAAAAGGGAAATGATATAGAATTAATACACACCAAATTTTGTAGAAAAATTCTCTGTGTCCGTCGTTCAACCAATACGGATGCTTTATATGGAGAATAAGAACGAGTTCCATTAATTGTAATAAGACAGTGTAACATGATTCGATACTGGTTAAGAATTTTAAAACTTCGTGGCAATAGCTTAGTTAAAACTATATATAATATGCTTAAAAATGATACAAATAATAATAACAATTACAACGGTTTAAATTGGGCATATCACGTTAAAACACTATTAGAATCCTTAGGATATAGAAATTTCTGGTTAAACCAAGATGTAAATCGAATGACATATACTCCCCGTCATAAGAAAGTAGCCACTTGTCTAAAGCAAATGGACGGCACTTTTCGGATTATTCATATACGTACCGAATATATACAAAACATTACAGCATGGCAAGTTAAAATGCTTCTGTGAAAGTATCGAAAACAGTCGAATTACCCTTTTAGCTATGGTAGCTTGGTAGTAGTTCTAGGAAATCCGTAACTGATACAGAAAACACTACTGAAATTCACGGCCATATGTAGGCCTTGAAAAGGGGCCAAACTGAATAAGAATATGTGTTTATTATACTGTTTTTATTCGAAATGCCTAGTGACTAATAAGAGATTTTCATTACATTCAAGACCATTACAAAATGGCGGTTTCCGGTTTTAGTCCACCCAACCTCAAATTTCCTCTCAAATGCTCTATTCAATGAAATTTTGTTTCTGTTTGGTCTTTAGCAAGTTCCTAATTAAGAAAATGTGTTCCTTCAGTTTTCCCACCAACCACTTCCGGTTATTATCAAACATTTAATATTGAAACTTGCTATTCTGGTAGTGCTAAATTTTCATTGACCTCTATCATTTCAATGGAATGATTGTCTGTAAAATTCAAATAGGCCTTTTGTTTGTGTTTCAACAGTGTCAGCTTATGCAGAAAATTACAACTGTAAGTGAACAAAATTGAACTTTGTTTCCTAAAATATTGTTTTGAACCCTCTTTGCATCTTAATATTTTCCGGGCATGTTGAAATGCATTTAATCGTCGAGGCCTAAAAAGGAGCAATTGGGAATGCATATGAATGTGTAAAAACAAAAAGACATGAGGAATCTAGAAAATTATGGCTATTTGAAAAGTGGCTACTTTTTTATGACGGTGAGTATATAAATCAATGGACCGCTACCGAGATCCAAGAGTTATCCTGATATTGCCCTTGATTTAATGGGATTTATCTCCCTTGAAAACAACTGAGTAGTTCCGGTCTATTTTTGTAGATACACTAAAGAGTAAAATTCATCACTTCGCACGCAAAATACGATTATTTTCTTTACAAACGCATATTTAGCAGAAACGTCGTATACCATCGGATTGTTCAGTTACTACTGATTAAACCAGAATAAGTTTCGGCTTTGATTTCATCCCATGTTGATATGTTTAATCCAGGTTAAACATCGGCCTGTTGAAAGCCATAAAAAACACTGCCCAGCTCGCCGCAAATTTCCTTTATTTCCGAATATAATGGTCGAGCAAGTTTTTATTTAATTTTGCATGTTGTAGAAACAATGTATTTTCAATATTTTATTTTAGTTGGATTATTTTCACTTTATTGATGATTCTGCATGGGTGTCATTGAAAACGTGAAAAGTGTTGTAATATTCAACATTAATTTTGGAATTTGTTGATCCAAGTCACTCTTTACAAGCGGTCAATATGAGAAAAAGTCTCCTTACTGTGAAATGAATTCAAAATCCAAATAACTACACATCTAAAACGCTTTTTAATTATTATTATACGCCCGAAGGGTCGTATTATGTTATGGCCCCGCTCGTCTGTCCGTCCGTCCGTCTGTCCGTCCGTCCGTCCGTCTGTCCGTCTGTCCGTCCGTTAGCAATTTCTTGTGTGCGCAACTCCTCCTACAGTTTTGATCGGAATTCAATCAAACTTGCCACAATGAATCTCAATGGTGTCTAGTTGTGCATCCCGCTTACGGAATTTAATTAACTCTTTTCGTTCTTGAATTATCTGCCCTTGAATTTAAAAAATGCCCATTTTCTTGTGTGCGCAACTCCTCCTACAGTTTTGATCAGAATTTGATCAAACTTGCCACAATAAATCTCCATGGTGTCTAGTTGTGCATACCGCTTACGGAATTTAGATAACTGTTTTCGTTCTTGAATTATTTGCCCTTGAATTTAAGAAAAAATGCCCATTTTCTCAAAAATGTCCATTTTCTCCTGTGTGCAACTTCTACATTTTCAACCAGAATTTAATCAAACTAGCCACAATGAATCTCTGGTGTTTTATTGTGCAAACAAAATTTTGATAACTTTTCATGTTTTAATTATCTGCCCTTGAATCGAAAAAATGGCCAATTTTACTGACAAGCCCCTCTCGGGCGTATATGCGCCGCTCTGCGAAGCTCTTGTTAAATATGAATTAATACAAAATATTTTCGTACATTTTGAGAAAAAAGAATGTATAGTTTTCTCTCAAAAAGCTTTTAAATCTCCGCCTCTCCTTTGGCATAGTTACTGACCTTCTAGTATGACAAACTTAAGTTTTATTGTTTGGAAAAGGATTAACAATTAATTGTCTATCGACAAAAGGTAATTGGAATGTCAATTACCTCGGACCTTGTGTATATCACACCAATCAGTTAGCCAAATTCCTTTAATTGATATCCGAAGATAAATCGCAAGTTACTGTATATTAAA
Source organism: Fragum sueziense (assembly GCA_963680895.1). Lineage (NCBI taxonomy): Eukaryota > Metazoa > Mollusca > Bivalvia > Cardiida > Cardiidae > Fragum > Fragum sueziense. The sequence continues at coordinate 64,925,603 of OY804594.1, read as the reverse complement.
GGGACTTATCATAATAGACAAAAGATTGACAGACCCGAATGATAAGTTTATAGGCATGACAAAATTCCAATTTGCACCCTTAATTACATAATTTTACGACTTATTAAACACCTTTGCTTAAGTATGTTAAACTGAGTTTGCCAACCCGTGCCAAACAAACAAAAAGAAAAATAAAACCCTGTTGACAGTTTAACCCTTTCCCAAACGACCGCCCTTTAGACTGCTAAAAGAATGTTAAAATAAGATTGCAAACCCGTGCTAAAACAAAATTAAAAAAAAAAACCACAAAAAAAACGCTGAAAGTTTAACCCTTTCCCAAACGACAGCCTTTTAGGCTACTCAAAAATGAAGGCTGATTCGGGTGACGAAGTAAGGCAAAAATGTGTAGATTGAAGCAAAACTACCAAAGGAGGGATAGAAATTGCACATTGTCAACAAGTTTTCCTTTTCTCTCGAAATTTTCCGAACAAAATACAAGGTCGTCAAAACCAGGTCTTGTTTGGGAAAGTTTGAATTATTAGGCCTATCATCAGCAATGAATGATATTGGATAATGATTTTGGATTTATAACTATATAGCAGCTGATAAAGCAGAGTAATTAATTCTAAAATTATTATTTCAAATCTTAAACTTACATAATGGGTACGCATTTCAATCATCTTTAGGAGATGATACAATGAGTACCTACAGCATAGGGTTTGAAGAACAACTCAAGACATTTTGCATGTTGAAAAAGCGATACCCGTTCTTATCTGTAGCCCTTACCGGAAGCGGAACAACCCAATAATTCAAGGAGGATAATTGTGAAGGAAGATCACTCCAGAACCCGGTACACGGCCATTCAACAACGGATATATGATCAGTATTACCAAAGCTGGTATAGTAATATTAATAATTCACAAAGATTGACAACATACTCGTTATTTAAACATGATTTCGAATGTGAAAAATACTTAAACATTTTATTCGACAAAAAGTATCAAAAAGCTCTTTGTAAATTAAGAAAGTCATCACATGACCTAGAAATTGAACGCGGCCGAATCATGAATATTCAAAGAAATGAACGAATTTGCAGATTATGTCAGACTAATATCATCGAAAATGAATATCATTTCATCCTAATTTGCCAGGCATATCGCGACCTAAGAATCAAATACATCAAACCTTATTATCATACCTGGCCAAATATCCAAAAATTCTCGAAACTCTTAAGTTCTAAGAATAACAAAGAAACAATTAATTTAAGTAAATTTATCTATCAAGCAAACATTATACGAAAAAACTATCTTTGATATATCTCAATGCTTTATTTACAGCTTCTTGCCAATTTGTTTGTTTTGTTTCATCAAATGTATTGTTTAATTATTACGTATGTTCCTATGTTTCAAATATATGCCTTCCAATTTTCTATTATCTATGTTGTAAAAAGTACTTTGTACTTATTACTTGAATAAAATATTGAATTGAATTGAATTGAAATCTATCAATATCTATTTGTGATTGCTGTTCTTAGCGTTAAGGAGGATTTTTGTCAGACCAAATAATTTGATGAAATTGGCCACTGATCTTCAGTGACAATAACCAGTATTGGTAACACATTATTTGTGAACAATATGTCTATTTCAATCAGAACCTTTCAGTTTGGGAAAAGTTATTGCACGTTTTCCTCCCCCTTTAGAATCTTCAAAAAAACAAGATACGAAGTTTTGCATTAACACCGACAATATCTATTTCGTTGGCAAATATGAAAGAAAATGAAGAAAAAAAAAGAGAAAAAAAAATAAACACACATTTTAATATAACTGAAAATCTATTCTGTCTAACATTTTCTGTTTCAATAGACATTCACTTTTAATAGAAAATACAAAAGGAAGCCATTTAATTCCCAAAAGGAACATAACTTGATATCTTTTTTATATTACCAGACATTTTGAGTGTTTCAGTGAAGTTTGAGAAATAGTTTATTTGAAACAAATCTCAACGGTCAAAAAAGTCTTAACGTAGAATACCCGTAATGAGGCCATTTTCAGATTCATAAAACATCGGATTTTTTCGAGCGTCGTCGTCACGTATCCGACCTTATTCGGAAGCGGTCGTAAACATTCGGCGAATGTTTTCAACGTCGGCGGAATAATTCCATCTTCGCGAGCCAAGGTTGAACCCACCTACGTTTGTATTCACCCTTGGCAGATTTATTCGGATTTTCTTGAAATCACGAAACGGCGCCTAGCGGTTGTCCTGCTGGTTTTTATGCAGTAGCAACCAATCAAACGTCGCATTGTAAACGCATTTGACGTTATTTCGTTCATTATTGATGATATCATAAAACGTTCGCTCTTTTTCGCGTTCTACGCCATAAGGACTAAGTAAAAATAGCTTCTATTTTGGTCGAGTTGTCGCAAGTATAATAGTTCAAGGGTGAATACAGAAACGACGTTACGTCGTAGATGTCACCATTGGCTTGCGATGATGGATTAATTCCAACATTGCGAGATTCTCATTAGGGGTAGATTATCTTAAAGGTCATCTACGACCTATTTTTTAATTTTTATAGCGTGAAAAGTAGTTGAAAACATCATTTTTCACGATTCCTGTTTAAAATTTACCCCTCCGGTCAAGTAGAAAGAACATGTAGACACCTGACCTATTTAAAAAAAACTGACTAGAGTACTTGTTCTTTATAGATTATTCCTCTTTGTCAACATGAGGCGTCATTGGAGTCCGAAAAAAATAACAGCATTTGTTGATCGCTGTCGCCATTTACATAATACTTTATAAGGAAAACTCGTAATACGTCACCACATAAATAAACAAATCGCACGTGCGATCATGACATTATATCGCGGTCGAAAATTCGATATATTGACTGCTCTGTTCAACGCGTAAACGCTTTCGATTGTGAAATGACCGTCTGTGCATTATACTAAAACCATTTTTCAAACGATTTATGAGAAAACCAGAAAATCCTTTCATTTGCTCGTAATTGACCTTTAAGCTTTCTGGAAGTCTGAATAATACATGCTAAATGTAAGAAGTATGATATTCGTTATTACGATCTTTTGAATCCTAAAAATTTCGCATTTACGGATCGTTGACGCCATACTAATTAGGTACAATTCAATTCAATTCATTTATTCAAGTACAAAGGCCACTGGCCCATATGCAAAACATATATACAAATACAATCAACAAAGAGTGACTATAGTGCGTTAACTTTAGGTATAAAGTTGTTGTTAAGAGGAATATGTATAATGGCATGTAGAATTATATTTTCTAGAAAGCTTTATAAAACACAGATAATAAATCAAATGGTGTAGTTATCCAGCATTTTCTATAGCTTCAATGAGGTGATGTTTATTTCCAAATAGAATAATTGGGAAGTAGGCCTTATCTCATTGGAAAACTGTTTTTTCTCAATTCCAATGCATCCAAAACGAACTTTGCTACCAAAAGTGTTGTGTGCTTATCTGTAAGAGATAGTATTCTGTAAAACATGTTTCTATTTCTATTTTCTAACCAGGTCTTTGGGAAATGATCATTTCTCAGATTTTCATATTCAAGACATTCGAAAAAGAAGTGATACTCATCTTCTATAACATTAAGATTCATTCTTTAACAGGATGTACAAAATCGCAAATGTCTGTCTATCCCTAGATGTCGACCCTTTTCTATCATAAGATCGTGGTTTGAACATCTGAAGTTAGACAGCGCTTTTTTTTATATACATAGCTAAGATAGAATTCAGGGTTTAGATTTGATTTAAAATGTTTATACGTCAGTGCTTTGGAAGTATTTTCAATATCTGAAAACCATTTTTGAGAGAAAATATCTCTTAATCTTTGACAAAAGATTTTAATAAAAATATTTTCATTTGCGACTTCTTGTGCAATCCACGCGTAGCCGAAACCATACCGAAAGCCATTCATATCAAGTTGTTTAAGCATAATATAACACTGTTTAGGATATCTATCATTATCCATACGAATTAGTTTCAACCAATACTTTAAACATAGTTTCATATAAGTTATACTGATCGGTAATCTACCACATTCCCCAAGTGCCATAGCGTCACATGTTGTATGCGATAAATGACCGACAATTTTACAGAATCTGATATGTACCTTTTCAATCTTATCCACATACGTATAGCCCCAAATATGGCTTCCATAACAAAGTATGGGTTTAACTACCGTATCGAATAATTTAAACATATCTTTGAGTTCAAGAAAACCAAATTGTTTGCGTATTTTACAAATACCACCAATTGCCTTATACAAGCAATCAACAATATTCGTGATAAAGTTTTAATTCAACGTTTACAAATATGATATATATTTATCAAATGGAATAAATTCGGTAATGTTTTATCTGTTGGAAAGGTATTCATTTAGACACTGGGTCATACGAAAAAACAAACTGGACAACATTTGTCTCAGAATTATGCAATGCGAACTTAAATTAGAAAAACAGACGTTTAAATCCATTATCGACAAAAATCAATCATAAAAACCGAATTTTCATATTCATTTCAAGTTCATGATTCTGTATTCCCCTGTACCTCTATAATTAACTACACTTGTTGAAGATGGTTGAAAAAGGAAGTCTTCATGCAAAACGCTTTAGAACTAAATTCGTTTATCATTATTCTGGAAAATAGAGGAGATTCACCGTAATGAGTATCGACATTCATTCACTTTCACCCCTTTCCAGATGGTAAAATTTAGACTGTTCCAAATTCAAAGATGTCACAGACGACAATTTCGAATGAATAGAATTTTACATTTTTTTGTCTTTCTGGGTAGAAAACATTGTGGGAAATGAAGAAATTGCTTGTGACAAGCAATTTCTTCATTTTCCACAATGTTTTCCATGGCCTTTATTTGAATGGGTGTCACATGGCGTCACTATGTGGGAATGGGTTAAATGATTATTGTGTGAATACCAATTCACAATTTCTTAAGCAACCCCTTAAAGAGGAACTCCATTCCAATTGTACTCTAGTAAAGTATGTTTTACTGCGAACATTTCTTATTCTTATTTGTTTAATGCTATAAGTGTTTTATTGTTGCTAAGCCAGAAAAACGCATTTAAAGTTGATATGGAAAAGACAAATATTCCTCGTAAACGGCCGAATACTTTGACTGGAAAATTCTGAATTTTTCATGAGAGAGGATGCTCTTTCAGATAAAAAAAGTAAAACTTGTAAGATGTATGGGATGTTTCTATAAAGACAACCGGTGAAAGTTTTTCTTGTCTTCATAAATATTGGTGTTACCACTCATCGAGAGCCCAAAATGTGTAGATCTGTAGGACGTCACGCACGGTATTGCGTCACTTTTCAAAAAACGCTACCCTCCGGGGTTCAGAACTGAATTTCGCGAGACTATTTTTTCTTCTCATAACTTTGTTATATATCAAAATAACAGTTAAATCGTGATCTTTTTCAATGTCATACTTTTTTCAAGTCATCTGTTTGTATAAATTTACTAGAGAGACTTTTTATTCGGAAATCGAGCGAAAAAACGCGTGTAACATGTAACATAAATGTACAAGTGCGACGGATATTTATAAACAATTCTGTGGTAAGTTAACGTTAAACACACAGAAAAATATATTTTACGATAATGGAAATGCTGTAGAATGTTTTGCAGAAAAGAAATAAAATTTCGATGTCGATTACGCAAATTATCCAAATTTGTTTACCAAAAATCGAAGTGTAACAATAAGAATTACGTCGCAGAAAAAATGACAATGTTCCTAAATATTTTTGTAATTAATGACTCAAATGCCACCAAACTTGATATAGAAAATACCATTTTTCTCTTTTTCTATAATATATAGAAGAAAACCGGTTAGGATAATAGACGAAACAATTATTGCATTAAATGCGTGTGGACAGAAAATGTTTCGGGTCGTTGAAAATGTGACTTTTTTACTCTTCAGATTTTAGAAAATACCAGTTCCCTCAATTATACAAAAAATAATTTCAATGTGGAAATATCATTTTTTTCTTATTCATCATATTAAAATTTGAACGCAAAGTAATTCAAAATAAAAGAGATTTTCGAATTAGATCGTGTGGACAGAAATGTTATAAACGTAAACTTTTTATTTAAAGTAAACTTAAAATCATCCAATTGGCACAGTTTTCAGTCAAATAATAGAATGAATCAAAGCGGCGTTAAAGCTTAGAAGAGACAATGGGCGGAAATAGTGGGATATTTCCTGAACTTTGGTCTTGTATTTAGAAATCACTTTAGTTTGTACAGAGAGTAAACATTAAAAACACAACACAACCGTCTACGCAAAAACTTAATGATTAGAATTGACGTTCGCTATTTTGACGTTACATTTTAGTGCCGCAATACCGTGCGCGACTTCTTGATGACACTCAAATACTATGTATAGCGTGGCTTACCATTTGTGTTTGACTGTGTATTTATCTTTCTTATACGACTGAGATTTGAATAGATCAAATCTATATCGATCTATGATGCAGGCAAAAATGAAGAATTTCATGAAATGTTAAAGATTGGTATGGAAATTATTCGGACAAGGGAGAAATTCATAAGTACAATGTATACTGACGTCAAATAGAAACGCCTCAGCCCTGATAAATGTCCGATTATTCAGAAAATCTGATTTGAAATTACAAATACTGATTTCCATCTGTAAATTTGATTATCTGTTGTTGAAAAATAATGATAAAGAAATTATCAAATTGTTACAGTTTACAAAAAACGGCACATTTAAACAGAGCGGTATCAGAATTTCCATTTGAAAAGCAGTAACGCGTGGTTCAAACTTTACTTGCGACAACAACAGATACCGTAAAATGTCTTATTTGGTGACCACAGTTAGTAAATACTAAACCCAACGTCGATTTCAACGTCTCAAGCCTGAAACGCATATGACCTTAACGTAAGACAGCTTCTTGTATAACAGGCGTTACATGAGGTCTATCTGACTCTGACCGATTGGCAAATGTTTCTGTAACTCTTACTCGTCGACCAAGATGCCAAATCGTGCAGTGCAGGACGTCACAACCTCAGGCGGCTTGTTCTTGATTTTCCCGTATTCGAAAATCGCTAATCTACGACCTCTATTTTCCAAGCAGTGTGTCTATTTCAAACGTTACTTGCAACAACAACAGTTGCCAGAAAAACACTTATTTGGCCACCACATTTACCGACTATTCGACAGAACGTGGATCAAAACGTCACAAACCTGAAACGTAGATGACGTTAACGTGGAGAATTATCTTGCTTTACAGGCGTTACGTGAGGTCTAGTTGAGCGTGGCCGATCAATAAACGTTCGCAGAATTCTAACGCGTTGATCCAGACACCGAATCGAGAAACACAATATAGTCTGTGGGCTGGCTACACCCTAGGTTCCCCCCTACCGGGATTTTATGACACCTATATCATTGTAAAGCTTGATGAATTCCCTTTCAAATGCAACTTGTTTGATATATAAGTGCTGGATAAGCATATGCGGAACGATTGATTATCTCCCCTTGAATTACAAAAAATACTTGTTTATAACTCACCTTATACACATTCATGGGATCCAAAATAACCCAAATTTAAGCGCAAATGGTCATAATGCTTATAGATTTTATCAATTCATATCGTTAAATAGTAAAAGATAATTTCACACCAAAATTAGCACGAATTATGCCCCTTGAATATATAAAACAAGAGAAAAATAGTATAGATATTGCCTTTGTTTATATTTACTTTGCATTTGGAAATCATTTCCACAGCGAATAATTGCTAGAATTTGTTTTAAAGTGTTTATTAGATGCCTTGTAATAAAAGTCAAAGTGTTGACTATCCACATTTTAGGATATATTCGACATTTCAAATGATTTTGCAAGATGGCCGCCGCAAAATGACCACTTAACTAAATATCAAAATATTACTGACCTATAATTTGTAATCATGTTCTGTATGTAAATGAGATCATTTCTTAGGAAAATTGAGTATATCAAATCTAAAAGTGTTGGGCCATGCATATAATAGGCTTTTTTGTCACTTTTTTTTAATTTTCAAAATGGCCGCCAAAATCTCAAATATGCAAAAATGATGTAAATGTTTTTCATTTCTGCAAATCTTCTGCACTTAATTTTTATTTTCAAATGTATTTCAACTTCTTATTAAAACTACATGATTCAACAAGTAAATAAATGACACAACCTTGAAAATATATATTTCCAAAACGGTCCAAAACGGTCCTAATTACCGTATAAATGGTAATAAATCCCCAATCCCATAAATCAAGTACTGAAGAAAATCCAAATTGATTATTTTTAGGAGAGATAAGCATTTTCCCTCTTTGACAGAAACCATGTACCCGATTCTTTGATAATGAGTCCACATTGGAGTACATCATTGGTATCTTTTTGCATGAAGGTTTTAAGTCTTACATGGACAAGGGACGCTTTGGATAATAGGTGTTAAAGAGGGTATAAAGACATTGAGGCTTATTTTGGTCATAAATCATAATCTCTTTTTTGTGGGTTGGATATGTTTAATACAAAACACCAATATCAACACTTTTGCCACGCTAAAAATGGCTTCTTCACTGTTAATTTACATGACATATAATACAATACAATAATATGTATATTATGTAATCTGCCTAAATGCTCAAATACCAGCATGGGTCAATGAATAACTGACCTAACTTTTTATGTTTAGATCGACATATTTTCTCTTGAAATACTTTCCACACAGGCCTATGCGCTTTGACCAAACGATGTGACCATAGCAGTTGAAAAAGAAGTTAAACTCAAATTAATCAACGTTAAAGGTTGTCAAGTGACATCAGTCCAGAAGTAAAGAAGTCCGAGAACTTTCGAAAGAACCACACCTAAACTGCATCAATAACTTCTTTCATGAGACTTAAAATCGCAACCATTCGTGTCCTTTTTAGGAAAGAAGTCGAAAGCAGCAAGGTCATGTGGATAGGAAGGGTGTGATCTAAATTGATACCTATTTTTCTCGACAGCATCTATTGTACTTTGGCAATTGTGTACTAATGTAATTTTCAGTTGCAAGCAGCGGTCACATTTTGAGCGTTTGTCGCTACGTTTCTCACGTATGGTCTGCTTCAGATTGTCTAGCAACTTGGCATAGTATGCTTCGTTAATTGTACCTTTCTTTGGGTAATATGTCCAACAAAATATTTTATTGCAACCCCAAATTGTCCCAAAACATTGAATACTGAACCTTGTCTGTAAAACATTGAATAATTTTCTTGGCCCTTGGGATTCCATACCAACGTACCTAGGACTCTGGGGCCTGTTTCATCAAAACATTTAAGTCGTATTTTTGACTTACCAATGTCTTAAAACTCGCTTAAATCAACAATCGCATAACCCAGCTTTTGATAGAATGGCGATACACTTTTCACACCCTAAACTTGTCGTAAGTCGTCGGTAAGTCAAAAATACGAATTAAATGTTTTGATGAAACAGGTCCCTGGACCTTTTTTTGTTCATGAGGATGCAACATGTACTCTTTGGAATTTTAGACCCAACAGTCTGTAAATTTGTGCATCCTTTTGCGACCAAGCAATATCTTGAAAAAGATAATGCATGGACAATTTCTTACTTTAATTTGCTCAGCAAGTATATCAGATCTGTGAATTTATGACACATACCATCGACAGTTGTTGCAACTTTGCCTTCAGACCGAGCATCATCTTCTTAAGTTTCTCTGTCGCGTTATATAACCCCCCCCCCCCCAACCACGATATTTTACTTGAGAATAAGATGGTACAGAAGACCAGAAAACTCATCATGCATGTATGCATGTTTACCCTCAGTCCCTTTTCAATACAAGTGTCGAACCATAGCAGGCTCTCTCTTTTTTGTGAAAAGGCTTTCTAATAACCGTATATTTAGACAAGTTTGTGCACATATAATGACATATATAAATGGCAGATTCCTTGGTTGATTGGAAATTGCTTATATGTTTTATTCATAGCTAGCCCTTATGTTTTATGAATTTTACCTCATCCTGAGGTTAGCTTGTTGTCTTCCACGAAAGTCAGAATTCCAAAAACTAATTTGTGGTGGAGATATTTGAAATGAATTAAGAAATGCACGAGCATATCTAAAAACTGATAACAAAACGAAGGATTTCAAATCTTCGGCAAGCGACATATTACAACACTAGAAGTTGGAATATGATGTGTTTCCCTCTCATCATAATCAACAGAAATTGTGTTTGCTATTTAAACTAAATCTTTCAAAACAACATTTTGTTTCACGAATACGAGGATTCCTCACAAATCAAGTGTCTTCGAAGTACTGGTAGTGGTATCCAACCAAAAAGGTACATATGTACAATTTATAACTGTTTATATTATCACATATAAGTATTCTGAATAATAAAGGTGTAAAACGATGTCACTCGAATGCAATTTGATAAAGAAATGAATAATTCAGTTGCTATTATAGGCAATTTCAAATAATCAATTAATGCACATGACAGTGCAAATATGAAATTGACCAGTTTCACCTATCGCTTATTAGAATATATTTGGTAAACTGTGTTCCTGTAACATAGCATTCCAATCAATAGAAGTGGTTGGGAAGATTTCTCTACTGCACAGCATGTCTCCAATAGTATTGTTAAGTTTAAACTTGGAGCAAAATGTAAAAAAAGCATGCATTACAAGGCAAAAATGGTATAAATCAAAGGTGACCATACATGTACTCCACTGGGAATTCATTATTAAAACGCTTTTTAGTACTTAACTTTTACAAAATAAAGTTTCTTGTGTAAAAGAAAACTGTATTTCACATAGAAAAAAATCAAAGAAAGCAGGTTAAAGTTTTCAGCATGTCATTTGCGCTAAATGGAATTTTATTGCCATTTATACGGTAATTTTTCAGAGCATATATTGTTAAGATTCTCCCTTTTAATGGATAAATCATGAAATTCTAGTTTTCAAACGCAACAAGTAAACAATTTAGGGAAAAAAGATGCAAAAATGAAAGTCATTAACATGATTAGAGAATATTTGAGAATTTATTTGCCATTTATAGAAAAGTATGCAAATAATTGTGAATGCGAATAAGCCCGTATTTGCTTGTTCTGTGTAGCTGATGAATGGTTTATGAACTTATTATTGATCTATTAGTGTTCTTATTCATTTGAAACATCAGGCATTATAAAAATGTATCGCCTCAGCATATTTATTCCATAGAAAAGCCTTGTTTAGCTAATTAAACACATATTTCTACTTTCTCATTAATATTCATGAATATGCAAATTAGCTAAATAAAAATGATTTCAAGAAAAATGTCTATTTAAAATTTTAAAACTAGTCTCATGTTTTATTACCAAAATAAGTATATATCTTAAATAAGTATTTTAAAATATTTTATTGCAATTAATTGATCCAAGTACTGAAACGTAGGAAAATGAGCAGTTGCCATGGCAACAGGCCTACCATTTTCTTATCCAGTAGTTTTAAATCAAACGAGAACCTGAATTCATTAATATATTTCCTGTGCTTCAAGAAAATATAGGTCTTAGGAAATCCCACATGGTGGGAAGGGTTTCTATTCACTAGTAAACTAGTAAAGTCGTCTTTTTGCAAATTAAACACATATTTTCCACAATCTCATTAATATTCATGAATATGCAAATAAGCAAAATTTCTGAAAAATCTTTTGGTTGTGAGAGAAATGTAATGACAGCATTTTAAAACTAGCCTAAATGTTTTCTGAGCAAAATAAGTAATTTCATTGCAATTAATTGATCCAAGTGCCGGAACGAATGAAAATGGGTGGTTACCATGGTAACAAGCCAACCACTTGCTTATCCAGCATTTTTAAATCAAATAACAAAGTGAATGTATTGAAATACATCATAAGCTTCAAGAAAATATAGATCTTCAAAAATCATACTTCGTAGGGAGGTTTAAATTCACTAGTAAAGTCTTGTTTTTAGCAAATTAAACACATTTTCTTACTTTCTCATTAATATTCATGAATATGCAAATTAGCAAATTTTCTGAAAAATATCTATATTGTGAGAAACATATTTTGGTAATAATTTAAAACTATTTTGAAAGATTTATGACAAAAATAAGTAATTTTATTGCAATTAATTGATCCAAGCGCTGGATTGTAGAAAAATGGACGGTTGCCATGGTAACGAGCCCGCCATTTGCTTATCCAGCACTTTTGAATTGAACAACAACCTGAATTCATTACTATACATCATAAGCTTCAAGAAAATATAGGTCTTCAAAAATCCCATTAGGGGGGGGGGAGGGTTTCGGTTATGGGCCCATGGACTAATATGTTAAACTGTCTCGCGACTTGTTTGTGCGTTTGTCGCATTCAAAAATGGCTAAATTACGAGCTCCTTTTTTAGAATTTAGTCTTGTAATCCTTCAATTCGGATGTTTCATAAGAAAATCTTTGAATTCGTGGTTGCCTATCCACTAACACATGTTACTGTGTAAAATGTGATAAATTTCATCACGTGATGTACATACACGAAGCGAACGTAGAAAACAGTCCCCGGAAATGGACATGTTAATGGATAGAAACGCATATTTTTTCATTTGCCGTAAGTGTCGGTCAAAATGATGATATACAGTATACATTTTAACAACATTGTAATAGGCATAAGGAAAATAACGACAGATTTCATTGGAGCGTTTCTATTTGCCGTCAGTATATTTACATGTCTCTCCATCTGTCTCAAAGTTTTCCGATGCTTTCAGTAGCAGGTTCACAATGATTCGAACGTTGTCAATATATGTAGGCCTAGACAAAGTTATACAACTTAGAGTCCATATGAGCGCCCTTGTATTGCAGCCGTTGTTTTTTAATACCGGTATAATTATATAGAATGGCAATATAAATTTATATAAATAGTTATAAGACGTTTCCGTAAAATCCATATATAGCGAAAGAAGAACTGCGTCGTGTATATTGATAGATCCATTTACAACGCAGTTTTGGACGAATTCCTTCCATTTTAAATGTAGAATACGATGTCAAAGACAATTAGAATTTTTACTTTGATATTTAGTCCGTGGGCTGGCTACACCCTAGGTCCCCCCCTACCGGGATTTTATGACACCTATATCATTGTAAAGCTTGATGAATTCCCTTTCAAATGCAACTTGTTGTTTGATATATAAGTGCTGGATAAGCATATGCGGAACGATTGATTATCTCCCCTTGAATTACAAAAAATACTTGTTTATAACTCACCATATACACATTCATGGGATAAAAAATAACCCAAATTTAAGGGCAAATGACCAAAATGCTTACAAATTTTATCAATTCACATCGTTAAGTAGTAAAATATAATTTCACACCAAAATTAGCACGAATTATGTCCCTTGAATATGTAAAACAAGAGAAAATTAGTATAGATATTGCCTTTGTTTATATTTGCTTTGCATTTGGAAATCATTTCCACAGCGAATGATTGCTAGAATTTGTATTAAATTGTTTATTAAATGCCCTGTAATAAAAATCAAAGTGTTGACTATCGACATTCTAGGATATACTCGACATTTCAAATGATTTTCAAGATGGCCGCCGCAAAATGACCACTTGACTAAATATCGAAATATCACTGTCCGTTAATTTGTTATCATGTTTTGTATGTAAATGAGATCATTTCTTAGGAAAATTAAGTATATTAAATCTAAAAGAGTGTTGCCATGCTTATAATAGGCTTTTTTCTTTTTTAATTTTTCAAAATGGCCGCCAAAATCTCAAAATGTGCAAAAATGATGTAAATGTTTTTTTTTTTTTTTTCATTTTTGCAAATCTTCTGCACTTAATATTGTATTTTCAAATATATTTCAATTTCTTATTAAAACTACATGATTCAACAAGTAAATAAGTGACATAACCTTGAAAAATATATATTTCCAGAATGGTCCTAATTACCGTATAAATGGCAATAAATCCCCATTCCCATAAATTAAGTACTGAAGAAAATCCAAATTGATTATTTTTTAGGAGAAATAAGCATTTTCCCTCTTTGACAGAAACCATGTACCCGATTGATAATGAGTCCACATTGGAGTATGTTATTGGCATCTTTTTGCATACAGCTTTTAAGTCTTACATGGACAGGGGACGCTTTGGATAATAGGTGTTATAGAGGGTATAAAGACATTAAAGTGACATTTCAGAATTTTTTGTCATAAATTTTACTTTTGTTGTTATCTGAAAGAGCATATTTCCTTATGAAAAGTCTGAAAATTTCAAGCCAAAATATTGCGCCGTTTACGAAAAATTTATATTTTTGTGTTAAAATTGAACAAATTGTTGTGGACAACAGTTCGGATTTATATGCAATTTATTGATTATGTCTCAACTTTAAATGCGTGTTTCTCGCTTATTGGCAACAACTTAAAAAACTAGTAGTATACTCATTAGAATAACCAATCTTGGGATCAAGACATACTTTAAAAAATTGAAATTGGAATGAAATGTCCCTTTAAGGCTTATTTTAGTCATAAAGCGTTTAAGCTCTTTTTTGTGGGGCGGATATGTTGAATACAAAACACCAATATCAACAATTTTGCCACGTTAAAAATGGCTTCTTCACTGTTAATTCACATGACATATAATGCAATACAATAATATGTATTTTATGTAATCTGCCTAAATGCTAAAATACGAGCATGGGTCAATGAATAACTGACCTAACCTTTTTATGTTTAGATCGACATCTTTTCTCTTGAAATACTTTCCATCCAGGCCTTTGCGCTTTGACCAAACGATATGACCATAGCAGTTGAAAAAGGAGTTAAACTCATATTAATCAACGTTAAAGGTGGTCAAGTGACATCAGTCCAGAAGTAAAGAAGTCGGAGAACATTCCAAAGAACCACACCTACACTGCATCAATAAATTTTTTCATGAGACTTACAATTGCAACCATTCATGTCCCTTTTAGGAAAGAAGTCGATAGCAGCAAGGTCATGTGGATAGGAAGGTTGTGATCTAAATTGATACCCATTTTTCTCCACATCATTTATTGTACTTTGGCAATTGTGTACTAATGTAATTTCCTGTTGCAAGCAGCGGTCACATTTTGAGCGTTTGCCGCAACGTTTCTCACGCATGGTCTGCTTCAGATTGTCTAGCAACTTGGCATAGTATGTTTCGTTAACTGTACCTTTCTTGGATAATGTGTCCAACAAAATATCTTATTGCAACCCCCGGTTGTCCCAAAACATTGAATACTGAACCTTGTCTGTAAAATATTGAATAATTTTTCTTCGCCTTTGGGATTCCATACCAACGTACACAGGACTCTGGACATTTTCTCGTTCATAAGAATGCAACAAGTACTGGTTATCTCTTTGTCATTTGCTTATCGTTGAGGAATTTTAGACCCAACAGTCTGTAAGTTTGTGCATCCTTTTGCGATCAAGCAATATCTTGGAAAAGATAATGCAAATCCAATTTCTTACTTTAATAATTCGCTCATCAAGTCAACCAGATCTGTGAATTTATGACACATACCGTCGACAGTGGTTGCCTTCAGACCGAGCATCGTCTTCTTAAGTTTCTCTATCTCGTTATAACCCCCGCCCCCCCCCCCACACACACACCAACCAAGATTTTTTACTAGAGAATAAGATGGTACAGAAGACCAGTAAACTCACCATGCATGTTTTACCTTCATTCCCTTTTCAATACAAGTGGTGAACCATAGCAGGCTCTCCCTTTTTTGTGAAAAGGCTTTCTAATAACCGTATATTTAGACAATTGTGCGGTGAAGATGTTTGAAATGAATTAAGAAAGCATGAGCATATCTAAAAACTGATAACAAAACAAAGGATTTCAAGTCATCGGCCAGCAACATATTACAACACGACAAGTTGGAATATGACGTATTTCCCTCTCATCATAATCAACAGAAATTGCAAATTGTGTTTGCTATTTAAACGAAATCTTTCAAAACAACATTTTGTTACACAAATACGAGGATTCCTCACAAATCAAGTGTCTTCGAAGTACTGGTATTCAATAAGGTACATTTGTACAATTTATAACTGTTTATATTATCACATATAAGTATTCTGAATTAAAAAGGTGTAAAACGATGTCATTTGAATGTAATTTGATAAAGAAATGAATAATTCAGTTGCTATTATAGGCAATTTTAAATTATCAGTTTATGCACATGACAGTGCAACTATGAAATTGTCCAGTTTCAACTATCGCTTATTAGAATATATTTGGTAAACTGTGTTCCTGTAACATAGCATTCCAATTAACATATACAACCCATCATTAGCACCAAAGAGCCAGAGGCAAAATTTGAAAAGTGCTAGTAAATCCAAAACTGTGTTATATTTCCATTCCAAATACAAACATAAGCATTTTGAACAGTTTAGAATTTTGAATTTATACATAATTATGGAAATATTTGACAAAAATGTTATAAATTACCTCCCTTGCATATGAATATAAAGTAAAAAGATATTTGTATTTTTCTTCTTCTTCAAGCATAATCTTGAAATCCGGCACGGTGAATAAACTTATTTGAAGTGTATCTACAAGTGTGTGTAATTTGATGCATGTTCCATGACTAGAAATTGTTGTTTTTAATGATGGGTCATATACCTTAAAAGAAGTGGTTGGGAAGATTTCTCTTCTGCACAGCATGTCTCCAATAGTATTGTTAAGTTTAAAATTGGGGCAAATCGTCGGTGTAAATGCAAAACCTCGTATGTCGATTCTGGCGATTTTCAAAGTACACACTTGTATGCCCACTTTAGACAATTCACATGGGTTTTGGGATAATTGTATTGATAAATATTAAAGACACATTATTTGTGAACAATATGTCCGAATTTCAAGTAAAACTATTCAGTTTCGGAAAAGTTATTAAACTATTTTCTTCCCCTCTCAAATTTTCCAAAAAAAAACGAGATACGAGGTTTTGCATTTACACCGACGAAATGTAAAAAAACATGCATTACAATGCAAAAATGGTATTAATCAAAGGTGACCATACATGTACTCCAATGGTAATTCATTACTTACTAAAACCGCCTTAAAGTTTTTTAGTACTTAACTTTAACAAAATAAGGTTTCTTGTATAAAAGAAAACTGTATTTCACATAGAAAAAAATCAAAGAAAGTAGGTTAAAGTTCTCAGCATGTCATTTGCCCTAAATGGAATTTTATTGCCATTTATACGGTAATTTTTCAGAGCATATATTGTTAAGATTCTCCCTTTTAATTGGTAAATCATGAAATTTCAGTTTTCAAACACAACTAGTACACAATTTAGGGAAAAGGATGCAAAAATGAAAGTCATTAACATAATTAGAGAATATTTGAGATTTTATTTGTCATTTAGAGAAAAGTATGCAAATAATTATGAATGCGATTAAGCCTGTATTCGCTTGTTCTGTGTAGCTGATGAATGGTTTATGAACTTATTATTGATCTGTTAGTGTTCTTATCCGTTTGAAATATTAAGCATTATAAAAACGAAATGCCTCAGCATATTTATTCCCTAGAAAAGACTTGTTTTAGCTGATTAAACACATATTTCTACTTTCTCATTAATATTCATGAATATGCAAATTAGCTAAATAAAAACGACTTCAAGAAAAATGACTATTTGAAATTATAAAACTAGTCTTATGTTTTATTACCAAAATAAGTATATAATTATCTTAAATAAGTATTTTAAAATATTTTATTGCAATAAATTGACCCAAGTACTGAAACGTAGGAAAATGAGCAGTTGCCATGGTAACAGGCCTGTCTTTTGCTTATCCAGCACTTTTAAATCAAACGAGAACCTGATTTCATTAACATGTTTCCTGCGCTTCAAGAAAATATATACATAATAAAAAAAGTTTTGCACCAAAATGTAAATATCTGTAGTAAGCAAAATAGTTTTGTTTTAACATAAAATCAAACGTGTACACAATAGATTATAGCTAGAGAACACAAACAGATGAATTCTATACCGCAATCGCGTGCGTCTCGCACTCCAGGTGCGCATTTCCGGTTTTCATGTCTGCCATGGTATTCATGTGTATGGAGCATAGTTCTAGAAAACATTTAGGTGTGAACGTAATTGTCTTTGCCCAGCATAAAAAAGGCCACTAAAAAGAATTTTCTGCAACGCTATGGGACTACGCCATGGACTTACGTTAGAAGGACGTTATATCGCTAATGTGTTTCTACGTGGCAGAAGCGGCGAATAAGATGCCTTTTTTAATTTTGCGCATGTCAAAGCATAAGTAACAATTTGAGGATGCTATGTGAGCCAATTTGTGTGGTTTGAGATAGTCCCGGTCAAGGACGTCGTAGAAAAAGGCCACGAGAAGATGACCGTCATAATTTCGTTACGTCACGGCAAAGATGTTCCTTATCAACACCAAAACTTACGAGTGGCTTCCACAAGAATTTCAATATAGAGTATCCACACTTACCATCCGTGATCGTCTCCACAGATGAACGGTTACTAGACGTTGACCATACGTTGTAATTTCCCTGACGCTACACCATGAACGCACCAGACTTGACTGGTATTGTGTCCTAAATGCGTTAAGCCAAATTAAGCGTATACAACACTGATGGACTCCCATTATCATCCATTTCTTTCTGATTTGTCACCCATAGAGCACATACGGTGCATTTAAGGAAGACGTGTGCGTGATCGTACTGACGCGAATGACGTTCAATCTCTTGATAAAGTAGTGAATGTTGATACTGTGTACAAACAATTTAAGTGGATTAGAAAACTTTTCACGGTTGTTCTTGCTTGAAAATGGCCGCACAGTAGATACCGAATTCTATTGTAACTTTTTATTTTGACCCCTCACCTACGTCAAGACAATGTTTCTAACACAATATTTAACGTTACCACAAAGCGACATTTGAATGTTCTGCGTAAATGCATATGCTAAAATATATATAACGGTTGTGAAATAAATATCACAGAAAATACACGTTTTCAATTAACAAAGTCAGTGTTGCTAAACTTTTTTTACATGGTATAGGTCTTAAAAAATCCCACACGGTGAGGAGGGTTTCTATTCACTTGTAAACTAGTAAAGTCGTCTTTTTGCAAATTAAACACATATTTTCCACAATCTCATTAATATTGATAAATATGCAAATTAGCAAATTTTTTGAAAAATATCTTGGTTGTGATAGAAATGTAATGGCAACATTTTAAAACTAACCTCAATGTTTTCTGACAAAAATAAGTATTTTTATTGTAATTAATTGATCCAAGCGCTGGAACGAATGAAAATGGGTGGTTACCATGGTAACAAGCCAACTACTTGCTTATCCAGTATTTTTAAATCAAATAACAACGTGAAAGTATTAAAATACATCATAAGCTTCAAGAAAATATAGATCTTCAAAAATCATACTTGATAGGGAAGTTTAAATTCACTATTAAAGTCTTGTTTTTAGCAAATTAAACACACTTTTTTCCTTTCTCATTAATATTCATGAATATGCAAATTAGCAAATTTTCTAAAAAAATATCTATATTGTGAGAGAAATATCTTGGAAATAATTTAAAACTATTTTGAAAGATTTGTGACAAAAATAAGTAATTTTATTGCAATTAATTGATCCAAGCGCTGGAATGTAGAAAAATGGACGGTTGCCATGGTAACGAGCCCGTCATTTGCTTATCCAGCACTTTTAAATTGAACAACAACCTAAATCCATTACTATATATCATAAGCTTCAAGAAAATATAGGTCTTCAAAAATCCCACTAGGGGGGGGGAGGGTTTCGGTTATGGGCCCATGGACTAATTCTACACGATGTACAGTTTATCGACGCAAAAATATGGTAATAAATAGAGCTACAGATAAGAGCCATTTAGAGGGTGTTTTAATCTTTTCTTTTCTTAAAAAATATCAAAAGGCCTATATAATGGTCAAGTGTTAGCCAAACCATAATTAATAATGTTGTGGTTACTCAATGGAATCATCTCGTCGAGATGATTCCAATGAGTAACCACAACATACAGTTTTGATTTCAAATAAATGTCACTAAATTCTCGAAATGATCCTAAATGTTCAAGAAAAATATAAACTCTCCGATCTTCCCTGCAAAATATCGTCTAGAAACACCGAGCACAAAACCTCACATTTACAAAATAAAGATTAATTGCACGAAGAAACAAAATGCCACGGATATTCTGAATTAAGGTCGTTTCCGCAGTTAACATCATATAAATCAATCGAATAACATTTACAAATCTGAACACAATCTCTGGAAATGTATTTGGGGGTATAATGGTATACGAGGATTGTTCTGGAACTTTTTTCCGGACAAGTTATGATCGTAGTAAAATGAGATCAAAATAAACGGACATAAATCTATCATTTTATTAACCCATTCCATGTACATGAATATGGACCTAGTTCGTAAATTTGAGTCTAAAATTTGAGACTATAAACCACCTTTACTTTACTATGTACATTGTTCTAGTATCATAAAAAGCAAAATGTATAAAACAACGTGTAAACATATGTAACGTCAAAAGCCATTCAATGAAGATCAACTAACGTTGTACTTTCTCAACATAGTCATCCGCAAGATAGACCTATTCCCGATGACGGCTAAAATCCACGTAGTGAACGTGTCTTCATAGAACAACCTTCTTATGTCGTTCCGTTTCCTCTATCAATCGTTGCATATTAAAAATGTTTTTCATTATTACGTTCATTAAAAACGGGGATTTGGAAAGGGGGTCCTTATTGGAATTCAGACCAACATAGCACAAGAAAAGCATAGTCAAGGCTGGCAAAGAGCCATGTTGCAATCGTAAAACAGTATTCTAAGTGCATTTTTGTACCCGTCAGAACATACAAATACATGTGACGCCCTTTGACACCAAACAAAACAAAGGCTTTGGAAAACATCTTGGGAAATGAAGAAATTGCTTGCCGCAAGCAATTTCTTCATTTCCCAGAATGTTTTCTAATAAAAAAACTGTAAAGTTTTGACATTTTATCATATTGAAGATGTCGTCTGCATCCCCTTTCAAGTTTGAACAGTCCAAAAATTTACCGTCTGGTAATGGGTTAAAATAGCAATGGGACAGAAGATATTTCCAGATAAGTGTAAATCAAAGTAAAGTTTCTTTTTTATTCGATCTGAAATTATCAATGCAGCAAACCTCTTTGAACCTTGGAGCCATTCGTCTTAAGTGAATAACCGCATCGTCTTTGAGAAAATGATGTCTTAAACGAGATTAATTTCAACTCCGGTTATAATCCTTTTCCATAGCTTGTGGAATTCATAAACAAACCCATGTTAAAGTTCCAAGCAATGGTGTTTATTTTTTTACTCGTACAGGGTGATCCAAAAACATGTCCCACAAACAATGCTTTATAACTTTTTTACTATCTTATATATTTCGTTTATATATTCTAGAACTTTAGTACATATCTTTAAAATTTTGTCTAATTACAATATTGTATAATAATTCACTTGCTACATTTACAAGAGGTGCTCAATGTGACCACCATGATTTTCAGAAATTAGCCTAAGACGACGTCGGAAGTTCTATATGACGTTACTACATGCTTGACGATCAATCAAGTCTATTTCTCTACTTATGGCTTCTTCCACTTCAGCTATAGTGGTGGGTTAGGGTTAATAAACTCTTTCTTTTAAGCAACCCCATAGGAAAAGTCCAGCGGACTGAGATCGGATGAATGCTGTGGCCATGGTCAATCCAATTAACAAATGACAGTCTGACCGTTATTTCTGTGCCTTTCAAAATGCTGCATGCTGGTCATTTTGTATGGCTTACAATTTATATCAAACTTTTGAATTCTTCATACTGTACCCTAACTTACATCAGTATTTTTGAGATGTCCTTCATAATACCCCATAATAGATAACCATGGAGTTTCCTCTACAACTTGATTAACACTCTCAATATTCTCGTCTGTACGCCCTGTGCATGTTCTCCCGCATTTCCAGATCGCGTGCCATTAACAGTCCCTTTCATCTCAAACTTAGACACAAGCTTTCTTATCTGCTTTCTGGAAGGCGCTGTGGTATTTCGGTACATGTTTTGGATTTTTCTTCTAACTAGAACATGATATGTACATAATACATAGCACAGTTTGACTTTTTCTGCATTGTCAGCAATCTTGGAATTATGAGAATATGATGACGTCATTGATGAGGTCATTGGCGTTTCCATGACGCTAAATGACGTTCTTATGCACAACCATTACAAATTCCTTTTCCTACCCTTTCCATCAATACCAAAACTAAAGCAATGCTACTCAAATGCTATAAGGAATCTCTTTTCAGAACCTAGTTCAGATATAATTCAAATTGAAAAAGAATGTCAATATAGCATTGGTATGAGATGATTATGGACGATGAAAGTCAGTCAGTCATTTGTGATACTTGTGTTATCCAGACAGCATATAAATATGTACATAGACATCACAAATGATAGATTTAGGAATGGGTTTCAAAAGACCCGCTATGGAGACCTTTTTATTGGTTAGTGATGCTCGTCTGACCGAAGCCACTATCATATATCAACAGAAACAGGCACATATTGAAGTGTAAGAGTCTTCAATCATTCGTGCTATTCGTATAATCTAGACATGACATAACGCTGTAGACTTCATAAAATGATATATTTAGTAATTTAGTTAGAAAAAGACCCTTAAGACCTGTCTAATGGTTAGTGATGCTTGTCTGAATGAATCCACTATCCTATATCAAACGAAAGGCAGATATTTTGAAGTGTAAGAGTCTTCCATTATTCAGGTTAGTTGATTATCCAGATAACAGAGGCGCGTTCTTTAAAGCGAGATTGTTTTAAAAAAGATTTCTAAAGATATTTTTAAAAAAAAGTATTTTTAAGACCTTGATTCTGACAGAGGTGTCCCGAGAGCTTCATACTATATACAAATGATGTCATGATGGAGTATAGGGTAATGGCGTTTCCCATTGAGCGTCTTGAAAATCTTGGTCTAAAGAACGCTGTATCCTAATTATTATTATATCTTAACCCTTTCCCAAACAAGACCTGGTTTTGACGTCCCTAACAGAAATGGTTTGGGAAAACATTGAAACAAAAGAAGAAACTGCTGATAACCAGCAGTTTCTCCTTTTGTCTCAATATTTTCTATGCCATATTTTACTCAAACTCTATCGCTTATAACTTCCATTTTGTCATTTATGACAGTTTTTGAAGTTTATCACCCTAAAATTTTGCCGTTTGGGAAAGGGTTAAGAAATCTCGCGATATCTTAAGAAATCTCGCTCTACAGAACGTGCCTCAGATAGGTCTGCAGACTTCACAAAATATGGGAACTCAGAAGTGTTCACGGTGGATAATCACATGAACACAACAATTTCAGAGAATCTTCAATGGTTTTAAATTCAGGACCCCTTTGAATTCGGTTTGAAGGAGATAAGTTGGACAGTCATCACGCATTAGAAGAACGTTGGGGATTTTTGAAAAATCAGCGGATATAAAGTTATTGAAGATAAACCAAACATTTGGTTTATCTTCAATAACTTTTTTATCGGCTGATTTTTCACAAGTACACCGCGTCCAGCTGATTTCTGGAATTCTTATACACCTACTCTGCTTCAAACCGAATTCAATTTTTTCAAATACTCACAAACTTTTTGGCGAATTCCTGAAAATTTTAGTCACGTGACAAAAACCACCATGGTGTTACCAGTCTACAACAATTTTAAAGTCGACAAAATTGACTCGATTGGCGTTATAGTATATACCAGAAATGCTTACATCGTTGCTTTCCTTCAAGACCTCATAACTACAGCTTTTAATAAGCTGTGGTTATGAGGTCTTTGAAGATAGGTAAAGTTGGAAAATCCTTAAAGGAGATAAGCCAGACAGATTGCAAGTCTGCAGATTCGGGTCGATTGTATCTGTTTGACTTGATTTATGTTATAGTTGATACCAAAATAGAGAATTTTATAAATTAGCCTTCCGCAGACACATAAAAGTGCCATTTCACATAAAACTAGACAGTCCTGGTGGTCTGGAAGCGCTCCACAGGCCTAATTGTTTGTCTTGTTAAATGCAATTTCAAAGGTTCAGGCTGCGCAAACAAGCAAATGCATGAACAAGCTGAAAATTACAAGCAAGTATGATCGTATGGTCAGAAAGATTTCTGTGGAAGTTCTGTATTGATTAATTAATACTAATGATTGTAAAAGTGAAAATAAAGCCAAAAATCGCAATTTTGTCAATAACAAGGACACATTACTCATATAAAATTCAGATCAAACTGAAAATTACACCGAGGCACGATCTTATAGTCACTAACATTCTGTACAAGTTTTGTCTTGATTGGTCAATATTTGTAGTTGCTAGAGTGAAAACAAAGTCAAAATAGAAATGAAAATGACAATTTTGTCAATTTCAAGGACACATAACTCAAGACGTAAAATTTACATCAAGCTGAAATTTACACCAAGTCAAGATCCTATAGTCACCAACATTTTGTACAAGTTTTGTCTTGATTGGTCAATATTTGTAGTTGCTAGAGTGAAAACAAAGTCAAAATAGAGCCGAAAATGGCAATTTTGTCAATTTTAAGGGCACATAACTCATGATGCAAAATTCAAATCAAGCTGAAAATTATACCAAATTAAGATCTTATAGTCACCAACATTCTGTTTCAGTTTTGTCTTGATTGGTCAATATTTGTAGTTGCTAGAGTGAAAGCAATGTCAAAAGAGAGCCGAAAATGTGATTTTATCAATATCAAGGGCACATAACTAATGATGTAAATTTCAGATCACGCTGAAAATTATACCAAAGCAAGATCTTATAGTCACCAACATTCTGTTTCAGTTTTGTCTTGATTGGTCAATATTTGTAGTTGCTAGAGTGAAAGCAATGTCAAAAGAAAGCCGAAAATGTGATTTTATCAATATCAAGGGCACATAACTAATGATGTAAATTTCAGATCACGCTGAAAATTATACCAAAGCAAGATCTTATAGTCACCAACATTCTGTAGAAGTAATGTCTAAATTGGTGAATATTTGTATTTGCTAGAGTGAAACAATGTCAAAATAGAGCCGAAAATGGCAATTTTGTCAATTTCAAGGGCACATAACTCATGATGTAAAATTCAGATCAAGCTGAAAATTATTCCAATGCAAGATCTTATAACTACCAACATTCTGTTTTAGTTATGTCTTGATTAATTAATATTTGTGGATTTTGTAGTAAAATTAAAGTCAAAACCAGCTATTTTTGACATTCAAGGGCAGATAACTCAGGCTATTCTGATGAAATCCAAATTCTTTGAAGGAATCTGAGAAAGGGTCTCCCAAGGATCATTCTTGTTAAGTTTGATTGAAATCCATGTTGTAACTTCTGAGAAGAAGATTTTTAAAGGAAAAGTTAACGGACGGACGGACGGACGGACGCACCACGGACACAACGCCATGACAATAGCCCGCTGGCCTGTCGGCAAGTGGAGCTAAAAAACCAGTATCTGGTTTGAACTAGATGAGTCGTTTAACCCTTTGTCAAACGGTATCACACCAAAACGGCCCAATGGCAAAACGGCCCAAGAGCAAAACGGCCCTACTTTGGTCAAAACGGCCCAAATCGGTTTTCCAACTTGGTCAAAACGGCCCAAAAAATGAATAGATAAAATTAAAAAAATATTTTCGTAGAAAGTCTATCAGATCTAGTGGTATAAATATATGTTTTATACCAATAGCATATACTTTATAATACACTTTCCTTAGCCATTTTACCATTAAGGAAATTTTATAACATGGTTATGAAAAAAATGTTGGCAATTTAACAATAAGGTAAACAATATTTTCTGCTTTTATCTCACTATTTACTTTAACTTATATTAATACAATTTTATCTACAAATTCTTTAAGACATAGCAAGAGCTTTCTAGATAACCAAGCCTCATACAACAATGTTTCAAATTACTAATTAGGCAAACAAAAAGAAAAAAGACAACCTTTAAATTAATCTTCAGGTAAGTAACAAAAAATGTATAATCATAACCAAACTTTGTCAGTAATTGACCACGATTAAAGCGATTATTCCGATTAAAGAAATGTTTATTACAATATACATGTAACAAATCGTCGTTGTAAATGCAAAACCTCGTATCTCATTTTTGGAAAATTTTAAAGTGGAGAGAAAAACGTGTAATAACTTTTCCCAATACGAGGTTTTGCATTTACACCGACGAAATTCATTATTGATAATGCTATTCAAATCAACGATCAATTAGATCACCTGTTAACAATTAGACAATTCGCATTACATAGCCTACGTTCGTCTTAAATATGACACAATCAATATAATTATGCCAATAATTAACAAACAATCAACAAACAACTGATAACTGTAACAAACATCACATACAATTTACATGTATTAACTAGTTAACAATTAGGCAATGCACATTATACACGTTCGACTTTACTTTGACACAATCAAAAGATCAATAGACAACTGTTTGATTTTTTTTAAAATTAATTAACGTAATATTAGTAATTAACAAAAAACTTGTAACAAAGAAACGATGAAATTTACCTCATAAGAACATTATTCAATGAATATTTAAAGACATTTTTCTATTTAAAATTGCAGTTTTAATATATAATGTGACAATTAAAACTATAATTCATTTTTTACAAAAATATACTCAGGAAATATAATCGAAATAATAACAATAATAATATAAAAATATATCGATCTTTATATTTGTATGTTAGAAATAATTTGGGCCGTTTTGACCAAGTTGAAAAACTGCTTTGGGCCGTTTTGACCAAAAACCGGTCCGTTTTGACCAAAAAACCGGGGCGTTTTGGTATCGGGCCGTTTTGCCCTTGGGCCGTTTTGACTGTAAACCTGTCAAACAAGAGCTGGTTTTGACGTCCATAAAAGAATTGGCTTGGGAAAACTTTGAGGCAAAAGAAGAAACTGCTGATAACCAGCAGTTTCTCCTTTTGTCTGAATATTTTCTATGCCATATTTTACACAAATTCTATCTTTAATAACTTCCATTTTGTCATTTGCGGTAGTTTTTTAAGTGGATCACCCTAAAAATTTGCCATTTGGGAAAGGGTTAGAAAATATCTACGTTGATCTAACGTCTCTGTCATCTGAATGTTAAAGAAAATATTTTGACGTTTGATTAATTCCAATAATTAAACTTTTTCCCTTTTTCCCACTATTCAAGATGAAAGTCAAATATAACGGTTTGATAAATTTCAAACTTAATCGCTGTTTTTCTTCGAAAAACTTGTAACTACAGCTTAACCCTTTCCCAAAAAAAGACCTGCTTTTGACATTCCTGATAGAATAGACTTGGGAAAACATTGAGACAAAAGAAGAAACTGCTGATAACCAGCAGTTTCTCCTTTTGTCTCAATATTTTCTATGTCATAGTTTACACGTTTATCTTTGATAACTTCCATTTTGGGATTTGTGGCAGTTTTTGAAGTGGATCACCCTAAAATTTTGCCGTTTGGGAAAGGATCAAAGCAAACTGCAGTTGCGTGGTCTTTGAAAAAAAGCGACGATATAATTAACCAATCGTTGCTATCGTTCGAAAATGACGTATCTCCAGCTTTATAAGCTGTACTTAAGACCTTTATTTTGTCAGTTACCTTAATAAAATTAATGTCGTAACTACAGCTTATTCAACCTATTCATCTGACAAAATTAGGTCCATCTTATAGAATCAGTCGGGATGACGTCATAGCCTCACTTTCATTTTTTCATCGAGGGTACAACCTCGGTCTTTATCGTTACGGGATACCAACTTTGAGGCAGATTATTTCAAAAATCCATCGTTAAAATTCATAAACAAAACTCTTTCATTAAAGAATGTGATTTAAACTTTCTAACTACCAACGCATTTTTAATAATCAGGCGTAGTCGTCGAGATATTAATGCTGAAAGTTGGTTATGCTTCAACGAAAAAGACCGAAGCTTTCACCTCCACCGAATGAGTGCAGGTCCGCTGACGACGTTTTTGATTGGCTGAAAGAATTGTGCCGACCGATTCAATTGACAGGATTTACAAGATGATATGTTACAAATCGTCGGTGTTATTGCATAACCTCGTAACTCCAGCTTTTAAAAGCTGTAGTTACGAGGTTTTGCTAAAAACACCGACGAAATGTTACACAACGTTATTCTGTTCTGACAATTTATCTCAGAAATGAAGTAAATTGTGATTGAGTGGCCGCAGACGTGAAGAGACAAATTAAGTTCATCGTCTTATATTCAATATCCCCAATTAAGGTTAACGAAATAAGCTTGTTCACGGAAATGTTATGTCAAATAGCAAACCACTCCATCAATGTATCAAAATGATCCCAGTTACTTTTAATAAAATAGGACCTGTTACTCGCACGATGGGTTCAAATGATTCAAAGCCGTTTTCTTTACAGTTTAGCACAAGAACACATCGCCACTTTTCTTGAAATACCTCGTAACTGCAGCTTAAAACAAGCGGCAATTACAAGGTTTTTTTGTTGAAAATTGGCGATCTCGTCGCTTTTCTTGAAGTACCTCGCAAATATAGTTTAAGATAGGCTGCAATTTCGAGGAATTTGGTGGAAAGCGATGACCTTGTAATTTGTACAGATCTTCAATGTTTCAAAGGTATAATCAGAAATAGGAAAACCCTTTTCATATTTAGCCTTTGTTTTCATTCAAACTAATTTTTAGACATGTTTGTGTATTATAGATTCACTATTAAACGAGAATAATTACAATAGTACCAGCCGAAATTGACAGTGACGTAGGCTGATGTTTACTGCTGCAAAACCAATCAATTCGTCTGATTTGCACCGTTACAAATACGAACAGAGTTGATTGGTTGTCAAGTAGTAAACATAAGCCTACGTCACTGTCAATTTCGGCTGGGACTATTGTACAGTTGCACTGCTTTATAAAAACAACCGAAATTATTCTCATTTAATGGTGAATCTATTATACATAAAGCGATTCGATGTGAAAGAAGGGAAAATATTGAAAAGGAAATATACCACTCAAAATTTGTTAAGAATCACTTTTTCTATGCTGATAATTATTGTACAAATCTGTCAATTAATGATCAAAAACGCTTTTATGTTACAGTGATCATTTCTAAATAAGAATCAATGATGATTTTTTGTGCTTCTACAACATCTTTAATCCTTCACGTAGTCTTCTGCAGCCTTTTAATGTTCTTCAAGACTTTCTGGACAATGTCTAGCAGCTTGTGTGGGCACAGGGATCAATACGATTTTCACCCTTTCCCAAACTTCCATAAAAGACGAAATGGATGTTATCAAAGATAGAATTTGTGTAAAATACGGCATAGAAAATATTGAGACAAAAAGAGAAACTGCTGGTTATCAGCAGTTTCTTCTTTTGTTTCAATGTTTTCCCAAGCCTTTTCTTTTAGGGACGCAAAAAACCACGTCTTGTTTGAGAAAGAGTTAAACACATCTTAGAACTCATGAATGATTCATTTTACAATATGTTGAGTTTGAATTATGACTATTGGTCCATTTCTGGTGTCTCTTATTATTTTAGGGGCCTTTAAGGATGGTAAATCAGTACATTAAAGTGACATTTCACATTTATTTCATTTTTTAAAAGTATGTCTTGATGCAAAGATTGTTTATTCTAATGCGTAGAAACGCTATCAGTCATTTGCTTATCCAGCACTTTTAAATTGAACAACAACCTAAATCCATTACTATATATCATAAGCTTCAAGAAAATATAGGTCTTCAAAAATCCCACTAGGGGGGGGAGGGTTTCGGTTATGGGCCCATGGACTAATTCTACACGATGTACAGTTTATCGACGCAAAAATATGGTAATAAATAGAGCTACAGATAAGAGCCATTTAGAGGGTGTTTTAATCTTTTCTTTTCTTAAAAAATATCAAAAGGCCTATATAATGGTCAAGTGTTAGCCAAACCATAATTAATAATGTTGTGGTTACTCAATGGAATCATCTCGTCGAGATGATTCCAATGAGTAACCACAACATACAGTTTTGATTTCAAATAAATGTCACTAAATTCTCGAAATGATCCTAAATGTTCAAGAAAAATATAAACTCTCCGATCTTCCCTGCAAAATATCGTCTAGAAACACCGAGCACAAAACCTCACATTTACAAAATAAAGATTAATTGCACGAAGAAACAAAATGCCACGGATATTCTGAATTAAGGTCGTTTCCGCAGTTAACATCATATAAATCAATCGAATAACATTTACAAATCTGAACACAATCTCTGGAAATGTATTTGGGGGTATAATGGTATACGAGGATTGTTCTGGAACTTTTTTCCGGACAAGTTATGATCGTAGTAAAATGAGATCAAAATAAACGGACATAAATCTATCATTTTATTAACCCATTCCATGTACATGAATATGGACCTAGTTCGTAAATTTGAGTCTAAAATTTGAGACTATAAACCACCTTTACTTTACTATGTACATTGTTCTAGTATCATAAAAAGCAAAATGTATAAAACAACGTGTAAACATATGTAACGTCAAAAGCCATTCAATGAAGATCAACTAACGTTGTACTTTCTCAACATAGTCATCCGCAAGATAGACCTATTCCCGATGACGGCTAAAATCCACGTAGTGAACGTGTCTTCATAGAACAACCTTCTTATGTCGTTCCGTTTCCTCTATCAATCGTTGCATATTAAAAATGTTTTTCATTATTACGTTCATTAAAAACGGGGATTTGGAAAGGGGGTCCTTATTGGAATTCAGACCAACATAGCACAAGAAAAGCATAGTCAAGGCTGGCAAAGAGCCATGTTGCAATCGTAAAACAGTATTCTAAGTGCATTTTTGTACCCGTCAGAACATACAAATACATGTGACGCCCTTTGACACCAAACAAAACAAAGGCTTTGGAAAACATCTTGGGAAATGAAGAAATTGCTTGCCGCAAGCAATTTCTTCATTTCCCAGAATGTTTTCTAATAAAAAAACTGTAAAGTTTTGACATTTTATCATATTGAAGATGTCGTCTGCATCCCCTTTCAAGTTTGAACAGTCCAAAAATTTACCGTCTGGTAATGGGTTAAAATAGCAATGGGACAGAAGATATTTCCAGATAAGTGTAAATCAAAGTAAAGTTTCTTTTTTATTCGATCTGAAATTATCAATGCAGCAAACCTCTTTGAACCTTGGAGCCATTCGTCTTAAGTGAATAACCGCATCGTCTTTGAGAAAATGATGTCTTAAACGAGATTAATTTCAACTCCGGTTATAATCCTTTTCCATAGCTTGTGGAATTCATAAACAAACCCATGTTAAAGTTCCAAGCAATGGTGTTTATTTTTTTACTCGTACAGGGTGATCCAAAAACATGTCCCACAAACAATGCTTTATAACTTTTTTACTATCTTATATATTTCGTTTATATATTCTAGAACTTTAGTACATATCTTTAAAATTTTGTCTAATTACAATATTGTATAATAATTCACTTGCTACATTTACAAGAGGTGCTCAATGTGACCACCATGATTTTCAGAAATTAGCCTAAGACGACGTCGGAAGTTCTATATGACGTTACTACATGCTTGACGATCAATCAAGTCTATTTCTCTACTTATGGCTTCTTCCACTTCAGCTATAGTGGTGGGTTAGGGTTAATAAACTCTTTCTTTTAAGCAACCCCATAGGAAAAGTCCAGCGGACTGAGATCGGATGAATGCTGTGGCCATGGTCAATCCAATTAACAAATGACAGTCTGACCGTTATTTCTGTGCCTTTCAAAATGCTGCATGCTGGTCATTTTGTATGGCTTACAATTTATATCAAACTTTTGAATTCTTCATACTGTACCCTAACTTACATCAGTATTTTTGAGATGTCCTTCATAATACCCCATAATAGATAACCATGGAGTTTCCTCTACAACTTGATTAACACTCTCAATATTCTCGTCTGTACGCCCTGTGCATGTTCTCCCGCATTTCCAGATCGCGTGCCATTAACAGTCCCTTTCATCTCAAACTTAGACACAAGCTTTCTTATCTGCTTTCTGGAAGGCGCTGTGGTATTTCGGTACATGTTTTGGATTTTTCTTCTAACTAGAACATGATATGTACATAATACATAGCACAGTTTGACTTTTTCTGCATTGTCAGCAATCTTGGAATTATGAGAATATGATGACGTCATTGATGAGGTCATTGGCGTTTCCATGACGCTAAATGACGTTCTTATGCACAACCATTACAAATTCCTTTTCCTACCCTTTCCATCAATACCAAAACTAAAGCAATGCTACTCAAATGCTATAAGGAATCTCTTTTCAGAACCTAGTTCAGATATAATTCAAATTGAAAAAGAATGTCAATATAGCATTGGTATGAGATGATTATGGACGATGAAAGTCAGTCAGTCATTTGTGATACTTGTGTTATCCAGACAGCATATAAATATGTACATAGACATCACAAATGATAGATTTAGGAATGGGTTTCAAAAGACCCGCTATGGAGACCTTTTTATTGGTTAGTGATGCTCGTCTGACCGAAGCCACTATCATATATCAACAGAAACAGGCACATATTGAAGTGTAAGAGTCTTCAATCATTCGTGCTATTCGTATAATCTAGACATGACATAACGCTGTAGACTTCATAAAATGATATATTTAGTAATTTAGTTAGAAAAAGACCCTTAAGACCTGTCTAATGGTTAGTGATGCTTGTCTGAATGAATCCACTATCCTATATCAAACGAAAGGCAGATATTTTGAAGTGTAAGAGTCTTCCATTATTCAGGTTAGTTGATTATCCAGATAACAGAGGCGCGTTCTTTAAAGCGAGATTGTTTTAAAAAAGATTTCTAAAGATATTTTTAAAAAAAAGTATTTTTAAGACCTTGATTCTGACAGAGGTGTCCCGAGAGCTTCATACTATATACAAATGATGTCATGATGGAGTATAGGGTAATGGCGTTTCCCATTGAGCGTCTTGAAAATCTTGGTCTAAAGAACGCTGTATCCTAATTATTATTATATCTTAACCCTTTCCCAAACAAGACCTGGTTTTGACGTCCCTAACAGAAATGGTTTGGGAAAACATTGAAACAAAAGAAGAAACTGCTGATAACCAGCAGTTTCTCCTTTTGTCTCAATATTTTCTATGCCATATTTTACTCAAACTCTATCGCTTATAACTTCCATTTTGTCATTTATGACAGTTTTTGAAGTTTATCACCCTAAAATTTTGCCGTTTGGGAAAGGGTTAAGAAATCTCGCGATATCTTAAGAAATCTCGCTCTACAGAACGTGCCTCAGATAGGTCTGCAGACTTCACAAAATATGGGAACTCAGAAGTGTTCACGGTGGATAATCACATGAACACAACAATTTCAGAGAATCTTCAATGGTTTTAAATTCAGGACCCCTTTGAATTCGGTTTGAAGGAGATAAGTTGGACAGTCATCACGCATTAGAAGAACGTTGGGGATTTTTGAAAAATCAGCGGATATAAAGTTATTGAAGATAAACCAAACATTTGGTTTATCTTCAATAACTTTTTTATCGGCTGATTTTTCACAAGTACACCGCGTCCAGCTGATTTCTGGAATTCTTATACACCTACTCTGCTTCAAACCGAATTCAATTTTTTCAAATACTCACAAACTTTTTGGCGAATTCCTGAAAATTTTAGTCACGTGACAAAAACCACCATGGTGTTACCAGTCTACAACAATTTTAAAGTCGACAAAATTGACTCGATTGGCGTTATAGTATATACCAGAAATGCTTACATCGTTGCTTTCCTTCAAGACCTCATAACTACAGCTTTTAATAAGCTGTGGTTATGAGGTCTTTGAAGATAGGTAAAGTTGGAAAATCCTTAAAGGAGATAAGCCAGACAGATTGCAAGTCTGCAGATTCGGGTCGATTGTATCTGTTTGACTTGATTTATGTTATAGTTGATACCAAAATAGAGAATTTTATAAATTAGCCTTCCGCAGACACATAAAAGTGCCATTTCACATACAACTAGACAGTCCTGGTGGTCTGGAAGCGCTCCACAGGCCTAATTGTTTGTCTTGTTAAATGCAATTTCAAAGGTTCAGGCTGCGCAAACAAGCAAATGCATGAACAAGCTGAAAATTACAAGCAAGTATGATCGTATGGTCAGAAAGATTTCTGTGGAAGTTCTGTATTGATTAATTAATACTAATGATTGTAAAAGTGAAAATAAAGCCAAAAATCGCAATTTTGTCAATAACAAGGACACATTACTCATATAAAATTCAGATCAAACTGAAAATTACACCGAGGCACGATCTTATAGTCACTAACATTCTGTACAAGTTTTGTCTTGATTGGTCAATATTTGTAGTTGCTAGAGTGAAAACAAAGTCAAAATAGAAATGAAAATGACAATTTTGTCAATTTCAAGGACACATAACTCAAGACGTAAAATTTACATCAAGCTGAAATTTACACCAAGTCAAGATCCTATAGTCACCAACATTTTGTACAAGTTTTGTCTTGATTGGTCAATATTTGTAGTTGCTAGAGTGAAAACAAAGTCAAAATAGAGCCGAAAATGGCAATTTTGTCAATTTTAAGGGCACATAACTCATGATGCAAAATTCAAATCAAGCTGAAAATTATACCAAATTAAGATCTTATAGTCACCAACATTCTGTTTCAGTTTTGTCTTGATTGGTCAATATTTGTAGTTGCTAGAGTGAAAGCAATGTCAAAAGAGAGCCGAAAATGTGATTTTATCAATATCAAGGGCACATAACTAATGATGTAAATTTCAGATCACGCTGAAAATTATACCAAAGCAAGATCTTATAGTCACCAACATTCTGTTTCAGTTTTGTCTTGATTGGTCAATATTTGTAGTTGCTAGAGTGAAAGCAATGTCAAAAGAAAGCCGAAAATGTGATTTTATCAATATCAAGGGCACATAACTAATGATGTAAATTTCAGATCACGCTGAAAATTATACCAAAGCAAGATCTTATAGTCACCAACATTCTGTAGAAGTAATGTCTAAATTGGTGAATATTTGTATTTGCTAGAGTGAAACAATGTCAAAATAGAGCCGAAAATGGCAATTTTGTCAATTTCAAGGGCACATAACTCATGATGTAAAATTCAGATCAAGCTGAAAATTATTCCAATGCAAGATCTTATAACTACCAACATTCTGTTTTAGTTATGTCTTGATTAATTAATATTTGTGGATTTTGTAGTAAAATTAAAGTCAAAACCAGCTATTTTTGACATTCAAGGGCAGATAACTCAGGCTATTCTGATGAAATCCAAATTCTTTGAAGGAATCTGAGAAAGGGTCTCCCAAGGATCATTCTTGTTAAGTTTGATTGAAATCCATGTTGTAACTTCTGAGAAGAAGATTTTTAAAGGAAAAGTTAACGGACGGACGGACGGACGGACGCACCACGGACACAACGCCATGACAATAGCCCGCTGGCCTGTCGGCAAGTGGAGCTAAAAAACCAGTATCTGGTTTGAACTAGATGAGTCGTTTAACCCTTTGTCAAACGGTATCACACCAAAACGGCCCAATGGCAAAACGGCCCAAGAGCAAAACGGCCCTACTTTGGTCAAAACGGCCCAAATCGGTTTTCCAACTTGGTCAAAACGGCCCAAAAAATGAATAGATAAAATTAAAAAAATATTTTCGTAGAAAGTCTATCAGATCTAGTGGTATAAATATATGTTTTATACCAATAGCATATACTTTATAATACACTTTCCTTAGCCATTTTACCATTAAGGAAATTTTATAACATGGTTATGAAAAAAATGTTGGCAATTTAACAATAAGGTAAACAATATTTTCTGCTTTTATCTCACTATTTACTTTAACTTATATTAATACAATTTTATCTACAAATTCTTTAAGACATAGCAAGAGCTTTCTAGATAACCAAGCCTCATACAACAATGTTTCAAATTACTAATTAGGCAAACAAAAAGAAAAAAGACAACCTTTAAATTAATCTTCAGGTAAGTAACAAAAAATGTATAATCATAACCAAACTTTGTCAGTAATTGACCACGATTAAAGCGATTATTCCGATTAAAGAAATGTTTATTACAATATACATGTAACAAATCGTCGTTGTAAATGCAAAACCTCGTATCTCATTTTTGGAAAATTTTAAAGTGGAGAGAAAAACGTGTAATAACTTTTCCCAATACGAGGTTTTGCATTTACACCGACGAAATTCATTATTGATAATGCTATTCAAATCAACGATCAATTAGATCACCTGTTAACAATTAGACAATTCGCATTACATAGCCTACGTTCGTCTTAAATATGACACAATCAATATAATTATGCCAATAATTAACAAACAATCAACAAACAACTGATAACTGTAACAAACATCACATACAATTTACATGTATTAACTAGTTAACAATTAGGCAATGCACATTATACACGTTCGACTTTACTTTGACACAATCAAAAGATCAATAGACAACTGTTTGATTTTTTTTAAAATTAATTAACGTAATATTAGTAATTAACAAAAAACTTGTAACAAAGAAACGATGAAATTTACCTCATAAGAACAATATTCAATGAATATTTAAAGACATTTTTCTATTTAAAATTGCAGTTTTAATATATAATGTGACAATTAAAACTATAATTCATTTTTTACAAAAATATACTCAGGAAATATAATCGAAATAATAACAATAATAATATAAAAATATATCGATCTTTATATTTGTATGTTAGAAATAATTTGGGCCGTTTTGACCAAGTTGAAAAACTGCTTTGGGCCGTTTTGACCAAAAACCGGTCCGTTTTGACCAAAAAACCGGGGCGTTTTGGTATCGGGCCGTTTTGCCCTTGGGCCGTTTTGACTGTAAACCTGTCAAACAAGAGCTGGTTTTGACGTCCATAAAAGAATTGGCTTGGGAAAACTTTGAGGCAAAAGAAGAAACTGCTGATAACCAGCAGTTTCTCCTTTTGTCTGAATATTTTCTATGCCATATTTTACACAAATTCTATCTTTAATAACTTCCATTTTGTCATTTGCGGTAGTTTTTTAAGTGGATCACCCTAAAAATTTGCCATTTGGGAAAGGGTTAGAAAATATCTACGTTGATCTAACGTCTCTGTCATCTGAATGTTAAAGAAAATATTTTGACGTTTGATTAATTCCAATAATTAAACTTTTTCCCTTTTTCCCACTATTCAAGATGAAAGTCAAATATAACGGTTTGATAAATTTCAAACTTAATCGCTGTTTTTCTTCGAAAAACTTGTAACTACAGCTTAACCCTTTCCCAAAAAAAGACCTGCTTTTGACATTCCTGATAGAATAGACTTGGGAAAACATTGAGACAAAAGAAGAAACTGCTGATAACCAGCAGTTTCTCCTTTTGTCTCAATATTTTCTATGTCATAGTTTACACGTTTATCTTTGATAACTTCCATTTTGGGATTTGTGGCAGTTTTTGAAGTGGATCACCCTAAAATTTTGCCGTTTGGGAAAGGATCAAAGCAAACTGCAGTTGCGTGGTCTTTGAAAAAAAGCGACGATATAATTGACCAATCGTTGCTATCGTTCGAAAATGACGTATCTCCAGCTTTATAAGCTGTACTTAAGACCTTTATTTTGTCAGTTACCTTAATAAAATTAATGTCGTAACTACAGCTTATTCAACCTATTCATCTGACAAAATTAGGTCCATCTTATAGAATCAGTCGGGATGACGTCATAGCCTCACTTTCATTTTTTCATCGAGGGTACAACCTCGGTCTTTATCGTTACGGGATACCAACTTTGAGGCAGATTATTTCAAAAATCCATCGTTAAAATTCATAAACAAAACTCTTTCATTAAAGAATGTGATTTAAACTTTCTAACTACCAACGCATTTTTAATAATCAGGCGTAGTCGTCGAGATATTAATGCTGAAAGTTGGTTATGCTTCAACGAAAAAGACCGAAGCTTTCACCTCCACCGAATGAGTGCAGGTCCGCTGACGACGTTTTTGATTGGCTGAAAGAATTGTGCCGACCGATTCAATTGACAGGATTTACAAGATGATATGTTACAAATCGTCGGTGTTATTGCATAACCTCGTAACTCCAGCTTTTAAAAGCTGTAGTTACGAGGTTTTGCTAAAAACACCGACGAAATGTTACACAACGTTATTCTGTTCTGACAATTTATCTCAGAAATGAAGTAAATTGTGATTGAGTGGCCGCAGACGTGAAGAGACAAATTAAGTTCATCGTCTTATATTCAATATCCCCAATTAAGGTTAACGAAATAAGCTTGTTCACGGAAATGTTATGTCAAATAGCAAACCACTCCATCAATGTATCAAAATGATCCCAGTTACTTTTAATAAAATAGGACCTGTTACTCGCACGATGGGTTCAAATGATTCAAAGCCGTTTTCTTTACAGTTTAGCACAAGAACACATCGCCACTTTTCTTGAAATACCTCGTAACTGCAGCTTAAAACAAGCGGCAATTACAAGGTTTTTTTGTTGAAAATTGGCGATCTCGTCGCTTTTCTTGAAGTACCTCGCAAATATAGTTTAAGATAGGCTGCAATTTCGAGGAATTTGGTGGAAAGCGATGACCTTGTAATTTGTACAGATCTTCAATGTTTCAAAGGTATAATCAGAAATAGGAAAACCCTTTTCATATTTAGCCTTTGTTTTCATTCAAACTAATTTTTAGACATGTTTGTGTATTATAGATTCACTATTAAACGAGAATAATTACAATAGTACCAGCCGAAATTGACAGTGACGTAGGCTGATGTTTACTGCTGCAAAACCAATCAATTCGTCTGATTTGCACCGTTACAAATACGAACAGAGTTGATTGGTTGTCAAGTAGTAAACATAAGCCTACGTCACTGTCAATTTCGGCTGGGACTATTGTACAGTTGCACTGCTTTATAAAAACAACCGAAATTATTCTCATTTAATGGTGAATCTATTATACATAAAGCGATTCGATGTGAAAGAAGGGAAAATATTGAAAAGGAAATATACCACTCAAAATTTGTTAAGAATCACTTTTTCTATGCTGATAATTATTGTACAAATCTGTCAATTAATGATCAAAAACGCTTTTATGTTACAGTGATCATTTCTAAATAAGAATCAATGATGATTTTTTGTGCTTCTACAACATCTTTAATCCTTCACGTAGTCTTCTGCAGCCTTTTAATGTTCTTCAAGACTTTCTGGACAATGTCTAGCAGCTTGTGTGGGCACAGGGATCAATACGATTTTCACCCTTTCCCAAACTTCCATAAAAGACGAAATGGATGTTATCAAAGATAGAATTTGTGTAAAATACGGCATAGAAAATATTGAGACAAAAAGAGAAACTGCTGGTTATCAGCAGTTTCTTCTTTTGTTTCAATGTTTTCCCAAGCCTTTTCTTTTAGGGACGCAAAAAACCACGTCTTGTTTGAGAAAGAGTTAAACACATCTTAGAACTCATGAATGATTCATTTTACAATATGTTGAGTTTGAATTATGACTATTGGTCCATTTCTGGTGTCTCTTATTATTTTAGGGGCCTTTAAGGATGGTAAATCAGTACATTAAAGTGACATTTCACATTTATTTCATTTTTTAAAAGTATGTCTTGATGCAAAGATTGTTTATTCTAATGCGTAGAAACGCTATCAGTTTTTTGAAGTTGTTATCAATAAGCGAAAAATACGCCTTCAAAGTTGAGACAGAAATGACAAATTCTATGTAAATCTGAAATGTTGTCCACAACAATTTGTTTAATTTTAGCACAAAAATATGTATTTCTCGTAAACGGTTCAATATTTTGGCTTGAAATTTTCAGAATTTTTATAAGAAAACATGCTCTTTCAGATAGAATAAAAATAAAATTTATGTAAAATTAATCGTGAAATGTCACTTTAAAGCAATAAAATTAGTGATAAGCCTAGACACGGTCCGTTTCAAAACCATTATCACCATCATAACTTTTTCCAGGAATAATGATTTAGTGGATGTAAACTGAAAATATAGTGAATGAACCCCCTGAAAGGTAGAAACTCCACGTGCGTCTTTCCATGACCATTTGTTATTTGGCAGCATCCAATGGACGACAATGGGATGGAACTGGACAATGTCAGTAAATCTGATCACAACCCGTGATCACCATCA
Organism: Fragum sueziense; assembly: GCA_963680895.1. Taxonomy (NCBI): domain Eukaryota; kingdom Metazoa; phylum Mollusca; class Bivalvia; order Cardiida; family Cardiidae; genus Fragum; species Fragum sueziense. The sequence goes on along the minus strand of OY804594.1, from coordinate 64,885,347 downwards.
GGTACAAAAAGACTTACGGAAATTTGTCGTAGGCTTCGGAGAAGCATGCATAGAAAATTGCTGAACATAGCCGTAGCATTCGAAGGTAATTTTGAGCATCTAGCCACTTCTGACTAAGAAAAAAAGAAAGACTGACTTGCCAACTCAAATTTGATTGATAAGCGGTATCCAAAAAGGGATTGTACCTCCTGAAGAATTTTTTTAGCAAAATTTTTAAGTAATCCGATCGTGATTAATCAACAAAATACGCCAATTTCCGAAATTCAAGTACGTCAATGACGTCATTCATCTGAGCGATTCTACAAGGAATGGCGGCACAATTGCTGTAGACACAACGACATTTTAATTTGAACGTGTGTTTAATAACACACGTTCAAATTAAAATGTCGTTGTGTCTTCATCGCGGTTGTGTATTGTATTGTATTGTATTGTATATTGTGGTGATTATTCATTGTAAAGCTAATGGTGAATCTCCTCCGTTCTTCTGTATAATGATAAATGAGGTTGACGCCTTTTGACTTTCTCAAAAGAAAATGTTTGTTACAAGCAATTTCTTAATTTTCCAAAATGTTTTCTTAGAACAACCAAAAATCTTTAAATTTCATTGACTTCAAATTTTCGTCTGCAATATCTTTGATTTTGGACCCGTCTAGAATTTAGCCGCCTGCTAATGGGTTAAGCGTGTTTTGCACGAAAAAGTCTTTTTCCAAGAGCTTCAACAAGTGTAATTAATTATGGAGAAACTGGGGAATACAGAATCATGAACTTGAAATGAAGATGAAAAATTCGGTTTTTATGATTGCTTTTTGTCGATAATGGATTTAAACGTCTGCTTTCTAAATTAAATAGTTCGCATTGCATAATTCTGAGACAAAGATTATCCAGATTGTTTTTCGTGTGACCTGATGTGTATCATAATGATACAAGCAGAAAGATTTCTGGTTGTTTGACATTGAAATTTAACAGCAAATAAAAGAAATATTTTGGCGTTTTGTTTATGACCACAGCATAAATTGAGAAAGTCTTTGACACTTCTTGTTTCAATCAGAATATTAGATGAATGGATAAATTCGCGGTGAAATATTTGTATTCTTTCAAAGCATGATCGAACACGTTGATTTTGTCAAATTTCTTCTACAGACATTTGTTCTGTTTCGAGGATTCGAAATGCAAAAAATACATTTGACGCGTTTTTGAGTCATAGTGGTCACAAAAGTGTCATGTTTGATATATTCAGCGTTCAAAATTTATTGAATTTCCTGCAAAAAAGTAACGTTGTTAACACAGAGTGTATGCGCGATTGTATGGTAAGGACCATAATGTCATGACTTTATGACTGATTTATAGCTAAAAACATGATTGTTAAAGATGTATGTTACATTCACGACTTTTTAAAGTTATTAAATTTTGATGTATAATTTTTCTATTTCTATGCGAAAAAGACAGACTTAATTAATGAAAAATAGAAAACGCGACGAAAGAAAGCCATTTGAATCCCACAGGAGTATGAAATCTGCGATAATCTAATACAGTTTTCGTATTATTATGGATTTTAGTGCTTAAAGCCTAGTTTGGGAAACATCTAATTCAAAATTATTCTCAGCCGACACAAAAATCTCACTTAGCTTACTTCCGCTAAGACGCCCCCCCCCACACAACTGTTTTACAGCCACCAGAAGTCGTCCTTGGAGTCTTAAACGCCGCTCAGATGTTTATAGTATACATGTACTAAACGATTTCGCACTGTTGTTTTCATAAGCAATCCCATCTAATCTCGCTTTCTCAAAGAGATTTCGTTATCCAATCGCTGGCTGTAAATGACACAGCATCGAAAAAATCTGATACAGATTTTTATTGGCTGAAATTTCAAATTCCCGTTATTGGCCAAAAATAGAATCGACGTAATGGTGCTAAACGTAATATACAGGTATTTATTATGGTGAAAATTGCAGATTGTGATTTTCTATCAATGTTCAATCACTATTTTTGTGATTGATCGTCAAAGCCCTGTTCGTTATTTAATTGGATTGAGATTCGTGCAAGGAATAAAACACAGAGCATTTTTCGATAGCACTTATATAATATTGAATTGTGCATTAGACGAGTAGATCATAATTTACACTCATGACCGTGCATACGAAATCAAAACGTTTCAATGTTAATTTCCCATAAACCCATTGTTTGCCACCGGAAGTGTTCTGTGGGTATGGACTAAAACGATAATTGAAAGGGGTCAATTGTCTGACAGAATATTGCTCTGGATATTCTTTATGCGCTAAATATAGCATTAATTAACACTTGCCGAAACAAGAGATGGTTTCGTCCTCTATATTAAAATGATCCGCGATCTATGTCACGGTGTACAACCCACGTGAGTTGTGACGTCACGAATAGGTCAGGATTGGAGGGTAAATGGATAAAAAAAATGCTCGCTTCAAGTAAAACTTTTGCTAATAACTTTCCTTATACTTGCCGTATCGTTACAAATCATGGACGATGGTCTTCCTTGTAGAATGTTTGACCAACGGCGAGCAAGACTAAAACCCAAATCCTGATTGTTCTTCTATTCCCTTAATTGTTTTAGTGTGAACGAACCCTTAATGATCTTTAATGTGAACACTTTGTGATGCAAGTTGGTCAGCCCAAATCGTATGTGTGTGCAGTACTTGTCATACTTTGAATGTAGTTGTGAGTAGTTCATCAATGTATGATGAATTTTGACGACACGTCTTTGTGGTCCCGAGATAATCTGATATTCATAAACAAACTGTCAACCTATAAAACATGTTATCATAGAGACGCACGTGCAAATCATCTAATCAAAATTATATAATAGTCCTTATTACCATCGATATCATTTCGTTTTGACCAGTATAACCTATAATTAGTAAATAGGCATGGTATTTATTGTTTGGCGGGAATTAGAATATCATGGGACCACAATATGATATATATGTATTTACATAAATATGACCGTCCTTTACATAACATGAAATGACATGGAACTGTTTCGTTACTCCTTTGCATGAACAGACGGAATCTCCAGTGGCAAATTTCAAAACGTACCAACATTGTTCGGCGCCTGTGGGCGCCTGTACCGCCGAACGATAAACTAAAATCGATGTTGACATTCAACAACTCAATTGATAATAGTGATATTAGTTATCCCTTTCCCAAACAAGACCTAATAGAAATGGCTAGGGAAAACATTGGGGCAAAAGAAGAAACTGCTGATTACTAGCAGTTTATCCTTTTGTCTCGATATTTTCTGTGCTATATTTTACACAAATCCAATAGTTTTCAATTTTTATTTTGTTGTCTGCAGTAGCTTGCAATTTGGATCACTCTGAAATTTTGTCGTTTTGGAAAGGGTTAAACTAAGATTTTCTGTCACCTTCACCATTCAAAATATATGTAGTTTGAGTATTTTGGCACCAGTTTGCAAAATATGATTCATATGAATGATTCACAGGATAGACGTTTTGCCAGGATAAGTGTTAATTAAGTAAATTTTCTTTTTATTTGGGTTGAAATCATCAATTCCACAAGCCTCTTCGAACCTTGGAGCCATTCGTCTTAGTGAATAACCGTATCGTCTTCGAGAAAATGATGCGTTAAACAAGATTAATTTGAACTCTGATTATATCTTTCCAGCCTAGCTAAATTAAATGCCTCATATGGAAAATTGATAATACCACACTTACGTTAAAAATTTACAAGCACCAGCACTTGAAATATTTTATTTTTATGCGATTTCAGGGACCAACGACATCACAAATTAATTTTGGTTTTTCACAAATGGTAAAAACTGTTCCGTTAGAAAGCTTTCACACAAATGGTATTTCAAGAAAGTTGTGTATGTGACTAGTCCTTTAATCAAAACTTACAGACAGACAATTTTCGGTTACAGTAGCAGGACCGTCATCGGCTTCTTAAAAGTGGTATGTCCCTAAAATACCACATGTGTTTCATGAGTACCTAAGAATAGAAAACATCGTTTTACTACGAAACAACCGGCCTCTTTTATTTAGAAACAATTACACGTTTAATCTCGAGGCCTTAGTGTGATTTCATTATCCAATTGATGTCGACAGCATAAAAATTTAAAAAAAAAATCTGATATAAATTTTCATTGGCTGAAACCTCAAATTACCCGTCTCTCGCCAGTGGGTCAGCAGAAGCGATTTTAATGCACTTTGAGCCCATTTTGCCTAATTTATTAATCGTTTGAATCATCGGTATCAACCATACCGCCGACGCCGGATGTTGGTGAATATCCAAACAAGAAAGTTGTTCTTTTTCTAGTTATTGTTAATAGTTTCAAATTCGTCGCTTTTCAACGAAAACCTTGTAAGTGCAGCAGTTACGACGTTTTCGTAGTAAAAGCATCAAAATATGAAGAAGATTGTCCAATTGGTATTGGATTTATATCATTTTTACGATAATTGAGACAGCAGCGCATATCTCATGTAGCCAATATCGACAGAGTTCGATCGAATGTCAGATAAAAATAAATCAAAGAAAATGATAAGAAACGTTACAAGTCTAAAAGCTGGAAATATATCTTCCGTGCGTTTGATGCACGGAAAAGGCACACCATTAACGTAGAATATCAATATTTGTTAAATGTTTTATTAACGAGAATTCAAACATTATCTAAAAGATGTTACCTTCCCTATTCCCTTTTATGATTATTATTACTTTTAAAATGAACTTCAAATTTGTTTTAGAAGTTCATTTAACCCATTATTCACATGCCAAGACAAAAATAAGGCACAATATACATGTATGAGACAGGATCTGATTCATTTGAATGGGGTTTAACGTTACTTTTAAGGATATTTGGTCAAGTTGGATCTGCTGTCGCACCTAAAGACATGGATTCCTGGCATTTTTCTCACTAGTACTAATACAATATTCAATGCTAACCCCAGGCTGCTATCTCTTATACATGTAGGTTGTTCACATCCATTGGCGATAAGACTCAAAATGACTTTTGTCAAATTTCAGAAATTATTAGGTATTAGTCGACCCAGAGTTCGAACCCACATCCCTGATTGACAGACTTCGGCGTTACCAACAGAGCTGTTCGGGCTCGGAAATGGAATCTGGAAAAATGTCCCTGATAGCATTTGAGAAGTCCATCACTTGTGGTTAGTCTGTGATAAGTCCATTGACTCCTCGCCAGTCTATTTCTTTTTAGTAGGCCTATCCAGTCTCCTCGCCAGTCTATTTCTTTTTGGTATCCAGTCTATCATTCCAGAAAGGTCTGACTGATTTGACGCACATTATCTTCCGATAGAGGCCGCTAAAGTTTATTATCATCTATCTGATTTGGGCATTCTGGGCTAACTACTTTCAAGATGTCAGCACCCTTCAATCCAATGAGGTTCGAATAAGAAAAATGGAATAAAACAAATGCAATCTATAGGAAACAAGAGCCGCAATAGACGGCTTATTCTCCCCGAATAAGGGTTTGTCACATGAAAAAGATACCAAACCCACCCCACCACCATTTTTGTCCATTGATAAGTTTTCGTGTATTAGTTAGGTACAAACTTACGTTAAATTCTGACCAATAGACCAAAAGAAAGGAGAGAAACCCAATTTGTACATCAGACTCCTTTTTCGGTGGCGCAACCTCAAAAAGTTTCAGGTAGTTCATACACGAAGTTTCATCAAATTTGATCAAATGGTTGCGCAAAATTGGCTATGGACGGACGGACGGACCGACAGACGGATGCACACTGTGTTGACTATGTGCGAAAAAATTTCGGGATGCTTATGTGTAAAGAATGACAAATAAAAGGTTATATTTTTCATTTTCCATTTTTGAAATACATTACCATCTAAACGAAATTTAAAACGCGATCAAAAAAGCCATTTAGGTCCCAAAAGAAACATGCTTTTCCATATAACCTAATGGAGATTTCCGTTTAAAGGGGCTATGGGAAGTTTGAGAAATAGTTAATTTGGAAGGCATCTCAACAGACATTAAAGAGTATTTTGTTATGGAAGTCTGATTGGGACATGCTTTTTGTTAGATGTACGGTTTATAATTGAAAATTGTAGTTTGATTTCTAGATATAGCAAAGGTTTTATGATAAGTTACGTCACAATAGTCGACAAACATCTGATATTTCTGTAACCCAATACCAAACCGATAATGTTCGACTGTTCCAAATTAAAAGATGTTGCAGACGACAATTTCAAGTGACTGAAATATAATTATTTAGCATTTTCGGATAATAAAACATTGTGGAAAATGAAGAAATTGCTTGTCACAAACAATTTCTTCATTATCCACAATGTTTTCCTAAGGATTTTTGCTTAAAAGGACAAAAAAGAGTTAAATGCGTTGGAATAAGATAAAATAAAATATAATAATAGGCTAGTCGTCTTTCCAGGATAAGTGTTAATTAAAATTAATTTTCCTTTTATAAGAGTTGAAATTATTAGTGCAGCAAACCTCTTTGAACCTTCAAGCCATTCGTCAAGATTGAATAATCTTCTCGTCTTCGATTCTAAGAGAGAAAACTATGTCTTAAACGAGATTAACTTGACTCTGATTATATCTTTCCATCCCAGTTCATATAAATAAATTATACGAGAAATTGATAAACGAACTTTAAAGTTTTACGTAACTATGATATTTTAATCTGGTTGTGTGTAATTCACTGACAGAATAAGATGAACTAATTTCTCACAGCATCTTGAATCAGCTTTGTTACTTCTTAAATAACCAGAAATTGTCAAAAGGATAAGATTTGGCTTCAAAACAAAGAAAGAAATCACAAATCGGGTGTTTGCATGACGTTTAACAAGTCATTGCATAATGATTAGGTTATTAATGAAGTGAATTTAAATAGCAATTAGCAATCTTGCGTTATTGAATCATTTTGATTGTAGGAGTGAAAACCAGTTATTTTTCATATTGTCATGAATACATTAGATACAAATGCAAAACACCATATGCAAATTAAATAATACTTTCGATATGGAGAGCTGTTCTGAGATATACTTATGGTAATGGTGGCACATATCTAATTATAACGAATACCAGTCGAGTTCGATCGAAAGTCAATTAGACAACAAAATCTAAGAACATTGAAGGGAACATGGTTACCAATTTCAAGCAGGAAACATCAATTCTTGGCGTTTGATGCATAGAAAAGCATACCATTAAAATAGAATATCCTTATTTCGTTTATTGGTATACATGTATGTACCAGTTATTACAGAAGATCAAAGATTCGTAGGTAACAAATCGGGGCTGAAAAACACGTTTGTAAGTAACAGTATCCTAAACATGACGAATAATCACGTGATATACGACCATTTCATAGAATCTTCAATTATTGTGTTAAAAGGACATTTAATTCCCATTTCAAATTTTTAAAGTATGTCTTGATGCCAATATTGGTTATTCTAATGAGTATAAATACTTTTAGTTTTTGGAAGCGAATTTTGCAAAATTTGCTTCTCTTTGCAGCCGCCTTTCTCTGCACTTTACCATTCTCTGCATACCACACAACATCTTCCGGTCCTCCTCACTATAAATAGTTCTATCAAAAGCAAAGATTAATGAGGTAACAGTTATTCGAATATTCAATATGTAAGTCTGAAGTTACGTGTAGATATTGAATTGTGTAATTGAAAATGAAACATTCAATTAATCATGTCTCTAAGAGAAGAAAAGATCGATGTAGTAAGTTTCTTTATTATGGTTCAAAGCTCACTCCAATGGCCTTCCTAGTAAATGGGTCAGCCAAGTTTACTGAACTATGAAATACATTCAAAGCTTATACACAAACGATTAATATGCATGACGTTGTGCTAAAAATAGATACGACTCCAGCATGGGATCAAAGTATTCAAGGTATTCTGGATAATCAAAGTACCTAATCAATGTGCTCTCTACGAATCAAAGTATTCAAGGTATTCAAATGGATAATCAAAGTACCTAATCAAAGTATCCTACTTCTGGACAGGCCTACATTATTGACAAATTTGCTTCCCAACAGCACTGTCAGTACTTTGATTTTAAGTTGTTGCTGTTAAGCGAGAAACACGCATTTAAAGTTGAGACAGAATCGATGTAAATCCGAAGTGTTGTCCACAACAATTTGTTAATTATAACACAAAAATATATATTTCGCGTAAACAGCGCAATATTTTGGCTTGAAATTTTCAGAATTTTCATAAGGAAATGATATTATGCTCTTTCAAATAGAAATAAAGGTAAGATTTAAGACGAAGACTTCTGAAATGTCACTTTAATACGGGACCGATTTGAATTCAGTTTCAAGGCAGAATAGGTGGACAGACGTCATGCATTAGATGGACGTGGTGGGTTTTTCAAAAATTCAGCTGACAAAACAGTTAATAAAGATCAACCAAAATTTTTGTCCATCTTCCATAAATTTTTGTCAGGTGATTTTTGAATCATCTACCATGTCAAGTTAATTCCTGGCTTTTCCCACTTTTTCTGCTTCAAAGAAGATTTTCTGACATTCTGAGTCACGCGATTATCCATCATGCGTAAGGTAAAATAATTCTAATGCATCTTTACTATTGTCGTACATTTTCGACAAATGCCGACATTTTCCGTATTTATCTTAGCAAAAGATATTGCAAATATTACTTCCCTTTGTAAATAAAATTCCCCGAATACACTTATATCACGTGATCACGTGACTAATGGCGGAGTGAGTCGTGTTTTTCGAGCGGTGATGAAAAATGGGAAAAATGGACTAAAACGGACACATAGACGGCACATATTTTGGATATTTTGGTGTCGGAACATAGTTAGATCAATGATATTGGAAATGTGATGGGAAAAAACAAAAACAAGAAGAGAAAAAAGCGAAGTTCGGGCAGCGAAGGTAGCGGTCAAGAAAAAGGACATAAAAGTTTGAAAACGGGAGGCCCGTCCGAGGGGGATATATCAGTAAGTGACTTATTGAGCCAAACTAACTCTATCCTATACCAAACTGACGAATGTAATCAATCGAATTTGAACCTTGATGATAGTGTGTTCCCATCCACGGTAGAGATTTGCCCCAATTCGTCCGTTAGTAGTAAGCAAAATAAGGTTGTCGACCACACCGAATCTGAGAGCACATCAAAAGAACCAAACATGTCTGATCAACAGGTTCAGCCAACTAATATGGACTTAATGTCGTGTCTTAAAGCTATAGAAGGGCGGTTAGGCAGCATGGAAGGAAGGCTGGGAAATGTCGAGGGTAGGCTTGATAACATGGACAAAAGATTAGATGCTCTAGAAGATGTGAAAAATAAGGTCGATTCCTTTGAAGGAGAAATCAAGAAGCTATGGGCAGCCATAGAAGATAGGAATAAGAAAATTGACGAGAAAGTTGAAAACATGATTGAAAAGGCAGAAAGTAGTGATTTTGCCGTCGGTCTTATGAGTGACAAAGTGGCTAGCATGGAATTAGAAAGGGATAAGCTAAAGAGTGAGATTGTATATCTGCAAGCACAATCGATGAGGAACAATTTGATCTTTTCCAACATACCTGAACCACCAGGAGAAGACACAGAGAGCAACGAAGAATCTGAAGAAAAGGCGAGAAAGTTTATAGTTGAGAAAATGAAAGTTGCACAAGATGTGGTAGACAAAATGGCCATGGAGAGAGTGCACAGGATCGGTCCGAGAAAGCAGGGAAAATGTCGCGCTATTGTGGCCAAGTTTCTTGATTTCAAGGACAAGGAATACGTGAGAAAGCAGTGGAAGACCCTCCAGGGTACTCCATATTACGTGAATGAACAGTTCCCCAAAGAAGTGGCTGATAAGAGAAAGAAATTATATCCAAAGATGAAAGCGGCGATAGATAAGGGACATAAATCTTGGATCGGGTTTGACACTCTTTATATAGATGGAAAGGCGGTTCGTGACTAGGGATTCGAGGAGGGTACGCTTCATGTTAAATCATGGAACGTAAATGGACTTACTCAGGCTAAGATGGAAACGACTGACTTTGTTGAACAATTAGTTCATAATGATATTGTATTTTTATATGAAACTTGGACCTCTAAATCCAGCAATATTGATCTTTCAGGCTATATTTGTCACCATTTTCCTAGACCCTTTCAGCATAGGCGAGCCAAACGAAGAAGCGGTGGCGTTGCTGTTTATTACAAACAAAGTCTTAAAGATGGTATTCAATTGATAAAGAATAGTCATAATTCAATGATCTGGTTGAAATTAGATAAACTGTATTTTAAAACTGATAGAGATATTTATCTATGTGGTATGTATTTGTGGTGTGAGGATTCACCCATGTATGATGTTGTTAATGTAGATTTTTTCGAATTGTTAGAGCAAGATGTTGATTATTACCAAAAGTATGGTTATGTTTTTATATGTGGAGACTTAAATAGTAGAGTTGGCACAAAACATGATTTTATTTTTTGTGACAATAACGTTGATTTTTGTGATGATTTAAATTATATCCCTGACCAATACACCGGCCGGGCCTCACTAGATACGAAGTGTAATAATTTTGGTACAAAATTACTCGATGTTTGTAAATCATGTCGTTTGAGAATAGTTAATGGTAGATTAGGAGATGATTACAATAAAGGATCATTTACATATTTAACCTCTTGCGGGGCCTCTCTCATAGACTATTTATTGACCGAGGAATGTAACTTTTCGTGCGTATCGAACTTTCGTATTGATCCGTTAACTGAATGGAGCGATCATTCTGCTTTAACATTTTCCCTCTTGTGCAATAATAACATTATTGAAGAAGATCCCGTGCATGAAGTAAAATACACATGGAACAAGTCGAAGACCGGCGCATATCGGGCGGGGTTGATAGCGAAATTACCAGAATTGAATACAATTATTTCACAATTAAGCAACTCTGATGAGCAATCGGTCAATCAAACAGTTTCCGATTTTACCCAGATCGTTACGAGCGTTGCTGATCCATTATTTTCTCGAGTGCACGAATCCCATAACAACGCTAGCTTCGATGATACCCGGCTATTACAAAACGCGGACTGGTTCGACAATGAATGCATCCATGCACGGAAGAATTACATTGACGCGTTGAACAATTTTAACCGTTGTAATACAGACGAGAGCAGAAGCCTATTTTGTGAGAGTAAAAAGTTTTATAAGACTTTAGTAAAAAGAAAACAGAAAATGTACAAATTAAATAAAGTCAAGGCTTTGGAAAATTTAAGACATTGCCAGCCACGCCAATTTTGGAAATATTTTAGGAAAAGAAGAAATGCAAATGATAATTCATTTCTTTAGACGATTTCTTTCATTATTTCTCGAATTTAGAGAATGATATATATCAATGCACTAACCAAGAGGCAGAAGATTTTTGCTCAAATCACGATTTCAACAATTTTGCATTAAATGAGGAATTGGATTTTCAAGTAACACATGAGGAGATTCTGAAAGCGGTTAAACGGTTAAAAAGCAATAAAGCACATGGAAACGATTCTTTACTAAATGAATACTTCATTGCTAGTGTCGACATTTTGTCACCATACATATGTGATATTTTTAATGCAATTTTGAATACTGGTCATTTCCCCCATGCGTGGAGGGAAGGAATTATTGTTCCTTTGTTTAAAAAGGGAGATAAGCAGGACGTCAATAATTACCGAGGAGTTACCCTTCTTAGTTGTATGTCAAAGTTATTCACTACGGTTTTGAATCAGCGTATAGTTAATTTCTGTGAAAAGTACAACAGTATTTCGGATGCCCAGTTTGGGTTTAAAAAGAGTGCGTCTACGGTCGACGCCATTTTTGCATTGAATTCTATAATCCAGCATTATCTTACCTCTAATAAAAGATTATATGTTGCATTTATCGATTTAAAAAAGTGTTTCGACAGTATTTACAGGAACGCACTGTGGTTAAAGTTATTTAAATCTGGTATTCAAGGTAAAGTTTTAAGAATTATTAAAGACATGTATGAAGAGGTTAAGTCATGTGTTAAACATTGTAATAATTATTCGGATTTCTTCTATTATTCGGTCGGATTAAGACAAGGAGAGGTTCTCTCCCCTGTTTGAGTGTCTCTATTCTTAGAGGATTTAGAATTATTTTTACAAAATAAATGTGACTCTGGCCTTTATATCGATGATATCGTTTTAACGTTATTGTTATTTGCAGACGACATGGCTTTGTTCGGCGACTCACCAAGCAAGTTACAAGAAAATTTAAATCTTTTACATAGATATTGTAATCAATGGGGACTCGAAGTAAATAGTAGCAAAACAAAAGTAATGGTATTTAGAAAAAAATCAAACTTGCGTATAAATGAGAAATGGACTTACGATGGCCAAGATTTAGAAATTGTTGATTGTTTTAATTACTTGGGAACTGTTTTCAAATACAATGGCAATTTCGGGCCAAATATTGAATATATAGTTGGAAAAGCAACAAAAGCATTGTCCGTGTTACTTATAAATTGTAAGAAGTTGCCACTTCGTCCAAGCACTTTATGTCAACTTTTCGAATCTTTTGTAGGCGCTGTAATAAATTATTCTTCAGAAACGTGGGGTCTTACTAAATCAAAGGAGTTAGAACGCGTACACTTAAAATTTTGTAAGCGTATTTTAAGAATGCCAAGAAATTCAAGTTCCGTGGGTGTTTATGGCGAGCTATGCAGATATCCCATGTATATAACACGTTATTATAGAATTGTAAAATATTGGTGTAAATTATTAACTACAGATAATATTATTTTGAGTAAGATGTATAATGTATTGCTTCAAGATTCTTTTAATGGTAAATTAAACTGGGTGTCTAAAGTGAAGACACTGCTTGACACCTATGGATTTTCGGATCATTTCTATAATATCAACCGAGACTATATGAAAGCATTCCCATCAGTATTTAAACAGCGAGTTGTAGACTGTTATATTCAGGAGTGGCATGCCGCATTAAATAGAAGCTCTATTTTAGAGGAATACGTAACATTTAAAACATAGTTTCAATATGAGAAATATCTAAACGTAGTCCCATACGACTTGAGATTCTACTTAACAAAATTTAGGCTATCGGCACATCCCCTCAGAATTCAAACAGGTAGATATGGACCAACTCGTTTGCCACGAAATGAACGTTTATGTATTGTATGTGGAAAAAATGAAATCGAAGATCTCTATCACTTCTGTTTGACATGTCCAACATACCGCGAATTAAGACGTAAATATATTGATAAGTATTATTATATTAAACCATCTATGTATAAACTTTGTAAACTTTTCAAAAGCCAAAATGCAAACACGCTTACTAAGTTAGCCATTTACTTGAAACATTGTTTAAAATGTAGAGAGAACAAACTAAATACCATTTAGACTTAATCAAACCATTTTGACATGTTCTATCCTTTCCAAAATAAGTCCCGGTTTGATGTTGAATCACACATACGTTGGGAAGTGTTGAGAGAAAGGATGAAAGTGCTAACAACCAGCCTTTCTTCTTTTCTCACAAAACTTACTATACGAATAAAAACAACAATACATACCGGTTTAATTCATCTGCAACTAATTTGATTTCAGACTAGAACTATTATCTGATGTTTGGAAAGGATCATAATACATTTATAGACTCTATCATTTTCTTTGAAAAATATCGTGAATTGTTAAACTATTAAGAATCATTTGTGATTGAACTCTACTCTCCCTCTCAGTTAAAGCTAAATTTCAGTATTTACCATCACATTACTTTCAAAATTATATACATGTACAACAACCTGTATATTGCTGCTTTTCAGCGAAAACCACGTAACTGCAGCTTTAAACAAGCTGCTGGTGCGTGGTTTTCGTGGAAAAGCAGCCATATATCACTCATATTTTTGTACGTGTGTGAGTTTGTGTGTGTGTTTGTGTGCGTGTGTTTGTGTGTGTGATCGAAGGGTGGATGCATTTGCCATTATTCACGCTTTGTTATGCAAGAATTGTGTATTTAGACGATGTATGTTATGTACAAGTCTTAATAAAACTTTGTTCTGTTCTGTTCTATATCTTTTTCTGGTGTGATTCTCCGTTTAACATTAATCTTTCAGAGATATTTTTCATGTATTTTTATGCTCCCCGAAAAAATTTCGGGGGAGCATATAGTCGCCATGCTGTCCGTCCGTCCGTCCGTCCGGCTGTCCGTCCGTCCGTGTGTCCGTCCGTCCGTCCGTCCGTCCACAGCCATATCTCAGCAAGCCTTGGACCAAATTCAACCAAACTTCACATGTGAACTCCTAGGGATAATCCCTAGGGACCTTTTTCTCCGTTTGTTGATTTTAGGCTGCGTCATGGAAAAAGGGGCCTTAATGTAAAAATTAGATTTTCTCCCAATTTCTCTTCATCCAATGGGCAGAATTTAATGAAATTTTGTACTTTTGTGATAAATGAGATGTTCTAGACCATATTCTATAAATAATGTGTGTACAAAAAATCTGTCATGGGAAAAGGGGGCTTAATGTATGATAATTTGTCCGTCCGTCCGTCCATAGCCATATCTCAGCAACCCTTGGACCAAATTCAACCAAACTTCACATGTGAACTCCCAGGGATAATCCCTAGGGGCCTTTTTCTCCGTTTGTTGATTTGAGGCTGCGTCATGGAAAAAGGGGCCTTAATGTAAAAATTAGATTTTCTCCAATTTCTCTTCATCCAATGGGTGGAATGTAATGAAATTTTGTACTTTTGTGATAAATGAGATGTTCTAGACCATATTCTATAAATAATGTGTGTACAAAAAATCTGTCATAGGAAAAGGGGGCTTAATGTATGATGATTTTTATTTTGTGGCAAACACTTATTCGGGGAGCATAATCCGTCTATGACGGCTCTTGTTTTTATGATTTTTGTTGATATCACCAGTTTGTTTGTGATTTGAAATTTTGATATTTATTGAAACTTCCTATTTAGGAAACAGATTGTAGTATGTATAAGTGTCGTTTCTTCGCTTTGTACTGGCTAGGGGCGTCCGTGGCCGAGTGGTTAGAGTCGCTGACTCAGGATCACTTGCCCCTCACCTCTGTTGGTTCGAATCCCGCCAGGGACGTATGAACTTTCATGTGAGGAAGCTATCCAGCTGGCTTGCGGAACGTCGGTGGTTCTACCCAGGTGCTCACTAGGGGTCTTCCTCCACCATTCAAAGCTGGAAACAGGTCAAAAGAAGGGATTTCCTTCCTGGGCACGCCCAGTCTACTACTCGGTCATATGGGCAACCGGCAACCGAGGATATATAACCTATAAACAATAAACAATGTACTGGCTGGCTCTATATACCGAGAAACCCTATAGTAGAAGACACATACACATGTATTCCAATGAAATCTATGATGCGGTGGTCAAACGCCTGTCGTTTGAGAACGACGTGTGGATGAGATCATCACTGTTCAGACATTCGCACTCGACTTTCATCAATTCTTCGCCGGTGATCCTTATTTAAATGTGCAAACTCGTTGTCAGCTAATTGTAACATGGTTTGATCCGTGATTTGATCATTTTTTTAGATTATTCTTCCATTTTGGTCCTTAGATTCAATATGCAATCCAGAAGCAGTGGTATAAGGAAGCTATAATAGACTATAAAAAAGATTTTTAAGTACAAATTTGTCTTTAGAATTTGCATTATTTTTACAAATAGAGATGTTCAATTGGTTATCAGGTAAAGGGTTAAAATGGTGAAAGTCATACGAAATCACAACTGATATGTTATCATTTGTCAACTTCTGAAAGTCTAATACAACGTTTGGGTTTTAGTTAGAAGCACATACTTAGTTATGGGCTACGGTTCCCTTCATTTGAGGAATTGACTTCTTTTGGGAAAGAAATAGTGCGTTCGAAAGTATGAGGGATCTAAGAATTACTTTTATATATTTTCAAATTATGACGGATAAATGTACATATGTGTTCCTACATGTATAATAATAATTTAATTAATTTTGATATATCGGTTTTAGAGAGTGCATGAACTTATTTCTGGCACTGTCAACATTTGTTTTAAGGGGCATAAATTTCAAACTAGAAAATAAAGAGGCCTTATTTTTAAATAGGCACGCAGTAATTTTACAAAAATATCTTTCATATGCGCACAAGGGTCATTTCATTTCACGACGATGGGTAAACATGTTTTTAATAATAAAAACCAAAATCTAGACACATTTAATGTGTTTATGTAAAAAAATCAGATACTTTTTGCTTTGGGTGGTGGCCGCCATATTGGAATTTTGTAAGTTTGGGTGGGTGGGGGGGGGAATCAAATTTATAGTAAACATCTCCACGAAATTCTGTCATTTTGCACATATAGAAGTCTAATATAATGTACTATCAGACAGAAGTGTCACCCCAATTTCTAAAGTTGCCATTTGGGGTATTCTACCTTAACCCTCATCCTACCAACTGGGGTCAATCTGACCCCACGCGTCATTTTTTGCATGGCATAGTTTTACCGCATGCACTCTGGTGTCCAAATTTTAGGAGTTTGTTTGTCTACCACAACCTCCTTCATGTCACGCAACATTTTCAGATTTAAGCATAATTTGAGTTTGTAATCATGATTTTGTTGCTGGGGTCTGTTTGGACCCCACTATAATTACTCTTTATTACAACTATTTAAACTTATTTAAACTTTTTCTTAAAAAATCTTCATCAAAAAAACTACTGGGTGCATTTCAACCAAACTTTACAGGAATTATCCTTGGGCGACCCTCTCTGAAATTCCTCCAAGGAATTTTGATTTGATAAAAAAAATACCCAAGTTATCTGCCCTTGATTGTCCAAAATTGCGGGTTTGACTAATTTTTTACTATTTTTACTCTCACATCAACAAATTTTGACTAATCAAAACAAAACGTGAACAGAATGTTGGTGACTATGATATCTTACCTGAGTGTAATTTTCAGCTTAATCGCAATCTTAGATCATGAGTTATGTGCCCTTGAAATTTATGCAAAAATTGCATAAAGTAGTAAAATAAATACAGGCCTATGGAGCGATTCAAGCCCTTTAGGGCCTTATAATTTTTCGTTTCCGTATGTTTTTGTGCTATTATCATTTGTTAGTAACCAATATAACATTTAAACAAATAATATATCTTTTGTGAAACTTATTTTTGTCATGAAATTCAAAATTAAGTGTGGGGTCCAAATGGACCCCAGTTGGTAGGATGTGTATGTAAAATATGTTGGTAGGATGAGGGTTAAGACACATCTATATGTTACAGCCACCCTTTTTATTGATTTTAGTATCATATATCAAAAGAAACGTGGATATATTGAAGTGAAAGATTCTTCAATCTTTTACGATGTTGGTGTTTAACAGAAAGAGGATAACAATGTATACTTTCCAAAACGATACAATTAGTAATGGAGTTCAGCGATATATAAGTCCTGTCTATATATTAGAGCTGCTAATCTGGACGAAGCCATCATCCCATATCAAAATATATAGAGGATATTTTGAAGTATCAGACTCTTCAATTATTTATGCTTTTCATGTTGCCCTTCCCACAACACCGTAAACCTCACAAAATAATTGATTCCGAACATACTGAACATTGGTCTGCAGTAAGTGATCGTTCATGCGAAAACGGAAAAAGTCATGAGTTAGCCAAATGTGGACACATAATAAAGTCAAATAAAAAAGGACATTAATTGGAAAAAACGAAAAAAAAAATCCGGAAGCAGTGGAAACATAAATGACATTGGTCCCCCTTTTACATATGGCAGGTTATAAGTATCACTGATACATGTACTCATTAAATATGCCACGATCAATCGAAAGTGTTTACAACATATATTTATACCTCTCCCAAAAGGCATTTCCAAAGGTTATGTTCGATAATGTAAATGTTACGATTGATTTATATGATGTTAACGACAGACACGACCCTAATTCACAATTTCCATGGCATGTAATATCTTCATGCAATTAATCTTTATTTCCAAACGAGTTGTTGTTTGGGTCTTTCTGTACTGAATTTTGCAGGGAAGATTGGAAATATTAGTTCTTTCAGGGAAATTGTGTGACTTGTTTTCGAGGATTGTATTGTTTTCCCAAATTTCCTTGAAAGATTAAATCTTTCAAATGAAAGGTCTTGGTAGGAGGTATCCATTTGTGAAATATTACAGCTTTATCTGACACATAGGCCATAATATAAAGACCAGGTTTTTGAAAAGTAGGTCAAACTTCAAGGTCAAAGTCAAAGGTCATGGTACCAAGTAAAGAGTCTTGGTAGGCGGTATCCATATGCAAAATATCCAGGCTTCATCTGCTATATATAATTCGTGACATATTGACAAAGGTAAAGATTTTGTCTATGTAACTGACGTTGACGCAGACGACACTGGGGTTGGTAACTGCTCACAAGACATAAAGTCCCGACTCGCAAAAACGGTATCACCTTGCAGAGGCAAAAATGCAAATTGAAAAAAAAAACATATTTCAGTGGTTTGGGGCGAAAAAGAATCATATCTTAACCCTTATTTAAGAGCAGTTTACTGATCTCAAAGTACCTAAGACCGTTATCAAAAGCCTTTGACTTTTGTTAGAGAAAAGTATATAAATTATATCGATAGGCCCCCTACGTATCATTTTCATTCGTTGCAACGATGCCTTTTATGCTGCAATATTCCATGAAGTTTTCTGTCTATGGAAAGTTTTTTTTCGAACGTGACCAACGACATACTGATGACAATCAGTATAGCAATTTCAAGTTGGTGAAGTAATAGAAATATTGGGCTATTTGGGTTAGAAAACATTGTGGATAAGGAAAAAAATGCTTGTAACAAGCAATTTCTTCATTTTCCACGATGTTTTCCAAAGCCTTTGTCTTGTAGGGGGTCCAAAGGCACTACTGTTTGGGAATGGGTTAAGCCTTAAAGCAGACGTCTCAAATTCATGATCGACAAAAAGCAGCCATAAAACCCAACTCTCTTCATTTCAAGAATGATTCTGTAGTCCCCAGAGTCTTTGTAATTAATTACACTTGTTGAAGATAGTTGTAAAAATGTCTTCGTGCAAAACACTTTAGAACCAATCTCATTTATCATTATTGGGGGAAATCGGAAGATTTATCGAGTTAGACGTTAAAAAGATCATCACGTCAATGAATTGGGCTACTTACGTCATTTAATTAGAATTGTGCCGCTTCTAACGTTTTAAATGATAGAATCCCTTTGCGACAGTTTTTTTTTATTTCACCATGTATAATGTATATGTACAAATATATGTAACATGTCACCTTCTCAAGCCAAGGGTTCTACCTCCACTTTGTTCTTTACGAACGTAAGGAACAAACTTGCGGTAGAACCCTTGGCTTGCGAAGATGGTAACATGTAAGCTTGTTCTTGATTGATAGGGACCCTAGAAAATATACTGAATCTGTTTGTGGTATGGCAATGAGCATTGAAAGCATAATATATGTTAACTAATGTCACAGACAAATGTAACATCCAGTTCAAACTTTTCAATATTGCACTGCCTACCTAATGTATACTTTCAAAACCAAGAAGCGCAGTTTAAACCGTCTTTATTTTAAAAGACAAGAATCGTATTGTAGGTAGTGTCTTTGTTAATATAACCGATGTTGTGAAATTATAATGGCAGCGATTATTCAACTCAACTCAACTCAATTATATTCTGCATAACATTTGCAAGATTCATAAATTTAACTGATTACATATAACATAAACAAAAACAAACAACAAGTAACCCATTACCAGATGACAAAATTTCAGGCTGGTCCAAATCCACAGATGTTGCATATAATAATTTCATGTGGGTGAAATTTTACATTTTGTGCCTTTCTGGACAGAAATATTGTGATAAATGAAGATATTGCTGTTCACACACAGTGTTTTCTAAAGCCTTTATCTTGTTGGGCGCCAAGAGGCGTCATTCTGGGAAGAGTTTAAGGACAGGTAATAAATATCGAAAACTACTCACCCGTCCAAAAACAATGGGCAAAGCAAGCACAAATGACAGCAACCACAACAATATACACGCTCGTCTTGCTTTACCAACAGTACAAGAATACTTGGCTTTCATCGGGTGTACAATCGCGTAATATCTGAAAGGAAGCGAATATTTTTTTAAATCTAATAAGGCACTCCACCTATCATTAGATAGGCTACAAAACACACCGTGCAACTTCGTCGTCATCTGTGGCAATGGAGATTGGCGAGGTGTTACGGATTTCTTTCAAATCTGGTTACCTAGCTTTGTAAATTTCCGTTATCACAGAAAACGTAAGAGTTTGGGGGCGACATTACACGAAGTGTCTTGTATCAAATGACGGATGGAAACCGTTTAGTAATTAATTAACGGAAAAGAAGAGAGATACCTGTCGTTGATTTTCAATAATAAAGCATGCCGTCGGTGTAAATGCAAAACCTCGTATGTCGATCCTTGCGATTTTCAAAGTACAAACTTGTGTGCCCAGTTACAGATAATTCTTGCAAGCTTGCAGGTATTTACCTGATCAGCATCGATGGCAAATCATTTGTGAATAATATGTCGAAAATTCAAGTAAAACAATCCAGTTTGGGAAAAGTTATTACACTTTTTTCCCACCCCTTTGAAATTTTCCAAAAACGAGATACGAGGTTTTGCATTTACAACGACGATACCTATATTTCGTTGCTCTCGTTGCTAACTTGGCTGGAGATTACGAATCGTGGTCTAACAAAGAATAACGTCTTTTGTTACTGTTTAACTGTTTCATTTCTTGTACTATACATTAGTGAAAGAAAATAATTATAATTCTGTTTGCTTCAGAAGTGCTCTCAAATCTAAGTATTGATCTAATTAAAATGGGACTATTTTTTTCAAACCTCCATGTACTATGTCGTTATTTTTCATAATCTTCCGCAGCCATGTAAAGAGGCGAAATGAAAAAGCCTCTTTGAAAGAGAGTGGGTATCTTATTGTAATGTAAAACAGCTAAAACAATCTACATGTAGATAAGAAAAAATAACCAGGAAACGCAAAATTCGATCCTAGTCAGTCTGCGCAATCAGCACGGACAGACTAGGACCGAATCTTTTCACACTTCCTAAAGTACCCGTTTTAGCGTGACGGGTCACAATTTGATAGAAACCTTGACTATTTTCACTCACCTTTCCAGACTCATGAATGTCAAGGTCGCTATAGAACATATACACGAGACGTTTTGTATGTAATGGACACTTTTACACAGGAACTCTCCGAAACGCCATATATACGAGAAGAAGGCCGCAAACTGAAAATAAACAAACGACACTTAGTTTCGACACCCCTACTCTCCAAAGCCGAGGTCTAGTGATTAAACCATCAATTATCTATCGAAATGGAATGAAGGGAGAATGTGCTCTGTTCTTAAGAGAGTACGACACCCCGAGAATATAAAAAAAGTAGTTTGGAAAATATTGAGACAAAAGTGAAAAAAGGAGGATAACCAGCAGTTTAGGGGCCTATCATTCCGTCTTAATATTTTCTGTGCTACACTGTACAGGAATAATAACTATTAAACCCGTACATTTATTTCGCAATTAGTACGACCTATTGGGTAAAAATAATTTGCAAGATCCCTTTTTACTGCAAAAATGTATTTCGTTTTGGTTGCTGTAATGTGCAGTACGCCTTGTTTTGTGTTAAATATGATTCGACTAAGCATTTAAAAGAACGCAAAGAGCGGGTTTGTCTAGAAATCATTTTTTCATCTGCTTTGCTTTAAATAACGTTAAATATGGGCTATCGTCGGTGTAAATGCAAAACCTCGTATGTCGATTGGTGCGATTTTCAAAGTACAAATTTGTGTGCGCTGTGTAGACGATACTCGCAGGGTTTGAGATGTTTTTACTAATCAGTATTATCGACACATTATTTGTGAACAATATGTCCAAATTTCAAGTAAGACATTTCAGTTTGGGAAAAGTTACTACACTTTTTTCCATACCCTAATTTTTTTCCAAAAACGAGATACGAGGTTTTGTATTTACAACAACGATATCGTTGGTGGGGAGTCAAAACCTCGTAACTTCAGCTTATTCAAGCTGTAGTTACGAGGTTTAGACTCCCCACCAGTGATATGTAGTACAAAGGGAAACAGAATGAACAAAGCTTTTATAGAGATGATGCACAATAGCGCTACCTCGACCTCAGTACCAGAAAGTACAACGCTGCTTTTCAACAAAACTCTCGTATCTGCAGCTTGTTTAAAGCTGCAGATACGAGAACTTTATTGAAAAGCGACAAACTTTGAAAGCACCATTTTCATTGTTACGGTCAATAACAACAAGAACAAAATAATGAGCATGTCGTGATGGACTGGACTGGGGATAAAATCCAATAAACGTCCTTTTTCATGAAATTTTCCGAGATATCTATCTCACGCAAACAAATAAAAACGGCGTAATGAGAGTTAATTTGACTCCCATGAGACGTAAGTAGATTCATTCGGGGAATAATCAGGTTATCCCGTCCATTTTTCATTAACAAACTCAAGGAAGAATTTATGCTTAGTACCAGAGACTCTGAAATAATAAACGTATTATTATGTTTCACAGAAAGGCACGGTGATGAGACAATGCTACCCATGAACACTTTTAAATGCCTGGTATGAGGACCTTCAATTGTTCGCCACCGAATAGTTATACCAATGACTAGAAATGCAGAATATTAAAACGTAGTACCAATATATTTCAATATTTCCTCTTCTCATAAATGGCTTTTTGAAATCATGATTGAAATTACCAAATTCTTCAATTGTTCTTTTGATGTCTATAGTGTTTCAAATACGATACATTTTTTTATGTGTACCAATTCTATGTTCCATCTTTTCGTTTGTATAATGTGCTTGCTTGCAAATATTGCCCAAATAAAAAATAAGTGAAATACAAGTATTAAAGGGGAAGTCGATTTTTAGCCTCATTTTTCTTTGAGTCGTGAATACCGTATTTGTTTAGTATTTGGTATCTAATAATAAGTGGAATACCTTTATTTCCAAGATGCTGACATTCGAATGATGTGCTTTTTACATTCCTGAATTTCGCTTGTCAATTTCCTATTTGAAATATTTTAAAAGTTGACTGTTTCAGACAAAAATGACAATTCTCGGATGTTGTCTCATACCAAGGTACAATTTCCGTAATGTGGCCATTTTGAGATTCACAAAATATCGGATTTTTTCGAGCGTCGTCGTTACGTATCCGAACCTTTTCCGGTGCGGTCGTAAACATTCGGCGGTGGAAAGTTCCACCGCCGAATGTTTTCGACCGCGCCCGAATATTTCCAACGTCACGCGAATCTAATAAGGGATATAAATTATTACCTTAACGTGATTAACGAGACCGTTTGAAAAATAGGTCAATCGATATTTTGATGGACAGAAGCGTTCGGTCAGGGAACGGAAAATAGCACCTAATTGTTACCTTTGTTTACACGTAATTACAGTATCTGACATAAGGAATTGTTTCATACCAGCCAGTGGGTCGTTAGTACATGTTAGCCGAGAAGACAAATAATGGACTTTGGAAAGAATCCTTATAGCATTGAAAAACACTGTACAACATTTCATTTAAGGTATCCAAACCCTCAAAAGCACCAAAGAGCCAGAGGCGAAATTTGACAAGTGCAAATAATTCCTAAACTGTGTTATATTTTCATTTCAAATACAAACATTTTAAAACATTTTGCAGGGTTTAGAATTTTGAATTGATGCATACTTATAGAAATATTTTACAAAAATGTTCAAGATTACCTCCCTTGAATATGAATAGAGTAAAATAACATTTGTCAATTATTTTCTTCTTGAAGCATAATCTCGAAATCTGGCACGGTGAATTAACTTATGTGAAGTGTATTTACAAGTGTGTGTAATTTGGTGCATTTCATATGGCTAGAAAGGGGTGATTTTTTCAGGGTCTCTAAACCTTAAGGATAACGACCCATCACTAGATACCAATCTATTTGTGCATCTTCGGGAGTCATCTGTGACAACGTAAAGTAACGAGAGATACCCTCGTCAATTTCCGGAGCCGCGTTCTTTAGAGCAAGATTTCTTGAGATATCTTGAGATTTCTTAAGATGTTTTAGGATAAAGCGCTCTTCTGCGCAAGATCTTTAAGAATATCACTGCGAGCCGCCATTGCTCTGCACTTCTTTCGGAACCCCTCGGTAAATTCTGTAGAATCTATATGGGAAAGAATTGACCGAGTTGTTCCGAATGCTCCATGATTCATAAACCTCGGAGTTCCGAATGCTCCATACTTCATACAAATGACGTCATGATAACGTCATTTGAATGAAGTATGGAACATTCGGAACACTTCGCTTATAATGTCGGTCTCGAAGACGCTGTATGAAAAATATCTTAAGAAATCTTAAAAAATCTCACTCTAAAGAACGCGCCTCGGGTGTCATCAGTGGCAATGGAAATTGACAAATAATACCCTCGTAAATTTACGTTGTTTCGGATGACGCCCGAAGACGCACGAAGTGTTTGGTATCTATTTATAGGTTGTAATTCTTCAGTACAGCCCGGTTAGGACCAAATATTGATCTCATACAATTAATCCATTACCACACAATGACTCTTTTTTTACTCCCCAAATGAAAATAGCTGTTGATTACATTATGGAAAATAAAGAAATTGTTTTTTCTTCTTTTTCCACAATGTTTTCTAAACCAAACTGGAAATATCCTTAAAATTTGATCAATTTGAAATTATCGTCTGCAACACCTTTCCAATTCGAACAGTCCAAAAACTTGCCGATTGGGAAAGGGTTAAACAGCTACATGTATGGACAATGAAGAATCTTTAAAAGAATAGCATTGCTTCATGTGGGCTCTGTGTCAAGATACCAGCTCTGAAGTTTTTTATGTGGTCTTTGCCGATCATGATGAATTTAATATGCTTGACCAGATTTATAAAAAAGTATTTAACCCTTTCCCAAACAACAAACTTTTAGGGTGATCCTCTTCAAAAACTGCCACAAATGACAAAATCGAAGTTATTAAAGACATAGTTTGTGTAAAATATGGCATAGAAAATATTGAGACAAAAGGAGAAACTGCTGGTTATCAGCAGTTTCTTCTTTTGTTTCAATGTTTTCCCAAGCCTTTCTATTAGGGACGTCAAAAACAGGTCTTGTTTGGGAAAGGGTTAAAAAAGAAAAAAAAATCTCAGATAGATCTATCGCCGCATTTTGTCCAACTACAACTTTAAAAAAAACGCCAACTATGACGTTTTCGAAGAAAGGTGACGACATTGAATTGCGTTTCCCCCCCCCCCCCCCTCAATTTCCGAGGAATCTATGCTTTTAAATCAGTTTTTTCCTTAAATTGTGTCTTAGAGCCTTCCTGGTCCAACCTTCTTTTTTGCCATGTATTTGCGGTATTACTTAGAATTATTTTCAAAGTTTTCTTTTTTAAGGTAGAATATCCGTAATTTGGCCATTTGGAGATTCATAAAACATCGAAGCGTCGTCGTTACGTATCCGAACATATTCGGGCGCGATCGAAAACATTCGGCGGTGGAATTTTCCACCGACGAATGTTTTCGCCGTAGCCCGAATAATTCCGACGTGGCGCGAATCTCATTAGGGGCAGACTACCTTTACATAAACATGTTTTTGGTCTGAAACATGTTCAAACGTACTGAAACCTTATTAAAAAAAATCATGTTTGTGCCAAATAACATTAGCGAATGACTTGCCGAGATATTTATGTGTTACTGCCCATGACTTCTCTCGTTTACACAGTCTGTTAATTTATTAACCCTTTCCCAAACAAGACCTGGTTTTGACGTCATTTATAGAAAAGGCTTGGGAAAACATCGAGACAAAAGAAGAAAATGCTGATGACCAGCATTTTCTCCTTTTGCCTCAATGTTTTCTGTGCTATATTATTCACATAATTTACCTTTATTCATACTCATTTTGTCGTCTACAGCACCTACAATTTTGGAAGAGTTTAGTTTTTGACGTTTTGGAATGGGTTAAGCGAACTAGCGGCGATGTTTAAGATCAGTAACTGAATAATTCATACGCGTTAATAAACTGCATTTTTCAAATAATTCGAGGAAACCGAACACTTTTTTTTTTTGGAAATGTGGAATTTAGCTGAAGAATTTATAGTTTTAGGTTTTACTTAGGTCGAACAGTATATGGCGGTAATAACCATGTTCCAGGAACAATCATTAGGCCTATAATTTAGAAATTAAAAGAACAATCATTAGGCAAAGAACAATCATTAGGCCTATAATTTAGAAATTAAAAGTTTGGGATCATACAATTGCAAACAAATTGACTTTTTAAATTCGGTTTACCGAGAGTAGAATGCTTTCGTTGTGGAAATTCAAAGAAAGGTATAAAACAGAGCAAGTTTGCGCTTTTCACTTACACTGTACGCTGACCATGCTTACTTTGAAGAGAAATTAGAACTAGAAAGACCTGAAGGTCTTGAGTCGCTCCACAGGCCTGAATTTCTTGTGGTTTACTATAAAAAATTTGACAAATTTATCTAAATGCTTAAACTGATATATTTTTAAATTCTTGTGATTCTTAGAGCAGAAACAAAGTAAAGAGAAGCAATTATGTGGTCAAAGCGGAAAAAGGTAAATGATTGACTAATATTTTGGGGATTTTTAGAGTGATGATAAAGTTGAAAACTGTCATTATGCCTATTCAAGGGCACATAATTCAATATGTGAGTAAATAATTGTGGTAGACTAAGGGAAGTAACTTTTGATATGAGCAATTTAAAGTTCAGTAAGAGTTGTTTTTCTTTATGATAATTAGTTCAAGAAGTTGCGGTTATGCATGTAACATAGTGGTCATGAAAATAAAGAGACATTCTGATCTAAAAATATGATTTTGACTTGATAATTTATGTCCTGAACACCACAATAATCAAGCTGAATATTAAACTCGAGCAAGATCTTATGGTCTGTCCAAATTTTGTCAGTATTAATCTATATATGTGGCCACAAAAGTGAAAAAAGTGTCGAAAACTGAAATTTTGTCAATTTCTAGGGCACATAACTCAAATTGTAGCAATGCAATCATCCTGAAAATTACACAAGAGCAAGATCTTGTTGTCAACAAGATTCTGTCCAAATATCATCTTGATTGGTTAACAATTAAGGTTGTTAGAGTGAAAACAAAGTCGAAAATGGAAATGTTGTCAAATTCAAGGGCACATAACTCATGATGTAAAATTCCGATCAAGCTGAAAATTAAACCCAGACAGGATATCATGCTTATATATATTCTGTTTAAGTTTTGTCTTGATTGGTTTATATTTGTAGATTTTAGAGTAAAAATAAAGTCAAAACCAGCTTTTTTGACGTTCAAGGGCAGATAACTCAGGTAATTCTGGTTCTATCCAAACTCTTTGTAGGAATCTGAGAGAGGGTCACCCAAGGATCATTCCTGTGAAGTTTGGTTGAAATCGATCCAGTAGTTTTTGAGGAGAAGATTTTTAAAGAAAAAGTTTACGGACGCACGGACGGACGCACGGACGCACGACGGACACACCGCCATGACAATAGCCCGCTGGCCTGAAAGGCCAGTGGAGCTAAAAAACGCGAGTTGCTAAATTTGAAGAAGAAAACACAAAATCAACAGCAGAAAAGATAGGTATAAGGAGGCATCTTCTCACATTATGAATTGTTTTTATTTCAAGCACAAGTATAATTGATTGAAGATATCGTCCATTTAATTGAAATCGCTATTGAAATAAATCAAAGAAATTTCAAGAAACAAAATGTAATAGTTTTGATGTACTGTCGGAGATGTAAGACAATGACCTAGTTACGAATCCCTTAACCCATTACCAAATGGCAAATCTTTAGACTAGTCCAAATTCAAAGAGGATGCAGACGACAATTTCAAGTGAATGAAATTTCGAACTTTTTGGTCTTTTTATGTAGAAAACATTGTGGTTAATGAAGAAATTGCTTGCCACAAGCAATTTCTTCATTTTCCACAATGTTTTCCAAAGCCACTTTCTTGTGGGGAGTCAAAAGGAGTCACTGTGTGCTAATGGGTTGACCCATTACTAGACAGCAAATTTATGGACTGTTTCAATTTGAATGATGTTGCAGACAACAATTTCAAGTTGATGAAATTTTAAAAATCTTTCCAATCAGGTTTAGAAAACATGGAGGGAAATGAAGAAATTGCTTGTAACAAGCAATTTCTTCATTTTCCTCTGTGTTTTCACAAGCCTTTTCTTCAGGGGCGTCAAAATGCGTAATTGCATGGAGGGGGTAAAACCCTCTCCTAGACAGCAAATGTTAGATCAGGTCTTATTTAAAAGCTGCTACAAACGGCAAACGACAAAACAAACGACAAACCAGATGTTAGTATTGATCATATTGGTGCACAAAATAGCACAAAAATATTGAGGCAAAAGGAGGAAATGCTGATTATTAGATTAGTAGGACTGTCTTCTTTGTCCCTGTGTTTACCCAAACTTTCCAATATAGATAAGTTAAAATCAGGTCTTGTTTTTGAAAGGGATTACCATTTCTCAATTAATCCATGTTCTTTGCTGTTTCCATTGTACCAATAGTTGGAACACATAGAATAAGGAAAGACTAGGGTACTATATTCGTGGTATTCTAAGAGGCTACAGGTCATACGAAGCCAAGCTTTGGTACACAGAAAAATAAAGGGTCATCTTTTTATCATATATAGCTATTTTTATACCCCCCCCCCCCCCAAAAAAAAAAAAAAAAAAAAAAAAAGATGAGTGAGAAATGTATCTTTAATGTTTCTAAAATTTATGTGTAGTCAAAACTTGGCAAAATTTTCGGAAAAATGTTCTTCTAATCAAATGATAAATTGATGAGAGGGATGCCCCGATGATAAATTCGGGAATTTCATGTCTTGTTGCATAAAAATGAAATATTTTGACTAGTTTCAGACCCATGCTGTTACTGAATGCCGGTCCATCGTATATTTATCCATTCCCAAACGACAAAATTATAGGATGTTCCAATTTGAAAGCTGCTACAGACGACACAATTATTGTTGATATAAGAATAATTTGTTTAGCTAGCAAATAGCCTAGAAACCATCGAGGCAAAAGGAGAAAATGCTGGTTATTAGCCTTTTCTTCTCTTGACAAACAAAACCTTGAACATCAAACCAAGTCTTGTTTGGAGAACTTTTTTGTAAGGGCATAATAAACGCATATGCTCCAAGAATAGCTTTGCTTTTAGCCATTTTAACTCTTTTCCAAATGATAATGACGCTTTTGGAAATCAAAGAAAAATGGTTTAGAAAACACTGCGGAAAATGCAGGAATTATTCGCTTCATTTGAAACAGAAAATATTTATTGGAAGCAGAACAACGGTACAAAATTCAAGTAAAACAATTAAAGTTCTCGAGATATTTGCATGACAAAGTAATCAGCAATTCAAAGACTTTAACCCTAGATAACTTTTTCACAAACCACAAAGTTATATACCTTTCTAATGTGATAGCTGCTGCAGACAAAATGGATGTTGAAAAAGATAGATTTTTTGTCTAATATAATAAAGTATTGAGACAAAAAGAAGAAAATGCCACTGACCAGCATTCTTTGTTTTCATATTCTTTGCTCACGTGTTTTACCACGGGGTTTCTACTATGCGCACGAAAAGCAAGTCTTTTGTGGAAAGTGTTAAAAGAGACATAGTTTTAGAATTATCATATAATGTTCATCAAATATAGAATTTAATCTTTTTATTCTTACAATTTCTAAGAAATCTCTCTTTGATTGTGTTTTGGAGTCCCTGAGTCTAACGTTGCAATTGGAATAACATATTGAATAATTTAAACCACTGTATATTAGATCTAAATTCTAGCTGGGATGTTCTTAAGTCTTTCTCAAACATGACCAGATTTACACTTATCCAATAACAAATGCTCGGGAAAACATTGACGCAAAAACAAAAAAAATTGATAACCAGCCTTTTCGTATTTACGAAATTTTGTTCACATTTACTTTTTATCAATACCATGTTGTGGTCAGTGGCATCTTTTTACTTGGAGCAGTTGAGAAAGTGTGAAGCTGATTCTGCGTTTGAATTATTTTAGAAAATAATCTAAAGCCTATCCTTACATAGTGTCGCGAATAACATTCGTTCACTGAAAGTTGCGACAGAATTGTATTAAAGGGGCTCATTCTATGTTTTTATGCTTCCGAACTGTTTGTGAACTCATATTTGTGCATGGAAAAACAATTAGCAATGCATAAAGACCTCAATCTCGGCGAAAAAAACATCTTTCCTTTGCTATAGATCAATCCTTTACAAGCGTGTTTACACATTCTATTTTTACTTCAAAACAAGACAAGGTCAAGGTCAACGAGACACACCTCCGCGGTATTAACACACCGTACAACCGGCCGTGTCGATGACTGTGACCTTATTTGCGAGGAATACGTGAAAAGGTTTATTTTGTACAAGCACTGAACATTTATACGCGTATTTATCAACTATAGAATACCAAAGATCTTTTCGTTTATTTATAGAATTAAATTCATTTGACCTGCCACGCACATGACATCAGATGCCGAAACTGTCTTCGCTGACTTTCTACGCAGCCGGTTGTACGGTGTGTTAAATCTCGCTGAGCACAGATGACGTATCTCTGACGTAATTGATTTTTGAAGGTTGGGCATATGTAGCCGTTACAAAACAAAACAAGGACGACCAGCATGTTATTAATTGACTTGGATTTTAATACATAATAAAGCTCGACGAGTGGTAACAATATAGGGTTAATTCACGTTTTTGAGGTCGTTAACATTCTCAGAGGCCCAAAAAATGCGTTATCGCCTGAGACCGAAGGTCGAGGGCGATAACCCATTTTGTGGGCCTCTGAGAGTGTTAACGACCGAAAAAACGTGAATTGACGCTATTATTGCATAAAATATGAAGAATTTGCAAAGAAATGTTATAAACTAAGACGAATAACTAAAAAACTTTGTGAAAATTTAGCCACATTTACACCGACAGACTCCAGAGTTTTCCGGCATTCGACTCGACATATATCGAGTAAGTACGATATCCACTAGACGGGCCGTTAGATTTTCATCGTGTAGCTATGTAATCAAGTTTCATCGCATTTTTACTGACATAATCTTCATTTGGGTTGGCGAAATCGTAACAATATTCGACTAGGTCTCCCAGTGTAACCATATGTGATGACGTAATATTGTGACGTAGGTTTAATTCTTGGAATCAAAAGGTAAACAAACGGGCAGCTGACAGATTTTGAACTAAAAGTGGATTTCGTGGACATGGAAGAATATAAATTAGAATTGAGTGGTTGTAGTCTAGGTCAAATGTGATGATAAGCCTATGTGTTTCTTGTTCTTCTTTTAGTTACTGCAATTTTTCCTTTACAACTTTGTTTTTTATCGAAATGAACGAATGTCTGAAACGAACCAGAGATCTACCTCGGAAGTTCCGACCTTTTGTTTTATTACTGTACCCGCACTGAAATGAACGTTAGAATATCCAGAGTATGTTTCCAAAAGAAAACTTAGTCGAATATTGTTACGATTTCGCCAACCCAAATGAAGATTATGTCAGTAAAAATGCGATGAAACTTGACTATACGATGAAAATCTAACGGCCCGTCTAGTGGATATCGGACTTACTCGATATATGTCGAGTCGAGGGCCGGAAAACTCTGGTGTCTGTCGGTGAAAATGTGGCTAAATTTTCACAAAGTTTTTCAGTTATTCGTCTTATTTTATTACATTTCTTTGCACATTCTTCATATTTTATGCAATAATAGCGTCAATTCACGTTTTTTCGGTCGTTAACATTCTAAGAGGCCCACAAAATGGGTTATTGCCCTCGACCTTCGGTCTCAGGCGATAACGCATATTTTGGGCCTCTGAGAATGTTAACGACCTCAAAAACGTCAATTAACCCTATATAAATGATCTACCCCTTCAGGTTGCTAATTTCATACGTTATTTCTGGTTTGTAATTATTGTGTCATTTGCATTTTCGACAGCCTAGCTCGTCCCCCTTTAAAAATGTCATACTTATTTGTACATTTAGTAAAACTTGTATAGTCATAGACAACCATGGGTTTTCATGTCCGTATGAAGAAAGAGTGAGATCACTGGAAAACATTTGAGCTAATTCTGATGTCTTAGGAGGGAAGGATTGACAATTATCTGTTTAATTTTGTGTTTTTCTCTTATCAATTGACACGAAATTTCTCTAAGGATGCATCGTCTGCGAAATTAGAAATCTAGTTCCATTATTTTTTTGCCATCTCAATGTGAAATACGCTTTTTACATTCACGATGTGGAATCACGTGACACAACAACAAAAACAACAACAATATTAACCCTTTCCCAAACGACAAAAAAATCGGGCGCTGCAGACGACAAAAATGAATGCTAATCAAGGTTGGACTTGCGTACAATATAGCTAAGAAGATATTGAGACAAAAGGAGAAACTGCTGGTTATCAGCAGTTTCTTCTTTTGTCTCAATGTTTTCCCATGCCTTTTCTATCAGGGACGTCAAAACCAGGTCTTGTTTGGGAAAGGGTTAATTGCAGAAAATATTCGATGATTCTGTTAAAACATGGCTGATATGAAAATGACTTGACGGTGAGGAGTCAAAATTCTCCAGGAATTTGCTTGTTGTGGTAAATCCTTTCAAAAGGAGCTAATGAATTTTAGTTATTGATGAGCAGGGTAAACTTTTTATTTGCTCACCAATAACTTTTATTTTCAGACACTGTTTGAAAGAACAACTGCATCAAGCAATACACAGGACGTTTTCCACCGTCTCTGCTTAACAAATTTGTATCAGCAGAAATAATGACGAATTTTTTAATTGTTGTTATCGTGGTGTGTGTTTGTTGTTGTTGTTGTTGTTGATGTTGTTTTGCGTGATTCCTCGCCGTGAGATTTAACCTTTTGCTAAACGGCACACGTTTGCATCATTCCAAATTCAATTGCGTTTTAGTTCTAGACAACAGAATTGATATTAAAGAAAGTAAGACATTCTTGATAACATCAAAGCGCGGAAAGCATTCTTGGAAAACAAGAAACTGCTGATCATCGGTAGTCTCTTTATTGCTTCGTATACGTTCCAAACATTTTCCTTATACAGACGTCAAAACTAGAAGTTGTTTGGCACAGGGTTAACTTTGAATATTCAATTACTAGTATCAGCAATTGTATCTTTTGATATTATCAATTAATTTCATTTGCCCGGAACTTATGATTTAATACGTTACAAAACGTCAAAATGGAATCGGTCTGAATTAAAGTAGAATATATATTTTTTTTTTTAATTTTATTTTTTTAAAAATAGCGACATCAAAATATCAAAGAGCGAATTTTCTTAAAAGAAGACTCGGATTAACCGTTATTTTGAAAAACATGTTTATAGTTTGTTGAGACTAATAAAAATATGTGCCGGAGAAAAGCTTTTACTGTAACGAAAAACATGAATGGTAAAATCTCATAGGTACTGTCTTTGAATTTACAAAACGTTTTGTTGTTTAATCTACAACGTTATTAGAGGGTTAATTCACGTTTTTGAGGTCGTTAACATTCTCAGAGGCCCACAAAATGGGTTATCGCCCTCGACCTTCGGTCGAGGGCGATAACCCATTTTGTGGGCCTCTGAGAATGTTAACGACCGAAAAAACGTGAATTGACGCTATTATTGCATAAAATATGAAGAATTTGCAAAGAAATGTAATAAAATAAGACGAATAACTAAAAAACTTTGTGAAAATTTAGCCACATTTACACCGACAGACACCAGAGTTTTCCGGCATTCGACTCGACATATATCGAGTAAGTACGATATCCACTAGACGGGTCGTTAGATTTTCATCGTGTAGCTATGTAGTCAAGTTTTATCGCATTTTTACTGACATAATCTTCATTTGGGTTGGCGAAATCGTAACAATATTCGACTAAGTTTTTTTTGGAAACATACTCTGAATATTCTAACGTTCATTTCAGTGCGAGTAATAAAACAAAAGGTCGGAACTTCCGAGGTAGATCTCTGGTTCGTTTCAGACATTCGTTCATTTCGATAAAAAAACAAAGTTGTAAATGAAAACTTGCAGTAATTAACAGAAGAACAAGAAACACATAGGCTTACCATCACATTTGACCTAGACCGCAACCACTCAATTCTAATTCATATTCTTCCATGTCCACGAAATCCACTTTTAGTTCAAAATCTGTCAGCTGCCCGTTTGTTTACCTTTTGATTCCAAGAATTAAACCTACGTCACTTATATTACGTCATTAGATATGGTTACACTGGGAGACCTAGTTTACTATTTATTGGGGTGTAAACTGGAAATGGGGTCTTATAAGAATTTACATCGCGGAAAAGGGAAATGACAAAATTTCGGCTTTATTTTCAATTTTCTGAAGCACTCACAACAAATCCCCGATCGAGGATATTTGAGTGCAAAACCGGTCCGATATCGCACGTGAATCTGCCGATTAATGCACGATTTCTCTGGATATCCGCCCGGTTTCTGCCCGTTATCCAATGCCAATAACAGACTGAAAACACACATTTTAGGCAATAATAAACTGTTATGCTAGTGAATTAAAGTGACACTTCACGATTATTTTTACATAAATTTTACTTTTATTCTATCTGAACGATCATGTTTTCTTATGAAAGTTCTGAAAATTTCAAGCCAAAATATTGAACCGTTTACGAGAAATATATATCGTTGTGCCAAAATTAAACAAATCGTTGTGGACAACAGTTCAGATTTAGATAGAATTTGTCATTTCTGTCTCAACTTTAAAGGCGTATTGTTCGCTTATAAATAACAACTTCAAAAAACTGATTGTATTTCTTCGCTTTAGAAAAATCAATCTTTGCATCAAGACATACTTTTAAAAAATTAAATAAATGTGAAATGTCACTTTAAGCTCCGTTTATTGATACCGCTTGCAGTACGACGTCATACTCATACTGTCATGATGACGTCATTTATCTTGTGGTCTATTTTTATTGAAATTCAGATGAGAAATGATTCCTTTGATCACGAATGCATGCATACCTGCATAATTCGTGTCTGATTGAGTTTGTACTACAATTTCGAAGCATTTTTATGACTATTTGAAATTCTGGCGACCCGGCGAATTTATTATAACACCCAGTTAACTCACATAATTTGATGCTTTGTGTTGTGTATACTGTTTAGGCCCTACTGAATGTTAAATGTAATTTGATTGTCAAGGTTAAAATGTGACTCGCTCTGGTGAATTATTTATTGTACCGCCTCATTCAAACCGTGGTTAACTAACGATAGACCACGGTATTGCTTATTCATCTTCCTTTAAAACATATGAAGCTAGCGATCGTTTTATTCGAAAGGATTTCTCGCCGATTTCTGATAGCCTTGACAACTTGTATATGGAAGGATTGTCAAAATTTAAACTGAAACTAAGAATTTCATAAAGATCTTCTATTGACGTTTTGACAACGATCTTCAAGTAACTGATATTATTCGTTATCCTCGGTCAATTACTTCTTGTAACTGATATTCCATAAAACGTCTATCTCTCGCTGATACAGCTTTTATAGACCTAATTAACACAAGAGATAATCACACTCCGATGTCTTGGTCTATTTTCGAAATGAATATACGTCTTAATATAACGTGTAAACATCAATATTGAAACATCACCGGAAAGTGCTTGATAATGATCTACAAGTGAATGGTATGTTAGCTAATTATCAGTCACATACTAGAATCAAGTCGCAACTGAAATTAAATGAAACATCAACATTTTTTAACGCACTAGCGTAGTGAACATTTGCTAGCACGTTACTTTTCCATGAAAAGGTAACACAATGACATTTATTGTTATTGATGTTGCTACCTTTGAATATGTGAATACATTCAGTCCATGTCTTATATTTCGTAAACTCCGCGCCCAATATCAAAATACACTAGTCGCTAAATATTATACGTTTGTCAGCCAATGTCATGTCCGAATACTCTAGCTAATTTGTGTCTGGCCTGACTTGTTTCCTGCGGCCAGGTTCATCAATTGTTTGGTCTAGGACGTCTATTATTTTGGCAGACATCATATCTACTTAATCTGTCTATTTTTTCCACCAATCACTCAAATATAATCGAAGAAAACTGTTCCGAGCTAGACACCAATAATTCTTTTGAATTTCTAATAATATGAAATCTTGTCCAGCAATTTTACAATAAATTTGTCTTATTCGTTTTGGTCGTCTGTTATTCTGACTTTCATGCACTGTCATGCGCGGATCCAGCCAATTTTCTAAGATGGGGTCTATGTTTTCCAGGAGGGACCCCATAGCATTAGGACATGAAATCATCCTGAACAATCACCACTTTGATAAGCCCTTTTACAAATTCAAGTGAGACCTGACCCCATTCTTATCTACAATTGGCTATATTTACCAAAAAGCAGTATATTTATTGATATTCTAAAATACTCGTAGATTTACAGGGTGTCCAAAAACCCTCAAATGGGGGTTTTTTACCCCCTAAATCAATTTTGTACCCCCAGTTTTTCCAAGCAGCCTTCTATGTCTCTTATAGAGGGGGTACAAGCATGCTGTAAAAGTATGGTTTGTACCCCCAGATTTGAAAGTCGGTGGACACCCTGATTTAATTTCTAAAAAGCCGACATGTTAAAGTGACATTTCAGAATTTTTGTCATAAATGTTATTTTAATTGTTATCTGAAAGAGCATATTTCCTTATAAATATCTGAAAATTTCAAGCCATAATATTGCGCCGTTTACGGGAAATATATATTTCTGAGTTAAAATTTAACAAATTGTTGTGGACAACAGTTCGGAATTTATATTGAATTTGTCAATTCTGTCTTATCTTTAAGTGTATGTATCTCGCTTATCAGCAACAACTTCAAAAAAACTAATAGCATTTCATACTCATTAGAATAACCAATCTTGGCATTAAGACATACTTTAAAAAATTGAAATCGGAATGAAATGTCACTTTAAATATTTCATAAAATAATACTTATTTCAACATTGTCTTTAATATCGGCACGAATAGTAACATACATGTATCACTAGAAATGCTAAAATCATTTAGAGGAAGTTGCTTACGCTAGTGTCTATGACATTGGTTATCCCAAAAGCATTATGATTTTATAATCGAGCAAATTGTTTCGACCCTTAAAATGAGAAGGGTCTTGTTCATAAATAAAACGACGCAATACCAGGGCAAAGACTATTTGTGATAGTTACAGATGATAAAAACCAGTATGATATCATTTTCTCAAGTACCGGAAATTGCAACGTAAACAGAGTCGTATTCAGATAGTGCTGTTAATCTACAAATGTCTGCAGACAGCCATCATGCTAAGATAGAGAAAAATAAAACTGGTTCAAATTAGTGATAGATCTATACTTTTGTCAGGAATTTCTTAAATCAAAACATATTAACGTTTGTCATTATCATTTGATTTACATAAGAAACATTTCAGCCTTATTCGTTTGCTCATTGTTAATACGGGATCAATCTATTTCAAAGTAGGTAAAATGATTGTTTGTTTGGCAGCATGCAATCTGTATATTAGTTGATGTTCACGTAGGCAACGTAAGGCCTTGTATGTGTCGTCGCTTTTCAACAAAAACCTCGTAACTGCAGCTTAAAGCAAGCTGCAGTTACGAGGGTTTGTTGACAAGCAGTGTTATAAAGATGACTTCTAGCCTTATTCCCGAGTAGAGAAATCATAGAAACCTATTATAAAGCTGCTTGGGAAATGGTTTAACACA
Organism: Fragum sueziense; assembly: GCA_963680895.1. Classification (NCBI taxonomy): domain Eukaryota; kingdom Metazoa; phylum Mollusca; class Bivalvia; order Cardiida; family Cardiidae; genus Fragum; species Fragum sueziense. The sequence goes on along the minus strand of OY804594.1, from coordinate 64,847,562 downwards.
ACAAAACACGAGAACGCAACAAGTTAAAATATAATTTACAATGGAATTTCCTACAGGACCTGCTATATTTGACATGAACTGTCAATCAAGCCATGTTACGTGAGAAATAATACGATAACATCTTCTAAGGACTAAAAAATAATTCTGTATAGCGTCGCTTTTCAACGAAAGACTCGTAACTACAGCTTGTTTAAAGGCTTTAGAGTGGTTTTTTTTTTCTTTTTTGTTTAAAAGCAACGATATAAACCAGTTAACCGTTGGACCCATGGTGGTCTTTCCAAAGACATATTGTTTAGGACGAGATAATAGACAAGTTTTCACTAAGACCCCCATACACACACAACAGCCACTGGAAGTTTTCCTTAGATGCAAAAGGCGAAATTCATCCCTGTTCACTGCCTTTATCCACGCGAGTTTAAGCGACATAACTTGCGTCGGATTTTTATTTTATTTTTAATGGGACAGCGCTCTAATGTAAATAGCGACATCCAAATATCTACGAGCGAATTTTCATCACAGAAGACTCGAACTACCGGAAGTGTTCTTCGGTTAGGTTACGAACTAAAACTATAATGGAAAGGGGTCAATAATCATAGAATTAGAATGTGCTTTTATACAGAAAATGGCGAGAGAAAACGATATCACGGGTATTCCTTTCCAAATATTTTTCGTGGCATTTTCTAATTGGAATTTAACAACAAACATCTGAAGGAAAACGGTTTATTGTATTTTCTGGAGAGCAAATTGACTAATCAAAATCATAAAAATCGATTTTACAAAGACCAGACAATAAAATAGACAAGTCCTTATCATACGTTGTATTAAGCACTATCGTAGACCACGGGTGGTAAACAGAGAAACTAGCTCCAAAAAGAGTCAATGGTATTTTGTTTCCTCGTGATATCCGGTCTGTACCGAGGTAGTTGCATAGAGCGAAAATCTGTAAACAAAGGTAGGTCACAAACACATTTTTCTACAATTATTTCTTTTACAACGAGTTATGGAAAAATCCGGCGATGCTGTAATATGAAGAAATGGTCTAAGTTTGTTGTGCACGAGACTATACGGTGTTAGTAAGCAGAGTTTGAAAACAATCGTTGAAAAACATTTCAAAATCGAAAATACAGAAGTTTTTACTTTCGATTTTGAAATGTTTTTCAACGATTGTATTCAAACCCTGTTACTAATACCGTATTTTCTCATGCACAACAAACTTCGACCATTTCTTCATACTACAGCATCGCCAGTTTTCTCAAAAATTCGCTTTAAAAGAAATAATTTTAGAAAATGTGTTCGTGACCTACAAATTTTCGCTCTATGCAACTACCCCTTTTTGGAGCTAGTTTCTCTGTTTACCACCCGTGTAGACACTATTCGTACAATTAAATCATACCAGACAGAGAACGTTGCAAGTTAAAATATAACTTTCAATACAATTTTCCGACATGACCTGATATATGTGACGTGAACTGTCAATCAAACCATGTTAGGCGAGAAATAATACGATAAAATCGTCTGCTGACTAAAACAATAATTCTATAGATATACTACGAAACTTTCTTCCAAATTTTCTATGTGGCCACATTGATGTTTGCTTACCAGAACACTTTAACCCATTACCAGACGACAAAATTTTGGACGGTTCCAAATTCAAAGATGATGCAGACAACAATTTCAAGTGAATATAATTTCATATTTATTGGTCTTTTAGGGTAGAAAACATTGTGAAAAATGAAGAAATTGCTTGTCACAAGCAATTTCTTCATTTTCCACAATGTTTTCCCAAGCCTTTTCTTGTGAGGTAGTCAAAAGGCGTCACTGTGCAGTAATGGGTTAAAACTAATTTAAAAAAAACCGTCCCTGTAAAAAAGTGTGTAAGTTGTCATTTTAATTTGTTTTTACACGAGGCTTGATGTTGAACAAATTGAATAATAAAAAAATTTGAAATAATTCTATATAAAATATTGCTTGGGAAATAGTTTAATAGAACAAAACATGGTAACGTTACAAGTTATAGTATAATTTACAATAAAATTTTCTGACAGGACCTAATATATTTGACGTGAACTGTCAATCAAACTATGTTACGCGAGAAATAATACGATAACATCGTCTGTGGACTCCAAAATTAATTCTATAGATATGCTACCAACTTTCTATGCGACCACGTTGAAGTTTGCTTTTTGAAACAGTTTACATATCATTTGAAGTTGTTTTCTTCTCTCTAACAACTGCATGTAACAACTCGTATGTACGTGGTCATTTGACCATGACTTTGCACAAACCTGTATTAATGTTGACTATATTTGATTAATGGCGATTGCATGGATTCAATGTACCCTCACTTCCAGAATTAGAAACATAAAGCATTGTTATAACAAAGGATTTGTTCTGATTATAAGTTTAGACAACTTTACGAGTATGATTATTTATTTGTATTCAATGAGTGTTTTACTAAAAAAATGAAAAATAATGTTGTTGTTTCTGAGAAGGTGAAATATAGAAAAGTTGTAATTAGGATGTCGAAAAGTTTTGAATTCACGTTTTAATCTCCTAGTTCAGGGAAGAATTTTTTCGATTTATTTTTGTAAACGTTTAACAAGTGGACCAAGTACATGTAATTTAAAAGTTACATATATTGCAAATACATTCTATTTGCATATCATATCGTTTGGTGGGGAGTCAAAACCTCGTAACTACAGCTTGAAAAGGCTGGAGTTACGAGGTTTTGACTCCCCACCGACGATATTATATTTTCTATGAATGAGGACAGGTTTAACTGATATCTTTTTACAGAACATAGTTAATGGTATGCAGAGACCAAATACGTAACAAAAAGTGATAAACAAGACTTGCACTTTACCAATTTACAGTGTTTTGACCGAGAACATGCTTTAATCCAAAATTCATCATTTTATATAGGGATCTAGTGACATTAACAGTGCGGTCATCAATTCTTACTTTATGTTATCCGTCAATTATGGGAAGTATTTCTATCTCGCTATTATGTTCATGGTTTCTATTTTATAAACACTTTCTACACAAATGCCTAGTACTCACATCGGTAAGTGCAAATTAATTTGCTAAAGTTCGTAGATACCTCTACATAGGTTTACATTTTTAGACTTTCTTTGAATAACCAGGCTCGTTCAAAGATCATCTCAAATTGCGTTGTTGCAGTCGAGCCTAATTTGTCGCCTTCAATTTTCTAAATTCATTGGCCGTCTGATATAACAGTAGAGCAATGTCGGGTACTTTCGGACGTCGTGTCAACTCGGACATGTGTCCTTAACGCTACATGCGCGCGAATTTTTATGTCCTCTGTGCATGTTTTAATAGTTCCAGTGCAGCTACTCTTTTGAAATTCTTCTTCGCCACCAATTCTCAACGTTTAGTGGGTTTTCCCCGAATCAAAATTTCCGTAGAGGTTCGTAAGCAATAATCTATATATAGATACCCTGCAGACGCAAGATTATGACGATGTATTATTGCGATTAAATCTTTTTTAGTCTGCTTTAAAAAGAAGATCAAAAGGTTTTCGAGAGGTTTTTACCTGTCGATGGTAGAAATATTAGTTATTTTCGGAAATAAAATGGTGTCCGATCTGACCCGAAGGAAAATTGATCCGTCGGCTCTTACCGGACAAATAGTGATTTTATATATGAGGGATCTCGTGAGAAAACCTGCCTTAATGACATGACGTGACGTCGCCGTAAAAGCCGATTAAAGTTAAGTCAACGTTGCGCAATTTGACGTGCAAAATCACGATATGAATCTTGTTCCTATCTAATTTCAATACGGTATATTCCTAGATCTACAAATTAAGTGTTTCATGAAAAGGTTGATATACTATATGACAACTATTGCAATGTATTCAAAAGATGAAAACTGCATTTTTCAGGCTGAAAGTTAGCTCTTATTTCCGGGGTATTCAGTCTTCCATGCATCACAACGACTTTAAAATTAAAATTAGGAGATGTGGACTACACTTAGATCTCTCTAATTATAGAATAAAGTAACACATAGATCTACATAGTAAGCGTAGCTGGGTGTTGATGATTCGCCATTTATAGTCCAAAGTTGGCTTTAAAAACGAAACTCGAAAGAAAACCAACTAGATCTACCTGTCAGAATAGATATTTCCTAGTGGCAAATTGCGATAAATGAATCTCCGAAACCATTTTTTTTAAACTTGATCTGGATTTCACACATCAGTACATCATCAAGTTTCTTGCTACGATATCGTAGCTAGATAGATCTATTCCCTTAGCATATTGAAATCAAATAACCATCCGTGATCACGGATATTTCCACATGGATACACAAAAAGTAAAGTGAAGATGACGTCACATCAAGTTTGACCTTGATAGACTAGTTTACACTCAAGGGTAAGTTATGAATAACTTAAAATGGTAAGCGCCTAGATAATTATTTCCAGATAACAAAAAGAAAACAAGAGGCCCAGGAGGGCCTGAATCGCTCCACTGGTTAAAGTGGAAGAATTATCCCACGATTTCTTGTAAGCCTTACACAGGGGCAGCCAAATCTTGATATTTGTGAATAAATTTTGAAAAGAGACTCAAAGAACATTCTTGCAAAGTCTGGTTACAATTGGCCTTATGGTTGATTTTTAAAGAATTTTCTTATGATTTCTGTAAGTCTGATAAGCCCCTTTCTCCCTGCCACAGCCACATTTTTTTGACAAATATAAAAATTTGTGAACAAATTTTAAAAAGAACGACTAAAGGCTCATTCCTGCAAAGTTTGGTTCAATTGGGCACACTGGTTGATTTTTTAAGAATTTTCTTATGATTTCTTTAAGTCTGATAAGCCCCTTCCTCCCTGCCATGGCCACATTTTTTGACAAATGTAAACAAGCTGAAAATTACACCAAGGCAAGATCTTATAGTCACCAACATTTTGTGAAAGTTTTGTTTAGATTTGTCAATATTTGTAGTTGCTAGAGTGAAATCAAAGTCAAAATAGAGTTGAAAATGGCAATTTTGTCAAATTCAAGGGCACATAACTCATGATATATAATTCCGATCAAGCTAAAAATTATACCCAGGCAGGATATTATGCTTATATATATTCTGTCCAAGTTTTGTCTTGATTAGTTGATATTTGTAGATTTTAGAGTAAAAATAAAGTCAAAACCAGCTATTTTTGACATTCAAGGGCAGATAACTCAGGTTATTCTGGTTCGATCAAAATTCTTTGAAGGAATCTGAGAAAGGGTCACCCAAGGATCATTCCTGTGAAGTTTGGTTGAAATACATCCAGTAGTTTCTGAGGAGAAGATTTTTAAAGAAAAAGTTAACGGACGGACGGACGGACGCACGGACGGACGGACGCACGCACGCACGACGGACACAACGCCATGACAATAGCTCGCTGGCCTTCGGCCAGTGGAGCTAAAAATGTTTCACACAATTTTTTTTCTTTGTTTTGTTTTCGGTATCATTGCTTACCTAGGAGATACAGAATAACTACGATGCTGTCGATTTTCCTTCACACTTCCCACAACAAAGAAAACTTCCGCTGATCCAATTTCAATGTTGTTGCAACAATCAAAACAATTTTTATAAATGAAAATTGAATTTCTTCAATTTTAGCAAATAATCATTGAAGGAAAAGAAAAAAAATGCTTGCTATTTAAGCTTATAAACCAATATCGTATAGGGTTGTCAAAACACGAACAAGTTTTGAAAAGGGTTGAAAGAGCGACATCAAAACGTTGACTGTTGCTGTTTCAGTGTAGAAAAGAAATTCCGCTGTTTTAATGATGGATACCAAAAAGTAACATAACAACGCCACTGCATTAGTGCTGCTTGTAGATTTATGTTATTCAAATTGAAATGGAAAACAAATGTTGAAGGATAAGGAGAAATACTGGTTATTGGCATTTGCTTCTTTTCCCTCAATGTTCTCTAAAACATTGCTCTAATGGTTGCGATGGTTGCGAAAACAATACACTGTTAAAGAAAATGGCTTAAACCATGTATGTGAATGAAACTCGGTGTTGAACAGCAAAAGTGTCAGCAGTTTCTTTCGGTCTTTCAAACTATCCTAAACTATCCCATGGATTTAGTACATGTAGGCTATGTGTGACGTCATTTTATCCAGACCTGCACAAGGATGTTTTCAAACCATTTCCCATACGGCAAAAAATTAGGGTGGTCTTATTTAAAAGTTGTTGCAGACAACCAAGGAATGCTATTTTTAAAGATAACATTTATGTACAATTTAACAAAGAAAACATCGATACAAAAGGAAAAAATACTTTTGTCTCAATGTTTTTCCAAACCATTTTGTTATTCATGTTTCAGCCCTTTCACAAATAGATCTAGCATGACCCTAAACTGAAATGTAAAGGTTTCTTGTAGGTCACATTTAGGCCTACACCAACGAAAAATAGAATATCTACTACTTTTAACATAGAAATCTTAGAGGGAAAAGGAGTAAATTGATAATTATCAGCATTTTTTTCTAAACTGACGTTCTGACCGGCATTTCGAACCGGTTCTTAGCCTATACTACTGGTAGCTTGAATATTTTCCAAATATTGAAAAGGTTCAATCTACCTGACTGATTTAATATCTGTATTCGCTGACGACATGAGATCTCTTTTCAGTAAAACATGTTTATGTATTATATCATAAATATTAAAGTCGTTTGTGGACAATACATACGACATTATGGTTACATTTAGATGCACTTTGAGATGTGAATTGCTCGCTAGAAAGGGTTTTTCAGCTGAAAATGATTCCCAACCGCAGACAAAGAACGATTAAGGCCTAACTGCGATCTACATTGTCCTTTCCAAAACAACACTAACTTAAGCTGATTCAAACTGAAGAGAGTTGCAGACGAAAAGCTAAAATGCTAAATTGTAGGGATCTGCAGAACGTAGATCTAGTTGGAGAGAACGTTTTTGGGAAAATAAGAAAATGCTGTTTATCAGCAGTAATCTTTACCTGTAAGATTTTCTACAACCAACACTTATTTAATATTATACATGTCTTGGGATCGTCACAAAGTGTCATAGCTTAGGAATGGGCAAAAAACAACAAACAAACAAAAAACATAACCGCAGAGGTTTTTGTTGAAATATTTTGTCTTTAGATTTTTTTATATTTTTTTACTTGACGTGATTGATAACTGTGATGTACGGCATTTGTCGCGTGGAAGAATACGGCGGTGATCTCTGCGTTTTTGACACTCCAGATAGATTTTTACAGTGGACGAGTGTTAAAGGCAAAAAGAGAGAAAAAAAAAACAATCTGCACTGTCATGACTGTATAGACTATAGTGGTAGATGTCATAGGCCTATTGTTATTATATTTATTCCAGAGTCGCAGAGGCGACACATTGAACGTCTTAAAAATGGACGTCGTTGACGTCACGTTTACAAGTGTGTTCAACAACGTTGTCATAGGTTATCATTTAATAGCAATAAAATCGTTAATATTTGTCACATTGAACTGATTATGGTGTCATATGAACGAAAAATTGTCGTTGCATTAAATTATGCAAAAAAGTGAAAATCGATTTTTTTGTCATTTAGGCAGGTTTTCTCACAAGGTACCTGATATTATTTATAACCCATAATCAGTCAGCAAGATCAGTGGTCGAGCGGTAACGTCGAGGTCTCAGAACTCGTGGAACGGACATTCGATTCCGGCCATCGGCGTATATTTTTAGATTTTTTTTATGAAATACTCGATGCAAATAAATATCTTCGATCGTTCGTTTGTATTTTACCTTACCTAAAACCTTTCCAAAAAAATTTTAGATTCTTCCGATTTTAATTACGTAATAGATGCAAACATAATTATTTGAAATAAATCTAGCTCGATTATGGGCCTGTCCGATCAGACCCGATGTGTCCGAAATAACCCATCGTTGATGACTCATTTTATTTTCCTTATGGTACCCGGTTTTAAACGCTTAATACATACTTCTCATTACCGATGCCGGGGAAAAGGCTTAGAATTTTCTGATTGTGACATAAGTTACAGTTTTTCTCTTCACCTATCTAAATAATGGCTGACGATCGCTTAACTGTCCGAAAGTACCCGTCTATGTTTAAAAATATAATCACAAGCAGCTGTTAATTACTTATAACATTATTTCCGTCCAGACAAGATTGCGAATGGTCTGTAAATGGATTCAAGTGTTGTTGAGAGATAGCTTTCAAATCGAAGGTTTTAACCGATTCTCACGTAAAATTTGAAAGACGCCGCACAAGATAAAGGCTTTAGGCGCAATTGTGAAAAAATTAAGAAATTACTTGTGGCAAGCAATTCTAACAATACCCAGAAAGACAATGAAGTAAAATTTTGTTCACTTGTCGTCTGCAGAGTCTTTGAATTTGGATCAGTCTTGAATTTTGCTGTCTGGTAACAGGTTAAACAAATATTTCCTGGTCATTAGACTAAACCTTTTATACTACTTACCGGAAGACAACGAAACACTAATACGCTCTTCAACGGCCTATTATACAAGATAAACTATTTCTATCAAGTCAGACATGGCTATTCCGGATTTTCGTAATTCCGTCGTGACAGAGTTGTCGTTCATGCGGGACGGTATACCGTCTTCCGGTGTCAATGTAAACAAGCGCTATCAGATGGAAAGAACCGCTTCTGTATTTATGAATGCCATAAATTTTCGGATAGAATTGAAAATTTTGAACTGCACAAACTATATCGAAACAAGCAAATACAAGACGAGCTTAAATTCGTGTAATAAGTCGCAAACATCGTATCTGGCCTAGGCATACCTGAGTCTGAGAGGCAGTATTAATAGCCGAAACGCGTAGATCGATGGGCGATTCCAACAGAGGAACCTCAGCGGAGAGAAGAAAGAAGAAAAAACCCATCGCAACATACTCACAACACACTACACGCTCACATATCAAAGTAGATCTAGTCTATTGAGACAGAAGGAGAAAATGCTGGTTATCAGGATGCTCTTAAATTTTGCCTACATGTTTCCCAAAGTATTTTCTCTTAAGTGGATCTAGTATACATACATCAAAACCAGGTCTTGTTTGGGAAAGCTTTAACGAACAAACAATGTATTAGGCATACATAGATCTACTTGAACGAAATAGCAAAGTTTTGAGAGAAAAGAAAAACATGCTGACTTTGCTTTTTCCTCAATATTTCCTATTCTACAATCTACACCAAACTGTTCTTCCTAGTAGATCTACGTATCATAGTCTACGTCTACAGTCTGCTTCAAATTTGAATTAAATTTGAAATGATTGTTTATTATGTTAACCCTTTCCTAACCAATTCTTTGTTTTGATGCGCACATTCATTCTGACAATTAGCAAGACTTCATTTGGAAAGGACCATATTTTGTTGTTTGGGTAAGGGTTAAAAAATCATATTTTTTTTTTTGCACATTTAAAAACGAATATTTCAATTTTTAAACCTTTTTCTTAATATTAAAGCCCTGTATTTGACCTCAGTAGATTTTTTGGAAAACATTGAGAAAAAGGAAGCAATTTTAAGATAGATCTAGTCAGAAATATCGCCTCTTTCCTCAAAATTTTCTATGCTTTAACATTTACTTGTTCTATTTCTATTTTCGATATGGAAAACCGTGTGGAGCGGAATGTTCTTTCAAACAATTATAAAATATTCGTTTGGAAAAACTCGCTCACAGCGTACATGTATATACATGTAACTATTTCCCCAAAGTTGCCCCTATTTTTAGTCCCCTACCGGTGTTCACACCGGAGGGGACTATAGGTTTGCCCTCCGTCTGTCCGTCCGTCCGTCTGTCTGTCTGTCCGTCTGTCCGTCCGTCCGTCTGTCCGTCCGTCCGTCCGTCTGTCCGCTCAAATCTGGATCCCGCGATAACTTAATAACTAAGCAAGCGTTTTTGATGAAAGTTGGTATTATAAATTTATATTGACCCCGGAATGACCTACCTTATTTAAATAGTTACCCATTTCAAAACGGGTAAATCAGGTTGAACACGTAATTATCGAATAACGTTATGTTCAATTTCTGAAATGTTACATGTGATCTCACCAATCTGGTTTGCTCAATGGGTTGCGCGTTGGCTTTGAAAGTTGAAAGACCCAGGTTCGAATCCCAAGCAATCTTATTTCTTTTACCTATTCGAAGGACTGCTATTTTACCTTTCATGTGCATATTACCCTATTGGAACCATAAGGATCACAATTTGTTATGCTTTTGCCCAAAAAAGTAAGCATAATTTATAAATATTGACTTGAATATTGTCAGTGGTAGACAGACGTGTAAAGAAGCTCCATGGACGACCAATGTCACAAAAAAGCCACAGGCCTTTGGACCAAGAGCAAAAGAAATAGTTTCGAATGTACCAAGTTAATCTGTGAAGTAGCAGCAGAACTTCAACATAAAGCTTTCTTCATCTTTGTAGACGAAACGTTGTCCAGAAGGCTCTGGGGTCAGTAAAATCATGACCTATCATAAAATAAAGAAGGAGCTCCGTCGCCATTGGCGTCTTCATGCCACCAACGACAACGAGGGAATAGGAGATGAACTGAATTGTAAATTAAAGAAAATAGATAATAAAAATAAAAAGGTTCAGAGGGGGTTTCGAACCTCGGACATGTTAATTACAACACCAACGACTCTACCAGTTGAGCTATCGAGCAATTGACATTCGTTGAACACTTTGAGAGTAGAGAATCTCGTGCAAGTTATCTGAAAAATCCCGACATACCCTTTATCGGATAAACTCGTCCAAGTGAGTATGCAAATGAAGCAGGTCATTCCGCGGTCAAAGTAAAAAATCAATATATGACTAGATGGCAATGTGTAGATTATGCACATCATTTTATTTTTATACGCCCGAAGGGTCGTATTATGTTATGGCCCTGGTCGTCCGTCCGTCCTTCCATCGGTCCGTCTGTCCGTCCGTTAGCAATTTCTTGTGTGCACAACTCCTGCTATAGCTTCGATAGGAATTTGATCAAACTTGCCACGATGAATCTCCATGATGTTTAGTTGTGCACATCGCTTACGGAATTCAGATAACTCATTTCGTTCTTGAATTATCTGCCCATGAATAAAGAAATGCCCATTTTCTTGTGTGCGCAACTCATCCTACAGTTTTGATCGGAATTTGATTAAATTTGCCACAATGAATCTCCGGGATTTCTAGTTGTGCAAACCGCTTACGGAATTCAGATAACTGTTCTTAAAATCGTCCCTTTTCTCGCGTGCACAACTCCTACAGTTTCAACCAGAATGTAATTAAACTACCAACAATGAATCTTTATGGTGTCTGGTTGTGCGAACAAAACTTTGATAACATTTCATGTTTGAATTATCTGCCCTTAAATTGTAAAAATGGCCAATTTTACTGACAAGACCCTCTCGGGCGTATATGCTCCGCTCTGCGAAGCCCTTGTTGTTTTTCGACTTAAATTGAGGTTGCTATGGTTACACAAATAGTGAAAATATGGCCAAAAATGGGATCCTGCGATAAGATAATAACTAAGCAAGCTAGTTTGATGAGACTTGGTATATGACTATATGGCAATGTGTAGATTATGCACATCATTTTATTTTTGTTCTTTGACGAAAAGTGCGGTTAAATTGCTATGGTAACGGAAATAGTGAAAATATGGCAAAAAATGGATCCTGCAATAACTTAATAACTAAGCAAGCTAACTTGATGAAACCTGTTTTAAAATGTAAAAAAAAATATAAGCCATGTTAGTCAGGGTGGTGATGCAGCAGTATTAATCACCTCCAGTTGGGCATAACATTTCATATGTTTGACAATTATTTTGATGACTTGTTCATCTTAATCTATTATTGATTACCATATTGAGTCAATGTGAAGCCGGTAGGGGACTTTATGTGTTGCATACAACACCAGATACTTGTTATTTCTATGACGTCATATGACTAGAGTAAGTAACGAAAAGTCATGACGTCACAAATCGACACCTGCCTGATTTGAGGCACACATGGGGAAAAATATTTTCAATGATAACCTGTCATCGGATTATAGCAGATTTCTTTTGTTATAGATTTCCGAATGGTTTAAAAAATGATGGAAGGTGTAGAGGTATTATTAGATTCCATTATTAAGTTGCAATAAAAATCACTTTCATTTAATTACTCATTGTTTTGATGAAAATATTAAGTTGCCGCTTGTCAAACAGGCAAATGGAAGTAAACATACCGTCCCGCAGGAACGACAACTCTGTATTACCGGAATTACGAAAAGACCAAATTCTTCAGAATATGCAAAAGGGTATAGTATTCTCTGCCAAAGTATATCGCCAATTTTGTGGTAACACTATCAAGATTTAACTATTTACTATATTGTGACGTCATTTACTGCGTCACCAATGTCGTTTATCCAATAAAAGTTTACACATGTATAAAACGTTTAAAGTTAAAAGAGAATGGTTTACGGTTGTTTTGGTTTATTTTCGGTTGGACAGGTATCCGTGTGTATAAGTTGTTACTATATATAGTCACATATAGCTCCTGCCTCCCCTATTTTCATTATCAGTCTAGTCCCTTATTAGTAAGATATTTTGAATCGTTTATAGCGATCACGCACTCGGTCACTCATCTTATCAATGATAATCATGCAATGAAAGTGAATTTTCTGTTCATGTCGATTCTATTTTTGGTTCGTGACGGTAAATTGAGATTTCAAACAATGGAAATTTGTATCAGATTTTTAAATTTTATGCACATTTCAGCGAACTATTGGATAATGAAATTCCACTAGGACCCCCAAGATTAGGCGAGATTCGCAATCGTAACACCAGAGCTTGTTTGTTTCGTAGTAAAATGTGGTAAACATTCAGCGATTGAAACAGAGTAGCAAGGGGCTGACTGATAAGCATCTTAATATGTCATACAGTTGTCGCCGGTGAGGAAGTAGCAATACTGAACCACAAGAAGCATGCTATTTTGTCCACTGTCGTTCTTAAAGGGGGACCAGCTAGGCTGTCGAAAATGCAAATGGCACAATAATTAATAACGTATGAAATTACCAACCTGAAGGGGTAGATCACTTATGTCCATTGTGAGCACTCATTAAGCTTTATTAAGTATTAAAATCCAAGTGAATGAATAACGTGCGGGCTCGTTTCATATTGTCCTTGATTTTGTTTTGTAACGGTTACCCTTCAAAAATCAATTACGTCAGAGGTACGTCATCTGTGCTCAGCGAGATTCAACACACCGTACAAAGTCAGCGCAGACAGATTCGCCATCATATGTCATGGGCATGGTAGGTCAAATGAATTTACTTTTATAAATAAACGAAAGGATCTTTGGTATTCTATAGTTGATAAATATGCGTATAAATGTTCAGTGCTTGCACAAAATAAACCTTTCCACGTATCCCTCGCAAATAAGGTCACATTCATCGACACAGCCGGTTGTACGGTGTGTTAATACCGCAGAGGTGTGTCTCGTTGACCTTGACTTTGTCTCGTTTTGAAGTAAAAATAGAATGTGTATACACGCTTGGAAAGGATTGGTCTATAGCAAAGGAAAATGGTTATTCGCCGTGATTGAGGTTTTCATGCATTGCAAATGAGTTTCCAAACAGTTCGGAAGCATAAAAACCTAGCATGGGCCCCTTTAAGGATAACAATTCATAATTAAGTAGGCATACAAAACACTTCGTGAATCTTCAGACGTCTTCCGTAGCAATGGAAATTGACGCGGATATCTCGTAGCGTTTGGTATCTAATTGTAGGTTGTAATCCCAAAATGCCAGAAGGATACTTTTCCTTATCCTATTTTTACTATGATGTAATGTCTGCTAAATAAGTGCCCTTGGGCGTCTATTTATTATAGAAGATAACGCAATGCCGTGAACTTTAATTTAACATGTTTAATGCAAAACTAAAGTAACTATATACAGAGTTTCATACGCTTACAATAGATTGGTACGTTTTCTACGATGAACAAATTGGATAAGACTAGTGCTGTCTGCGTCCATCGAATACGAGGACTTCGTTAAGTCAAAACATTTTAAAATGTCAACAGATCTATTCAAATGTATGTGTATTTGACAGTTTCTTCGTTATGTAAGGCATTCATTAAACGTTTACCAGACGGAACCTAACGTCCCTGATAGAAAAGACATTGGAAAACATTGAGACAAATAAGAAATTGCTAATAATCATGGTTTTCTCATTTTGTCTCAATATTTTCTGTGTTTTATTGAACATTAATCCAATTTTTATCAACATCCATTCTGTCGTCTGCATCAGCTTTCATTGGGCTTACAATAAAATATTGCAGGGTGGGAAAGGGTTTAGGTATAGTTCCATTATTTGTACTTTATTAAAGTTCAGCAATCTCAAAGTACATGCTTCTTTATTTCTCAATTGCTAAATGCCTATCATTTTGGTGCTATATCACATTGAAAGTTCGCCAAAGCATAAGTCTTTAAAACTGCCACGAAATGTTTAACAATTAAGAACTAGCAACAGATATGCCAATCTTCGGCAAATCGTAACTCATTTTCAAAAAAAAAATGTAATAAGATGGCATTTCAGCTACCTACCGGTATTTCGCTCGCTACCCGTGTAGATATGAATGCAATTTTTCCATGCTTTCAGGCGCTTTAGACACACCTCACATTGTTTTCAAAACTTTTATTTGTTGCAATAAATTTAAATTAAGGCATTCAAACCCTCAAAAGCACCAAAGAGCCAGAGGCGAAATTTCAAAAGTGCAAATAATTCCTAAAGTGTGTTATACCTCTCGAGAAATGACCTGGCAGAGCATCCCAGCCTATTGGCTAGGGCTGCTCTGCCAGGTCGATTATCGTGAGGTATACATTTCTATTCCAAATACAAACATAAACATTTTGTACGGTTTAAAATTTTGAATTAATGCATATCTATAGAAATATTTGACAAAATGTTCAAAATTAACTCCCTTGCATGTGAAAATAGAGTAAAAATATTTGAAAATTATTTTCTTCTTGAATAATAATCTTGAAATCCGGCACGGTGTATCAACTTGTGTGAAGTGTATTTACAAGAGTGTGTAATATGATGCATTTCGTACGGCTAGAATGTGCTGTTTTTTCAGGGTCTGTAAACCTTAAGCAAAGCATTGCATTCATAAAACTACAGATCGATATGGAAGGAAAGTGTTGCCCCGTGTCTTATAGTTAGTGAACACTACGCACAAAGTCAAGATACACGCTAGATAATGTGTGACAATGTCTTACAAGCACAAAATATCATGTCCGAATACTCTAAGTAATTTATGTCTGGCCTGACTTGTATCCTACGGCCGGCTTCATCAACACTCTCTTGCACACGGTTCATTCATTACATTCACCTCTGCAGTTGACTCAGAGAGTATTGCGTCATCATCTGCTAGATTATGTCACTTTATATCACATCAAAATGGCAATAACAAATTATTTTTCTTTTCCGAAGTCAAAAATATATTAATATTTAATATCATTTTCCAACAATAACTATTTGAATTTTCTTAAATTGATGTCATTCATTCAAGGGCGCAGTATTTTTTCTGTACATTTCAATCTGATTGGTAAGGGGACTTGAGAAAATAGTTCCATTGTATATGGGTAAATTCATCAATTAAAATGCCTTTCAAATGTACCCAGGATCATCATTTCTTTGTCCACTTTATTATGTTACACATGTAACGCTTAAACAGTAATAATACACGTTTTCCTCGGTTTGACAAGATTCTTGTCATTCATGGCGTCAGCCCGTTGCAGAGGTGAATGGTGAGAGTAACGAATGACAACTCTGCTCGGAGATTGTTTAATCAATTGTTTGGTGTAGGACGTCTATTATTTTGGCAGGCATCATATCTATTTAATCTGTCTATTTTTCCCACCCATCACTCAAATCTAATTGAAGAAAACTGTTCCGAGCTAGACACCAATAATTCTTTTGAATTTCTAAAAAAAATGAAATCTTGTCCAAGGTCCAGTAAGTTTACGGCAGATTGGACTTATGTATTAGCTGTTTGTTATATTGATTTTTTGTGCCATATAGCCGCCGACGGCTCTTTATGTCACTTTACTAAGATCACTCTTGAAATCTTGTCCAAGGTCCAGTAAGTTTACGGCAGATTGGACTAATGTATTTGCTGTTTGTTATATTGATTTTTTGTGCCAAATAGCCGCCGACGGCTCTTTGTGTCACTTTACCAAGATCACTCCTCTTTAGTCGATATCAAATATCTGAAAAAGCTAATTGAGGCTAATATACATTCATTTCATAATATATTTTAAAGTTGTTTCTAATATTTCGCAGATAGTAGTATACATGAATCACTACAACGCCAGTATCATGATTTGGAAGTTGATTTCACTAGTGAGGATGGTGCAGGTTTTACTTGTATCGCGTAATTCAGCATATTTCTACCATTGAAACATTTATAAAAAAACCCGACAGAACCAAAATATAGACATTCGCGATAATAACAGACAAACATCATCCTTAACCCTTTCCCAAACAAGACCTGGTTTTGAGGTCTCTAATAGAATAGGCTTGGGAAAACATTGCGACAAAAGAAGAAACTGCTGATAACCAGCAGTTTCTCCTTTTGCCTCAATATTTTCTATGCCATATTTTACACAAATCCAATCGTTTTCAATCTTTATTTTGTTGTCTGCAGCAGCTTTCAATTTGGGGCCTCCTAAAATTTTGTCGTTTGGGAAAGGGTTGAGGAATCATTTTCCTAAGTACCGGAAATTGCAACGTAAACAGATTCGTCATGCTTAAGATAGAGAAAAATACAACTGGTTCAAATGAGTGATATACCTATGTCACGAATTTCTTAAATCAAAATGTATTAACGTTTGTAATGTTCGTTTAATTGACATGAGAAACTTTTCAGCCAAATTCGTTATGCCATTGTCAATCTAGGGGATTGAGCATGTCGTTTTTCGAGTTGTTACTCGACAGTTTACAATCTGTTTGTCGTTTTTTGAGTGGTTACTTATGCAAATGCAAGCTGTATATCAGGCAATTTACACGTAGGCCGTGAAAGGCTATATACGTACTTACAAGTACAAAATTGCTGAATGATGCAGCAAAAGATGAAGCACGGCCTAAAAAAAGACGTGTCCCTAATTTTTCGATATTTTGGTTATGGGTGGATATAGAATGGAAAGAGAGGACAATGTGAGATGACTAGCAACATGCTTTGATTTGTTTTAAAATCTGTCCATCAATGTCGCAGTTGCCTGTGGGGAAGTACAACGCAAGTTAAAATCAGCATCTCAATGTGGTGTAGTAAAGAGTGTCGGAAAGACTTGTCCTTCGTTGAAAGTCCAAACAGGAAATCGAAATTTATACCGTGAGTCTTATACGCACATATTTGACAAAATGGAAATATTCAGGCATTTTCTTTTACGAAACACAGGCCTATGTATCGGGTTAAAATACAAAAATCAATCTACTATGATATGATAGGACTTGGATGATATTACATGTCTCAGGAAAAGGGGACTATGATGGTCTCAAATTGTTAACCTTACCTTACGTTCATAATGGCATAAGGTTATCATTGACACCTTTTCAAAACTAGAATTATAACAAAGTTGAAAGTATAGAAATACACGTTACTGAGCTTCTGATAACGAGCAAGCAAAAAGACTCAAGAAAATGTTATGATCATAAACATAGAAATGCACTCATTCGTCAATGTTTGTAGGTTTGAGTGTAAACTAGATACAAAAACAATTATGCCACATTCAAACGGACATACTTTATATCACAATCGAGCTAAATATCGAGTTGATCCAAGGTCTCATAAACTTTAATATTTTGCTTAAGGTAGGCCTATAACCAGACGCTTTTCAACTTTTACCTACATTATTAGTACAATCATAAACTGTGTATCTTTCAAAACTAAAAGCCATTTCTTGATTAAATCTGGTATTTATACCGTCGTTCATGATGTGACACCGCGCTGTGATGTGTAACCGCCATGACGTCAACATAGGCACCTCGCACGTATATAAATTGAATTTTCTGATGCCCTAGAATACACAAAACGGCGTTTTAATCAGGCATTTTAAACGCTAAAATTAATGATTTCATCCATGGAGAGTGTTTTTCAAATGTGTATACTAAGCAAAACAATTGAAGGATATCGAACTTTGTTCGGTCATAACTTTTTCATAGCTTTTTGTCAAGGTAAAAATATTCTTGCATTTGATAGGACAACCAAACCCCTGGCTCATCAGAATGAAAACTGTAGCCTAAGTTACGGATCACTAATTACAATATAGTTGCATGCCAAATGTTATAACCCTATATACCCAAAAGTCAGAGCCCAAATTTCCCTGTTGATAGATTCTTCTGAAAACATTATCTTACAATGGTTTTCCCTTTTAAAGAGACCAATGGATGATTTGAATAGCTTTGTCATGTTCACAACAACGGAAATAATGCCGGAATATCCACCAATATATACAGACAAATGAAACCCTCTTGTCACTGCTTTTAAAGTTTCGAAGAATCTCAATAACAAAGGTTAAAAAGTAATGTGCAAACCTGTGACCCGAAAGACAGCAATAACTTTACACGAGTTCGTTGCGAAAAAATGACTCCTCTAACCACGTCAAAGTTCTTGGGACGTTTGCAAACTTTTGGCATAGACGGTACCGCCGTTTGGAACTATACTGTACCAACATTACCCAAGCGTGACGTAAACTAAACCCTCAATTTGAAAGCATGCAGTTTTAACTTTTGAATGCAAGTATTCTTAAACAAAATAATCAAAATAACACCTAATGAAAGAAAAAGGAAGGAATTCAAATACCTCTCAATTGTTTTGCTTAGTATATAAATCAAACAAGAGGGCCAAGATGGCCCTGCATCGCTCACCTGAGAGGACTTTGAGACAAACAACTTGCAAACTTCAAACTCACATGACCCACTTTTTACATAACCTAGATATCATCAAGATAAACATTCTGAACAATTTTCACAATGATGAGTAAATATTTAGGTTCTTAAAGCAAAAACAAGATTTGACCTTGTGACCTAGTTTATCACCTAACATTAGCCTTTTTCTAGATGACCCATTTATCATCAAGATAAGCAATTCTGAACTATTTTGACAATGATGAATAAATATTTTGATTTTTTACAGCAAAAACAAAATTTGACCAAGGGTTTGACCTCCCATGACCCACTTTATACGTGCCCAAGATATTGTCAAAACAAACATTCTGAACAATTTTCACAATGAATCAGATATCATTATGGTTCTAAATACAGAAACAAGATATGACCCTGTGACCTAGTTTTTGACCTCACATGGCCCCCTTTTAACATTTACCAGATATCATCAAGATAAATGTTCTGAACAATTTTCACCACCATACAGTAAATATTTTGGTTCCTAGAGCAAAAACAAGATTTGACCTTGTGACCTAGTTTTAGACCTCGCATGACCCACTTTTCACGCCACAAAGATATCATCAAGATAAACATTCTGAACAATTTTCACAATGATAAAGTAAATATTTTGGTTCTTGGAGCAAAAACAAAATTTGACCTAGTGACCTACTTTTTAACCTCGAATGACCTGCTATTCATATCACCAAGATAACATCAAGATAAACATTATGATATTTTCACAAAGATTGAGTAAATATTTTGGTTCTTAGAGGAAAAACAAGATTTGACATAGTGACCTAGTTTCTGACATCACATGACCAACTTTTAAAATGACCAAGATTTCATCAAGATAAACATTCTGAACAATTTTCACAATGTTTAAGTATATATTTCCGTTCTTAAAGCAAAAACAAGATTTGACCCAATGACCTAGTTTTTGACCTTACATGACCAACACTTTGTACATAACCTAGATATTTAAGATAGTTTTGACAAATTTTTGGGGCAAAATTGGCATCTCTAGAGCAAAAGGAAGGATTCTGCAATATTTGAGCTTGTGACCTAGTTTTTGACCTTGCATGACCCACCTTTGATCATGGCCAAGATATCATCAAGATAAACATTTAGGACAATTTTGACAAAGTTTGGACCAAAACTGGCACTTCCAGAGGAAAAGGGAGGATTTTACAAGATTTGGCCTCATGACCTAGTTTACGACCTGGCATGACCCACTTCTTGACATGACCTAGATATCATGAAGATAAATATTTAGGACAATTTTTAGAAAGTTTGGACCAAAACTGGCATCTCCAGAACAAAATGAAGGATTTTAAAAGATTTGACCTTGTGACCTAGTTTTTGACCTTGTATGACCAATTTCTCATCATTTCATAGATATAATCAAGATAAACATTGAGGACAATTTTGACAAACTTTGGACAAGAATTGGCACTTCCAGAGCAAAAGAAAGGATTTTGTAAAATTTGACCTCTTGACCTAGTTAATGACCTAGCATGACCCATTTCTTTACTTGACCTTGATATAATCAAAATAAACGTTCATGACAATTTCTACAAAGTTTGGACCAAAATTGGCACTTCCAGTGTAAAAAGATGGATTTCACAATATTTGACCTAGTGACCTAGTTTTTGACCTGGCTTGACCTATTTTTAAGATGACCTAAATATCATCAAGACAAATATTCTGATAAATTTTCACAACGATTGAGCACCAAATGTGGCCCCTAGAGCAGAAAGAAGATTTGACCTAGTGACCTACTTTTTGACCCCATTATGGCCCCGATTCAAATTCTTTGAAGTATTTTGAAAAAGCATGACCCATAGATCATATGTGTGAAATATGATTAAATTCTGCCGAGTACTTTAGGAGGAGAAGATTTTTTTGTGAAAAGTTGACGGATGGACAGATAGACAGTTAGACAGACAGACGCCGGACAACAGACCGATCACAATACCTCACCTTGAGCACTTTGTGCTCAGGTGAGCTAAAAAGTGTTTAGCAACAATATTGCAGAAATAGACGATGAACCCTCATCTTCCGCCAGCACCTTTCGGGAAAACCCATCAGAAGAGCGGAATTTAGTAAAAAATGGCTTAAATGTTTGCCATTATTTATTATCATATTGCACAACGATATCATAAACGCATTAAGCAAGAAATCTGAAAAGTTTACAGTACCGTTTTTCAACATAATTATATAAATTGTTTAGGTACAATCTATGTATGCGTCAAAATTATACAGTCGGACGTCAGCAAAATTAGAGGAAAAACGCCTTACAGTGGAATTTTGTAAAAATGGCTAGAAAGATTTCAATTTTATTATTTCATTGTTGTTTACAGCAGACAGACGGTTTTAAGATAAAACGTGTTTTAATATCAAAAGAGTGCAGTCGGACATCGACGTCCATTTCGAAACAATGCAGGTTGTCGCTAAAAATTCTTTCTTTTTTTTGCCCTAAATATTGCGATACAAAGCACATCAATTTAAACTCTGACTGTCCATGAATCCCGAAGTATAGCATATTGGACCCTGTTTAAAGAAATTAAAGAAAAACAACTTTTTGCATCAAGGTCCATTTTTCCGTGACGAAATTCAATTCAAGAACATTGAAAATGGCTTCTTAAAAGACAAAAGAAGATATTTGCTGACAACCAGATTTCCCCCTTTGCCTCAATATTTTCTTGGTAAGATTGTAAACAAATCAAATTGTGATTTACTCTCATGTGTCCTCTCTATCTCCGTTCAATGTCTAGAACCCCGGTTTCATTTAAAGGGTTGAGGAATTCTGTAAACTAACCGTTTTCCTCATTAAATTCTCATCAACCAGTTCAAGACTTGAAAATTGTGATTCATTCAGTATTTGTTCCTGCAAGATTTTAAGTGAGGTTGTTTTTGCTCGTGTGTTGTCACAGCACAATATTTGTGGGTAAAATTGAAAAGGAAAGCAAATCTTTAGACTGGTTAAATTTTAGGAAAGCTGATGTGAATAAACGAATCTTCTTTTCTATCAATCTTTTCTTGAAATATGTTCCTTTCCCAAACAATGCCTAAGTTTGAGGTTCCTGATAGAAAAGGATTGTTTGGGAAAACATCACAACAAAAGAAGAAAATATAGAATATCCTCATTTTCTCCGTTTGCCTTTATATTTTGTTTCCTTTAGTAGGCCTACATAAGTCCCATCTTTGTTAAGGCCTAAAATATGTGTGTTTCAGGTTACATGAAATTTAAAAAATAGGGACGGTAGGTGGGATTTTTTTTATCCCCCCCCCCCCCAAAAAAAAAATTGCTAAAATCATTTCGGGGGTAAAAATAAGGCACAGTTGGGTAACCTGAAACACACATATTGATATATCCATTTGACATTTGAAGCAAATGGAGCAATCTAGACTTTCGTTGTTTGTCAAAGGATTAATAGGGACACGGAAACTAGGTTTTGTTTGAGTTAAAACACATTTCCTACACGAGCGATTCCAGAATGATATGGAATGACCCCGTCTCACCCTAAGTCACCTGGTTAAACTGTAACACTTTTATTTTAACCTTTCCAAGACAACGGAATTTTATTTACTGTTCTAATTCAAAATTGCTGTAGACGACAAAAACAAAGTTTTAATGCTTCTTATGGATTTCATGGTGTGACCAGAGCTGTGGTAGACAGTGTAGACTAAGATCCACACTGCAATGCAATCTGATCTCAGTCTATGTAACACCTGCTTCTACTTGATTAGGTGGTAAAATCTTTAATAATTAAATAGACAAAATTATTGAATTTGTTCTCAATGGGCAATTCCTTTGAAACGAAGTACAAAACCAGTAGGTTACAACATAAATGGGATACATTCTGACCGCCCCTCAAATCTGTCTAAGTGAGTTATGCACACACTTGAAAGGATTTTCATTTTCGAGAAGCAGAATTCAAACTAAAATATTTCAGCAGAATGACCATTTAGAGTAATTTTGTGATAAACACCTTCTTACAAATGGAAATACCTTTGACTTCCAAAAGAATATTACCGTTGATGATGAAGATGACAATATTTTGAGAACTGAAAGGATTATATTCGTTCATATCCGACACGCAGTGACATTCCCAAAAACCATCACAATATGCACGGCCTGAGGGCCGTGCAATAAAGATGATTTTTCCAACTAATTCCTGGTTTGACATCCCTAGTAAAGAAACGATAGAAAGGAATGCTTGGTAAATTGCTTTACAGAACAAAACACGGGAACAAGTTAAAATATAATTTACAATAGAATTTTCCGACATGACCTGATATATTTGACGTGAATTGTCAATCAAACCATGTTACGTGAGAAATAATACGATAACATCGTCTCTGGACTACAAAATTGTTTCTATAGCTAGATCTATACCACACAACTTTCTATGCGACCGTATTGAAGTTTGCTTATAGAAACAATTTCAATCTTATTTAACCCTTTCCCAAAAGGCAAACTTTTATGGTAGTCCCATTTGAAAGTTGTTGCAGGCGACAAAAGGGTTGTTGTTAAAGATATTATTTGTGTATAATTTGAACATGATTTTTTGCACAAACCTCATGTGGTCTTGAATAAGTTGAATGGTTGAGGACTGTATAAATGAACTGTACCCTGGCCTCTTAAATAAGCAAAACATTTTACAATTTTCGACAAACAAGTCACACCTTTTATAGTTTTCATCCACGAACATTTAAGATTGACTCTTAATGCACTTCATTTTGGTACATAAATTTATTTTCAAACAGGAATCGTTGTTGTAACATTTGTAGTTGTACTTTCTTTAAAGGAATCCCATGCATGCTTGTAAGTTTTGTCAAATATACGAGTAGGATTTTTTTTATTTCAATTTAGAAACAAATGTGTGGGGGTGGTTGGAGTAGGTAATCAATAACAAGTTATAAAGCAGATGAAATATAGAAAATGTGAAAATGGAAAATCCTGAGAACAGGATTGTTATATGATTTCAAGTCTTAATAGTTAAATCTGCCACATAGGTCAATGGTACCAAGACGATGACTTCTATACATGTATCTCGGGTATCAATTATTGGCAATCGTGATGAAAAAGCAATGTGGAGTTGGAAGACGTGTATGTTGAAAAATAAAGCAATTGAAATCTAAATATATCTAAAGTTTTAGTTGTCATCTCTTCTCTACACGTAACTAAAGGTATAAATACCAAATACGTAACACAAACATGATGACCAATACTAGCTTTTTACCAACTAACATTGTTTTTACCAAGAACATGCCTAAATCTATAATTCATCATTCTGTGTTTGGACCTAGTGACATTAACAATGCGGTCATCAATTCTTACTTTATGTTATCCGTCAATTACGGGAAGATTTCTATCTAGCTGTCATGGTCATGGTGCCCATTTTAAACAAAGTGCTGGGAGCACTGTAATTTGACGTCTCTTGTTTATGAGTAAATAAAGGGTATACATTTCATTCTTTCCCTTTTCTCGATTTGTATTAAGATTTAGTTAAACTCACTACGGCGGTTCTTTCTCTCATGTTGGTGAAAATAAAAGTTAAAATAGACATTTTCCAAGCTAGATTCGAAACCACGACGTGTCTGATATCGAACTGTGTATACGTTGCGGGGTGATTGCTTTCCCGTTTGAGCTATCGCGCTCGATGACACACTGCGTTTGTTTTTTGTTACAAATACATCGCTTTCTATAGCTCGTTTCGTTTTGAATTAAAACGAAATGTGCATCTTACAGCAAAATAATGATTTGAAACAATAAGAATACTGATAAGCACGTGTCATGAAATGAATTGTGTAATTAATTCAAAAGTGTTTGTTCAAAGAAAACAAAAATAAACAATACGTTGTATGTTGTTCTGTAATGACCATCAAATCAACATTGAATTTTGACCAATTGACAATTGAGAAGTTTATTGTAATAAACTCCATTTTGAGTGTCCAAAGACAGTTTTATACAATCAAAAGTAAACGTCCAATTTAAAAAAACGGTCAACCACATACCTAGTACTCACATCGGTAAATACAGACACGTTGCAGTTAAAGGCTCGGTAAGGATGTTGTGGTAGTGCTGATAGGAGACACGACAGAAATCCATGGTGAGGTGCTCTAGCCGTCGCGATAAGACCATAGCAGTTGAAAAGGGCATTTAACTAAACTAAATCACTTAGTTCCATTCATAACCGAATAAGGTTTACCTTTTTATAGTCTATTCATAATACCATATTAAAAGGTCGTCTAAGGTTGCTTAATTGGGTACTTATTGCAGCCGAGACTAATCTGTCGCCTTCAATTTTCTAAATTCAATAGCTGTCTGATACAACGTTAAATCTAGAAATATAATGGCAAGTAGCTATTAATTACTTAAGATATCACCATCCAAAACAAGACTTCCATGGTCTGTAAATGGCATCAAGTGTTTTACAGACAGCATACGAAACGATTTTAGCGTAATTTGAATAGTACCAAAGGTTTCGTGATCTATTACATAATCGCTAGCAGGAGGCCAAACAAAATCCTTTGCCGTCTTTAAAAACGACTGTTAGATGAATTATTTCTACAAAAGGTCACCCATTGCTATTGACCACTGATGGTCTTAAATACCAGAATGACTCCTTTCCAGATTCTATTTCCACTACGATGAAATAAATTTAAGCGAAATGAATGCCCTTGAGCGTCTGTTCGTTAAGGAAACAAAACGCCAGGAATTTTGATTTCAAAAGGTTAAAGCAAAACTGAAGTAAATATTTAAACAGAGTTTCACACACTTAAAATAGACTGGCACTTTTTCCAAGATGAACAAATTGGATTAGACTAGTGCTGTCTGGGTCCATCGAGTACGAGGACCTCGTTAAGTCAAAAAAACATTTTAAAACGTCAGAACAACCATTCAAATACTTTATGCGTTTGACAGATGATTTGTTATGTAAGTTCTTCCTTACATCTTTACAAAACAAGACCTATCGTCACCAGTAGAAAAACCATGGGAAAACATTTAGACAAAATAAGAAAATGCTGATAATGAAATACTGATCAATAATCAGCATTTTTCCCTTTGTCTAAATATTTTTTTGCTTTATTTTCTTGTTCATTAACCCCATATTAATCAACACCCATTATGTTGTTTGTAGCAGCTTTCAAATTGCCTTACCCTAAATCAGTGTTGTAAGGAAAAGGTTAAAGTAAAGTTCTTTTATTTGAACTTTGTAAAAGTACAAAAAAAATCTTGGTATTCATTTTCTCCGTTGTAATTCCATCCGCATCGTGCAAGTTCAAATCGTCATCGTCTGTTAGAGCATGGTGCTTTTTTTATAATAATACATGTCATTTCGTCTACACGCAATAAATGTTGACACGTGATATTAGGTCTTTCCCTTAAACGACCAGTCTTTAACGTCGATAATAGATTTGACTCAGAAAAAAACATTGAGACAAAAGAAGGAAAATGCTGTTGATCAGTTTGGGAGTCATATTGCACACAAATAGTATATTCTATCGATGCACACTTTTTGAAGAAAATCCAAAATTGGACTTGATCAGATAGGGCACGAATTTATCCAACTAACCGTGAGTTTTTATAACAACACCGAAGGTTTGTCAGAACATAATCTTACGGTAAACCTAATCTATTTTTAGCACACAATTCATTACTTTTATTGTCTTCTAGAAAAGGATTGATGTCGTGCCGAAAGTATTACTAAACATATAATAATGTTTGCACTATTCGCAAAACCAGCCAAAAGGTCAAAAATTGTTATTTTCTCCTGCATCTTTAATAAAAGCATGCACTTGTTCATGCAGATTGCACAAACAGCACGCAACTTTAGGGATTAAAACACATCATTAACTAAAACATGTCGTGCGTATTCTGGCGTCATCCGTAGCCACGGATAACTCCGGAAATTTACGAGGGTATCTCTCGTTAATTTCCGTTGTCATTGATGATACCCAAAGATGCACGAAATGTTTGGCATCTATTGATGGATTATATCCCTTAGACACATCTAATTACGACTTTACTCCAGTGAAATATTTTTTCAGGCGAATATTGGAAATTCTAATTTGAAACGGCTACTCGTTACAAAGATAAGATCAACGTCATGTCAATGTTAAAGGTCATGGGCCAAAATGAAAATGTTTGGTAGGAGGTATCAATGTGTGTACGATAGCAGCCTAGTGAAAGTTTTCGAAAAGTAGGTCAAACTCAAAGTTTAAGGTCCTAAGGTTAAAGTGACTTTTTACGATTACTTTTACATCAATTTGATTTCTATTCTATCTGAAAGAGCATGTTTTCTTATGAAAGTTCTGAAAATTTCAAGCCAAAATATTGAACCGTTTACGAGAAATATATATTTTTGTGCTAAAATTAAACAAATTGTTGTGGACAACGGTTCAGATTTATATAGATTTGTTCATTTCTGTCACAACTTTAAAGGCGTAGTTTTCGCTTATAAATAACAACTTCAAAAAACTGATAGCATTTCTACGCATTAGAATAAACAATCTTTGCACCAAGACATAGTTTTGAAAAATGAAATAAATGTGAACTGTCACTTTAAAGATCTTGACAGTAGGTATATATGTTTGAAACAAAAAGACAGCATCTGAAATAGTACATAAGATAAGACAGGTTAAAGTTTTTAATAGTAGGTCAGATTCCAAATTCAATTTTACAAGGTCAACTCAAGGTTCTAACAGGACATGAGATATGGGCCAGGTTAAAGATTTTGCGGACGCCGACATCCGAGGTAATGACAAAAGATCTTCCGAGACTTTCGTCTCGGCAGAGCTAATAAAAGCATAATTTATGATATAGAAGATTCGTGGAATGTCTCCGTAGGCTCTCATTGCATCGACCACCGTTTACTACTGAGCGATTCCCTCTGTCGCTATTTTACAAGATCTCGTCGAACAGTCCCTGTCCATAGTTTTCTTACATCGAATTTTCTTTATAGACAGTAATGATCTACCCATACAGGTTGGCCAATTCATATATTTCTTGGTTGGTCCCATCAAGTATTTTAAATATAGACATAGATGCTTTCAAACCCAAAAGACATTTTCATAGGACCAAAATGTAAGACTTTTGTTGATTTACTTATTCTTCACCCAAAATAACACTGACTCTATTCTCTCTATTCTTTTGTTGAAATAAAGTATCGTATTGGCTTTTATCGGAAGAAAATGTAGCTATGTTCGAACGAATCTATGATAAGCCGCTTTGAAAGTATTCAGACGAAAAATAATTTGTGCAAGAATCTGGAAAAGGGATTTGAGAATTTTGAGTCCAATATGGTCCAAGATCAGCCTGTGTATATATACGCAGTCTGTAGCAACCATGAGACAGCAGCAGTTGAAACTTGATAGTCTAAAATGCTATAGGTGCCTTTTTCCAGATCTCGGCTTATTCTTCCAAAATCACATGTTCGCATATCAAAAATTGCTGTCGTGAAACTTGCTGAGATAAATCGTTTTTATACGTGACAGAGCATTACGATTTGATTTTCAGACATGCCTGTGATATAACCTCTCCTTATTGGCAAGAATTGAATTTTGTTACATACGACAAAATGGCACTGAAAGGGGGTTAATTCGTGTTCAATGCATAAACAAACTCCACACTGCGACAATGCCTTACATTATCATTGCAGAAATATAAATCACATGACCATGATGAATGTCATGTGATATCGTAAAGATGGCAGAAATTTATTCATATTTCTGAAATCATTTTTAATTCAATTTCATTTTTTAATCTCAATGAAAATTACACTCATCCAAGACATTGTAAATGCAAACATTTACACTCGGTTTTGCATTTGATTGGGCTATATGTGTAAATTTTAGAATGCAAAAATTGTCAAAAATAGCATTTTTAGATATTCAAGGGCACATAATTCCGCACCTTCTACATTTGGTCCAAAATCAATCTTGCACAAGGGATGATGACCATTCACATTTTGACAAAGTTTAGTGATGATCGGATAATATATGTGGATTCTACATGAAAACCTGATATTATGGACGGTCAGACAGACAGACGGACGGACAACAGACAAAACTGGCTGCAATGGATTATTTGTAGTACTTTTGCTGAGGCCAGTTCGAATAAAGGTAAATAAGCATTCATGCCTTTCTGTACGAAGAAAAATGTATTTTTTTATTTATTTCACAATTTGTCATGGGTTTTCGTGCATTCAAAGGCCCACAACTCAATTTCCCGACTAGCTATCAAAATCCCTCATAATTTTGCAATGACAAATTATAAACAAGTAGGTTACCCACCTTAAATATCATTGTAATATGTCACTTTATAAAAACGTGTTGATGTTTTCCCAAAAGTTGGGATATGAAAATTTTCCAAAAATCAAAAAAAAAAATATAAAATGCCAAATATTTTACTATTCATCATAAGCAAGCCAATGGATCTCATACAATGTTAGCATGGGCTCATATGCAAAGCAAACTGTTTTGAAAAAATTCATTAATTATTTACATTTAGATGAATAAGAACCTTAGGTAGTGCCGGAATAGAATTACCCCACCCACTTTCAATATACATTATACACCAAACCAAAGGTCCGTTCGATTCAGACTTTTCGCAGAACGGCCTTTTGGACCCCCCCCCCCCCCCCCTCATTTACTTAACTATCATAGCCTGTATCCGCACTATTAGGTCTATTTAGTGCTAACGCGATATTTGTTTTTACGTTGAGGGCCGAGGGATATACGGTCCCCTAGCTGACTTTGATTTACCTGGTGCAAAAGGGTAACAATCAGAGAATACAGGCTGGAATTGGCTAAAATAAAACATTGTAAGCAGTGATGTGTTTGAGATGTGTTTGAGCCAATTTAAACCAAGACCAATGGAGTAAGGCTTTGCAAACGCTCGCTCACGGCGGTGATACACGTGATACAACAACTAAAATCGAACAAAATCTTCAACAATTCTATTGATAAGTGGCCAAATTGAATTTAGTTTAAAGCAGAGGAGACGAATACATGCACTTGCTAGTGGCTTCTGTAGTGGATCTTTTAAACAACACCCGATAAAAAAAGTAAGTGCATGACTGCGCTGAATTAAGCCCCGATGGTCTACATCCTGCTAATTCAAATTTATTATTCTTAAAGGTGACTACTCAGCCCTTTCGATCGTGTTATAATCTCGTGATTAATAATTAGCGTTAAGATGTTAAAGACTGACAGACTAAGTTACATATTGTGATATTGAATTATTAACAATTGTTCTAGCTTGGCCTATACTATCGGTACATGCTTGAAGATCTTCGTTTAAAGAGAATGAGATCAATTGTAATAAGAGTAATAATACAATAAAACACAATGCAAATATTTTAATAAAGCCTTTTCCGAATCATGGCATTAAAGAACTCGTCCAACGAATTCCATTTTTTTGTTTTCTAATGGTGGTCTTATTCTACTTTAGTCTTTCTAACGTTTACATGTAAGTAAAAATGCGGAGATGCGGTTTTTGTGTTTTTGACATGGATGACTTTACATTTGCTCCGTAAACACATTTTACCGAATCTTTACGTTATCCCAGTAACTGATATGGTTCTTTATCCTCAGTCAATTACTTATTGTAACTTATATCCAATTAAACGTCAATCACTCGCGGACACCGCTTTTATAATCGAAATTAAGGTATGAGATAATCACACTCCGATATCTTGGTCTATTAATGACTTGAATGTGCGTCTAAATGTAACATGTAAAACATCAGTATTAAAACGTCACCGGAAAAGCTTGATAATTATCTAAAAGTGACTTATAATTATAATGTAAGCTAATCATTCGAATAGTAGCATAGTGAAAGTTAGTTTTGAAGAATAAGTTTTGACAACTGCCACAATTTTTTTACAATTATCAGCATATATAACTATTTTTTCATTAGATTGTTATAAAAATGTTTTTTTTTATTTTCATTCAATAGTTAAAAATGGCTTTTACTGCTTTTCGCTTCTCGTGTAGATGGAAATGCGATTTGTCCACGCTTTCAAATGTTTTGGACAAGATGCACATTGTTTGCAAAACTTGTTTTTATGTCTTAAATTGTAATGATACGTTAGACAAATTGTGTTTGTCAGTCAGTATTTTAAAAGGACCGAACACCATGTCCGAATACTCTAGCTAATTTGTGTCTGACCTGACTTGTATCCAAAGGCCGTATCCAACAATTGTTTGGTGTAGGACGTCTATTATTTTGGCAGACATCATATCTACTTAATCTGTCTATTTTTTCCACCAATCACTCAAATCTAATCGAGGAAAACTGTTCCGAGCTAGACACCAATAATTCTTTTGAATTTCTAATAATATGAAATCTTGTCCAAGTTCCAGCAATTTTACAATAAATTTGTCTTATTCGTATTGGTTGTCTGTTTTTCTGGCTTTTATGCACCATTATGCGCGGATCCAGATAATTTTCTAAGATTGGTTCTATGTTTTCTAGGAGGGACCTCATAGTATTAAGACATGAAATCATCCTGAACAATCACCAATTTGACAATCCCTTTTACAACTTCAAGCGGGACCGTTATAAAGACGACTTCTATCCTTTTTTTCCGAAAAAGTCATAGTTTTGAGGTCACTTGTAGAGAAACAGATGTTTCCCATTATTACGGAGCGCTTAGGGAATAGTTTAACCCTTTCCCAAACGCCAAAATTTTAGGGTGATCTACTTCGAAAACTGCCATAAATGACAAAATGGATGTTATAAAAGATAGGATTTGTGTAAAATATGGCATAGAAAATATTGAGACAAAAGGAGAAACTGCTGGTTATCAACAATTTCTTCTTTTGTTTCAATGTTTTCCCATGCAAATTCTATTAGGGACGTCAAAACCAGGTCTTGTTTGGGAAAAGAACAAATACGTTACAAGTTAAAATATAGATCTAATTAACAATAAAATTTTCCAACATGACCTGATATATTTGACGTGAACTGTCAATCAAACCATGTTAGGTGAGACATAATACGATAACGTCGTCTTTGGACCAGTAACTTGTTGGTCACTTCAAGGTTGGACTACTGCAACTCATTAATATTCGGATTACCACAAAAAAACTCTGAACAAGCTACAGATAGTCCAGAATACTGCAGCTCGTATTATCAGCAAAACACCAAGACGTCACCATATCACGCCTGTCTTAACAGAATTACACTGAATACCTGTACATTACAGAATTCATTTTAAGATATTGACTTACACGTTTAAAGCACTTCATGGACAGGCCCCAGATTATATTGCATCACTTTTGAATATTCACAAACCAAAGCGTGAACTTAGATCCGGGTCAAATGGCACGACACTTGCTGTACCAAAAAGTCGTACAAAAACATATGGAGGTCGCAGTTTCATGAATATTGCTCCGGAGTTGTGGAATTCTTTACCGTTGGAAATAAGAACTAGTTCTACAATTTCGTCCTTTAAGAGGTCATTAAAGACTCATTTATTTGTACAGATCTATGGAAAATGAACTTTTTTGTGTTTGTATTATTTTCTTTTGTGGTCTATAAAGCTATATTGGCATGTTTTATGTTATTATGTAGTTTTTTATTAGAATTTTAGTTTGTAAAGCGCTTTTTAACGTACGTATACCTGTATGATAAAAGCGCTATATAAATATGGTATTTAATAATAATGATAATAAAGAAGCGTCATAAATTAACTTACCAAATTGGACAGTGAAGATATAGATAATAATAATAATAATTACTTTATTTTATGAAGGTAAAACATTAAGATAATTACATGATAATTATCATTACAATGCAAAATCTTTTTTTCCAATGTTGCCTTCAAACGAAATCTAGAAATGGTATGTAACCCTCTCCCAAAGCAGACCTAGTTGATAAGTTCACGAAATAACAGTACATTTTTTGATATTACGGCGAAGAATAAAATCTAAAATGTTGCTGTTTGGGAAAGGATTAAGAATGTGGTGAATATGAAAATCATGAATGATTGTACAAAAGCAATACAACAATATGATGATAATAACAAAATATTTGTCCCAGTCCCAGATAAAAGCTGGTTACATGGTGTCCACTACGGTGAAAACTTTTGAAAGCAATAATTGTCATGACTTAATTACTAATATTCTACGTTTAAAATCAAACGAGAACAGCTCTAGTTGTTTCGATAATCCAACACAACTGTAGCGACACTCGTTTAATTTTGAACCCATAATAACGCTACATAGCGGACGAGAATTGACCTGGCAGAGCATTCCATTCGATTAGCATTGGCCGCTCTGTCAGGTCACTTATCGTGAGGTATACATGTAGCATGTTATTATTTCTTGTTTTGGTTTACAGATTTGTTAATTTATTTTCAATGTGGACCAGTGTTAAAATTCAATTGTCCGGGATAACACTGCTCATGTTAACAAATTAATCATATCTACACTCGGCCAAATATAATAATTTCATGCTTTGTCTATGGTACATGATTGCAAATTTTACACATTTTGGGATGACGCAAGTGGAGATCAGCAGGTCAAACAGGGTGGCTGATCTCTGTCTGCACCAGCTGTCTATGAACTTTCATATTGGAAAAATATGGAGCCGTAATAAAGCTGAAATTCGAATTAAAAAACTTAACCTTTTATTTACCATAGGGATTGTTACTTGTACATAATGTATTATATGAGGTTTTGTATTAGTATTATGGGCCGGTGGCCTTATATTACTGAATAAAGAGTTGAATTGAATTGAATTACGCAATTTTTTATCTAGCTGTTCTGTTCATGGTTTTTATCTTAATCAAAGTGATGGGAGCACTGTAATTTTAATTCTCTGGTTGATGATTAAACAAATGATATACGTTCCATTCTTTCCTTTTTTTCAATTTGTGTTAAGATTTAGTTAAACTCACTGTGGCAGTTCTTTCTCTCATGTCAGTGAAAATATAACTTAAAAAATACATATCCCAACCTAGATTCGAAACCACGACGCGCCTGATATCGAACTGTGTATAGCTTGTGAGGCGATTGCTTTCCCGTTTTAGCTATCGCACAGTTCGATGACACGGTGCGTTTACTTTTGTTATGAATAATATACTACTTTCTATAGCTCTTATCTTTTTAAAATATACTGAACAAAAATGAAAACTTTACACCTACATTGCTTGTCATATTTCTTCTAAATACAACAAGTAAAGAAATCAAATGAATGTGCTTCGCATTGTTCATTGGCTTGGTTGTACCAAACACTAAACGTTTTGTTAATCTTAATTACGGGGATAAAAACCGGACCCTTTAAAGTGACATTTCACGATTATTTTTACATAAATTTTACTTTTATTCTATTTGAAAGAGCACGTTTTCTTATGAAAATTCTCAAAATTTCAAAACAAAATATTGAACCGTTTACGAGAAATACATGTATATTTTTTGTGCTAAAATTAAACATATTGTTGTGGACAATAGTTCAGATTTATAAAAAAAATTGTCATTTCTGTCTCAACTTTGAAAGAATATTTTTCGCTTATAGATAACAACTTCAAAAACTGATAGCGTTTCTATGCATTAGAATAAACAATCTTTGCATCCAGACATACTTTTAAAAATGAAATAAATGTGAAATGTCACTTAAAGTGTGACAGGAGTCCGTTTTTCAGGTGTACAATTTGAACGGAAATTTTACAAAATACAAACCATGCCAAACTGCACAGAATGGTAGTCTGGCAACTTACCAGTCAAAAAATGTAAAGAAGCTTGCATAAAATTGTTTGAGCTTTAAAAAAAATGATGTTTAAAAAGCAGCAGTTTTATTTTGTTGCAAATCTTGAAAATTTTACAATGCAATCTTCAAAGGAAATTGAAATCGCTAAATTACATGGACATCTGGGAACAATCCTAGTCCAAAAAGGGTTCGAAATTCCCCTGTAAGACCTGCATTTTAAATTCCGTATTTGTTAATGTCAAAGGGAGATAATTCACAAAATTGACAGATTAGACCTTTATTTTAGAGCTTGCTATAAGCGATAAGAGAGATTTTTTGTGTTTTTATTGGCAACCCGGATATGAAAAATTCCGAAAAAATAATGAATCGTTTCTTGCGCATATGTGGCATTAGATGCAATTAGCTCTAAACGCATAAAGGGCCGTAACTCTGACATTAAAGGAGACAAGCCAATGAAATTTCGACAAAACGATTGCTGAATACCTTGGAAATAACTTCAAAATGTATTTTAGGCTTTCAGTTATATACTTTTCCTTAAATCCCAGTCAATAACTTAGTTCCATTCATAATCTTATAAGGTTTACCTTTGTAAAGTCTATTCATAATACCATTTTAAAAGGTCGTCTCATGTTGTGTAATTAGGAACTTATTGCAGCCGAGACTAATTTGTCGCCTTCAACGTTCTAAATTCAATAGCTGTCTGATACAACGTTAAATCTAGAAACATAATGGCAAGTAGCTATTAATTACTTATAAGATATCACCATCAAAAACCAGCCTGTCCATGGTCTGTAAATGGCATCAAGTGTTTTTACAGACAGCTTACGAAACGTTTTTAGCGTAATTTGAATAGGACTAAAGGTTTCGTGATCTGTTACATATTCGCCAGCAAGATGCCATACAAAATCTATTGCCGTCTTCAATAACCGACTGTTAGATTAATTATTTCTACCAAAAGTCAGCCATTGCTATTCTTTAGATGATACAACAGTGCAGACTGATAAGTACCCTTACTTGTCACCGCTAGGCATTAGGAAATGGCTATAACATCTTCTTGTGCCAGCTCGTATTGACCACTGTTGGTCTTAACCCTTTCCCAAACGACAAAATTTTATGGTGATCCACTTCAAAAGCTGCCACAAATGACAAAAAGGATGTTATTAAATATAGGATTTGTGTAAAATATGACACAGAAAATATTGAGACAAAAGGAGAAACTGCTGGTTATCAGCAGTTTCTTCTTTTGTTTCAATGTTTTCCCAAGCCTTTTCTATTAGGGACGTCAAAACAAGGTCTTGTTTGGGAAAGGGTTAAATACCAGAAGGACTCCTTTCGAGGCTCTATTTCCACTACGATGAAATGTAAGCGAAATGAATGCCCTTGAGCGTCTGCTCGTTAAGGAAGAAAATGTCATGAATTTTAATTTCAAAAGGTTAAAGCAAAACGATTGTAACTATATACAAAGTTTCAAAAACTTACAATAGATTGACACTTTTTCCAAGATAAACAAATTGGATTAGACTAGGTTTGTCTGCGTCCATCGAATACGAGGACCTCGTAAAGTCAAAAAACATTTTAAAACGTCAGGACAACCATTCAAATATCTATGTGTTTGACAGATGATTCGTTATGTAAGTTCTTCCTTAAACTTTTACCAACCAAGACATAGCAACCCCAATAGAAAAGCCATGGGAAAACATTGAGACAAAATAAGAAAATGCTGATAATGAAATACTGATCAATAATCAGCATTTTTTCCCTTTGTCTAAATATTTATTTTGCTTTATTGTATTGTTAATTAACCCCATATTAATCAACACCCATTATGTTGTTTGTAGTAGCTTCAAATTGCCTTACCCTAAATCAGTGTCGTGTGGAAAAGGGTTTAAGTAAAGTTCATTTATTTGAACTTTGTAAAAGTACAAAAAAATCTTGGTATTCATTTTCTCCGTTGTGATTCCTTCCGTATCGTGTGCAAGTTCAAATTGTCATCGTCTGTTAGAGCATCGTGCTTTTTTTTAAATAATACATGTCATAACGTCTGCACACGATTCATGTAGACACGTGATATTAAGCTTTTCCCTAAAACGACCTGCCTTTAACATCCCCAATTGAAGTAAGTTTGAAAAAAAAACATTGAGGCAAAAAAGAAAAATGCTGATGACCAGTTTCAGAGTCATATTGCAAACAAATCAAATATCTATCGATGCACATTTTTGCAAAAATTCCAAAATTGGACATGATCAAATACGGAACGAATTTATCTTGGTTTTATAACAAAATCAAAGGTTTTAACACAAAATTTATTGCTATTATTGACGTCTAGGGTTGATGTCGAGGC
Source organism: Fragum sueziense (assembly GCA_963680895.1). Lineage (NCBI taxonomy): Eukaryota > Metazoa > Mollusca > Bivalvia > Cardiida > Cardiidae > Fragum > Fragum sueziense. Next base: position 64,810,596 of record OY804594.1, on the reverse strand, counting down.
CAGAATATTACTAACCATACAATAAAATGTATGCACTTTTTACAAAACCAGCCAATACGTCTTAAAGGGGGGGCCAGCTAGGCTGTCGAATATGCAAATGGCACAATAATTACAAAACAGAAATAACGTATGAAATTACCAACCTGAAGGGGTAGATCACTTACGTCCATTTTTAGCACTCATCAAGCTTTATCAAGTATTAAAATCCAAGTCAATTGATAACGTGCAGCCAGTTTTTATTGTCCTTGTTTTGTTTTTGTAACGGCTACATATGCCCAACCTTCAAAAATCAATTACGTCAGAGGTACGTCATCTGTGCTCAGCGAGATTCAACACACGGTACAACCGACTGCGTCGAAAGTTTGCAAAGACAGATTCGGCATCTGATGTCATGTGCATGGTAAGTCAAATGAATTAACTTTTATAAATTAACGAAAGGATCTTTATTCTACGGTTGATAAATGCGCGTATAAATGTTCAGTGTTTGTACAAAATAAACATTTCCACGTATCCCTCGCAAAAAAGGTCACAGTCATCGACACAGCCGATTGTAAGGTGTTTTAATTCCGCGGAGGGGTGTCCCGTTGAACTTGACCTTGTCTCGTTTTGAAGTAGAAATAAAATGTGTAAACACGCATGTAAATGATTGATCTTTAGCAAAGGAAAGGTGGTTATTCGCCGTGTTTGAGGTTTTTATGCATTGCAAATTGTTTTTCCATGCACAAATATGAGTTCCCGAACAGTTCGGAAGCATAAAAACTTAGAATGGGCCCCTTTAAGTTGTTGTCTAAATATATTATTACTTCCTGCATCTTTAATAAAGTCATGCACTTGCTCATGCAAATTGGACAAACAGCACGCAAACTTAGGGATTACAACCCATCATTAACTAAAACATGACGTGCGTATTCGGGCGTCATCCGTAGCCACGGATAACGCCCGGAAATTTACGAGGATATCTCTCTTTTATTTCCGTTTTCACGGATGATGCCTGAAGATGCACGAAATGTATGGCATCTAAGGATGGGTTGTAATCCTTAGAGAGAAATCCAATTGCGATTTTACTCCTGTGAAATATTTTTGACGCGAATATTGGATATTCTAATTTGTTTTATTGCTTAAGTTGTTACATTGTTGTTGACAAACAAGAAAATGCTTTAAAAGTTAAGACGGAAATGACGAATTTGATGAATGTCGCCGGTAGACTGATCACCGCTCCTGAAACTTGCTGCGACACACGGATAGATACCACTGTGTACAAGCGGAAATGTAGTTTACCACAATCTATTTCTATTTCAGAAAACAAATACTTTGACATGAAATTTGCAGAATTTTCATGAGAAAATATGCTCTTTCAGATAAAACAAGAATTATCCGAGGACGATGTAGCTCGCCCTAACGGCAACTTGTCACAAAGAAAAGGTCATGGGCCAAAATGAAAATATTTGTTGGGAGGTATCAATGTGTAGATCTATACGATAACAGCATAGTGAAAGTTTTCGAAAAGTAGGTGAAAGTTCAAGGTCACAAGGTTAAAGGTCTTGACAGTAGGTAGCCTATTTATGTTTGAAATATGAAGACTGCATCTGAAATAGTACATAAAATACATGTATAACCCAGGTTAAAGGGTTTTTTTTTAAAGAAGGTCGGATTCCAAATTCAAGGTTACAAGGTCAAGGTTCTAACAGGGCATGAGAAAAAAAGGAAGTTGCAAAAGAAAGTGTTTTTGTATAATATAGTACAAATAGTATTGAGACAAAAGAAGAAACTGCTGGTCATCAGCAGTTTCTTCTTTTGTCTCAATGTTTTCCGAAGTCAGTTCTGTTAGAGACGTCACGATGTCTTGTTTGTGAAAGGGCTACATATTTTTTCTCACTGCATGTAACAACAGTATGTAAGAGGTCATTTGAAATTTGATTTTCATCAACCTCGTGTGGTTTTGAATAAATTGGATCATTGAATGTATCTAACTTCACTCTCAAAATGATCAAAACATATTACAATTTTCAACAAACAAGTCATACCTTGAATAGTATTTATCCATGAACACTCATAACTGACTCCATTTTTCCTGCATAAAGTAATTTCCAAACAGGAATCGTTGTAACATTTGGAGTTGTGGGAAACCAATACCTGCTTATAAATTTTGACGAATATACGAGTATGATATTTTGTTTGATTTCAATGACGAAAAATGGAAAAATGGATATTGCTGAGAACAGGATTGTAATATGGTTTCTAGTCAATGAGGTTAAATCTGCAACATAGGCCAAAGAAAGATTGTCTGTGGTTTATGGGGAGCCCCCTCTTTCTTTTGCAACTATCAATTTCAGATTAATACAAAGATGCAGAGACAGCTAAGGGGACGAAAATGACGAAATGACTGCTTCTCTAAGGAGGGCTGGTAATGGTACCAAGATGTTGACTTTTATAGATCGGGTATCATTGATTGGCAATCATGATGGGACAGCAAGGTAGTGTTGAAACTTGGAAGACGTTTATGTTGAAAAGTAAAGCAGTTATAATCCATGTATCTTGTTCACCCTCTTTCTCTATGACTTAGCAGTTTTAGTTGTCATCTTTTTTCTGTACATAACTAACCGTATATACATGTACATACCAAATACGTAACACAAAAATTATAAACATGACTAGCATTTTAGCACTTGAAAGTGTTCTGACTGAGAACATGCCTCAACCTATAATTCATTATACTGTATTGGGACCTAGTGGCATTAACAATGCGGTCATCAATTCTAACTTTATGTTATCCGTCAATAATGGGAAGCATTTCTATCTAGCTGTTATATTCAGGGTTTCTACCTTAATCAAAGTGATGGGAGGACTGTTATTTGAATTCTCTGGTTGATGAGTAAATATATGATCGTTCAATTCTTTCCTTTTTTCAATTTGTGTTAAGATTTAGTTAAACTCACTATGGCGGTTCTTTCATTCATGTTGGTGAAAATAAAAGTTAAAATGAACATGTACCAACCTTGATTCGAAAGCACGACGTGCCTTATATCGATCGAACTGTGTATAGGTTGCGAGGCGATTGCTTTCCCGTTTGAGCCTTCGCGGTTCGATGACACAGTGCGTTTGCTTTTGTTATTAATATATCGCTTTCTATAGCTCGTATCTTTTTTCAATTACAACAAAAGGCGCAACTTACAGCAAAACAATTATTTTATCAAAACAAGAAGAAGAATAAATTGGTAAACTCATGTCATGAATTGGGTAATAAAATCAATAGTATTTGTTCAAAGAAAACAAAAAATAGACAATCCGTTGTATGCTGTTTTTAATGGCCATCAAATGAATGAACATTTAATTTTGGCCAATTGACAATTGAGAATTTTAATTTGTAATAAATTCCATTTCGATTGTCCAAAGACAGTTTTATACAATTGGAAGTGAATGTCCAATTAAACACACCTTACAACCACATGGCTAGTACTCACTTCGGTAAATACAGACACGTTGCAGTTAAAGGTTCGGTAAGGATGTTGTGGTAGTGCTGATAGGAGACACGACAGAAATCCATGGTGAGGTGCTCTAGCCGTCGCGATAACACCATAACAGTTGAAAAAGGCATTTAACTAAAATAAATCACGTAGTTCCATTCATAACCGAATAAGGTTTACCTTTTTATAGTCTATTCATGATACCATATAAAAGGGTCGTCTCAGGTTGCGTAATTGGGTACTTATTGCAGCCGAGACTAATTTGTCGCCTTCAATTTTCTAAATTCTTTGGCTGTCTAATACATCGTGAAATCTAGAAATATAATGGCAAGTAGCTATTAATTACTTATAAGATATCACCATCCAAAACAAGACTTCCATGGTCTGTAAATGGCATCAAGTGTTTTGATTCAAGGTTACAATGTCAAGGTTCTAACAGGGCATGAGATATTGGACAGGTTAAAGATTTTGCGTGCGCCGATATCCGAGTTAATGACAATAGCTCTTCCGAGACTTTCATCCCAGGCGAGCTAATAAGAGTACAATTTATGATGTAGAAGATTTGTGGGATGTCTCCTTAAGCTGTCATTACATCGACCACCGTTAACTACTGAGCGATTTCCCTCTGTCGCGATTTTACAAGATCTCGTCGACCAATCCCTGGCCAAAGTTTTATTACATCGAATTTTCTTTAGACAGTAATGATCTACCCACACAGGTTGACCAATTCATATGATATTTCTTGAACATTATTTTATATGTTTGTATGATCGACCTCCTAGCGTTGGTCCCAATAAGTATTTTGAATATAGACATAGATGATTTCATACCCGATAGACATTTTCTATAGGACCAAAATGTAAGACTTCAGTTGATATACGCATTTTTCACGCAACATAAGACTGGTTCTATTCTCTGGATACTTTTTTGTTGAAATAACTTATTGTATTGACTCTTCTCGGAAGAAAATGTACATATTTTCGAACGAATCTATGACAAGCCGCTTTGAAAGTGTTCAGACGAAAAAAGATTTGAGTCAGGAACTGGAGAAAGGTCCTATAGAGTCCAAACTGGTGCAAGATCAGTCTGCATTTATTCAGTCTGTAGCAACCATGAGACAGCAGTGTGGATCTCAATGAGGCTGCTTTTAAGCATATGTTGAGCTGGAAACTTGGTATAACAGCCCCTTTTCCAGATATCTGCTCATTCTTCGCGAATCACATGTTCGCATATCAGAAATTGCTGTCGTGAAACTTGCAGAGACAAATCGTTTTTATACGTGACAGAGCATTAAGATTTGATATTTAGACAGACCTGTGATGTAGCCTTTCCTTAATGGTAAGAATTTAAAGTTGTTACATACGACACAGTGGTACTGAAAGGGAGATAATTCGTGTACTATGCATTAAAATATTGATGAGGAGACGCTTGTAATCATTACTTTCTTCATTAGCCTCAATGTTTTTGTTTTCTTTTTTCATTTTCGAAAGTCAAAACTCGAACTTAATTCGGAAACCTTGGGGGCTTTTGGGGTTTCTTTTTCACATGTACCCAAAAACTGCAATTTGAAGACTGGATTCCGAAGCATCGCAACCAAAATTGGTTCGAGTTTTATAGTTAGACTCTGTGGTTATGAAATTTAACTACATGTAGAATCTTTTACAAATGTATCTCATTTCCCATGCGACAAAAATTAAAAAAGCTAATCGATGTACTAAAACAAAATTATGAGAACTTGACACTTTCCGAAAAATAGTTTGTTCTTTTGAAAAATCACATTTTATGAGTTATAACCGTAAACTTTAGGTTAGTGAATATGCGACTTATTCAAGGAAACTTAACACAAAAAACTTCAAACATGCGCTAATGAGACCCCCTTATGTACAAAAGTTGGAATTGAACTTGTGTTTTAAACTGTCTTCCTGTGAGCATAATACCATTTATTCAAAACATTTTGAAGAATCAGCTCTTCTTAAACCCAATTATTTCATGAATGGCCACAAATTGCTCCCATAGAATCAAACGGCGTACAGACAGTGTCATTCATGTCTCTTGACTCTTGTAAGGTTGAATAGTGATCTTTCAGACTCCATGGAACACCAAGAGCTCAGTGCGATTTTAGCGCATGACAAAAGAGCTGCTTTCCACATGGTAAATCGCGACATTTTGATTGAAATACTGTAATTCCAACATGGACTACTTGGTTAAGTTATTGACTGAATTGGCTTGTATTTAAGGCCCCTGAACTATACATAGTTTTAGCGTAAAATCAGCCCATTTCAACAGCGACTTACTTTCGGACAAACAATATTATTTCGTCGGCGTAAATCTAAAACGTCGCAACTGCAGCTTCATTTTTTATAACACTACCGACGTTTTATAGATGTATATTACAGTAAGCCCAATCTTTTTCGCTAATTTGTCGTTTGCAACAACTTTAAAAATTCCCCATAGTCTATTTCCTCCCCTTGCAAAAGCGTAAAATGTACACAAACAAAGAAACTATTTATGATAATCTATTTTTGATAGAGTTTCACAACGTTTCATCACAAGGGAATTTCACCGTTAACCTTTGATTGATGCACGTTGCAGACAAATAAATAATTTACAAGGCTTTATAGAATAATGGGAGATTAGCTGCTGTAATAAATACAATGCTTTATTTGTCTGGCCGGGTAGGTTTATGGTTATATGATATATGTACTCGCTGGGGTCTGCAGCGTACTTTTATCCATACCAGTGATTGTTTGGGAAAGTGTTTTGTAAGAAAAGAGCACCAACCACACCATGATCATCAAATATATTAAATAGGAAGAGGACGAGAATGCCGATTAATCGTTAAAGACTTTTTTCTGTACCAAGTCTCTAAGTCTGGTGATTCCCGCCCTGTAACGTGCCCATCTTTTGCCAGTTTGTTCAAAAATAGCCCAATTGTAGTTCACCATGAAAACCCAACATGACTGCCATTTTCAAGACATAGATTATGGGGTTTTGTTCTAAGCGTTTCATAAGACGTCGGTAGGTCAAAAATATATCTTACATTTTTTATGAAACAGGCCCCAGAAGAGCTACAATGACATTAGCAAGAAATCTTGTTGTCGTTTTTGATAGTTCGTTGTATTTGAAAATGTTCATGTAATCTTACTGCTTGTACATTCAAATGCCAGTTGTTTCTGTTCTCCCGAATGAAACGATTACTACGGTTTACTAAAACAAAACAATAATGTGTGTGTTACTTTTTAAATAAAAGCCAACAAAGAAGATTTTATGATAATCTATTTTGAATAGAGAATTGTTCTCTGATAACCTTTGATTGATGCACGTTGCAGACAAATAACAAATAATTTACAAGGCTTTATAGAATAATGAGAGATTAGCTGCTGTAATAAATCCAGTGCTTTATTTGTCTGGTTGAGTAGGTTTATGGTTCTACTATATCTTTAAAAAGTGAGGTCTGAAGCATATTTTTGTTATTCGTATATACTCGTAAGAGACCGTTGTTGCAAAGAAAAAACAAAATAAAGAGAAGGGAATAAACTAAAGAAAACACTAGTCAGATGCATTGCATAGGTGAATTGATAAAACGATTAACCTTCAAATGCAGTTATAATTCAAAGGTAAATTTAGTAAAGCATCATCTTACGTGTCCGTGCTAGGTCTAATCAGTGCAAGAGCACTATATTTGTACAGGTCTCGATAAATGAACTTGCAGAGCAGCTCACCTTCTAGAGATGCTCTGCCAGGTCATTTATCGGGACCTTTACTTTCGTGTTTGTTAGCGGGCTCCTAGCTAATCCGAGTGTTCTCTAATGAAATTTCGCTCTTTGATAATTATTTGGATGTCGCTATTTAAATAGCGACATACAAATAATTATCAAAGAGCGAGCTTTCCTCAGCAGTCAGAGAAGACTAGGGTTAGCTCCTAGCTGACTAAACCCACTCTACTGGTGCAAATATGTAATAATCAGAGAATTTGCTATCTTTTATTGTAAGCAGCATTGTGTTTTATGTGGCTTTTGTCTAAAAGACCAATTGTGTAAGGCTTGGCTAATGGTCGTTCACAGCGTGGAATCTCGTGACACAACAACAAAATATCGAACAAAATTTTCAATAATTCTGACAAAAGCTGACCGAATTGAACTTGGCTTGAAGCAAATAAGTGGAATAAACACATGGATTTTTCTGAATGTATTTGATCTTTTGAGCATCACCTGATAAAAAAGTAATAGAATGATTACACTTAATTAAGTTTTTATCTTGCTAACTTAATTTTATTATTCAGAGGGTGATGTCTCCGCTTTTTCGATCGTATGGTTATCTAGTAGCGTTACGACGTTTAAGATCACAGAGGAGCCTGACAGACTCTGTTATATCATTCTGATATTGAATTATTTACAATTGTTCTAACTTGGCCTATCTCATGCTAGAGAAGCTTCGTTTTAAGGCCATGCGGTATATTTTCGCTGAATTCTGACTAAATAAAAACACACAATGAAAATATTTCAATAGATCTAGTTTGACATTACTTCTTAAAGGACTCGTGCAGTAAATCCAATTTGCTTTTTTCAGAAGATGGTAAACAACGAGGGAAATGCGTGCATGCTGGATGAATAAAAGATTAAATCGGCCTTTTATTCAAATAAGACTTCCAAAAAGTTTTGAAAACTTCGATTTCACAAGCTCCACTTTAAACCTTACTTACATTCCTTATGTAGTAATACGGAGATAAAACTTTTGCTTTGCAAAAATGTAACGAAAATTTAAAAATATGCTACAGACCTCACTTTGTAAAGATATAGCAGAACCATAAACCCTACCCAACCAGACAAATAAAGCATTGATTTTATTACAGCAGCTAATCACCCATTATTCTATAAAGCCTTGTAAATTATTTGTTATTTGTCTGCAACGTGCATCAATCAAAGGTTAACAGGGAACAATTTTCTATCCAAAATAGATTATCATAAAATCTTCTTTGTTGGCCCTTATTTACAAAGTAACAAAGAAGTTACCGTTTTGATTTAGTAAACCATATTAACCGTTTCATTCGGGAGAATAGAAACCACGGGCATTTAAACGTGCAAACCATAAAGTTTCATGAAATAATTTCAAATGTTACAAGCCCCAATAATTCCATGTTTTTCTCAGATATTTCCTTTTAGCTCACCTGAGCAAGAGGTTTTTAACATGAGCCACGGTGGTCACTAACCGTGCGTCATCCGTCCGTTCACAGTTTCTTTAAATATTTTCTCTAGTTCTGATTAATCCGGAATTATCCATGGATGACCCTTTAAAAAAAACATTTTATTCGCAAAAAAAATTTGGGCGTGGTATAGAGGAAAATAATTGACCCGGCAGAGTGACCTTAACTGTACAGAAAAGTGGACAAGTTTATTGTTCAATTTAGAAGGGAATGGTCCGTCATTAATTTACGTAAATGCGTGCACTGTATTCGTTATACAACATTGTATTGTTGGACCGAAGTATTATACGTTCAAAGTTAAACGAGAATCGATACAAATATTTTGGTTTATTTTGGGTAGGATAGCTGTATTGAAAGTCTATTTATAGAAACAACTTACACACTTCGATAGTCACGTTTACCTACCCGATTCCCCTATATCTGATTATAGGTATGGCCTCTAATTAGTAAAAGATTTTGAATCGTTTATAACCTTGCGCTCATTATTATCAATATTGCAGACGATTACGTTTGTTTATAAATATTCACAGCGCACGGTCACTTCGGTTAAACAATACCGCCATGTGAAAATAAGAGTTTATTTAATCTAGTCAAATAAAAAATGTTAAGCTACCGTGGTCCATTTGGATCGAAATTTTCAGTAATAAGTTACTCATTAAAATAGGCGTAATCTCCAAAAAATATATATCTTAATACAGTTTAAATCCTGGTCATACCGTGCAGATTGTACAGGCTGACCAGGATCGGCATTTTTGCATATTCAGTTTACCAATTACCATCTTAAGATGACGCGACAAATGTATGCACGTGAAAATACTGTTAAGTCGTCGAATGATATGATTATTAGCTGTAAATAGCGAAGCATGCGAAGTGTTCGGCAAATCAGGAAAACCTATCACCCCTGGACGATAAGTCTGTTGACCTTTCCGCTTGGTCTACTCTGCCTGGTCAAATATCGCCGTCTATAATTCGGAGCTTATCAAAGATTTCAAGCTTGACTACACGGAATCCAATACTTTTTTACATTGTCTCGATGTGAAGGTGAATACTAGTAAATCAATCATCACACAGTACAAGTAAGTAAGTAAGTAAGTAAATTTTTATTATAGTGACATGTGTTATACAATCATGTACAATAACAAAAATGATACTATCAACACCCGGCCCCATGGGCCTATAAGTCACTTTTGAGTATATAAATAAAGCAAAATACAAAATAGCAGATGATGGCAGGTCATAGGCATTAGTTTTGTCTGTCTTTCCAAGTTTACAGTATAATAGGGATCCACTCTCAGTGATGATACATCAGTCATGATCAGTGGCGAAAGAAGAGAAACGCATCGGGAAGGATACCTTTCTCCTATCTCCACACTACATTCACATAACATCAGCGCTATTATAAAACCTCATAACGACATTTCCAATCAAGCGGCTGATATGACTTATATTATATCCATAATGCCTTCAAACAATCAAAGTAATATTACACCTTTGTGTTTAGATCACTTCGGATGCATGAACATGAAGTATAACAGCCTTTTATGTGTAGTGAAGTGTAAATAAATACAGTACATGTATAATATGTTAGAAGCCAGGTTGGTGCTAGATCTATTATTCCATTAGGGATTATGACGATCAAACGTGTCTTGCATTGAATAATTCACTAACATCGCATGTCACTGCACACTGCTGAATATTCTCTGATACACTTTTGATAAGGAATTCGCTTCGAAAAGTATTTTAAAATACGATTTTCTGGTATTTTGAGTTCGGGCTGTTTTGTGGCTATAGACCAACATGGTCGATATCTGTGAGAGAAAGTATGTGCACTCTGAACAAGATTCGCGCTAGATTCCCAAACAGTGTCTACTTTACATATCGTCGCTTTTCTACGAAAACCTCGTATCTGCAGTTTGTTTTAACGGCCAGAGAAGAGCACCAAACTGGTACCCCGTCGTCTCTCTATGCCTAGATATAATCGATAGTTCTAGGGGCAGTAACCGGGTCTAAGAAGAGCATGTACAAATTAGACCACTCGGGCACTACATAGCTTAGATTCATATGTGTCTGAAGTGTCACATGAGTTCCTTTCATACCCAGGCTTTATTTATTTTACTTTTGCCAAACAAGACATGTTGTTAACGCTCCTTATTTTTTTTTAAAGAGAACCACATTTTCTTGATCACTAGAAATTCTTTTTTCAATGAATTTTATTTTGACGTCTACGTGACACCCCAATTCAATTCGGAAGTAACTTACTTGAACCATTTATAAAAAAAAAGAATTTGAAAAATGGTTTGCTCGGTTGCCAAAGGTTTTGGGAACACTCATAGAATGTGCAAATAGCTGTATTAGAAATGCGTTAATTATCAGATTGTAATAGTATCCGGGCGTATGTAAGATCACATGTTCATTTGGGAATTACGCCGATCAAACATGACTGATTTTGAATAATTTACTAACGAACTCAACATTCGCATGTCCTAATACATTCGACTCTTCAGTTGTCGATTTTAGATCTTCTATTCGAAGTCGTTAAAGGCATGCAATGGTATTCCTCTAAAAGCTATGATAGACTAAATTGTATTTACTATTATAGGTTGGTTTACATTGGACTAAAATTTGACAATTAATATAATTTTGCTAACGTGTAAATAATAGAGAGTGAAAAGTAAAATTTGCAAACTCTTTTTAATATGTCAGTTGTCAGATTAATGCGGTTTAAACACTTGTATTGACCCATAGATGGAAATTGCACCATAATACAAAATCTAGATTAAATTACTGGGCATGTACCGATGGAAAAAGTAAAAAACTAAGAATCATAAATATATATATATATATATATATATATATATATATATATTTACCGTGACGGGTACACAGACAATCACAAGGAGTAAATCCGCGGAAGCTAGACTCAACAAGAATGTATCGGTGGTCCTTTGGCTTCTTCATTGTCAAACCGCGGTTATATTTCTATATATCTCTTTTTTAGTATTACTCACATGTCGATGCTTTTCAACAAAACCCTCGTAGCTGCAGCTTGTTTTAAGCTGCTTTTACAAAGATTTTCTTGAAATACGACGGTATATTCAATACTTTTGTATGTTTTGTAAAGCTAGAACCATATTGAATCTAAATGACCAGAAATGCCACCACAATAATAGTTATATTTACCTTGACAGGTACACAGACAATCACGAGGAGTAAATCCGCGGAGGCTAGACTCAACAAGAATATGTTGGTGGTCGTCATCATCTGCTCGTAACGAGTCACGGAGAAAATCACCAGGATGTTCCCCACCACCCCGAGTACCAGTGTGATTCCGTACACTAGGGACACGGGTATGAGCTCCGCAAGGGGTGGATCCAATATGATCGTGTAGTCATACGTGAAGTTCAAGGTCGAATTTGGAGAACTGGTGTTGTCAACGATATCTATTACATCCATTTTGTAATGTTACACTATCCACACATTGACGTTTGTTTTTATAACTTTAAAAGTTTATGATCGTTTCAAGCACTACTTTGTCTGATCATTTTAAATTTTGATTGTTTTTTTTGCTATTTGTCAGTTCACACAAAACATTGGTCTTATTATTTCAAACGGTACTTGTTATTCCCACAAAACTTGGTCTTCTTACTCTATAAATCATTTTTGTTTCACATATGTTACGTATGTCACATGAATATTTCCAAGTATGTGAAACAACACTGACACTCATCACTTTCATTTTGCCATGTTTCTTTTAATTGAAAATCCACTCAATAATTTGTAGTTTTTCTTATTATAAAATCGTATCATTATTTCTTATTCGATAAAGAGCATTGTCATTGGATATGTACTCAATTGAAAAGAGTAATCGTTTCACATGAATCTGTTACTTATGTCTTTTCTATAATTGAATAGATTACTAGTATTGTTAGCATTTAAAATAGAATAATTCTTTTCACACGCATATTCACATACTGAACTTTTCAATTATCATAAAGTATCATTTTATAACAGTTGTTATTTTACATAAACTGATTGTATGGTTTTGTGATATACTGTTACAAATATCGACGCATATAGACGATTTTTACCAATCAATGACTGCTTGTCCGTACACTTTATAGTGCTATGTGCTTTCTTCTTTTCTTTGACTAGGTAGTTCTACATTGATTTTTGCTGTGGGTATAACATTGAATTAGAGGTATATACGAGTATTTTGTTGTCTTGGAGTACGCTTAAATTGTTATTTCTAGTAGGCTATAGGGTTGAAACGTCTAGTCAGAATAAGTGATATAAGGCATATGATCCAAAGTGCCTAATCGGTGATTTTCCTCGAAACTCTCTTAACTGCAGCTTTAAAAGCTGCGGTTACGGGATTTCCGAGGAAAAGCGACGATAAATTTCGGCCGTGAAGTGTATACTTATAAACGGTTCCCTTGAGAAAAGTCTAACATCCTTTGAACACCAGTTATCAAACGTAAAATCATAAATAGATTATGTAGGCAAAATGCGACAGTCAAATATTTCACTCGTGGATTATATAGAATTTCTGTCTTATGCCAGTGCCAAAGTAAAATTGCATGTCATTTCGTTTTAAGAAATAAATGGTATAAATGCGACAATTTTCTCTTGCTTTTTGGGGAATTTATTTATTTAAATGGACGGACTATTTTAAACTAGACAGACACAAATGCACAATTCTGAGAAAAATAGTCACTGTTTTGTAAAGCATGCAGCTTATCGACGATTTTTTCTGTCGGTTAAAAGTAGTGCGCAATATGGAGTAATTTCATTTAAAACATCACCAACCCCTCGAGAAGATTTTGCCGACCAGTGACGCCATTTGATGCGTCTTAGAAGAATGTTCTCACTTTTCATCAATTTTACCCTATCAAAGATAATTTACATTCTTACAGTCGAATCAAATTTTCGGTCCGCAACTGTCAGTTTTTACCAGCACAAAAATTAAAAATGTTAATAAACCCGTTCCCAAACAAGACCTGCTTTTGACTTCCCTTATTGAACTGACTTGGGAAAACATTGAGACAAAAGGAGAAACTGCTGATAATCAGCAGTTTCTCCTCTTGTCTCAATATTTTCCATGCCTTATTTCACACAAATCTTATCTCCAACAACATCTAATTTGTCACCAGCAGCAGCTTTCAAATTGGGAAAGTCCAAAACTTTGCTGTTTGAGGAAGGGTTAATTGTGAAACATGTTGTACACAATCTCAAATTTTATAACATCATAACATTCTGTGTATGCTGATGAAGACAAGCTTTGTGTGCCAAACAGCACAAAACATTGAGACAAAAGGTGAAAATGTGGGTTATCATTATTTTCTTATTTTGCTTCAATGTTTTCCCAAAGTGAACGTTTAAAGACGTAAAAACCAGGCCCCAGTTTCTCGAAAAAACTTAAGTACGTTATCATGCTTAAATCTGAGCACCGTGCTCAAATCGCACGAAATACACATGAACTTCAATCGAATACCCTTCAACGTTGGAGAGTATTCCTTTGAAGTTGAGCATGTTCTCATGAGTATGTACTTAAGTTTTTTTTTCGAGAAACCGAAGCGAAATCTTGTTTGGAAAAGGTTCAAATATAATCCAGTGTAAAGCATCCAATCAACACACACATCAGTAAAATAGCAATATCTTGTCAAATATTATATTTCTGCATATCCCACAGGGCTCACTATCTATGAATAAATATCCTGCAAGCTTTCACGGTTCAAAGGAAAAACATTAGAGTTATTATGGGCAGATGATTCCTGATTCTATTCCTAACAATTTAGCAGTTTTGTTATCGTCAATTCAATTTTGTAAACATTTTTATCAATGTCTATTGTATAGTCATAATCAACTCCTGATAGAATTTCTCACATAATATATAAGTAAGACTTACGAAATTGGCTTTAACCTTGTTCCGGGTTTTTGCATACAAATTAGCGCAGGATATACGTATAGTTCTTGAAACTCGAGAATATCCATTTAAAATCCCATATGCAGTAATATTATTGAGTATTAAACTTTGTAAGAGGATGGCTAAAGGACTGCTTTTTAAATGTGTGACCTGCTTTCTCGAGATTCTGAAAACATGTAGTACCTATCATAGTCAGTCTGTGCAAGACGCATATACTGACTAGATTCGATACTTCTAGCTCTAATTTAATTATTAAAGAAGATAATTGTAAGAAGATGACATCGTGGTTTAAAATGCTTCTTTTTAGATCTTTTCTATTCTGCTGTTGTGCTGTTGTTTTTTTTTATTTTCATCGTTTTGTCAAAAAAGTAAAATTAAAAACGAAAAATCTAACGATAACTTTGATCAGAATTTCAAATTGTTTCCGTACATATATAAAAATAATTGTTTTGGGAAATCGGTCACTTTTACATTAAAGATGCTCAAATATTCAATTTTCCTATCTTGATTAATATTGCAACCCATTACCAGACGAACTTGTCAAAATTGAAAGCTACTACGGGCGACTTAGTTGATGTTGATAAAGAAATGGTATGGACAGCATAAAATGCAGCACAGACAATAATGAGACAAAAAATGCTTGTTATATAAATTTTCTTGTTCAACTTGGATTTTAATATAATCAAATGTGCTTTTCCTGTGGCCCATAAAAATTATAAGGTTATAAGATCAGTTCACATGTCAATTTTCTCATATCACTCCATTTTCAAAAGCCATAAAGACAGGGTAATACTCAAAAAATCTGTTTGAGAATCACGTAACAATTTTGCAGGTGTGATCTTTTACATAAACGTCCATTGCAATATCACGATGCTACCTAGTCATGAAAAAAGTGGAAATTTCGGATTCTTTTATATCGAATTGTTAATTTTGTTTACTATATCATTTGGTGGCGTTCCATTCCTTAAAGTTGTGCGGGGGTTAAGTCCCTAACCGAAGTTCTTCCATCGTTTTTCATCGTATTTGAAAGTGTTTAGATATTATACCAAAGTAAAGAATACTTATCTATGAGCTTCCCCTGGGTGTTATCAATACGATGTTGTTGCTCTGTTAAGCCTTTTATGTGTATTAATAATGTTTCTGAAGAAAATGGGTGATATTATTGCCAACGGAATAAGGGAACTCAAACTTGAGTGGACTCCAACAATTTATTTTCCCTAAACATAACCCCCTGTTTGGATTGAGAGAGATAAACGACATTGGTTATCAGTCTTCACAATAACGAAAAAGGTCATCTTTGGCATAATTCTTATTTTATTTTGAAAGCAAAAAAAAGAGAGATTCAATTTAATAGAAGCTATTGCCCGAAAGGGAGAAAATGTATGTCGTCATTTTCCTGAAAGCTTTCAAACGCGTAGTTTGATGGAGCCATCCAAATGGTGAGGCTTTTTGACTCCCTCACAAAAAGGCTTGGGAAAACATTGTGGAAAATGAAGAAATTGCTTGTGACAAGCAATTTTTTAATTTCCCACAATGTTTTATACCCCAAAAGATCAAGATTTTTTTAATTTTATTTACTTTAAATTGTCGTCTGCAACATCTTTGGATTTGGAACAGTCCAAAATTTAGCCGTTTGGTAATGGGTTAAAAACTTTTCACACGTACCCTCAATCTTTATCATTTTTTGGCAAAGATGACACAGCAAATATACGAATGCAACCTTTTAGAGGAAATGCAATTTATCTGTGTAAAAAACTACTTTTGAGACTTTACTTTCCAAACAAGGAATATTTTGGCGTCCTTGTATATGGATGAATCATTTATTCCACCTCTTCTATTTCGTACGACAGTGTACATGTACATCAAACAAATATGAATGTTTTCTTTAACATTCATTTTATCATTCTCCATCCTACCTTTGAATTTAGACAAGGCATTTTGAGGAAGGTTAGATAATGAGAATATTTCATACATGAATCGGCTATTTTTTTTAAGACTTGTGTTTGACGGCCCTACAGTGACATAGTTTAGACACCCACCCCATTGAAGGGAAATAAGAGAGTGATATAACCATTTTCTTCCCCCTGTCAAATGTTTCCATGCTATTTATGGTAGGTTTCCTCTTTTTATCAAAATTTGTTATCCTATTTACATATCTTAATGTTGACAATCATAAAGCGCTTTTGTGTAAGGGAATGGTTCGGTGTAACCGGTCAGATCCGAAACTATTAACTAACACTATCGTCGTTGTAAATGCAAAACCCCGTGTCTCGGGTTTTTTTTTTTTTTTTTTTTTTTTTTTTTTTTTTTTTTTTTTTTTTTTTTTTCCTTCTTTTAAGGGGAGGGGAAGGAACAAAGTGAAATAAATTTTCCCGAAATGAAAGGTTTTACTTGAAATTTGGACCTTTTATTTACAAATAAAGTGTCGTTTATACTGATCAGTAAAATTATCTCAAAACCTGCACGAATTGTCTTAACTGTACAAACAAGATTTTACTTTGAAAATCGCAAAAATCGACATACCAGGTTTTGCTTTTACACCGATGATATTCAAATACACCCTCTTTATATGACGTATAAAGCTTTTACTACTTTCATCCCTGTTTTATTTTAAGAAAATCCAACTTTCAATGAACATATCGCTGTTAGCACATAAATTCCACAACGAATATTTATTTTATATCAAAACCTGATTGCTTTGATCAGAGGATTAAGAAAAAATCATAATCGTCTGCTTTGATATGCACGTTTTATTAATTACATATCGTCGCTTTTCTACAAAAACCTCGTAACTACAGCTTTACAAAAGCTGTAGTTACGTTTTTTTGGAGAAAAGAGGCTGTATTAATTTATTCGAAGTTCGTTAATAGAGGAAATGCCCGCGCGTTAATTCCTTAGTCCAATATCCTGACTTAGCAGCCGAGAACTTGTTTGTTCCGTGTTGTCTGATATCGGAAATCACTTTTGGCAAGCTTCGCGTCGGTCAACTCCTTTAAATCCGACACTATTGGTAAAGTCTGTGCAATATGACAACAAGTAAAAAATTGCTGTAATGTACAGCAAAATGAATTGTATCGCGCTTAAAAAATTATACCAAAGTACTGAATAAAATGGTACAAGTGTCTGGTTAAGTCAACATGCAGTGAAAACCGAAATAGGATTGCATGTCTGCATATGCTGGTGCTAGATCTAGTCTATTTTTGCGTGTTCAGCCAGATTATACATTAATCAAACAACATAGGAGGGGAAGTAAGCAAATACAAAAGTGTTAAATGTTGCAGTTGAATAAATGGGGATTAAAATTAACTTAAACAAGAAAGGAAACCGAATATTTCAGCAAGGAATTAGGGCCAAGATGGTCCTGAATCGTTTCTCCGTGAAATTATTTTTGGGAAAAAAAAGAAAGAAAAAAAGACACACACAAAACAAGAGCCGTCAGAGACGGACAATGCTCCCCGATTAAGGCATTGTCACAATAAATGTATGCCATGCAGAGCTAAGATTAAGCTAACAAACGTTAAGCCCCCTTTTTCCATGACATACTTTTTATACGCAAATTTAAAGTAGTTTATTGTCAAGGGCATCTGATTTGCTACTCAAATATGAAATTTCATCATATTCTGACCATTAGACTATGAGAAATTAGAGAAAAAGTGTATTTGACCTTAAGTCCCCTTTTCCCATGACGAGGCCTCAAATCCAAAAACTGGGAAAAGTACATCGGCATTATGTCATAGGGAGTTAACATGGTAAGTTTCATTTGATTTGGCCCAAGGGTTATAGAGAAATCGCTTCGGACGGACGGACGGACGGACGGACGGACGGAATGACGGACGGACGGACGGACAGACGAAGCGGCGACTATATGCTCTCCCTTCGGGGAGCATAAAAATTGAAAATGCACCATAGTAACCACAGTTCACTATGAAATTATTTTTCGAAAAAATAAAAAAAAAACAAAAACAAAACGAAAGAAAATAAAAAACAATTCGAAAGGCTCCATGCAAGGAAGATTCCTGTTAGATTCCTATGTTAGAAGATTCCTGTTTGAATCTTGATTGAAACTGGCCTAGTAATTTTGGAGAAGTTTTCACATTTTGTAGATGATATGCGCTGATTTACATAGACCAAAATCGTCATTTTTGGACATTTTTCTTCAATTTTCGCTTCTGTTTACCGACCAGAGATGGGTTGCTTCTGCACACTTATCCTTTTGTCCTTAAACTTTACAACCCACCATAAATCAGCTGTACGTGACAAAGCTTTGTCCAAAATAATTTTTAGTTAGATTTGAAATATTTCCGTCTTAGTATTGCCCTAAAATAACGCAGTTTTTACACATACACATTTTTGTTTACTGCCAAGCAGCATGAGACGCGTCCACGTTACAACAGTTTGTGTCACAGGAAGTGACGTCATAAATGTGACGTAATAACGTAACAACATTTGGTGCTATTTTTCTATAGCTAATATGTTTGGCCATGTAAGTGCCAAGTTTCATTAAATTCTGTCGGACAGTTTTTGAGATATGACAACAGTCTCACTTATTATTGGATGACCCTCGTACATGAATATAGCAATTTATTGCAATAAAAATTCATGATTTAGGAGTTTATGCTGATTTGAATCTCCTTTGCGCCACCGCAAGCTCCTTTTCGCCCGTGAGTATAGCCTATGAAAATCGGAATTAATAAAACAAACAGACACTTTTTTCTAAAGAATACATAATTATTATTGAATAGCTATGGTCTAATAATACATAAATATTACTATCAATTGTGACGAAAATCTATGATTAAAAAATTTATACAGATACAAATCTCCTTTGCGCCACCCAGCTCCTTCTCGCCTGTGATTAGCATATGAAAATCGGAATTTATACAGAAAACAGACACCTTTTGTCAAAAAAATAAACATTATAGTTAGATATGATCTTAAAATACGTGAAAATTACAATTTAAATGCGATAAAAATTAATGATAAAGGAGTTTGGGCTTATATGAATCTCCTTTGCGCCGCAGCCAGCTCCTTTTCGTCCGTGAGTAGCCTATTAAATCGGATTCAAAACGAAAATCAGACACTTTATGTCCCAAAAACAAAGATTACTGACTAGATTTAATCGTAAAATACACGAATATAACAATTTATGCGATAAAAAAAATCATGATTAAGGAGTTTGGACTGATATAAATCTCCTTTGCGTCACCTTCATGTCATTTACGTCCTTTGCGCCAAAAACAGGTCCTTTGCGTGTTTAAGTCCAACCCGAAATGGTATGCATAAATGCGTTGCATTTAAACGGATAGGAAAAATACATGTCCACCATGGGCAAACCGGAAGTAGGGACTTTCCATTGCTATGCAAAGTATAAAACTATACTAGAATTTTGTTTACACGAATTTTCAGCGTGGTCTGAGATTAAACGAACTTCAATGTATACTTATAGTACTGTTTGAAAACTTATACCGTGTAAACAGTTTATGTGTAGGTTAAATATATACGACTTTCATGTACAAATAATTATCCCTCATGACGTAATTTCTAAAATTAGAATATGTATACCACATATGTATCGCGCATAGCGCGATACAATAATCATGAAGCCAATAGAAGGGTAAGTGGAACACTGTTGTAATTCATATTCAACTATAAAGCCTTACAACGATACAAATGCTCAAACAACAGTTTTGTCTCAAATGCGACTTCATACTCTTTCGTAATTAAACATCTCGTAATTGCAGCTTGTTTTAAAATGACATTTCACAGCTATTTTTTCCGTAAATTTTACATATATTTTTATGACAATCTTGAAAATTTGAAGCCATAGTATTTCGCCGTTTACGAGAAATATATATTATTGTGTTAGAATTAAATAAATTGTGGTATTCGAGCAGTCTTGGCATCAAAACATACCTTAAACAAGAGCCGTCATAGACGGATTATGCTCTCCGAATAAGCGTTCATTTATCACATAATTTTAAAGTTGCATTAAATTCTGACCATTATATGAAAAGAAATGAGTGAAAAACGAATGCTTACATTAGGACCCTTTTTCCGTGACGCAGCCTCAAATTGAGAAACGGAAAAACGTCTACTCGAAATATTCCAGGGGTTCGTTCATTAAATTCTAACCATAACATGAAAAGAAACGAGAGAAAAATGAATGTTTACAATAGGGCTCCTTTTTTTCCGTGACGCAGCCTCAAATTAAGAAACGGAAAAAACGTCTACTTGAAATATTCCAGGGGTTCATATGTGAAGTTTCATCCAATTCAGTCAAATGGTTGCTGAGATATGGCCTTCGACGGAATGACGGACAGAAGTACGGACGGACTGACAGCATGGCGACTAGATGCTCCTTCGAATCTTTTTCGAGAGCGCAAAAGAAAATGGGAATGTGATATCTCTTTGAGCTGCATTTTAGAG
Organism: Fragum sueziense; assembly: GCA_963680895.1. NCBI lineage: Eukaryota > Metazoa > Mollusca > Bivalvia > Cardiida > Cardiidae > Fragum > Fragum sueziense. Next base: position 64,789,580 of record OY804594.1, on the reverse strand, counting down.
TTTTTAGAAGGCAAGTGACGATTACCTGACCAGAAAGACTATGGTTAGAAAAATGCAGTTTATTAACCATCATAAATAATTCAGAGACTGTTCTTAAACATCGCTGCTAATTCACCTAATTAATGAGCAGATTGCATAGAAACGAGAGAAACCATGGATCGAAACACATATATTTCTCAGCAAGTGTTTCGCAAATGTCATTTGGCAGAAAAATGCGATATTTTCTTCAAGATCGGTGTTCGTTTTAGACACCATTGTAATAGACTTTCAAATCAAAGCGTTTTCAGCACTATAAATACATGTGGCCTAATTGGATTATTAAACCCGAACATTGCCATATCAATTCATCATAATAAAATGCTCAAAACCAAGCATCAAGTGGAGGGGCGTAGCCTTTTCTCATTACTGCACTTTGTCATAGATCATACGCTTAGATTCAGGGTCTCTTATACTAAGCATAAATTCTTCCTTGAATTTGTTGATGAAATATGGACGGGATAACCTGATTATTCCCCGAATGAATCTACTTACGTCTCATGGGGGTCAAATTAACTCTCATTACGCCGTTTTTATTTGTTTGCGTGAGATAGATATCTCGGAAATTTCATGAAAAAAGGGACGTTTATTGGATTTTATCCCCAGTCTAGTCCATCACGACATGCTCATTAATTTCTCCTCGTTGTTCTTGACCGTAACTATAAAATGGAACTTAAAGATTTACTTCCTGATGGAAGGCTATACTGTATAAAGTTCATAGAAGCGTTGCTCGTTTTGAATTTTAGTCGTCTACTTTCTAGGTTACATGTTAACATCTGTTTAGAAATCAAGAGATTGTCTTTGATCGATCATCGACAGTACAACTTATTTATTACATTATACCATATTTTCTAAGGTTAACAGCCATAACTTTCTCTGCTCAACACTTGGTAATTTAGAGATAAATAGTCAGTTAACAATATCATAAAACTAGCAAATCAATTCATCAGAGCCGGTGTAACGTAGTAAAGTGACCCCCATAGAATACTGACCCCCCGGTCACTTTACTATATAGAATACTGACCCCTTTCTATAAAATACTGACCCCCCATATAAAATAACGACCCCCCCCCTGATTTTATCTATAAAATACTGACCCCCACCTAGTTTATTGCTAATTTAACATACACTACATGTATACATATCGTTTCAAATCACATCCGTGTGTATTATGCTCCTCGAAAAAAGTTTCGGGGAGCATTAAGTCGCCATGCTATCCTTCCGTTCGTTCGTCCGTCCTTCCGCCCGTCTGTCTGTCCGTCCGTTTATGTACAGTCAGATGTCAGCAACCTTTAGGCCAAATTCAATGAAACTTCACATGTGTAATCCCTGAATACCTTTTGAGTCGGTGTTCTCTTTCTTTTTTTTTTTTTTTTTTTTTTTTTTTTTTTTTTTTTAATTGAGGCTGCGTCACAGAAAAGGGGACCTTAATGTAGAAATAAGTGTTTCTCCAATTTCTCTCCATTCAATGAACATAATTTATTGAAATTTTGTTCTTCAGTGATGAATGATATGTTCTGTAGCTTACATAATTAATAATTCATGTACAAAAATCCTGTCATGTGAAAAGGGGACTAAATGTATAATAATATCGCGTCTAGATCTTTAAGTCTGCCAGACGCAAAATCTCCACAACTCTTGCACCAAATTGGACGAAACTTCAACATGAACTTCGTGCAATTCTGTCAAGAACCTTTTCTCTTTGTTTCTCAATTTGATGCTGTGTTATAGAAAAAGGGGCCTAATTGTAGAAGTTTTTCTCATACATTGTATTTCTTTTAATCTAGATAGAATTTAATGAAATTCTATATTCTATTAATTTTTTTTTTCATATCTTACATCTTTATTTTCCAATTGCGACAGCTGTTTGATGCCTTTTTAGTCTGACTTATTTCTCTAAAATAAGTTTTATGGACTTCCCATTATGTCCCCTTTAGCGTGACGGGTTACTTATACCTTTCCATGACAAACACAAGGTTTTAAATATGACATCATCGTGACCTAGATTTCGGATTAAATCGCTTCGCCAATCGGTGAAGCGTTTATTTGATTGGTCAGAAAAAGGGTCACCGAAGATGACCCCCTGCTGGTGCCTGTCAGATTTATTGTCAAGTCAACACAGGATTTTAATCAGATTGAGAAGCCTAGATAACTATCTCGCTATTTAAAGTGACTAAATGTTAACATAATCACTCTAATATGCAACCGCCAGGTGGGAAAGTGCGTATGGCAGACACACATACATAACTCTGGTAGGCTTCGAACTCACAACGCTGAGGGACAAGTGATTTTCGGTCAGAAACCTTTTAAAACCATTTACCCTTTCCACACAAATATACATCGGTAGTAGTGCGATCCATGAACATACAGCCTACTGTGCATTGATTAAGAACCAATACAGCTGCTCCGAGACCGGATAGCTTAGTTGGTAACGCCGGGGTCTGTCAATCAAGGGGTCGTGAGTTGGAACCTGGCTCGGCATGTAGCCATTCTGACATTTGACAAAAGTCATTTGTCTCTCACCAATGGGTGTTAATCATCTATATGAGAGAGCAGCAGGAGGGTTTGTTTGTATTTTTGGTAGTACGGGTGCGAGAAATATCAGAAATCCATAGTTAAGTGCTCCAGCCGCCGCAATATGACCATAACAGTTGAAAACAGCATGGAGTTTAAATCAAATCAATTCAGATGCGGTGGAAGCGTCTAACCAGCCAGTTTGACTCGGGTTCGCCCAATAATGAATGATAAGTTGCGGTAGAAACACTCTATATGTACGGACAGACGCATGCACGGACGAGTGCCATTGCACCTCTGATACCTATCGATGAAGATAATTATGTTGTACGTCTACCATAGTTGGGTTTATATTAGAGTAAGACTTTTGGTGCGTATGTGGAGAAGGGGGTCGGTATTTTATGGGGGGTCACAATTCTACGTTAGGGGTCACTTTTCTACGTGTGTGTAGGTCATAATTCTATGACCCCCCGGTCATAATATTATGACCGGGGGTCAGTTTTCTATATAAAATAGTGACCGGGGGGTCAGTATTCTATGGGGGTCACTTTACTACGTTACACCGGAACAAAATGATTATTTATACAGAAAGACATAAATTTAACCCAACATTTACGAAAAATAGATTAATTGCATGAAGACATTTAATGTCATGGAAATCCTAAATTAGGATCTTTTCTGGCGTAAACATAACATAAATCAATCGAATATCAAAAATTTACAATATTGAACGCAACCTTTGTGAAAGACCTTTGGGGGATATAAATGTACACCATGAACAAAATTCATTGCTCGTTACATATTGCAATAATGAGAAATACTCATATGTATACATTTTCGACCAGTAACGCTAAGTGAGTTCGTTCAAGAATCTTGCTACAGGTATATGTGTATTTCTTTAACAGCAAGACATTTCACTTTATATTTCAATTAAACATGAAAATCTATACCGATTTAAGATGGAATAGTTATATTGTCCGAGTCTAAATTAAGAACAACGTTTTGGTATTTGGACCACAATTAATAATTCAAATGTCACACGTGTAAAATCTTTGAGAAAGAATGGGAAAACAGCGATAGTACATAAGAAATGGTGCTTTCATTAATTATTTTACAAATTTTGACGTTGCCTATGAAATAAAATAGATAGTTTATCGTGGTCACACTGTCAACTGCTAGAATGATATCTTTTCACGACTTTTCACCCTATACTAGTGCTCTGTCTATTCTTTGTCATAAATGAAGTCAATTTAGGCTTCTTGGTTTTCGCAGACTAGTAATATCCTTGAATTCCCGTATATTATGAAGCCTACAGTGTTATCCTATGTCTGAATAACACGAATAGCATGAATGATTGAAGAGGCTTACACTTCACAATGTCTGTGTTTCCTTTGATACAGGATATTGGCTTCGGTCAGATTTAGAAACTCTTATCTATAAAAAGGTCTTATGGGTCTTTAAAACTCCATTGCTAAATATATCATTTTGTAAGTCTACAGGTCTATCCTCTGTCTGGTGTCCGTGTTTCTGTTGATATTGGATGATGGTTTCGGTTAGATGAACAACCCTTATAAAGAGAAATGCTTTATTGGTCTTTTGAACTCTATGACTAAATCTAGCATCTTGCGACGTCTACCGTTTTGTCTGCTGTCTGGATAATATGAATAGCACGAATGATTGAAGAGTCGTACACTTCAACATGTCCGTGTTGCAGAAGTTTCATTATGTTGCAAAGCTTGAAAATTTTACAATGCAATCTCCTTAGGAAATTGGAATCGCTATTGCATGGACATCTGGGAAAATCCTAGTCGAAAAAGGGTTAAAAAATCCCCTGTACGGCCTGCATGATGTTTAAAAGAAACAATCGAAAACCGTGATAAATTTGTGAATATCAATCAATTTAAATTAAAATTTTGTTTATGTCAAAGGGTTTTTTGGCAACCCGGATATGACCAATTCCGAAAAAATAATGAATCGTTTCCTGCGCATGCGCATATGTGGCATTAGATGCAATTAGGTCTAAACACATTAAGGGCCGTAGCTCTGACATAAAAGGAGACAACGCAATGAAATTTCGACAAAACGATTGCTGAATGCCTGGGAAATAACGTCAAAATATATTTCAGGCTTTTAGTTCTATATTTTTCCGGAAACAAGAAATATTGCAGTGTAAAGTTTTCACTTTTGTTCAGTATACATGAGATGTTGAAACGAAAGCAAGTGTCTCTGAGATTCTGAAGCATTCCATATTGTATCGTGAGAAATGTTTTCCCTTTCGGGCATGTGATATCAGAAGCAAAAGGAGCAAAACAGATATCCTCGAGTGAAACTTGAACGTTAGTGTTCGCAACCAATTTTACGTATGAATATTTCAATTAACTAGGATGGACAGATGTAATCAGAGTTGAAATTAATCTCGTTTAAGACATCGTTTTCTCCTGAAGAATCGAAGACAATACTGTTATTTACTTAAGACGAATGGCTCCAACGTTCAAAGAGATGTGTTGCAATGATAATTTAACTCGAGTGAAAATGAAAATTTACATTAATTAATACTTATCCTTGGAAGACGTGTATTCTATTTCCCTTTCACAGAATTGATATGTTTTCAAAATTTTATAATCTTCATTGATATAGATATTCATTCAATATCAATAAATGCGGTTTTACTGTTTGCAAAATAGTTTATGGTATTGAGAAGTCTCTCTTTAACCAATTACCAGCCGATACAATATTTCAAGTTCATTCATTATAAAAGTTACTGCAGATGACACAAGAGGTCCAAGAGGGCATGTATCGCTCCACTGGCTAAGGTAAAAGAATAACCTCATAATTTCTTGTAAGCCTCGCACGGGCCATATTTTGAAAAGGGTCACCCAAGGAATATTTCTGCCAAGTTTGATCTGAATTGGCCCATTGGTTTATTTCTAAAGGATTATTTCATGTTTTTTTTCCAATTCTGATGAGCCCTGCCCTGCCACACCAACAGTTATAGACCAATCAAAGTTTAAAAACACTGTAAACCATCCAAGGAACATTTATGCCAAGTTTGCTAAAATTGACCCAATGGTTGTTTTTAAAGAATTATTTTGTGATTTCACTCATTCTGATAAGCCCCCCCCCCCCTCCATGCCTCGCCAACATTAATGGACCAACCAAATTTTCACTAACAAAGCAAGTAAAGGGCCACTCAAGTAAAAGTACTGCCAAAATTGGTCTCCATTGGCCAATTGGTTGATTTATAAAGAATTATTTTGTGATTTCTCCAATCATCTCTCTGATGAGCCCCCCCCCCCCCTGCCATGCCCACATACATAGACCAATCAAAATTTCACCTACAAATGATTTAAAGAGTCACCCAAGGTACATTTCTATCAAAATTGGCCGAATGGTTAATTTTCAAAGAATTATTTTATGATTTCTCTGATAAGCCCCGCCCTGCCACGCCCACATTTATTGACCAATCAAAATTCTTTGAACACTTAAAGTAGAGGTTCATTTAAGGAACATTCTTGTACAGTTTGGTTAAAATTGGCCTACTGGTTTTAGAGGAGAAGATTTTTAAAGAATTATTTTGTGATTTCTCCAATTCTGATAAGCCCCGCCCTGCCACGCCCACATTTATGGACCAATCAAAATTTCACTAACAATTTAGGTAAAGAGTCACCAAAGGTACATTTCTGCAAAGTTTAGTACAAATTGGTCAATGGATGATTTTTAAAGAATTTTGTGATTTCTCTGAGTCTGATAAGCCCCGCCCTGCCACGCCAACATTTATAAACTAATCAAAATTTCATTGAGAATTTAGGTAAAGAGTAACCAAAGGTACATTTCTGCCAAGTTTAGTCAAAATTAGCTGAATGGTTGATTTTTAAAGAATTATTTTGAGATTTCTCCAAGTCTGATAAGCCCCGCCCTGCCACGTCCACATTTATGGACCGATCAAAATTCTTTTTCGCTATTTGAGTAAAGCACCATACAAGGAAAATTTGTGCCAAGTTTGATCAAAATTGGCCCTCTGGTTTGAGAGGAGAAGATTTTTAAAGAATTATTTTGTGATTTATCTAAGTCTGATAAGCCCCGCCCTGCAACGCCCACATTTATGAATCAATTACAATTTCACTGACAATTTACATAAAGGGTCACCCAAGGTACATTTCTGCCAAGTTAAGTCAAAATTGGCTCAATGGTTGATTGTTAAAGAATTATTTTGTGATTTCTCTCAGTCTGATAAGCCCCGCCCTGCCACGCCCAAATTTATGAAACCAATCAAAAAAGTTTTCGCAACTTAAGTAAAGCACTACCCAAGGAACATTTCTGCCAAGTTTGATAAAAAATGGCCCACTGGTTTGAGAGAAGAAGATTTTTAAAGAATTATTTTGTGATTTCTCTAAGTCTGATAAGCCCCGCCCTGCCACGCCAACATTTAAAGACCAATCAAAATTTCACTAACAATCTAAATAAAGGATCACTCAAGGTACATTTCTGCCAAGTTTAGTCAAAATTGGCTCAATGGTTGATTTTTAAGGAATTATTTTGTGATTTCTCCAAGTCTGATAAGTCCCGCCCTGCCACGCCCACATTTATATATCGATCAAAATTCTTTTCGCAATTTAAGTAAAACATCACCGAAGGAACATTTCTGCCAAGTTTGATCAAAATTGGCCTCCTGGTTTGAGAGAAGAAGATTTTTAAAGAAAAGTTTACGGACGCACGGACGCACGACGGACACAACGCCATGACAATAGCTCGCTGGCCTTCGGCCAGTGGAGCTAAAAATGGATGTTAAAGATGAATTTACTTGTATACAACATGTCACATATTATTAATGCACAAGAGCAAAATGCTGCTTATTAACATTTTCCTCTGTTGCCTCAATGTTTTCTTAACCGTGGCCTACGGGGACTTCAAGACCAGGCCCCGGTTTCTCGAAAAAACTTAAGTACGTTCTCATGCTCAAATCTGAGCACCGTGCTCATATCGCACGAAATCCACGTGAACTTCAATCGAATACCCTTCAACGTTGGAGAGTATTCCTTTGAAGTTGTAGTAAATTTGAGCATGGACTCATGAGTTTGTACTTAAGTTTTTTCGAGAAACCGGGGCCTGGTCTTGTTTAGCAAAGCGATTAAAATGCCGCCCATGCTCGTTTGTAGATCATACAGACATTATAATAATGATATACCGACACTTTTCAGCAAAAACCTCGTTACTATCGGCTGAAACAAATTTTAGTTATGAGAATTTTTTATGAAGATCGACGAGAAAAAGGAAATGTCACATCATTTGTTCAGTCAGCACGTTAAGATCGTGTATAACCTTTGAATATTCGCACCAAGTCGGTATTTTTTATCTACCCATTTTGTTTCATTTCTAGTTAGGTCTGTGGGAAACGGGTCTCCAATAAAAAGTGAATGACTTGATACCAGTTCTTTTTTTTCTTTTTTGTGCCTTTCTACATTTAATTCCGTCATGAACTTGGTCTTAATTTTTCTTTTATTCGTGATTTTCAATAAAGGCCGTTCACATTTAATGCATCCTATATTATCAAAAAGCTACGACTGCTAATTTTAATCATCCCGTTTATTTAACACAATATTGTTGACCGATTTGATATGAATATCGAACTCGAAACACGAGTATTTTGATTAAAGGAGGGATACTTTAGCCCCCGAAGACGGACATCACAATGAATGAGTGCCTAAAATAATTCAAACAATGATATTTATGCAACAAACGTGGATGATGATATATCATATCAGACAATCTTCCACTGTTGGCAACAAAAATGTCGGAAATAGACCCACTTCTCGAAATAGAAGTAGTTCCATCATTGTTTTCTACAGAGAACAAGGACGAATAATACATAATCGAACTTTTGGCACATAAAGCATGTTCCATCTAGACATCCAATGGAAAATAGCTCTTTTTAAGTCTGCCCAGATTGATTTCAAATTAACTGTTTCTCAAACTGCCTTTAAGCACTGGAGATCCCTGGTAATACGAAAACTCTATTAAATTATGGTGGAAGGCATGTTCCTTTTGGGACCCAAATGGCTTTCTGTGGTCGCGTTTTTATTTTCCATTAACTGGAAATCTCTCAAGAAACGGAATATGTGAGACGGAATAGATTCATTTTAGTTGTCTTTTGATCTTTCTTTTCTTCGCACTTTCTATCTTCTCGGGTTTTACTTTTCATTTTACTCTTAATCTTTAACTTTTTTTTTGACAAATCCTTTTATGACGTTCTCTTCCGTTCGCGAGAGCAAAAACTTGTACCATGAAGTAAATTATATTGGCCATGAAACTCATCCGTTCGACAGCAGCGGTAATAAGAGAAAATAACTGCTGATAAAGAGGGATGGGATTTCCGTATAATATATCAAAGACGCTATTGAAGCAAAAATACACAAAATGTTGATTTTGAATGCTTCCACGTGCCTGATTTGAGGAATTGCTAAACCAAGCCCTGGTTTCTCGAAAAAACTTAAGTACACACTCTTGAGTGCATGCTCAACTTGAATGGAATACTCTCCAACGTTGAAGGGTATTCGATTGAAGTTCACGTGGATTTCGTGTGATTTGAGTACGATGCTCAGCTTTGAGTCTGAGAACGTACTAGTAAGTTTAAGTTTTTTCGAGAAACCGGGGCCAGATCTTGGTAAAGGCTCACTTCATCTCTTTATGTTATTTGGTGCAGAGCTCTTATTTCTAACCTGTGATTAACAAGATTTAAGATAAAAATTCAATTTGAAGTTTGTGATTTATTTGTCAAATTTGATGTGAATTGGATTCCAATTGATTTGAAGATTTATGAAATTACATTGGATCCTATCAAATCATATAAGGTAATTTGATGACGTTTACGGCAAATAACATGTTACCGTATATGTCTCGATAAATGACCTGGCAGATCGTATCTAGCTATAAGCTAGAGATACTCTGCCAGGTAATATACGTGAGCTACATGAATATCATCAATACCTTGTGGAAAAACAAATTAACCCTTTTCAAAGTTTTTTATTTTGTTCAAATTGAAAGCAGTTGCCTATGAAATTTCCAATGTGATGAAATTTTAAATTCACACAGCGTTTTGGGGTAAAAAATCATTTTGGGAAATGAAGAAATTGCTTGTCAAAAAACATTTGTTTTCATTTTACACAATGTTTTCCACAAGCCTTTTCTTGCAAGGCATTAAAAGTATCAATATAAGGAAATAGGTAAAAATATTTTCAAACAGCAAAATGTAGATATTTCCAAGTTCATCATAGAACTACACTGTAAAACGATGTCACTAAAGCTTAGTATGATATTCTGAGAACAATCTTAAATTATGATTTGTCCTACGAGTGTCGTACGAAACGCTTCAACAACAATTGCATTACCTATGTCTCGACATAATCGTGATACGTGGTTCTTGTCCTATTCGTGTCGTAAGACATTGGTAAGAAAAAATACAATTTAACAACACTTTTTTCATGAACTATGTTGGCCTTAAAATTGACCTCTTCCCTAATTCCAATAACCGACGTTCAACAGCGGAAAAATGCGATATTCTCTCTAATAAGAAAAGACAATCCGATTAGCCCCATGGTCGACATTTGACTTTGACGTGTCGACTTTTTGGAATAATTTTATCCTAATAATACACGTCAATAGACCAAAGATATCAAAATAGAGACTTGTTCATTCAGTTGCGATCGGGCACTTGCAGATACATGATTACTTCTTAAACCTTGTAAAAATGTTTTTAATCAGCATTTTGTATTTTCGCATTTGTTACATAGTGATAATTGTTATATTGCCAGAATCTAGAAAAAGCCGTTATCAATAAAGAGTTTCTAGATGACCCTTTGGTTATTGTGACCCGTCACGCTAAAAGGGACCTTATCCGAACTACAAAATCCAAATTTTGACAATCTTGTCAGACTCAGCACAGGTCAACCAGATACTGTATGCGAAAAATGAACATATAGTAAGATAGGGAAAACATTCCAGATTGCGAAAATTACATAAAAACGAAAAGTGTCGGCCTTAGTCTGGTTGCGCGGACTACGCCGACAGACTAGGGTCGATACTTTTCACACATCCGATACTTTGGTACCTTTTAGCGTGATAGGTCACAATTATGAGTCTGATAAGGACCATTCTGCAAATTTGCAGTTGCTAAAACTAATGCAAAATCTATTACCTAGAACAGCATGGGTCTTAATCAGACCGTGCATATACACAGGCTGACGAGGATCAATTCCGGTCTTCAACGCCACGAGGGGACACTTCACAAGACCCCGGCTCATATCCTTAATAAGTAATGAGCCAAATTACACCATTTTTAGTCATGTTTATATTTCCCGTGTCCTTGAAACTCTAGATAACATACGTATCAACTCTTTCAATTTAGTTAAAAGTCGTATCGGAATTCTGGAGTGTAAAACTTTTAGATACATGTATTATAAGTTCTAGTATACGTTGAAACGATCTCAACCAGTCCGTATCTTTTGTCCTTTTGCAGCAAACAATAAAATGTTTTCATCAAGATGTTTCTCTGTTTTAGAAAAAAGATTGATAGAATTGTGAACAAAGGTGCTGTAAAGTGAATAACTGTAGAAATGATGCACAAAACCAGCAATCAAATTGACGATGGTACTAGGTAGCATTGCACCTAATAATAAAGCATGCCGTATAGAATTTCCAAAGTCTTTAATACTAAGCTTGTATTCTTCCTTGAATTTGTTAATGAAATATGGACGGGATAACCTGATTATTCCCCGAATGAATCTACTTACGTCTCATGGGGGTCAAATTAACTCTCATTACGCCGTTTTTATTTGTTTGCGTGAGATAGATATCTCGGACATTTCATGAAAAAAGGACGTTTATTGGATTCTATCCCCAGTCCGGTCTATCACGACATAATCGTTAATATGGTCTAGTTGTACTTGACCACAACAATAAAAATGGAACTTTAAGATTTACTTCTTGAAAGAAGTCGGGACATTATAAAGTTAACTGTCGCGTTGCTCGTTTTGTACTGACGCACTATAATGCTGCGTTCCAACTTCCCACTGCCGATAAGATCAACTCGATCAGTAAAATTCCCCGATTGGCAGTGGGAACATAGCATAAAACGTTACAAAGCAGATGAGAGATATTGCGTCAAACCATTTTTTTAAAAGATATAAACACTAACGCTCAAATCATTTGCGTAATGACCTTTTTTATAAATAATGAATCAAGAGATGTGATTGTGTTTTGTCTATCATGAACTTAAAACGTCTACGTCCTAGGTGACGAGTATATGTTAACGTCTGTTTAGAAATTAGAAAATGTCTGAAAATTGTCGAAATATTCGAAACTGCAACTTTTTCATTACGCCATTGTATCATATTTCCTAAGGTTAACGACGATAACTGCATCTGCAATTTCATCTACACTTGGTAATTTGGAGATGAATAGTCAATTATCAATATCATGAAACCAGAAGTCTAATTCGTTAGGGCCGGAATAAAATGTGTATTTGTGCAGAAAGTTCTTCTAAAACTTAACCCACATAAACGAAAAATAGATAAATTGCACGAAGACATTTAATGCCAGGGAAATCCCAAATTAGTCTTTTCTGTCGTTAACATAGCATAAATCAATTGAATAAACTTTTCAATATTGAACGCAAACTATGGGAAATACTTTTGGGGGATATCAACGAATATCTTGAATAAAAAAAGATGGTTTGTTACATATACTGGACAAAAAAGAAACGAAACTTCCTTTTATGTATTACATTTCAAGTAGTAACATTTCACATTGTAAAGTTCACAAAATCTTGTTTGTAGTTGTCTCCAGTATGGACTGGGGAGCAGACAAAAAAGTTTTATTACGTCTTTATAGATATCTTGTGAGATCTAAATTAGACTATGGTTGTGTTGTTTATGGATCTGCCCGTCAATCATACTTGCGCAAGCTTGATTCTATTCATAATCAAGGTTTACGTATTGCGCTGGGCGCATTTAAAACATCACCAATTAACAGTCTTTATGCGGAAGCAAATGAGCCATCTTTGAATTTACGTAGAAAGAAATTATCAATGGATTATTATCTAAAACTTAAATCTAATCCAGATAATCCTACACATGACGTTGTCTTTGAACCTCTTTATGAAGAGGAATTTAATAAGAAGGAATCAATTATACCTCCTTTCAGTTTACGTTGTAAGGCAGATGTGAATTCTCTAGATTTCGATCTAGATGACGTGGCCGAACATAAAGTTCCAAATGTACCTTTGTGGACGTCCAAAAGTCCCACCTTTATTTATGATCTTGCTTCAACGAAAAAGTCGGAAACTGATCCTTTGGTGTTTAAAAACAAATTCCTAGAAGTACAAGAAAAGCACATGCTTCATTTGCAAATTTACACCGATGGTTCTAAAAGCGAAGAAAAAGTTGCTTCTGCTGACATTTTAGATGGCTTCAAATATCAGTATCGTTTGCCCGATAACTCGTCCATTTTCTCTGCCGAGCTCAAGGCTATTGACCTTGCGCTCGAGCACATCATTGAAAATGGCTATTGGCGCTACATTATTTTTACAGACTCTTTGTCCTGTATGCAAGCGCTTGAGCACGAAAAAACGGACAATCCTATTATTGTGAAACTTCTTGAGAAGCTATCTCGTCTCTATGTTTCTGATGAAGATACTGATATTGTTTTTTGCTGGCTTCCAAGCCATTGCGGTCTACGTGGCAACGAACAGGCAGACAAAGCTGCCAAGGAGGCGTTGTCACTAGATATTTTACCTTTTAAAGTCCCTTTTACCGATTTTAAACCCCTGATAAATAGTTTTATTCAAAATGTATGGCAAAATTGTTGGAGCGACGAGGCTAATCACCAAAATAAATTGTTTAGTATTAAACCTGCACTTGGTGAATGGCTGCCAGGTCTTCGATCTGACCGCCGCGAGGAGTAAGTTTTGGCACGACTGCGAATCGGGCACACACATTTGACCCATTCGCACCTATTAAAGAACGAGGAAAAAAAACATTATTTGATACTGTTAGGCCTGAATCAATTTTTAACTTTCTTAAAGAGTGTAATCTCTTTAAAAAGATTCAGCTGTGATATTTAATCTGTGATATCTTATATGTTCTGTGGATTTTCCGGTCGGGTGGACTCGGACATGGGTGTTCTCTGATCTGGGAGGAGCCCATGTCTATTCGTGCTCACGTCGGATTATTCATGGTACATTGTTATACAATATTTTGTACGATATTTTTAATCATTTATACTTCAGTTATTTTTAATAGGTTATATGCCCTATGAATTTTCCGGTCGGGTGGACTCGGACATGGGTGACCTCTGATCTGGGAGGAGCCCATGTCCATTCGTGCTCACGTCGGATTATTCGGCGAGGTGCATTGTATTTTTGATATGATTTTCCGGTCGGGTGGACTCGGACATGGGTGACCTCCGATCTGGGAAGAGCTCATGTCCTTTCGTGCTCACGTCGGATTATTCATGGTGTTTTATAAATTTGCATAGAATTTTATCTGTTATAGAATATCGTATTTTTATCATTTCTCCTCCAGATGTTTATGTAACTAATACATATTCCTATACATCTTGTAGTGAGGTATAATTACAGTGAGTGCGCCCAATATGACCTTAGTAGTCGACGGGCCTTAAAACTCCATTCATTCATTGTTTGTAGTTGATTCCATTAATAAGAAAACAACCAGTTTACACCGGACATCAGAACAATTTAACGAAAAGAGTGTATGTAGGTCGAAAAAAAAAACACATCCGTTTCGTTCCGTTTGGTCCGATATTCGAATGTTGTGAATTCAATTCGATTTATTAGCGGTCTCCGTTGCAGTCTTAAACCCATCCCGTAGGTGGGGTTAACTTGATGATACGACCCTGCATTGACGTCATATCTCTTGCACGTCCGCTCCGTGCTCGACCGGTTGTGGTCCAACAGCTTATACAGTCGAAAATGTGTCCATTTGTTGCCCCATCAATGTCTTGCGACAATATATTGACTTAACTCACCTAACAACATTCGTCCTGCAGCTTGGCACTGATTTTGGCGTAGCCGTGCTATGCGTAGGGTAGTTAGAAATGTATGAACGCTTTAGCCTCTTCTTTGTCTATGTTTTAGCATGTGTTTGAAGAATATTTCTTTTGGTATTAGTCATTTAAATAACACGGAAGGGGATAATCAGTTTTTAACAATTTGCTTTGTATCACGTGAAGAATTTACGACATCTGAAGAAAATGACACTATAATTTATGCGTGTGGATGTAGGTATATTAAATATGTACTCAATAGCCATTAAAACATATTTTGTCGAACATATGTTATGGAAAAAATGGGGTTACGTATCTTTTTTATCCTAGTATTTATCAAGAATGAAACATATTTCCATGTATACATGTTCGACCAGTAGCGCTGAGTAAGTTCATTCAAGAATGTTGGCACATGTATAGGTGTATTTCTTGAAAAGTAAGAGATTTAACTTTTTTATTCTAAACAATGAAAATCTACACCAACTTTAGATGGAATACTTATATTGTCTGAGCCTAAATGAAACGCAACGTTTGAGTATTTAGACCTTATTTGATAATCAAAATGTCTTTTATGTAAACGTTTCGAGAAATAATGGGAAAACAACGATAGAAGATAAGGGAATATACTTTTATTTATTACTTTATAACTATGATGTGTCCTATTAACCCCTTTCCAAACAAGACCTGGTTTTGACGTCCCTAACAGAAGAGGCTCGGGAAAACATCGATACAAAAGAAGAAACTGCTGATAACCAGCAGTTTCTCCTTTTGCCTCAATATTTTCTTAGCTATAACATAAATATTTTGGCATTTTGTGATCAATAATTCTGTTGTCTGCAGTAGCTTTCAAATTTGAACACCTCAAAATTTTGTCGTTTGGGAAAGGGTTAAACAAAATGGATAGTCAATCTGGGTCAGACTGCTTACTGCTAGAAGTATCTCTTATCACGATTTTAATAACATAAAAATATTCTGTTGTATTCCGTAGCATAAATGCAGTCAATTTGAGATTCTAGGTTTTCGCAGACTAGTAATATCCTTTGATCTTCAATATATTCTCAAATCTACAGTGTTACCCTATATCTGAATAACACGAATAGCATGAATGATTGAAGAGGCTTACACTTCAAAATGTCTGCGTTTCTTTTGATACAGGTTATTGGCTTCGATCAGATTTAGCAACTCTATTATATAAACAGGTCGTATGGGTATTTCGAACTCCATTACTGAACCTATCATTTTGTAAGTCTACAGGATTATCTCCTGTCTAGTGTCCGTGTTTCGTTTGATATAGAACGATGGCTTCGGTCAGATGAACAGCCCTAATATAGCAAACGGCTTTATTGGTCTTTTGAACTCCATGACTAAATCTATTATGAACTCTATAGTGTTATCCCCTGTCTGGATAACACGAATGGTACGAATGATTGAAGACTCTTACACTTCAAAAAGTCATTGTTTCCTTTTATATGGGCAAGCGAATTCATTCAAATGAAGCGCTCTTATATCCATAATAATTTTTTACAGATCATTGTACAAATCGATTTATGTTACACACAAATCGTTAATCAACCAATACCGTTCATCACGTTTGTTACTTGAAAAGGTCCATATACATGTAGCATTTGAGAATTAGATGTTTCAAGATATGTTTGTGGATCATTTAAAGTTACATGTACTACACGCCACGAAGGAACCATTCGAGAACAACATTGAACTTGGTTAGACTGTGTGTAAACCCAAAGGCTGATCTGGTTCAGTGTCGGTCTCAAATGCCACAAGACACAGATGCCTTTTTTTATAATTACGCTCTACATTTCAATATTTTTGTGTCTTTGGCGCTTGTAATGCAACGTTACAGTTACAGTTACACAAAGCTGTCAATCCAGTTTGAAATGTGACCCGTCACGCTAAAAGGGACCTAACCCGAATTCCATAAATCCAAATTTCGACAGACTTGTCAGATTCAGCGCATGTCAACGAGATACTATATGCGAAAAATGAACATACATGTATAGTAACATAGGGAACACATTCGCGATTTAGAAAATTACTTAAAAGGGAAAAGTGTCGGCCCTAGTCTGGCTGCGCGGACTGCGCAGACTGACTAGGGTCGATACTTTTCACACTTCCCATAAGGTCCCTTTTAGCGTGACGGGTCATAAATCTATTGCAGAAGACGAAATGGATTTTGAGCAAGAAAATATCTGTGCAAAATGTAGTGCAGAAAGCATTGGTGAAAATAATTTTTACAAATATCCATTATCAGCGTCCTTTTATCTTATTTTTATGTTTTTTCCAAGCCTTGTCACTATTTCAAAAGGCGCTATGTTCGGGAATGGGTATTTAAATGCATCTTAATACATGAGATGTTGTAACGATAAGAAGTGTCTCTGAGAGTTTGAAGCATTCCATATTGTATCGTGAGAAATGTTTTCCCTTTTGGGCCTGTGATATCAGCAACAAGAAGAGCAAAACAGATATCGTTGAGTGAAACTTGAACGTAAGTGTTCGCAATCTATTTCACATGTGACCTATGAAATATTTCATTTAACTATTAGGATAGACAAATATAATCAGTGATGAAGTTAATCTCGTTTAAGACATCGTTTTCTACCTAAGAAGTGGATACTGTTATTCACTTAAGGCGAACGGCTCCAAGGTTCAAAGAGGTTTGTTGCATTGATAATTTCTACTAGAATAAACAGAATTTTATTTTAGTTAATACTTATCCTTGGTAGACGTGTATTCTATTGCCCTTTTGCAGAATTAACATTTTTTCAAAATGTTGTAATCTTCATTGATATAAAAATCATTCACTATCAATAAATGCGATTTTACTGTTTGCCAAATAAGTTCAGGTTTTGATAAGCCTATCCTTAACTAATTACCAGCCGATACAATATTTCAGGTTCATTCATTATAAAAGTTGCTGCAGATGACAACTACAAGTTTTAGTTATGAGGGTTTTTATGAAGATCGACGAGAAAATTGAAATGTCACATCAATTGTTCAGTCAACACCTTAAGATCGTGTATAACCTTTGAATATACGCACCAATTCGGTATTTTTATCTACCCACCTTCTTTCATTTCTAGTAAAGTCAGGGGGAAACGGGTCTCCAATTAAAAGTGAATGACTTGATACCAGTACTGAAATTTCCTCTTTGTGTCTTTCCTCATTTAATTCCGCCATGAACTTGGTCTTATTATTTCTTTTATTCGTGATTTCCAATTACGGCGGTTCACATTTTATGCATGTTACATTATCACAAAGCTATGACGGCTAATTTTTATCAGCCCGTTTATTTAACCCATGCAATATTTGTTGACCGATTTGATATGAATATCGAACTCCAAACACGAGTATATTTCGATTAAAGGAGGGATACTTTAGCCCTTGAAGACGGACATCACAATGAATGAGTACCTAAATAATTCAAACAATGATATTTATGCAACAAATGTGGAAGATGATATATTATGTCAGACAATCTTCCACTGTTGGCAACAAAAATGTCGGAAATAGGCCTACTTTTTGAACGAGATGTGGTTCCAGCATTGTTTTCTACAAAGAACAAGGATATATAATACATAATCGAACTTTTGGCACATAAAGCATGTTCCAACTAGACTTCCATTGGGAAATAGCTCATTTAATGTCTGCCCTGATTGATTTCAAATTAACTGTTTCTCAAACTGCCTTTAAAGCACTGGAGATCCCTGGTAATACGAAAACTCTATTAAATTATGGTGGAAGGCATGCTCCTTTTGGGACTCAAATAGGTTTCTTTGGTTGCGTTTTTTTTTATTTTTCATTAACTGGAAATGTCTCAAGAAACGGAATATGTGAGACGGAAAAGATGCAGTTTAGTTGTCTTTTGATCTGTCTTTTCCTTGCAGTTTATATTTTCTCGTTTTTTTTTTTTTTTTGTTTTTTTTTTTTTTTTTTTTTTTTTTTGTTTTTTTTGTACTTTTCATTTAACTTTTAGTTTTGAACGTTTTTTGACAAATCTTTTTATGACGTTCTCTTCCGTTTACAAGAGCAAGAACTTGGGCCGTGAACTATATTGGCCATGAAACTCTCCTGTTCGAAAGCGGCGGCAATTACAGAAAATGACTTTTGATAAAGTTGGACTTTCCGTAAAACATATCAAAGAAGCTATTGAATGTTCAATTCATCTCATGCTATGATGTTATTTGGTGCGGAGCTCTTATTTCAAACCTGTGATTGACAAGATTTGAGATAAAAATTCAATTTGTTGTTGATGATTTATTTGTCAAATTTGATGTGAATTGGGAGTCATTTGATTTGAAGATTTATGAAATTACGTTAGATCCTATCAAATCATATAGGGCAATTTGATGTCGTTTAGCCCATTACCACACAATGACTCCTTTTGACTCCATACAAGATAATGATTTGGGAAAACAATGTGGAAAATGAAGAAATTGCTTGTAACAAGCAATTTCTTCATTTACCACAATGTTTTCTACACAAAAAAAAACACAAAAAAAAAATAAATTTTATTCACATGAAATTGTCGTCTGAAAAATCTTTGAATTTGGACAAGTCTAAAATTTTGCCGTTTGGTAATGGGTTAGGGGGCAATTGACATGTTACCGTATAGGTCTCGATAAATGACCTGGCAGAGCGTATCTAGCTATTAACAAGAATAGCAAAACAAAATATCTTTGAGTAAATCTTGAACGTACTTCTTCGCTATAAATTCCATGCTAATTCTCCTTTTGCCTAAATATTTTCCTTGCTATATTGCACACAACACCCAGTCTTTACCAACATCAATTTTCTGGTATGTAACAGCTTTTGAATAAGGCCATCCTTAAATTTCGCTGTTTGGGAAAGAGTTAAACAACAATCGCATTACCTATGTCTCAACATATACTGTGATACGTGGTTCTTGTCCTAATGTGCCGCAAGATCCATATGGGTAAATAATGCAACATTACAACACCATTTTCATGAAACTGGACACAAAGTGGATAAAGGAAAGGAATTTTATCATGAACTATGTTGGCCGTGAAATTGTGAACTCTTCCCTAATCCCAATAACCAACATTCAACAGCGGAAAATGTGATATTATCTCTAATAAGAAAAGGCAATCCGATTAGCCCCATGTTTGACTTTTTGACTGAGACGAGTCGATTTTTTGCCATAATTTTATCCTTTTAATAGAGATTTACGGATTAGTACGAAATGGAATACGAAATGGAAATGGAAATGAAATTAGGGGGATGTATCAGGATACTTGGAATATGGTGGCAGGTCACTCATATTTGCCTCTATGTAATTCTATGTAAAATCCAGTTTTTCATACAGTGTCAAACCTTGAATTGGAAAAAAATAAAACTGGATTTGACGTCCCTAATGGAAAACGCATGGAACATAATTAGGACAAAATAATGAAATGCTGATAACCACAAGAAAGGCATGACTTAGAGGTCCCTAATGGAAAATGCATGGAAATCGTCGGGACGAAAGAATAAAATGCTGATAACCACAAATCATATCTCCATCAACACCAAATTTGTTGTCTGTACCAGCTTTCATTATAGACGGCCCAAATATTCTGTCTTTTTCGAAAGGGTAAGTATTTAAAAAAAGAAATGTATTTATTTCATTTTAAGGAGAACTGTAGTAGCAATGGTCTGTGAAAAGTTTCTGAGATAAATTTGTCAATAGGTCATCTAAACTGACACGATTTAAAAAACGCAAAAAGTACTTTAACAGATTGTTTCTACTAGATCTGCATAACGGATGCATAGTTATGTATTATTGTATATGTAACAATTGTAAACATAACAGGGAAGAAAATGACCTTTAAAGTCATGAATATTGTCTGAATGGACGTCTGTTTATGCGCAAATGCATTGACGTTGGGTGAGAGTCTGGCACCATGCAGGACGACGATAGCGAATCCCGTGTTTTCACAGGCGATTTATCACCGTGTCACGATGTATTCGCCGCCCGCTATTACCAACCATAGTATTTGCTGTAGACTGAGCCGTCATAAATCTGTTGCGTAAGTGTCATTGACATATAAAATTTCTTGACGTACAGTTCTGACCGGGGCGTGGGCAGTCTGCATTTGTTCTCTGGTCGTTAACACGTCTCAGTAAGCTTGAAAACACTATCTCGGCTACATTAAAACGTCTAGCTACCTACGTTTGCGAAATACTGTCGGCCAAAAGCCCAAAAACTTGGTTCCTGTCTGTCAAAATATTCCCAAAAAATTTGCGTACGAAAATTATCCATAGTTGTCATGCGTTTTCAATGAGTAAATCAATTAGGCAGTTTGTACACAAAAAAACTTAGTAATTTTGCACGTGGTCTGAATATTCCAGGCACTAGAGCATTTTGTGATGGGAGGTTTAGATGTCCGGTAAGTTAACAGAAGACACTACAAAATCGCTGGGTTGTCAGGGATATACATTGTCTGATGCATGTCCCCAAATTATGGTGCCGATCGAGGCTGCAGGAAAAGAATGGTTAATAAAAAAGTCTTTTGCGTTTTTAAATCGTGCCAGTTTACAATAAAGAGAACTATATAGCTACCAGGTGGAATAATTATACCCCCCCCACACACACACACACACATACGAAGCAGAGAGTGGTATATTGATCTCGCAATATTTGTCCGTCCGTTCGTAGACCCTTTTTTTTATTTCCGTGCCCTAACTCAAGAATCGTTTGACCTAGGTCCATGAAACTTTACAACGTTGTTATAATTGTCCAAAGGAGAAGCCATATTGCTTTTGATCACATAACACTTTTTCAGTAACAAAGCACAGCGGGGGCGCAAATGTCCGATTGGCGACAGTTTTAGGGTAGTCCGAATCAAAAGGTGTTCCATAAAACTTAAAAATTCTTGCCAAAGGCCGAATATTGCATTAAATAGCCAAGTAAATATTGAGCAGAAAGGAAAAAATGTTGGTTGTAAGCAATTACTTCTTCTCTCTCTATCTTTTTTGTAACAAGTGTAAATTTTATGTACTGTGAATTTTTTATACTGACCAACACTTCCAACACAAAATTATTTTTGTGAATATTTTAGTACATGCGAATACTTTTCAATTTTAATCTTCTAAGAAAAATCCCTATGCACGCCTTAATTAATATGACATTAATGTGTTTATTTTTGCCTTGCTTCACTGATCTCCGGAGTCGGTGTTCAAATCCATTAATTTGATGCCGCACGTGCAACTCAAACTCATTGCCTACTACCGATAGTAATCGGCGTTACCAACAAGTTTACAAAATGTATACTCGGTAAGATTTTAGACAATATGAATATTTTAGACATTTTTACTCGAAGTGCTTACATTTGGTATTCAAGCCAGATGTTTGGTCTTTGAAACGGCCAAAGATGTGGTGTCATTTGCTGCCGTAGTCCGTAATTTTAGCTCAGTTTGTTAACCATGCATAGATTATACAATGTATGACAAAAATCTGCCAAGTAACGATTCTAAAACGACTTTCTACCAGCACAATTCGAATTAATTCATATCAAAACTTGCCCTTGTCCGTCTGGCATGCACGAGTTATTCCCTTTTTCAGAGTGATTGGCTTTTTTCGACTCATCCATAGCTGGGTAACTACTCAGGCTCAGGAACCTCTTACCTTTCACGGAACGGATAATCTTCAGCAACACAAATGGCAACCGTAACAATCGGGAAATGTTACTGTCCAATCAGTATCCAGACTGACTTTGGAAGCGGAGATTAGAGTCGGTCATATACCAGACACAGATATAGTCAGATCTTCGGATATAATTGTGTCAAGTACATTGAGGATGGCTGAACCCGCCAGTAGACGGATTTGTTCAGCGACGAATCACGCTTCACACCTCAAAAATCAAAGGACGGACACGAATCGGTCAGAGCTCTACCCTGGCGTTTTCGAAGTCGACACTGTTCCGTCAATGGTCGGTCATGGTTTAGGACAGGATTAAACATCATGATAGGCAAAACTCGTCGTATTTTCGTAATTGACACAAGAGGTGGATATCCCTCTTCTGATGTTAATTAGTTTTAAAAGTGATTGAGATTTTTTTCTGTATAGATGCCATCTGCAGTTTGTATATGATCCAATTATTGGCTGTTCAAATTTCGTTTCTTTCGATGAAATAATAAATGTGATATACAAAATTAAACAAAAATATGCCTTTGAAGTGTATTTTAGCACATATATTTCAATGCTATCTATTATCAAACGGGAATACCGGTACATAAAAAGAAAAAAGAGAAAAGACAACGTAGGATTTGAACCCACCACCTCCGAATTCAGACACTTTCACTCAACACAGAAATAGGGGAACCATCATCACGTATGCTGAGATGCTCCCTCCCCCCCTACAATTTATCTCGGTTTCGTATTCGTATTCCATTTCGTACTAATTCGTAAATCTCTAATACACGTCAATAGACCAAAGTAATCAAAATGAAGACTAGTTCATTCAGACGTGATCGGGTACTTCAAGATACATGATTTCTTAAAGCTTGTAAAATGTTTTAATCAGCATGTTGTATATTCGTATTTGTTAAATAGTGATAATTATTAAGGCAAGAATATGAAAAAGGCCATCATCAAGAAAATGGAGTTTCTAGACCAGCCTGTGGGCATCATCAGTCGGATCATTCGACAAATTCGCAGTTGCTGAAACTAATACAAATCTTTTATAGAACATAATGGGTCTTGATCAGAGTGTGCGTACATGTATGTACACTGGCTGTCCACGACCAATGCTGGTGATCTTAAATGCCATAAGGGAACACTTAACCAGACCCCGACTCATTTCCTTAATAAATAACATCCTACATACACCATTGTAGTCACGTTTATATTTCTCGCGAACTTGAATCTCTAGATATTACCATAATATAATTATACTCTTTCTCGACTGATGATTTCAATTTAGCTGTCGGAATTCTGTAGAGTCAAACTTCTACATACGTGCAATATATAAGATCCATTTTACATTGAAACGTTCCCAGCAAGTTCTCATCTTATGTATTTTGGTAGCAAAAATTAAACGTTTTCATCAAGGTGTTTCTGTGTTTTAGAGAAAACGGAGCAATTGAATTGTGAATCTAAGAGCTGTAAACTGAATAATTTTAGAAATAATACACCAAACCAGCCACCAAGTTGACGTTGGTACTGGGTAGCATTGTACATGATCATAAAGCATACGTTTATAATTTCAAAAATTCTCTGATACTAAACTTGTTTTCTTCCTTGAGTTTGTTAATGAATTATGGACGGGAAAAACTGATTATTCCCCCAAATGAATCTACCTACGTCTCATGGGGGTCAAATTAGCTCTCATTACGCCGGTTTTTATTTGTTTGAGTGAGATAGATATCTCGGGAAATTTCGTGAAAAAAGGACGCTATTGGATTTTATCGCCAGTCCAGTCCATCACGACATGCTCATTAATTTCTTCTAGTTGTACTTGGCCGTAACTATAAAATTGGTACTTTAAGATTTACTTCCTGAGAGAAGGCTAAACTTGATAAAGTTCATAGACGCGTTGCTCGTCTACTTTCTAGGTTACATGTTAACATCTGTTTAGAAATCATGAGATTGTCTTTGATCGATCATCGACAGTACAACTTATTTATTACATTGTACCATATTTTCTAAGGTTAACAGGCATAACTTCCTCTGCTCAACACTTGGTAATTTGGAGATAAATAGTCAGTTAACAATATCATAAAACCAGCAAATCAATTCATCAGAGCCTGAACAGAATGATTATTTGTACAGAAAGACCTCAAACTAAACCAAAATTTACGAAAAATAGATTAATTGCACGAAGACATTTAATTCCATTGATATCCTAAATTAGGGTCTTTTCTGTCGTAAACATAACATAAATCAATCGAATAACATTTACAGTATTGAGGCAACCTTTACAAAATACTTGTGGGGATATATGTTTACCATGAACAAAATTAGAAAGCTTGTTACATATTTTATGAATGAGAACTGGTCATTTAATTATACACATTTTGGTACCAGTTGCGCTAGGTATTTTATTTAAAGGAAGTTGGTATATGTGTTTTTATGCCCCCGATAGGGAGGCATCATAAATTCGACTTGTCCGTCCGTCTGTCTGTCCGTCTGTCTGTCCGTCCGTCTGTCCGTCATTCCGTCCAAAAACTTTAACATTGGCCATAACTTCCTTATTACTTAACATATTCGCTTCATACTTTACCACAACATTCCTTGGTACATTACCTTTCTGTGGGCACATACTTTGGTGACCTTGACCCGTGGATGACCTTGACCTTGAACATAGATTGGCCATAATTTAAAATCAAAGCGGTGTCGGGGGCATTGTCATCTTACAGTGACAGCTCTTGTTCTTTAAAAGTAAGAGTTTCTTTGAAATATGGAAGATCTATACCGATTTAGTTAGTTATACTGTCTGCGTCTAATTGAAACACAGTCCTGAATACTAAGACTCAGTTGTCACGGATGTTTAACAATTAAAAATAGAAGAAACTGGCGATTGTAGATCAGCGACCATACTTTGATCAATTACCATATAAATATTTGTCCTGTGATATATAGTTAATTTTTGATCGTGGCCACAATTTTAACTGCTAGGTTTATCTCTCTTTAAAATAACGGGGTATTCATCCGACACATATTGTATTCTGATCTATTCTATAACATACATGAAGTCAGTGGTTGTTGCATACTGGTAATATACGTATTTCCATATATTCTCAAGTCTGCAGTTTTATCTGCTGTCTCTATAACACAAATAGCATGAATGATTGAATACTTTTACACTTCAAAATGTCTGTGTTTCTTTTGATATAGGATTATGGATAAGTCAAACGAAACGCTCTTATATTTAGACAGGCTTTATATAGTATTTCTACAATCCAATTCATGTTACATATAAGCCATTGTTCCATCAAAACCGTTTTGTCACGATGACACATTTTATCGCTCAGAATGTTTATCGTTATTCTTTTACACTTTGAATTCACGTCTCATGGTAAACATTTTAAATCATCCAAAATGGTATATTGTCATAAAATTACTGTTATCTCTGTTTGGCCGCTGGTATCCAGTACAAAATGAATAAAACAACTATCTTTGAATGAAACTTGAAAGTAGTAAGTGTTAGCAATCAATTTTATGTATGGCCTATCAAATATTCCATTTAACTAGGATGGACAGATATAACCAGTTCAAATTAATCTCGTTTAAGACATCATTTTCTCCCGAAGAATCGAAAACGATACGGTTATTCACTTAAGACGAATGGCTCCAAGGTTCAAAGAGGTTTGCTGCATTGATAATTTCAACTCGAATAAGTAGATTTTTTTAATTAACTCTTATCCTTAGAAGAAAAATATTCTATTACCCTTTTACAGAATTCATTTTTTATTAATTTTCATTTATTTCTTCATTGATACAAAAGTCAATTACTATCATCAAGCGCGTTCTTACCGTTTTCCAAACAAAAGTCAAATACTATCATCAAACGCGTTTTTACTGTTTTTTCAAACAAGTCAAGGTTGGGACATTTATCTCGTTAACAGCCGACACAATGCCAGGTTCATTCATTATCAAAGCTGCTGAAGGTGACAAAATAGATGCTGTTGATGATATTATTTGTATAAAATATGCCACAAAAATATTGCAGCACAAGAAGAAAACGCTGGTTATTATTATAATTTTCTTCTCCAGACTCGATGTTTTCCGCAACATGTCCTACGAGGTACGCCAAAACTGGTCTTATTTGGAAATGCGTCACAGACACAGAAAGCTCGTTACTACCGGCCTAACCCTTTCCCAAACGGCAAAAATTTAGGATGATCCGCTTCAAAACTACCACAAATGACAAAAGGGGAGCTACTAAAGATATGATTTGTGTGAAATATGGCACAGAAAATATTGAGACAAAAGGAGAAACTGCTGGTTATCAGCAGTTTCTTCTTTTGTTTCAATGTTTTCCCAAGCCTGTTCTGCTAGGGACGTCAAAACCAGGTAATACCACATGAATTGTTCAGTCAGCATGGTACGATCGTGTATAACCATTGTATTATTGCATCAACTCGGTATTTTATACCTACCCATCTTGTTTTATATCTAGTAAAGTGACCTCATAATTTTTCAATAATTGAGTTGACCAATTTACATGGATATCAAACTGGAAATATTTAGATAATAGGGGAGGGACTCAAAGTAGTTCTTGACGACGGACACCATAATTTATGCATACCTAAATAATCCAAAAAATGGCAGTTGTGCAACATACTGGGAAAGATGAACTGGAATTCTGTAATTCCATATCAAAAATATTATAAACCATGTCAGACCAGATTCCACATTTGGCAATAAAAATGCCGAATATAATTCTTGAGCGAGCTATAGTTCAAGCATTGTTTTCCAGAGAAAACAAGAACATATAATAAATAAGCGTACTTTTGGCACATGAAGCATGTTCCATCTAGACATCCAATGGAAAATAGCTCTTTTTAAGTCTGCCCATATTGATTTCAAATTAACTGTTTCTAAAACTGCCTTTAAAGCACTGGAGATCCCTTGTAATACGACTCAAGAAACGGAATATGTGAGACGGAAGAGATTCGTTTTAGTTGCCTTTTGATCTTTTGTATTGTTTTAGGTTATTTATCCTCGGTTGCCGGTTGCCCATATGACCGAGTAGTAGACTGGGCGTGCCCAGGAAGGAACTCCCTTCTTTTGACCTATTTCCAGCTTTGAATGGTGGAGGAAGACCCCAAGTGAGTACCTGGGTAGAACCACCGACGTTCCGCAAGCCAGCTGGATAGCTTCCTCACACGAAAGTTCATACTTCCCTGGCGGGATTCGAACCAACAGAGGTGAGGGGCAAGTGATCCTAAGTCAGCGACTCTAACCACTCGGCCACGGACGCCCCTAATTTTGATCTTTCTTTTCTTTGCAGTTTATATCTTCTCATCTTTTGTACTTTTCATTCTACTTTCAGTTTTTAACGTATTTTTTTTTTTTTTTTTTTTTTTTTTGTTTTTTGTTTTTTGTTTTTTTTGGGGTTTTTTTTTGTGACGTTCTCTCCCGTTCTCAAGAGCAGAACTTGGATTATGAACTATATTGACAACGAAAATCATCTGCCTGAAAGAGGCGGTAATTACAGAAAATGACTGCCGATAAAGATGTGCTTTCCTTACAATACTTCGTAGCGAAGAAGCTGTTGAAGCAAAAGGACACAAAATGTCAATTTTGAATGCTTACACGTGCCTGATTTGAGGGATGGCGAAACCAGAGGTGCGTTCTTTAGAGCGAGATTTTTTAAGATTTCTTAAGGTGTTTTGGATAAAGCTTTTTTAAGACCGAGACTTTGACCGAGCTGTTCCAAATGCTCAATATTTATACAAATGACGTCATCATGACGTCATTTGTATAAAGTATGGAGCATTCGGAACACCGCGTTTAATGAATTATTGAGCGTTCGGAACAACTCGGTGAAATCTCTTTTGTATTGTTTGTACAGAGTTGACCGAGGTGTTCCGAAAGAAGTATAGAGCAATGGCGGCTCCCAGTGATCGTCTTAAAAGTCTTGCTCAGAGGAACGCTTTATCCTAAAACATCTTAAGAAATCCCAAGATATCTCAAGAAATCTCGCTCTAAAGAACGCTCCTCCGTTCTTGGTAAAGGCTCAATTTATTTCATGTTATGTTATTTGGTTCGGAGCTCTTATTTCAAACATGTGACTGACAAGATTTTAGACAAAAAAATCAATTTGTAGTTGATGATTTCAAATTTGATGTAATTTTGAAGCCATTTGATTTGAAGATTTATGAAATTATATTAGATCCTATCAAATCATATAGGGAAATTTGATGTCGTTTAGGGGGAAAATGACATGTTATGAAATATCGATAAATTACCTTGTAAATTATCGTGAGCTATGTCATCAATACCTTGTGGAAAAACACATTAACACTTTCCAAAATTTTAATTTTGTTCAAATCGAAAGAAGTTACATAAGGCAATTTCAGTAGCATATATGTAATATATATATTCTTAAAAAAAATACAAAGTTTGGGTAGGAAAACATTAGAAAACATGTACGATGTCACTACAGCTTAGTTTAGCTCTTGTTACGATATTCTGAGAACAGTTTCATCAAAGAATGAAAGACGTATATTTAGTCCTACCAATGTCTTATGAAAATGCTTAAATATCCTTCTCCAAACAAGGCCTGTTTTGATGTTCCTGTTGGAAAAGCTTTGGGAAAACAATGAGGCAAAAGAAAAAACTGCTGATAACCAGCAGTTTTTAATTGGACGTCCGAAAGGACGTACAATTCTTATAACCACTTTTGGACAGGCGAAATGGGTTTTCATTACCAAAAAACCATTTCTCAGACTTAATTGCCAGTTGACCAGAATTCAAAATAGATTTTGCGACCATACAGGAAAACTGTCGTATCTTTTCCTACTTTCTATGTGTTCTCTAACAAATACTATAAGATTCATTGGCCGATTCAATTCATACCACGTCTTAACCAACTTTACGATCTTTTTTCGATTTAATCATTTTCTTGTAGTTTTTTTGACTTTCGTAATATTTATTGTGTAAAGGGTAAGATATTTAGAAAGCGATACATGCATACACTATGGTTATAATGTAAACAGACACCCTATATCATCAGCAGCAGCGATAGCTCAAACGGGAAAGGATTAACCTCGCAACCTTTTTTCAGTTTGAAATTTGGAACGCCGTTGGTTCAAAACCAGTTGGGATTATTTCTTCTGTAAAACGTTTGTTTTTCTTGATGTGTTTACTGAAAACACACATTTTAGAATGATTACCCAATTTAATGCACGTATTGTGTATGATAGGTTCCTTTTCTTTGATCATTGTTGTTTAAGTCTTTGACACATTTAAAGGAACGGGGTTTCCACGAGACGTACTTTGGAACCAGGGTTTTGAAATTGATTATCGGGGAGTGAGTTCATTTCGCAACTCGGGTTCGACTCGATGACAAATCGGGGTTCCATCTGAACAGCCTCAAATGAGACACTAGTGAAATCCACCTATTCAGAAAAATAGTTGCTCTTACGAGTTTTTTTTCTCCAGCATCTGTATCACTGATATTCGACAGTATCATGACCTATTTACATACTGATCGATGATCATGACAACAATTATTACTAGTATAAGACTAAGTGACAGCGATCTGTATTTATTTCGTTTAAGAGACCCGTTTACGTGTATTGAGCTAAGAAGATGAAGCAATGGGTCTGCAACAGATGGTACCTGGATGATCGTATGAATATGTTTACAGATAGGGACATTGCTATTCTCAAATTTTCGTTGATAGTGATATGAAGATTTAAATTGCTTATTGTACTCCACTGCCATTTTCCCGACGGCACGTTCCCATTTTCTTCTTTTTATGCACATCTGTAGATGTAAGGATACTGCGGTAGTACTTGTATGAGGAATCCATGGTTAGGTGCTCCAATTCATCTGGTATTTTGTTTCAGGAAAAGTGTGTATTGAATTTGTTTTGTAACTACAACCAGGGAAAACTGCTACCGTGTTTTTTTTTTTCTTTTTTTACTCTAAACAGGAATAAAAATCAAAGTGCTTGGAGCACTATATTTAGACGCCTGTCATTGATTGAGCGGAATTGTATGTAAATGATCGGCGTTTCATTACTTTATTTCGTTGAATTTGTGTTAAGATCGATTCTAAATCACTGCGGTCGTTTTTTCGCCAACGATGGTGGAGATAGAAGTCTAACAAGAGTGCCATGGTCACAATATACGCCGCCACTTATAAAACTTGAGACAAAAAAAATGTCATTGACAAGGATTTATAAATATTCACACAAAAACCTGTAAAAAGTTGTGTTCACATAAAGGTTTTTATAAATATCCAGTCAAAAACCTGTAAGGAATTGCGTTCACGAGACTGAAATATAATTACGCCCTAGAGACTAAGATTGAAGGGGGCATAACTCAGGCAAAAATCAATGTACCATAAAATCCTTACTTCATGCACATCTACCAATTAAGGTAATAACATCCACCAAGTTTCATAAGGATCCAGTCAGAATCTTAGAAGAAGTTGTGTTGACAAGGCTGCAATTTCAATCAGCCCCAGAGACTAAGTTTTAAGGGGGCATAACTCTAGAAAAAATCAATGAACCATAAAATCTTTCCTTCATGCAAATCTACCAATTGAGGTGATTGACCAAGTGTCATTAATATCCAGCCATAAACGTAGGAGGACTTGCGTTGACAAGGCTGCAATTTCAATAAGCCCCACAGACTAAGTTTTAAGGGCGCATAACTCCTTCATGCACATCTACCAATTGAGGTGATAACATTGACCAAGTTTCATTAAGATCTAGCCAGAAACTTAGGAGGAGTTGTGTTGACAAGGCTGCAATTTCAATAAGCCCCAGAGACTAAGTTTTTAAGGGGCATAACTCAGGCAAAAATCAACGAACCATAAAATCCTTCCTTCATGCACATCTACCAATTGAGATGATAACATTGACCAAGTTTCAAGAAGATCCAGCCAGAAACTTAGGAGGAGTTGCGTTGACAAGAAAAGTGGACGGACGTACGGACGGACGGACGGACGGATGGACGGACGGATGGATGGACGGACGGACAGACGGAGAAGATGACGCCAATATACGTCCGCCTCCGGCGGCGTATAAAAGAAAGATGATTAAAACGAACAATGTCTGAGTAGAATACGAACCCAGGGCCTTCCGAATATAACATGTGTAAAGAGTACAAGGTGAGTGCTCTTCTAAGTGAGCTATCGCGGCTTTCATTTATGTAGCGCGTTGGCTTACATTTTGAATAAATTGCTTTGTAGCGTACTTTATAAAATCAATGAAAAGTATAACTGGCGACAATACTCATAGTAAACCGAAACAAGAAGACAAAAGTGCTAATCTCATGGCCTTAATTGAATTTGGTAATCAAATTAATAGTGATTATTCATAGCGACAAATCAGTTGTCTTGAAACGGCAATCAAATCAATTTGAAGCCTGAGAAGGGTTTTCTGGTATTAAAGCCGATTTCGTATGTCCGAAACCGATCTTATAGAATTAAACACAGAAGAATGAATAAAACATCTTTCGTTCATGTACAATCCCGCTCAATCAATCAGAGACGTCCAATTACAGTGCTCTCAGCACTTTGATTTCTTTTGTGCCTTGTTTTCTTTGCTATATCATCCATCCGTTAAATTCAATCATAATCAACATCCATTTTGCTGTTTTCAGAAGCTTTTGAATTGGATCACCCTAAAAAATTATCATTTGGGAAAGGGTTAAACAATCGCATAACCTATGTCTCGACATAATTGTGCTACGTGATTCTTGTCCTAAATTTGCCGCAAGACGTCGGTAAGAAAAACGCAGCATTTGTTTATGAAACTGGCCACCAAGTAGGCCAAGAGCAGGAATTTCATCATGAACTATGTTGGCCGTGAAATTAAACTATTCCCTAATCCCAATAACCGACATTCAACAGCGGAAAAATGTGATATTCTCTCTATGAAGAAAAGGCAATCCGATTAGCCCCATGGTCGAGTTTTTGACTAAGGCGAGCCGAATGTTTGGAATTTTTCTGTCCTTATAACACACGCCAATAGATCTAAGATATCAAAATAGAGACTTATTCATCCTTATGCGATCGAATACTTAAAGGTACATGATTTCTTAAACCTTACTGTATAAAAATGCCTTTAATTGGCATTTTGTATATTCTTATTTGTTGCAGTGATAATTATTTGAGCCTGAATCTGGAAAAGGCCGTTATTAAGAAAACGGAGTTTCTAGATCAGCTTGTTGTCATGCAAATCTACCAATTGAGGTGATTGACCAAGTGTCATTAATATCCAGCCATAAACGTAGGAGGACTTGCGTTGACAAGGCTGCAATTTCAATAAGCCCCACAGACTAAGTTTTAAGGGCGCATAACTCCTTCATGCACATCTACCAATTGAGGTGATAACATTGACCAAATTTCATTAAGATCTAGCCAGAAACTTAGGAGGAGTTGTGTTGACAAGGCTGCAATTTCAATAAGCCCCAGAGACTAAGTTTTTAAGGGGCATAACTCAGGCAAAAATCAACGAACCATAAAATCCTTCCTTCATGCACATCTACCAATTGAGGTGATAACATTGACCAAGTTTCATTAAGATCCAGCTAGAAACTTAGGAGGAGTTGCGTTGACCGAAACCGATCTTATAGAATTAAACACAGAAGAATGAATAAAACATCTTTCGTTCATGTACAATCCCGCTCAATCAATCAGAGACGTCCAATTACAGTGCTCTCAGCACTTTGATTTCTTTTGTGCCTTGTTTTCTTTGCTATATCATCCATCCGTTAAATTCAATCATAATCAACATCCATTTTGCTGTTTTCAGAAGCTTTTGAATTGGATCACCCTAAAAAATTATCATTCGGGAAAGGGTTAAACAATCGCATAACCTATGTCTCGACATAATTGTGCTACGTGATTCTTGTCCTAAATTTACCGCAAGACGTCGGTAAGAAAAACGCAGCATTTGTTTATGAAACTGGCCACCAAGTAGGCCAAGAGCAGGAATTTCATCATGAACTATGTTGGCCGTGAAATTAAACTATTCCCTAATCCCAATAACCGACATTCAACAGCGGAAAAATGTGATATTCTCTCTATGAAGAAAAGGCAATCCGATTAGCCCCATGGTCGAGTTTTTGACTAAGGCGAGCCGAATGTTTGGAATTTTTCTGTCCTTATAACACACGCCAATAGATCTAAGATATCAAAATAGAGACTTATTCATCCTTATGCGATCGAATACTTAAAGGTACATGATTTCTTAAACCTTACTGTATAAAAATGCCTTTAATTGGCATTTTGTATATTCTTATTTGTTGCAGTGATAATTATTTGAGCCTGAATCTGGAAAAGGCCGTTATTAAGAAAACGGAGTTTCTAGATCAGCTTGTTGTCATCATTATAGTCTTTTAAGGATCATTCGCCTAATTTGCAGTTGCAAAATGTAATGCAAAATATATAATGCAAATCTGTTATAGAACAATATAGATCTTGATCAGGCTGTGTGCATGCACATGATCAGACTGTGTATATGCACCTGAATCAGTGCTGGTCTTATATGCCATAAGGGACCTTTATACAGAGCTCGGCTCATTTCTTCAAAAAGTAAGATCCAACATACACAATTTTAGTCACGTTTATAGTTCGTGCGTCCTTGGATCTCTAAATATTACCAACATGTCGTTGTTTTTCAACAAAAACCTCGTAACTGCAGCTTATTTAAAGCTGCAGTTACGAGGCTTTTGTTGAAAAAGCGACGACGTATACCCTTTCCCAATTGATCACTTGAATTTAGTTGTCGCATAAGAATTATGTAGTGTCATAATTTCAATGTTAATATATTAAAAAATCGTATATGTTGATACCTATCATTTTAGCTCCCATTCCTCATATTTTTCTGTGATTTCAGAATTTCTGAATCACATTCAAAATACATGTTAAACTGTGTCGTTAGAGAAAGGGTAATATCATATAAGAAGAATAACAACTTAATAACGACACTCTTTTCATATACGATTTTCTATCAATAAAATGCAGAGTCATATCTGTGAATCTTATAACGGGTCAAGATGTCATTCTTTGAATTAATACCAAGCATTAGAACTTCACATGACGCTCCCAGTTAATAAGTATTATTCCTGCTTTTGTTTTGCGGTGAAAAGGTTAAGACGATAATGACAAGTCGCTCAGACCTAGAAATGAACTAGAAGTATGCATTATTGGTAAAAGAAAGGTCAAATGTAGTCATATGTGTAATCATATCTGAAGAATTAGATTAATTGTTGAATATCGCCGTTTTAAATGCAAAACCGAACTGGTATATAGTTTCTGGAAAATGTTAAAGGGGAGGGAAAAAAGTGTAATAACTTTTCCCAAACTGAAATGTTGTACTTGAATTTTGGACATATTGTTCACAAATAATGTGTCATTAATTCTGATCAGTAAAGAATATATATAAACCTGCGAGAATTGTCTAAACTGCGCACAAAAGTTTGTACTTTGATTATCTCAAAAATCGACATACGAGGTTTTGCATTTACACCGACGTTATGTTAGTGCAAGTTACAGTGTACTTGCATGTTTTGAGGCCAACTGGAAGTGGTTTTAGTGGTTCAGTCGGAAAACGTACGTCTTTGTGATTTATCATATTTTAAGCAATATTGTCCCTTTTTTGATAAACAGCTCTCGAAGATGAGGTTTGCAAAATATTACGGATGTTGAAAATAATCCTCTTTGATATTTTAAAGAAACATCATTTCACGAAGATAAGTACGGAAGCTTTAAATGGACACCGTGTTGTGAATATAATGACGGTTATGGTCCACATAAATATGATGACTTGTTCATTTATAACACAACAAAGCCACATAATTTTCTCGATATTTTTCTACATTTCGTACACATTACGACACGTTTTATAATGACAAAATCAAATGATAAATATGTTCACTTGTAAAATATCGACAAAATTGACATGACGACAAATATCAAGTCGACATGAATGTTTAATAGGGTAATGTGTATATGTACATGTCGATGTACCACATACGGAATTTCATTAACCCGTCATATCTGCGCAAAGATGCCTTCATAATGTGATAGTAGTAGACAAAATTATGACGACATACTCCCTTATATGAGAACAAGAGGGCCATGATGGCCCTGTAACGCTCCACTGGCTTTTAGACTTTACACTCTAAGACTACGAAATTCTTCAAGGAATACAATAGAGGTCTAGTTTTTCATCCGATATACAAAAAATCACAGAATCTAATAAAGAACTGTACATTGAACATTTAGGCAAAATTAAAATGAAATCCAATCAGGCGTTTTAGAGAAAAACATTTTTGAAGGTTTTTCGAAAATTTAATTCAATTAATTTAATTAAAATTTCAGTTCCGCAAGGAATTTATTTCTTTGAAGGAATTTGAAAGAGATTTATGCAAGAAGGATTCCTGTGAAGTATGCTTATAATAGGTCCAGTAGTTTTGGAGGAGAAGATTTTTAAAGATTTTTTTTAATATTTTTAAAATTCAATTAATTTATTTCAAATTTCAGTTTTATACCGAATTTATTTATTTGACGGAATTCGGAAGAGATGCATGCAAGGAAAATTCTGGTGAAGTTTGGTTGAAATTGGTCCAATCGTGTGGATAAGAAGACTTTTAGAGATTTTTCGAAAATTTAATTTATTTAAATACAATTCAAGTCCTGTATGGAATTTATTTTTTGAAGGAATTTGGAAGATGTTCATGCAGGGAAGATTCCTGTGAAGTTTGGTTGAAATTGGTCCAAAAGTTTTGGAGAAGAAGATTTTTAAAGATTTTCGAAAATTTAATTCAATTTATTTAACTAAAAAATAAGTTCCGCACTGAGTTTAATTTATTTGAATGAATTTGGAAGAGGTTCATGTAAGGAAGATTCCTGTGTAGTTTGGTTGAAATTGGTCCAGTAATTTTGGAGAAAAGGGATTTTTAAAGATTTTTCGAAAAATTAATTTAATTTATTTAGTTAAAATTCAAGTTCTGCACGGAATTTATTTTTTAAGGAATTTAGAAGAGGTTTATGTAGGAAGATTCCTGTGTAGTTTGGTCGAAATTGGTCCAATATTTTGGAGAAGAAGATTTTTTAAAAAAAAATCGAAAATTTAATTCAATTTAATTAATTAAAATTCAAGTTCTGCACGGAATTTATTTAATTTTTTTAAGGAATTTGGAAGATTCTTGTAAAGTTTGGTTAAAATTGGTCCAGTAGTTTTGGAGAAGAAGATGTTTAAAGAAAATGTTTACGCACGGACGCACGGACGGACGAACGCACGGACGAACCACGGGCACAGGGCCATGACATAAGCCCCGCTGGCCTTCGGCCAGTGGTGCTAACAAAACATCAAACGGATAGCGACTTTTCATAAACGAATAGAATAGAATAGAATATATTTTATTGCACATTTATACCCTCTAATGGTTAAAGGCAAAATATAACAAAACAAACAATTAAATAAACGCATACAAGTACACGCAAATGCTAAAACTTATTTGTCTATTGAAGGGATATAACTCCTATTAAGAGATATAGTGCGTATTTTCAAAAACCTTATCAAAAATGCAGTAGAAATTAAACTATAACCAATGATAATATTTGGTATACCTTGTTGTTCATTGAGCTACAATTCTAAAATATGTGAGTGGAAGTAACAAACGAAATACCATTCAAAAGCTCAAGTTATGTATTTTAACAATCCACTCAAATCAAAATAGTTAAGATGTATAGTAAAAGTAGATCATTTAACACTTCGATAGAAACAATAAATTATTAAATTATTGTTGTGTCTAATTTTGGAGTTAGTTCCCTAACAAATATACAAATAGTAAATAATGAAATGTATTATTTCTAATTTCTGCACAAACATAAATACTGTTTGGAGTTTAAGGCTATGCTACTTTACAGTCATTAATAATACATGCAATGTATTGAATAACATTTATTCTTTTACATGTCATCAATTTGAAAAAAGTTATATTGTCATCTTGATTATCACATTTAAAACCAGTTTCATTTAAGTTAGCGTGTAACTGCAACCGCTGATTCTTATATTTTTCACAATTAATAAGAAAATGTATTTCGTTTTCAACACAGTTGCACGATGTGCACAATCTTTGCTCCTCTGGTACACCACGATATCTTCCACGTTCTATTTGAAGTTGATGGGAACTCATTCTGAAAGCACTTAAAGATTCTCTGATATTTTTATCCCGAATATCGTCAAGGTATGTTTCAAATTTGAAATCACTTTTTAATTGTTTGTATATCGATAATTTGTGCATTCCAACACTTTCAGAATGTCGTTTTGTCCAAAAAGATAAAAACCTATCAGTGATTTTTCGCTTAATAGAAGCAAGAAACGCATTTGGGTTAAAAGTATGCTGGTTTTGCCAAACATGTGAAAACCCAAGATCCTTCAGAATACTTTGAATAAACTGTAACCAGACTGACTTATTGCAAGAGGTACATAATATTTCAAAGTAAGCCTTCGCCACCAACGAATCTACGTCTGACTGAATAATATGCAGCAAAAAAATGATAGAACTGGTTATAATTGTTATCAACATTGGTAACTGACCCAGTTCACTAATCACAACAAAATTAGAAGTTTTAGAATGAACCCCAAGTACGTATTTACAGAATTTCAATAAAAGCTTATCAAATTCATTACTTCCTTTAAGTGACATCTCAAACAACTCGTCCAATGTTTTATTCTTGTAACATGGCTTGTAAGCAGCCCAAATTTCGCTACCGTAAAGTGAAATCGGTTTGACAAGAGACTCAAATATTTTCAAAATTACAGAGGGCTTAATGTCCTTATCAAATATGCTCTGCTTTATAGAAAATAGAGCTCTACTCGCCTTAACTCCGAGTAATTTTTCAGCAGACGAAAACTTTGCAGCGTTACTTATCATAACACCAAGATATTTATATTGTTTCACATGTTCCAATTCATAATCACCGACACAAAATTTATATCTGTCCATAGCTAGACGACCCCCCTTATTGAAAATCATTATTTTGGATTTTTCGGCATTTATTTTAAGACCCCATCTATTACAATATTCATACACTTTTGTCAAATTTTCCTGTAATCCCTGTTGGGTTGTAGACAGTAATAATAAGTCATCCGCATATAACAAATGATTAATCTTAGTATCATGCAAAAGAGGAGCATCACTTGATCCTAATTCATCGCCAATGTCATTTATAAATATATTAAACAAAAGGGGGATGAGCACATTTCCTTGATGGACACCTTGTTTGATGTTGATAGGTCCACTTAATCCATTTCTGTATTTAACACGTGAAATCGGTCCTTGATACATATACCGTAACAATTTATACATTTTACCATTTATTCCAGCTTTCCGGAGCTTTAACAATAGCCCCTCGTGCCACACTGTATCAAACGCCTTCCTAAGATCAATGAAACAACTAAATAGTTTATTTTGGTTACTACTAGTTTGAATGTATTTGTCAACAATGGTTTTAAGAATGAAAACTTGATCTGATGTGCGGATTCTTTTTCTGAAACCAGCTTGTTCCCTTTTGATGTACGATCTTTTTTCAAGAAAACTTGTAATGCGATTGTTTAGAATATGGCAAAATAATTTCCCAAAACAACTGTTTAAGGTTATTCCTCGGTAATTATTTAGGTCAGTCACGGGGCCTTGTTTATGAATGGGCACGATTATACCTTCTGTCCAAGAGTCGGGAAATATGCCTGATCTAAGAAGAACATTAAATAGCTTAACGACTGTTGCATTAATAAAGGGAAGGGCTGACTTGATCATTTCATTTTTTATCATGTCAAAAGCGCTAGATTTATTATTTTTTAATTTTCTACAAGCGTCCCAAACCTCCTTTTTAGTAATTTCATAATCCATATCACCCGTCTGTATATTCATTTCGAAAGATGAAAGCTCATCTTGTACAATTTGTTTCCGCTCTTCACTAATTTCGCACTTGGTTTCATTTAATAAATGTTCAAAATGTGAAAACCAATGCGTTTTACTTATTTTTTCTGCCTGATCGGGTGGCATCCCTTCATTTTTCAATTCATTTATAATGTTCCATGCTTTCTTTGGGTCATCTTCCATAACTGTATTTAGCATATTTGTTAATGAGTCTCTATATTGTTTTCTCTTGAATTTAATTAACCGTTTATATTCCTTATACTTTTTGAAATACTTCACACGCAATTCTCCACAAGATGTATTTCTATTGAACTTATTTTTTATCGACTTTAAATCTTTTAGCAAGATTTTGCAATTACAATCGTACCATTTTCTAGAAATTTTGTGAGAATTCTTTCTTTTTGATTTATAAGTTTTTCTTTTCAATGATCGGTTACCAGCAGAGATCATAACATCAGTGATCATTTCAACTATATCCTGAATGCCAGAAATTCCAGGTTCAGGCCCTTCAACGTATATTGGCGTCATCTTCTCCGTCTGTATGTATGTACGTACTTACGTATGAACGTCCATATTTCTTGTGAGGGCATCTCCACCTAAACATCTGGTTGGATCTTTATTAAACTTGGACAATGTTATCACCTTATTTGGTAGATGCGCATGAAAAAAGAATTTTAAGGTTCAATGATTTTTGCCTGAGTTATGCCCCTTTGAATTTTTTTCCAGTCATCGCGACTCCTCTTAAGTTTTTGGCCAGATCTTTATTAAACTTGGTCAATGTTATCACAATTATTGGCAGATGTGCATGAAGTAAGGATTCGGGGTTCAATATTTTTTGCCTGAGTTATGCCCCTTTGAAACTTTCTTATGAACGCAACTCCTCCTAAGGTTCTGAGGTAGTTTGAACTTGACAATTTAAAAGAGTAGTCTGCAAATGTTCCGTCAAAATTAAAAGTGTTTATATATAGTATTTTTCATGAAACAACAACAAAGTGGCGGCGTATATTGTGACAATGGCATTCTTGTTTCAAAATATTTTTATGAAAATCAGCTTTTTATCATTTTGTGTAAAGACCCAGTCAGCACACACATTCACTTTCTAACCACTGATGGAGCATCTCCAATGTACTAGCTCTTTCCCAAACCACACAAAAATAGTTTTAAAACTATTACAGACAACAATTTGAATATTGTTAGATATAGGATTTGTTTACAATATATCACAGAAAATATTGATGTAAAAGAACAAACTGCTGATTTTTAGTAATTTCTTCTTTTTCTCAATATTTTCACAAGCTAGGTCTTGTTTGTGAAAGGACTAAGTTACCACAGCAGGATGCTTTAGGATGTGATGTGGATGTGGCAATGTGTATGACCAGGCCTTTATTCTCATTGTTTTCTTAACAACAAGGCACTCTTGTGTGTTTTAACCCTCTCCCAAACAAGAACATGTTTCCATGTCCCTAAGAGAATAGGCTTTGGAAATCATTGAGGCAAAAGAAGAAAATGCTAATAATCAGCATTTTCTTCTTTTGTCTGAATATCTTTTGCACTATATTATACACAAATGTTATCTTTATCAACATTTATTTTGCCTTCTGCAGCAGCTTTTAAGTTGGATTACCCTAAAATTGTGTCATTTGGGAAAGTGTTCATTAACTTGTGTCTGTAACTTTTTATTTGTATGTGTAAGTTTTAATTAAACTGTTCCTACATAACGATACCTTTTGATGGCCCAAATGATGAAAGGCTTTGAAAAGCATCATGAGAAATTAAGAAATTGCTTTTCATAAGTAATTTCTACATTTCTCACAATTTTTGCTATCCAGAAAGTTAAAAAAAAAACATAAATTTTTGTTCTTTTAAAATTATAGTCTGCAAAATTTTTGTATTGGATAATTCTCAAAATTCACTGTTTGGTAATGGGTTTACCCTTTCACAAACAAGACCTGACCCTGGTTTCGCGAAAAAAAACGTAAGTATATTCTCGTGAAAACATGCTCAACTTCAAAGGGATACTCTCCAACGATGAAGGGTATTCGATTGAAATTTACGTGGATTTCGTGCATTTTGAACACGATGCTCAAATTTGAGCATGAGAACATACTTAAGTTTTTTCGGCCTGGCCCCGGTTTCTCGAAAAAAATCTTAAGTACGTTCTCAGGCTCAAATCGGAGCACCGTGTTCAAAATGCACGTGTTGAACTTGAGCATGTTCTCATGAGTTTGTACTCAAGTTTTTAGCCCACCTGAGCACGAAGTGCTCAAGGGAGCTAAATTGTGATCGATCAATGTCCGGCGTCTGTCTGTCATTCAGGCGTCAACAATTTCTTTAAATGAAACTCCTAATAAACTACTGGGCCAAAATCAACCAAACTTGGCAGAAATACTCCTCGGGTGGTCCCTTTTGAAAATTGCTAAAAGAATTGAAATCCATGAACAAGATGCCCAAGAGGGCCTGAATCGCTCCACTGGCTAAAGTGGAAGAATTACCCTATGATTTCTTGTAAGCCTTACACAGCCAAATCTTGGAAAGGGTCACCCAAGGGAAATTTCTGACAAGTTTGGTTTGAATTGGCCAATTGGTTTATTTTTATCGAATTATTTCATGGTTTTTCCAATTCTGAATTTTCTTATGATTTCTCTAAGTAAGCCCTTCCTCCCTGCCATGTCCAGATATTTTGACAAATGCAAAAAATTGTGAACACATTTTGAGAAGAGTCACTCAAGGAAGTTTCCTGCCAAGTTTGAATAAAATTGGCCCACTGCTTTATTTTAAAAGAATTTTCTTATGATATCTTTTAGTATGATAAGCCCCTTCCTCCCTGCCACGCCCACATTTTTTGACAAATGTAAAAATAAATTTTGAAAAGAGACTCAAAGAACATTCTTGCAAAGTCTGGTTCAAATTGGCCTGGTGGTTGATTTTAAAAGAATTTTCTTATGATTTCTCTAAGTCTGATAAGCCCCTTCTTCCCTGCCACGGCCACATTTTTGACAAATGTAAAAATTTGTGAACAAATTTTAAAAAGAATGACTCAAGGCACATTCCTGCAAAGTTTGGTTCAATTGGGCACACTGGTTGATTTTTAAAGAATTTTCTTATGATTTCTCTAAGTCTGATAAGCCCCTTTCTCCCTGCCACAGCCACATTTTTTGACAAATGTAAAATATTGTGAACAAATTTTGAAAAGAATGGCTCAAGGCAAATTCCTGCCAGATTTGGTTCAAATTGGCCCAATGGTTGATTTTTAAAGAATTTTCTTATGATTTCTTTAAGTCCGATAAGCCCCTTTCTCCCTGCCACGCCCACTTTTTTGACAAATGTAAAAAATTGCGAATAAATTTTGAAAAGAGAGACTCAAAGAACATTCTTGCAAAGTCTGGTTCAAATTGGCTCAATGGTTGATTTTTAAAGAATTTTCTTATGATTTCTTTTAGTCTGATAAGCCCCCTTCTCCCTGCCACAGCCACATTTTTTCACAAATGTAAAAATTTGTGAAGAAATTTTGAAAAGAATGACTCAAGGCACATTACTGCAAGTTTTGGTTCAAATTGGCCCAATGGTTGATTTATAAAGAATTTTCTTATGATTTCTCTAAGTCTGATAAGCCCAGCCCTGCCACTCCCACATTTTTTTATGAATCAAAAATTCGCGAACAAGTTTTGAAAAGGGTCACTGAAGGAACATTTCTGCCACGATTGGTCAAAATTGGCCCACTGGTATAAGAGGAGAAGATGTTAAATAAAAAGTTAACGGACGGACGCACGCACGGATGCACGACGGACACAACGCCATGACAATAGCTCGCTGGCCTTCGGCCAGTGGAGCTAAAAACTGGTTGGTAACAGAAAATATGAAATGCCAAAAAAATCTAAAATAATCTTAAACCCCTTCCCGAACAAGACCGGGTTTTCACGTCCCTATTGGGAAAAACATTGAGGCGAAAGAAGAAAAGCATTTTCTCCTTTTGCTTCAATATTTTCCATGCTGCAGTGTACAGCTTCCATTCTTTCAAAATGATTCTTTCATTGAGATAAATTGGAATTATTCTAATCATTTATCTACACCATAAAGACATATGGAAACGCATATGGTACACCCTGATAAAATGATAAAGTCGACTTCAGGTAAGTCGACTTGTCATGATAACAAAAGAAAATTAACTCTACCGGTTGTCTACGTAAACTAATCTTTCCAACATAAGTTAGTGCATCATTATTTTAAAATATGTCATGTCGACGTATGCTTTGTCATCTTATCCACATAATTTGTACATCGATCTTCCCTGACTTAT
Organism: Fragum sueziense; assembly: GCA_963680895.1. Taxonomy (NCBI): domain Eukaryota; kingdom Metazoa; phylum Mollusca; class Bivalvia; order Cardiida; family Cardiidae; genus Fragum; species Fragum sueziense. The sequence continues at coordinate 64,746,082 of OY804594.1, read as the reverse complement.
CTAGTTTTAGTAGGCATGTTGACAAAAATCCTTTATTTCTTTCCTACATCAATATTTTTGTCAAAAAGAAACAAGTCGCATTCACGTGGTAATCAAGCATCTGGAATATATATTTCCACTACTTGAACATTTAATATCAGCTTTGCGTCATAACCTACGACGACAAAAAGCTGCTGTGTATACTGTTTCGTACCACAGTAGGATACTTACCGTCTGGCAAAACTGAAGATATGCAGCGTATACAGGTAACAAAATTCTTTATTAATCTATATCTTCATTCCAAATGTAAAGTCGACTTCAGGTAAGTCGACTTGTCACTCAATGTCGTCTTAAATTACTATAGATGCCTACATGATACATACAAGACGACTTCACATTGTCGAAAAACCGCCATCAACAACGAATATTGTCATAATATACGTCGACGTGACTTGTTTATATAAATAAGTCGCGATGAAATTGAAGTAAAAATCAATATAGAGACAAAAGTCAACATAATTTGATAAGTCGTCATGGGAACTAACACCTACTAAGATAATGTCAGTTTTCAATGACATGAATATATTGTCATGATCTGTACTTGTCGTCTAAAACAAAAAATGACAAGGCAGTTAAATCCGACATCTCGACCTATAGCAAGTCATAAAGCCATAAACAACGAGCATAGTCAACATAGCAGTTTTTACAAAATACGTTATTATGTAGTTATGTCGTTTTATTTTAAGACGACAAGTCGAGTTCTGTTATTGAGTAATGATCAGATTAAGACAACAAATCGTGTTCTGTTAATACGTCATGATCAAATTATCATATTATTCTTTAAATTTTATGACAACTTGGTGTGATCATGTCGTCCTATAAGCACACATCTTCGCATCCAATGACATCATCAGGGTGTACCATATACGTTTCCATAAAGACATGTCGTAATCATATTCAAGTGATTAATTCGACTTTTATAATGTCTCTTAATTCAGAAGATGTGTTTTAGTTGTAAAAAAGTACAACTACTTGATTATGTAGTAGAGCTTTGACCACATAATTTATGTCATAAGTTTATAAGAATTATATCGACTTACGAAATATTCACATTTTTACGTGAAAATATATGTCTACAAGATTATATTATGCTCACAAATATTCACTTAAATAAGAAGACATGTCGCGTTATAACAACACAAGTCGACTTGCAACAACACGAAATTTACCATATTATATTCACACCACGGTGTCCATTTAAAGCTTCCGTAGATAAGTAAGTTTTCGTATGTCTTGATGCCAAGATCCGTTATTCTTATGTTGCAGACGACAAAATCAATATTAATGAAAAAAGAATTTGGATACATGTAAGTTATTGCCCAGATATTATAGAGGGAAAATGATTTTGACGTCTCTATAGTATTTTGTCGTCTGCAACAGTTTTCTAACTGGACTTGTCTTAAACTGTGTCATTTATAAAAGAGTAAACTTGGAGTTTCTTAATCATGTCTGCGAACTTGTCATGTTTTGGCTCGAAGAATTGAAGAATGTATCAAATTAGGGAGATTAACCTATCAATACCTTTTAGACGATATAAATTATTCAAAACATTCTCTCCTTCAAGGTGAAACAGTGTACGAGTCTTTCGAATCAAACTTTGTCAGTTACAATTTATTGCGATGCTCAGTCCTAGACACAGTTTGGATGCCAAAATGAGCGACATTCTGATAATATTTCGATTTAATTACAAATTGGCAACAAGTCATACTCTCAATCATGGGTTCCCAGGTCAATCCACGCTGCAACAAATATCCGGTTCGACATTTATCACCCAAAAATTGGTAGCTTTTCGCATACTTATGTATAATGAGAAGCTGGAGGCTCAGGTAGGATTCTATGGTAGCACTGGTGAAAGAAGCGACTGGAATCAATGGTAAAGCGCTCTAGCCACAAAGATATTATTGAAACGCTGTTTGATAAGCGTTAAATCCCATTCCATCTCTTATTTGTTGGTAAAAATATTATAAAACAAACGAAATGATCGCTTTCATAAATGAAATGAGCCTGGATCTGGAAAAACGTCCATTAAGGCTTTTGAGTCCAACATAGATCCAGATCAGCCTGTGCATACGCACAGTCTGATCAGGATCCATGTTGTTCTCTAATAGCTTCTTCGTGACCTGTAGTATCTAAAAGAAAGCAGCATGGATGCGTATTTGGCTGTATTTGACGACAGTCTTATCTTAAAACATAATTTTTAAAAGTGCTATAAGGGACGTTTTTCCAGATCCCGGCTCAAATGTATTTAGAAGAGCAGTGTAAAACTGTAGAGAAAATCACCGAAACATACTAACTGAAAATGGAAACGATATAACAGTTTTATTTAGGGGTTTTCTCGACCAAGGATCTTCACGACCTCACATTGGACCCTGATAATTCAATCTTCAAATTATTCTCATAGAATATCAGATTCTCCTATTATTGAGCGTCTATAAGGTGGTTAAAACTGTCAGCGAGCAGACGAGACTTGACAGACGGGGTTATTTAAAGTGCCTATTTAATGACCTGATTATATCTTTCTGTGTTAGGGAACACATTATAATGCAATGTCGAGAAAGAAGTATTTCTTTGTCTGTCTTAGTTTCTCTGAGATCTGAGTCAAATCTATAATGCATGTAGAATTTATGCAGGCCAAATGGGGCGAACATGCAAAGAAAACCGCGTTGTAGTAAATACGGCTATAACCGCTTCCTTTCTTGTACAAATGTATACATTTTCTCTGGAGAAGAATCAAACCTCCTAAAAATATCGCATTCTGAAATGTTCTCGTAGTGATATAAACCACTAGTCTGGTTTACCTGCCCCTTATACTGCGTTATTGGGTCAGGCACGCAGTACCAATGGCCGCCTCCAGTTGGATGATTTCACTACAAAGATAAAGTCCGAAAAGGATGGGTTAAAACAAGGACTGAAAATTGCTCAAACAATATATTTTCTTTAAATTCTGTGAATTGATATGGTTACATAATATCTTTAATTTGTATGTGTTAAACATCTGATGATGGCTTACTTTTGGAGATAATGGATAACAAAGTGAGTGGGGTATATTGACATGAGAAGCAAAAGTAAGCCCTAATCAGAATTTCTACACATACAAATTAAATATATAATATAACCCTATCAATTCACAGAGTTTAAAGAAAATCTATTTTTTGAACCCTTGCTGCAACCCATCCTTTTTGAGAGCAAAGGTGACATTTATGAAAAACATATAAAGGCCGCACGATAATTAGATCATTTGTTTATTTACATTGACCTGTTCATTGTTATTGAAAACAGTTCACAGATTTCGATTTTAGAAACTATTCGTTTATACAAACGTCGATTTGCAAGTCTCTGGTAGCGCAGTGGAAAGACGCGGGACTTCTACTCGAACGGACCAAGTTCGATTCTACTACAAGACAGGCACAATTTTTATTTTTCAAGGATTTTCATTTTTTATTCCTTTGTTTAATGGCACATTTTCATAATCCAGATATTTTTTGTTTGCATGTTATTTATTTTTCTCTACACATTTGTTGATATGTTAAAAAATATATGATTTGTGATTTTTGTTGGAAGACCGTTTACAATAAAACATATTCCTATATTCGCATATTATGTCCGTCAAGCAGAATGAAAAAAAAACTTGGTGCAATGAAAAAGAAATAGAAATGAAAAACAAATGAAATCAGAGGCGATTGTGAGTTTCGAACCCATACCAAAAGGCAACTTATGTTTAAAGTCTTCGACCGTTACCATTTGACCACTTCGACTTTAGGATATACGTGACAAAAATTATTTATATACCTAATCAACATTAAGGGGGAATGCTCCAGTTTCCTAAATTTTTTCTCAATAATAGAATTTATTTATATTTTGTATGTTGAAATAAGATGTTATTACCAATTGAAAAATAAAAATAAAAATGGAGGGTCAGCGATCTTGTTTGATTTTTATAGACATTCGTATCACATACCCCTACACCGAAAAAATGCACAATTTCTTGCATCTGTCAAAGGTCACTAAAATGCTAATAAAATGCTGTTTATTCATCGTTTAGTCCCGAAAACGGATTTAAAGTAACGTCTTACATTGAATAAGAACAGACAACCCAAAATATGTGCTATTATTAACGCGTAAATGTATAAAACAGCATGTTCACGTGTTCGGTTAGATCAATGAAGCTAGGGTGTTTTATGTCAAAATTTGCATATTTTTGGAAATATTTCAAGTTCTACATAATGGAATTTGATAAAACTCCCTCATTGTATTAAGCAACATGTCTTGGTAATAATTCAAAAAGAAAATGTATAGGTCAGCGCACTTATTAGTGAATTACAGCAATTTCTATCAGCTACACATGAATAAAATGACGCAAAACAGTGGTAACTGCATACACACGTACGACTGTCTTGCTCTTAATAACCGATTTCCATCTTTAGGAAATAAGTTTCGCATAATAAATACACTTTTACCATCGAATATGGTAAATTGTAATGATGTGTTATATTATTGAAAATGTTGTAGCGAAACATATTGGTACGAAACATTAAATTGTCTACAGTAACAACCGAGTGTTCCGAAAAACTGGAGCATTCCCCATTAAATAAATCAACCATATCGGATAATTTACCTGGATTCCCGTACTTGACATCGACTCACCCGGGTCAGTGTAGAAATTATCGTTTTCAGTTTATAGTTTTCGGTATATTTTTAACACTAGCAATAACAGTTTAAAACGACCATCATGCTTATTGTTAAACCGAAGTGACCGTGCGCTGTGAATATTTATAAACAAACGTAATCGTCTGCAATATTATACGTTCAAAGTTAAACGAGAATCGATACAAATATTTTGGTTTATTTTAGGGTTGAACAGGTATCAGTGTGTATAAGTTGATACTATAAATAGTCAAATATACATCCTGCCACCCCTCTCTTCCGTTATCGGTCTTGTCTCTCATTAGTAAAAGATTTTGAATCGTTTATATTGATATTCTCCAGCAAGATTAACCCGGGACATCTGCATATGTAATGACCCCACTTCGGCTTTGTTTTGTTAAGACGCTTAACTAACGGACTTTGCGCACGAAAATTAAGTTGTCCTGGGTTAACCTTGTTGGACAATAATAATGAGCGCAAGTTTACTTCGGTTAAACAATACCCGAAATAAAGCGGTTTTAAATTATGAACTGAGTGCCTGACGTATTACCGCTGCAGAATGACATGATTGAGCGTGACTTCTATTATCATAATTATACGCTTGACTGGTTGTCCTAGTGTATCCCCGTTAGTTCTCGTTCAAGTCCGTGAACCAAGTTCAAAAATGTATATACCTTTTGAATTGGCATTCACATAACTACATTCTTGTCGTTGAAATATAGAGGTACGAGTTCCTTGGACCTGGAGGTTCCAGGTTCGAAACCCATACGATTTCTTTTTTTCCTCGATTTCATTTTTTTTTTCGATGGACCTTAAAACAGAGTATATTACCTCTTCGTTTGAACTTTGATGAAACGATATTTGATGATCTAATTAAATAAATACACCTCGGCGTTTGAGAGTACAATTACATTGAGTAGAAAAGTTATGTTATAGCGACAGAAACGTCAGCTTTCAGTATTATGTTTACCAAGTTACTTACATTTCAGGAGATAGTAACATTTGTATTGAATCAATGTGTGATCAGATTCGACAGTTACAATTTCATTTGATTGTTACTGTTTGGTGTATGGCCGAGATCGGCGTAGACATTCCTTGGGTAATGCTTATCAACACCTATGTCGCGATTAATGCCGTTCAAATGTTGAAAATATCACCACATTGGTAGCCTGGCCACAGAGGTGAAAGCGGCCAAAACGAGATGTGAACTTTGTACACAGACTACTCCTAGCTTGTCTTCAGCAGCTGTCTGTAAGGAATGGCTGGGAAAATTAAATGATTTTGGATTTGATATATATTGACATATTTGAACTGTTGTTACTTGTTTACCATTTTCTGGCTATCCGTATGCGAGGATATTGGCATAACAGTATACGTTATGTTAAAGACAGTTACTATACATATATGAACCCGGAACTCACGTTTTGTAGACTGTTAATCAATTATAGAATCAGTGCCGTAAATGGATGTTTGGGAGCGAAAGCAACAACTTAAAACATATGTCTATGACAGACTAAATAGGAATTCGCAAAGAACAGTCTAATAACTGTGCAGTTGACACATTGTTTTGTTATGAACTTATCACACAGACCACCCCTTGTAAAACCGCGACCCAGGGTTGAACTCTGCCCAAAACAAACTCTCTGATTTGGAAGACCGTGACGTTGTGTTCGTATACAAACATTCGGGGAATAAGGATTAAATAATGATTACCAACATCTTAACCCTCGTTGATTCTTATTTTATCAATTCTAGAATTCCCGTTTTAGTTCTTTATGTTCTACAGTAGTTTTCTTTTTGGAAAACTCGGAAATGAAGGTATTGACCATTGAGGAAGCTCTGAAATCACAAACAATATGTTTGGTAGGAGTTTGAACCCGGAAAAGTACCAAACAGCGAAAACTGCTACAGACAGTCAACTGTTACGGGGTACACCAGAGACCTATAATTAACGTAATACTGATACGTCAACCAATCATTCATTTGCACGCACCTGAATCATGGCGGGTGATCCCAACAACAATCTTCAATTATTAAATCAATACGTGATCAATTTGACCAATTTGAATTTAAACAGTTCGTGATAAAGTTTATCGACGAGAAAAAGAAGTTTCGACGTCAATAACTTTATCGGTTGCTGATTAATAGAACCACACAATCCAAGAAATTCATGACTTATTTACACCTCCTATGCTTCAAGCCATTTAAAATCGGTCTCGTGCCTGGTATCAAAAAATTCATTTTCTGAATTTCTGCAATTGTTGTTTCTTTTGTAACGTGATTCCCCGCCGTATTTTACGTAATACAGAAACATCAAAGAATCCCTCATTTACACACGCCTTGATCGAGACATCCCCGCAGTGAAAATGTTTTAACCCTTTTCCAAACGGCAAAACTTAGGGTGATCCACTTCAAAAACTGCCAAAAATGACAAAATAGACGTTATTCAAGACAAAACTTGTGTAAAATATGACTTAGAAAATATTGAGACAAAAGGAGAAACTGCTGGTCATCAGCAGTTTCTTCCTTTGTTACAATGTTTTCCCAAGCATATACCACCAGGAACGTAAAAATCAGGTCTTGTATGAGAAAGGGTTAAGTACGAATTAAATTAAGATATATGGTAGCCATAGAACACGAGAATGTGTGTTGAGACATTACAGTATAATACTGTTCTTTATGTGGTGTCTTCGCAATCTACGTAAATGACGGTTTTTACCAGTAAGAATAGATAATAATGAATGTTGGCAGCATTTAAGAGACGATTTACACCAAAGCGATGGAGGAAACATTTCTACTGTAACTGCTCAATGTAAAGACATTGGTATACTATTAGACAGTCCGACTCGCATACCCGTTTCCGTAATTTTAAGAAATGCCATTATACAAACACAAAAGAGAAGATATGATAGAACAAGAGGCCCAGGAGGGCCTGAATCGCTCTACTGGCTAATTAATTAAAAGAATTATCTAATGATTTCTTGTAAACCTCCGACTGCCATACCCTGTTTTCTGACAAAGTTTGGTCTGAATTGACCCAATGGTTGACTTTAAAAGAATTATTTTGCAATATCTGTAAGTCCGATCAACCCGCCCTACCACATCCACACTTATGGAGCAATCAAAATGTCATGAACAATTTTAGTAAAGGGGCACTTAAGGAACATCTTCCCTAGCCTAGGTTGAATCAACCTATGTTTGTATTCACCCTTGGCGGATTTAGTCCGATTTTCTTGAAATCGCGAAGCGCCGCCTAGCAGTTGCATTGCGTCATGCGGATAAGGCGAAAGTAAGCTGCTTCTTTAGTCGAGTTGTCGAAAGTATAATAATTCGTCGATTAAAGATAGGGAATTCCTGTCTATTGCAAAGAAATTCTTAGGAAAATCGCCCATCGTCGCGTTTTTGAATTGCAAATGCAATGCTTTTCATCCCGTTGTCATGAATTGGTTATTCATAACAAATGTATCAATCGACAATCTGAATGGTTCCAGCGAGACCTCGCTGGAACCAATGAAAACGCTTTCCAGGACACCAAGAAAATCAGACTAAATACGCCAAGGGTGAATACAGAAACGACGTTACGTCGTGGATGTCAACCATGGCTTGCGAAGATGCCTAAGGAATAGTTCTATTAATTTTGGTCTTAACTAGCCCAATGGTTGATATTTTAAAGAATTATTTTATGATTTCTATAAGTCTGATAAGCCGCACCCTGGCAAACCCACATAAACCTTTTTCTTGCGCCATTTAAGTAAAGGGGCCACCAAAAATATTTTAGTAAAGTTTGGACTAAATTGACCCATCGGTTGATTTTTAAAAAAAAAATATTTCGTGATTTCTCCAAGTCTGATAAGCCCGCCCTACCAAAACAAGATTTATTGACCAATCAAAGTTTCATTCGCAATGCAAATGAAGCACAACCGAAAGAGCATCTCTGCCAAGTTTGATCAAAATTGGCACTACGGTTTGAGAGGAGAAGATTTTTATAGAATTGTTTTGTGATTTCCCAAGTCTGATAAGCCCCGCCCTGCCACGCCCACATTTATTGACCAAACATGATTTTGCATTAAATAGATAAAAGTCCACCCAAGAAAAATTTATGCCAAACTATATCTACATTGGCCAAATGGTTGATTTTTAAAGAATTATTTCGTGATTTCTTTAAGTCTGATAAGCCCCGCTCTGCCACGCCCACATTTATGGACCAATCAAAATTTTACAAACAATTTAGATAAAGGTCAACCCAAGTTACATTTCAGCCATGTTTGGTCAAGATTGGCCCCTTGGTTGATTTTTAAAGAATTATTTTGCGATTTCTCTAAGTCTGATAAGCCGAGCCCTGTCGCGTCCACATTTATGGACCAATCAAAATTTTACAGACAATTTATATAAAGGTCCACCTAAGGTACATTTCCGCCAAGTTTGGTCAAGATTGGCCCTCTGGTTGATTTTTAAAGAATTATTTCTCTAAGTCGGATAAGCCCCGACCTGCCACGCCCACATTTATGGACCAATCAAAATTCTTTTAGCAATTTAAGTGAAGCACTACCCAAGGAACATTTCTATCAAGTTTGAACATAATTGGTCCACTGGTTTGAGAGAAGAAGATTTTTAAAGAAAAGTTTACGGACGCACGCACGCACGCACGACGGACACAAAGCCATGACAATAGCTCGCTGGCCTTCGGCCAGTGGAGCTAAAAACAGAAGCTGAAGATCAGACATTGTCTTTTAAAAATGTCAACCCATAGCAATCCATTAAGCGTGTGTTTTAAGTTCGATATTTTGTAAGGAAAAGGCATTTTACATACATTGTGAGTGCCTTTGAATTATCATCATATACTTTATTTTTGGCGAAGTGTTCAAAAACCTTACATCAGTGCTAATATGTCAGTCATTAAATCTATAACGTGAACAGACCTTCAGTAAAATTTGACTCGCGGAATGTCTAATACTAGTAGTATTTCTGATTCTGATTTACGGCATACGGTAACAAATCTGCAAAAAAAATCGACATAAGGGAAATGAAATATTTAGGATAGACATAAACATGGTATTTTAACCACTAACCTTAATCAAATTTGATAGCCAGTCTAGCCTCTACGAGTTTTAACAAGGAAATAGTGGATTAATTTGACAGGAGATACAATATATAATCGGCGATCTGTAAAAAGGACCTTTAATGTGAAAACGGCAGAAGTAAAAGTAAAGGTAAAAGGCTAGTTTTTCTATCCAAAATGTCCTTACTTCCTGATAGCCACTTTTCAATATACAATTTTCGTATTTTAGGTTATGACACTACTAAATGAACATTACTGAGTAAATGTAGGTTGAAATAGGTTCCCATAGCCTATTTAAATTATATCTTTGAACTGTACGACTTAACCAGAAACGCATGACGCTCTTAGACCATTTAATTCTGAACCAAAAAGAGGACATTGACCATATAAAAGTAGTTGGCACATTTTCTGCTCACGCAACTGTGAGAGGATATCAAGAAGCCTTGTTCCTTTGGGTATGTATGCCTTTCATGAAGTGTAATATCATGTAATTGTACTTCTGTGTACAGTTGCAGTTACACACGTGATCATAATAATGCTTCTTGAGGAGACGATATGCAATTATTCTATAACAAACTTATTGAGTTCAAGAAGTCGGCCACAAAAGCTGTAACAGAAAATAGACAAGTGTGTTGTCTTTCAAGTGTCGAATCAGCAATTATCCAAACTGTTGTTTACATTTTCGACACCAAAATATCGTCTCAAAATGTAAATTTATCAGCTTATTGTCGATGCGTTCAGAAAGGAAGAAGGCGTCGCATATAATGAAATATATTGTGTAAACGAAGCAAATGTCCAAATGTTCCATAAATGTCATTAAGAGAGGTACAAAAGTCAGAAGTGCCATTGAAGCATCTGACTAAAATGGTTCTAACATTAGAAAAGCCTAACAAAAAGGATTTCTCATTGATATACTGACGAAGCAGGGATGCCCATGTTGTTATGGATACAATACGAAACGCACGAGTGATTCCGGCAAAACTTCAACAAAGTAAACCAGTGCAGACTATCTGCCATTAATTGACATAAAACCTGCAGAAAACGACACTATCATGACAGCGATGATCAAAGACCACTCAATAATGTCATCTCTGTAGCAACTTCGCAGTGTTCACTGGAGATATGCAGCAATTTAAAGTAGCAGTGGATATCAAATGGGCCTATCAAGACTAAATATGCAATTTCTACATGCATCTAGAAGAAATGCATACTCTCGTGACTTTTTTCGGTTGCACTGGGACATTAATTACTCACATTTGACTAGCTGATATCTTAGAACTAACCTTTGGGTGAGTTTAAATTTTTTAAGCCGACAGACGTTTTCTCAATATCTGAGGGGTTTAGATCTGGTTGCTGAAGAAGTACTCCGGCAAATACTCTAAGATGCACCAACACACAGTCTTGGGGAGTTTGAAAGCATATAAAGTTTTATATCATAACAGAGTGAAAATTCCAGACTGTGGATAACATGCTTTATTTGGTCAGTTTTGAAAGGGATGCAGTTTGTTAGAGCAGAAAGAGAAGCTTCTTGCTGTGCCACACCGATGATGTAATACTTTGCTGTCGATCATGTCAACTACTCTTGCAATGGACTGTATTATTGTAGGAATATTCATGCATTACCATATCATATTCGAGTGCAATGTTTGAAAGGTGAGTGTGTCATGCGAAACAATTCAGGTGTGTGGAATAATATCTGATCAGACATGATGCATTATGGTCACGGTTAGAAGGATATAGTTGGTATCACCTTAAAACGAAAAAAAAACCTGGAACCGTGGGTAAACATATCTATTGTCGCCTGGAGCAAGATCTGTATTAAATAAGGGAAGAAGGCGAATGCAGGGCAAAGATACAAGGAAGAGAGTACTTGAAGAGTACAGTTTGTCAAGGAAAATTGCGAGAGTATTAAAGCAAGGATGAAGCTATTCACCTACCCGTTATCACAAGAAGACCATCCTCAAGATAGTATTGGCAACATTGTGTCAGAAAAGATCACATGTTTATACGTAAATGATGACGGTTGGCGAGGCTCTTGAAATAGGAACCAAAGTAGAATCAGAGTTTGAGGCCAAGTGGCCAGACGGTTTTCATTGTACAATCCCAAGAAGAAGAATCAATCTGGGTAACACTAAGAATAACATAAAAGTTTGTGATGCAGAGGTTTATGACAACTTACTTTCTTGTGTTATTGGATTATAAGCAAACTTAAGGTGTGTAGATATGAATTGTGTCATTACACATGATAGTCACCACAATCGATGTTAGATTGAGCAGGAAATATGCGAATAAGCAAATCAAATTCAGCCCCGAAGAAGAAGTTCATTGTGGAAGTGTCAGTAAGGAATATCGACAAGGATGTTACTTGTATTGTGGTGGATGGATCCATTAAGGCCCATTAAGGTTGCCAAAGGATAATCTTCATTGCAAAAGGTAGCATCAGTCCCACCAATTACAGAAACTTTTAAAGAGAATGTAAAAATAGCTCACTATAAAGCAATGAATCTAAGATACTCTCTTGCTGAAGATCCATCAGATAATTATACATAATGGACTACGACATTTGGGCTCAAGTGCTAGCAAAGCTGACTGTCCAAGGGTGTAGCTCTTTGATCCTGATAATAGATTGTCAAAGATCATATGTCAGTTTGAAAATTATTGATTATGTTCTCCAACCAGATGTAGTTATGCCAAGGCTTGAATGGGATGCAAAATGGCTTGCAAATGCTAAAGAGGTATACTGTGTAAACCGCCGAGTAAAGAAATTGATAATAAGGTAATTTACTGATGTGTTCAAATGACATATATCCAAATGATAGTAGATAAGTAGATCAATAAAGCTTATATGCCATAATGTATTTTAAGTAATACAGCAACGTCAACAGAAATGGTAGAGATGTATCTTATCGTTTTTGCTTTTTATTCTTAGATTAACTATTAGTGTATAAGAACAGTCTAAACTAAAGTATATCAGTAACATGTACATGTGCACATGTAACCCTTTAATTAATTGTATCTGTCTTTTTCTGCCATCTTGATATTTTTTCCGAAAATGGTAAAGGGTGAAATAATGTAACCCGTCAGAATCTTCAATCGAATGGCCTTGTCAACCGGGAGCACCCAATTTTTTGATATTCTATCTCAAGGTTTTTGTGGAAACCTTGGTTTGTAGGAAAAAAAGTGAATAGCATTTATGTGTGCTAAAAACCTAAATAATGTGACAAAAACAAATATAATCTCTGTGATAAAAAAATCCATTATATCAGAGATGGTATATTCCCTGAAACTGTATAGCTCTAATCAACAGTCACGTAATAAAAACCCATCGGGAGTTCTGTCGTACTGACAGACACGCAATATATGACCTTATTATTAATTACCGAATAAAAACATCATACGTAAAGCCTTTTATGCTTTAGATACGACACCGTCGTGACAAGTATTGGTAATCATATTTCTAGTGTCCGTGGTTATATAGAGGATAATCGTTTGTTTCAGTGTAAGATCGAATTATATTTCATTGGGTGAACAACAAAAGCTTTATTTTCACGAGTGGCGAAGCCACGAGTGAAAATGTAGCTTTCGTTGTTCACGAAATGAAATATCAATCGATCTTACACGAAAAACAAACGATTATTCTATTTCTTTAATGCAAAAATTAGACAAAATTCAAAAATTTTATGACGGATTTCTTTAAAGCGCGTCATATTTCACGTGACTGCTATGCAACGCTTATGATGACGTCACTTATTTGGCCGGGCTTAAATAACGTCAGATAGGGTGAAATGAACGAAAGCGGGGCACTTTTTATTGATAATTTCACTGAATAGGCGGTGAGTTTATCAAAATAATAATCTACCGTTATTTCCCGATAATCCACCGAAAAGCATTAAAGAAAGATCTATATCTTATTAAGTAATAGTTACCATTCTTTGTCTCACATTTATCCCTTTGCGAACAAGATCTGCTTTTGACGTTGCTATGTTATAGTGAAACAAAATCAATTTTTCACGGCATAGCACCACATTTATCAGAACTCTTCTTTAACGTTGTGACAAGAGCCTACAACATTAAAAGGTGCATTTTAGGCAGCATAATAATTTGTACAAACCATTCATTTCAATAGGTTCAGTCCTTTAGAACGACAGTCGTAATTTGCAGTTGGTTCTTTTAAGACCTATTTTGATAACTATTTGTTTTATTGGACGTAAAATTAATGTTAAAATGCACATAGCAGCAACCGATATGTGGGGATTTTGAATTCTCTTAACCCTTTCCCAAACAAGATCTGTTGTTTTTATTGACGTCCCTAATAGAAAAAGCTTGGGAAAACATTGAAACAAAGAAGAAACTGCTGATAACCAGCAGTTTCTCCTTTCGTCTCAATATTTTCTGTGCCATATTGTACACTAATCCTATCTTTAATAACATCCATTTTGTCTTTTGTGGCAGTTTTTGAAGTGGATCACTCTAAAATTTGGCGTTTGGGAAAGGGTTAATATATGGTTTAATTGTACGAAATGATTGTACATTACAGGTATGTTTCCTCATATGTATGTGATACCGATGTATTAAAATTAGATTATTGACAGTGTATGCCGAATGTATTCATAAGAATATGCACATGTCCCTAAATTTCTGGTGTGTTACTGTGAACTGCGTATAAACACGACTTAGCATTATAATAATTATCCATTTTTCGCTAGAAACCTAGAAAACAATCAACAGAACCACAAACACCTACCTTTGTTTACCCGTTTCTGGTCATCGGTCCGACCTTGCGAATTCCTGGATGTGCGATTGGACAGAAATTCACTACCTCCTTTTTGGAGGTCGTTCCCAAGTTTACCACCCGTGATAAACAAACATCATGAATTGCATTCTTATGAGGTCATTACACTACGACCACGAAGAGTCACAAATGATAGTTAAGAAAAAGTATGGTCGTACCCAACCTGTATCTAATCGAATCTGGTGGATTTCGCTTACTTTTCGTGAATTATATCATCGGATTGTAATGGCCATATTCCTGTTAGACAATCTTGTTAAAATACGCATGTCCGCACCACCCTGCGTGTCCTGTCACAATTCATAAAACCATCGAAGTTACATATGTCATGACCTGCAGTGAAATGGGAAAAAAACAGTGGTCCAAACAATAGCCCAAGGTGTTATCCGAGTTTTCTCTGGTGGATTCGCTCTTTGATATGTTGATGTCGCTCATTTGTATATGAACGACATCAATATATCATTTGAAGAGCGAATTTCATCAGAGAAAACTCGGATTACCCAAGGTGATGCCTTAATTACTCCATAGCCGTATATTGCGTGATCTAAATCTATATGTACTTATAAATATTGCTAGATCATTGAATATGTAGAGTGGTGGCCGAAATCGCTATTTAGCAAATAGAGCAGTTTCGACCGTATATATGAAAACTATTATTTTCATTATTTGACAATGATTAGATTAACAATTCAATTTTCAATTAAAAATTTAATTGTATAATACAACATAATATTGTTGCATTACAAGAAATACATTTAACACAATATATAGGATGTGTACTAACATTTTAATCAGATCGTGAAAATAATAAATCAACATATTATAAATCATATGGAATTTGTTAGTATTGGTCAAGAGTGTTGGATAATTTTCATTAAAAGAAAAGTACGATCGAGTGGTATTCCGAAATTAATGTTATGTTTGTTATTTCTCATAAATAGAAGTAATTTTGATCATTTTACTTTGCTCTGTCCCTCGAGGTACTTATGCATCGTTTCAACCGATCATTCCACTTTTGAAAACAGTTTTCGCACTCTCAAATTGATATACTCATAAAATACTGGTAAATGGAATAGCCAATGGCATGTCTCGATTTATATCTTTTCCAAACGGGTGTAATTTTAGTTTTGGGAACACGAAAACGTCACAGGAGGCCAAGTCAGCTGAAAATGCAGGGTGGGGGAGGACAATGACCTTTTCCGCCTTAAAAAATCCGCTACAATACGTGGGTTTTGTAATGATGCATTGTTATGCTAGAGCCTGCGGTACTTCCAACCTATTTTGGAAGACTTCCTAAAATCTTCGTAGTAAAACGTCTCTATGATACCGATGTGGTCGTTTTTGCCTTTGGTATTAGGGATTTGCTTGGTTGGACACTAGTTATAATAAAATATGACATACAAAACCCTCTTTATGGTGCGTATTATTTCAGCAATGCAAAGGTGCCAGGTCTTTTGGTTGCCTTGATTCGATATAAACATTTACTTATGGGTTCGAAAAAATACACCTATGTTTCATCACCTTTGAGGAAATTGTCTAATTACTATTCGCTGTATTTTAGATATTTCATCAATAAGGATTTGGTCTTGTCATCCTGTGAGCTCTTTCGGTCGTCAGTTAGTAAACGGGGTTTCCATCTGGCATTGATCTTGCACAGCTTAATATAATTCTTTAAGAAACGATCACTGTGTGCTAAATATAAGCCTGTCATTTTAGCTAACTGCCTGACAGTGTACCAAGGATTTGTCAAATTCGATCGATGATAAGCATTGTTACTGTTGTTACAGGGCGACCTGTGAGAGCAGCATCTTTAGGCTGCTGGTGTTCCAATTAAAAACAAGCAACCTTCATACATATAGTTATATATAACATTTGACCATCCCTATAGATACCACACACCTCACGGTGAGTATCTACCGGCTTTAAGAGAAGTAGAGACTTACCTTTGATATAGGCCATAATTTCAATTACGTTTTCAGCTCTCTTGCAAATCATTTTTGTAAAGAGTGTAACGAGTGCGCTACAAAACAATGTACGCTGCATCACGTCCAGTGTACTTACGAACAACAAACTGACAGGTACCGTGCTTCAGATGTCACACTATCACTACAAGGTAGATTTAAGCTGATTTAGAACAGTGTCTACGAAATATTGCGCAAATGACATCAATTTCAAAACACCCCTCGTATTTTAAAGGCAGAATAACACTTAACATCTTGCAAATTTTCCGAGAACTTCGTACAAGAAATAAATATATATCATTAAAATATGGTCTTTAATATGCATATATGCCAAATCTTAGCGTTCTACCTTGTGTATTGGCTTATATGTCGACGGATTTAAAACCCCATGATTTGTTGTCCCGGGGATAATATTTACAATAATGGAACATATGGGGTTTTAAATCCGTCGACATCCTAGCCAATACACAAGATAGAAAGCTATGATTTGGCATAGATTCAATTTAAAGGCCATATTTTCATAATACATATTTATTTTGTACGAAGTTCTCGGAAAATTTGTATGATTTTAAGTGCCATTCCCCCTTTAAAAAACGACTCGATGCACTTAGATCGTCAATAAAATAAAATCGGACAACAATATAATATATTGAACCATCTTTATCGTTAACATGCGGTAAGATGAATTTAAAAAAAATATCTAGATATGTACCAATATGCGTTAGTTCTTGTCGGAGGAACGACCGGGTTTGCATCTTTGTTGGGTGAGAAAAATATCAAAAGTGTAACATGAATAAGCCATAGTTACGTTGTTCTGTTGCCCAAAATATGTAACTTAATTACCCATTCCACTTGTAAAACAGGATAAAAGCATGTTTTGTATATCTTGTCAAGTCGGCCAGAAGACTGTCAAGATAGCGAAAAACTAATTCATCATCGCTCATTTGACTGCTAGAAATGCACAACGAATCTTAGATTAGTTGCGGCAAAAATCACAGGATGTACAGATTGAAAGGATACAATTACGCGTATCGCTTTTTGCTTATAGAAAAGTCGATATATAAACGCACACAAACGATGTACATGTAAGTCACACTTACAACCCATCTTGTAGATCTTTGTTATTTTTTTCTTGAACGAATTGATAGAAAACGTTCAAGTCTTGGAGTTGGACCCACTTTTACCTAAATAACGGTCTTATTACTTTTCACGTGTATATCTTGGCTTGAATATCGCCTGAAAGATCATAAGGTTATTATCCTGTCGCAAGCGCAATCTTTAATATTGGATCAAAGTGACAAACACTTTTTAGCTGCATGAAAGTTACACCATAATTGCAGCTGTTCATAAAAATACAGATTCAATTATGATGTTTTAACATAGCATGCAAACTACGACCACCTGCTTTTAGAACACTACATTTTACAAGTATTTTCTTTGTGACTTCCCAAACCGTTATCTCAGGACGAATGAGAATTTAATTCATCTTGAGTTGTGTGCATAAAGTTCACCCAATTATATTCCCTTCCAAAATGCCCGAGTTAATTTTTGTGGACTGTACATATTGTTTGCTGTTGTTTGTTGTGTTTTGCTTGTTCAAAGTAATATAATTTATTTTTATGTACATTTTTATATATGAATCATTAAAAAGCATCATTGGGTTTGCCTTGACACAGTTTGTTCGAAAATTGATTTCGCGGGTTGAACCAATCTTCAGAGAATTCAAGCGAATAGAATGAAAAATACAAAAGTAAAGTTTTCCCAGGACGAAAGTGGCGAGGAACTTTAAGTGGTTCCGTGGGAGTAACTTATATTATAAACGATTTATCGCGGGTCTCGGTAGACTTGCCGATCTAACTAAATGGCTATTATTTATCACAACTATAAAGGAAATATACTTAAAACAAATAGTTGAGCGCCACCAGGTTTTAGACAGAAGTTTTTCAAAAGCAATGGACCTGCATTTATGTAAAACTGTAGATATGTAAATAGTTTCAAGTTTCAAGTTTTATTCCAAGTACATATAGGCCACCGGCCCATTATACATAATGATTTACAAAGTTTAACATTTACTTAACAGAGTTGCGTATGAATTAACACAGATAATCATATACAATGCATCTATAGCTCACGATAATTGACCCGGCAGAGCAGCAAAAAAAAAGCTGGGATGCCCTGCCAGGTCATTCATCATGAGCTATACTTGTTAAGGATCGGACTAATTTTAGACTGGGTTAAATTTAGGTCCATGTTACGACAAATTTTCAGACTCATCCAACTGTAATAGTTTATATACAAATATTGCGACTTTCTTTAATACAAATTCATTCGTGCTTGACATGGTGTGATATAGATCCTGCCTTGTTGGGTTTCCCCTATACCAGTTATACAGATAGTGGGTTCTTAATGTATTAAAACGATAGCATTGGAAAAATACATGGAATTCGTCCTCTAAACAGGTCAAATTATAATTATCAAAACAAAATGTACAGATTCTATCTTCTCTGACAATTCCCAGGTGACGTCCAACTTCAATGTTCAATTTATGGCTGCTACATCTAAATCTTGCTAGCTGTTTTCTCAATTGGTAAGATAGGTCCATACACAGATATTTTTCTGGCGTAAGAAGTGATTTGAATTCTTTATAAAACAGACATCTATTAGAGTTATGTATTTTATCATTCCAGTTTTGTAGAGCACAGTCTTTCACACGTGTAGAAAATGTAGAAAGGAACATATTTAGATCTCCGATTTCTTGGGTCAGCCAAACAATTCCAAACCCATAGGAGTATAGCAATTGTTTGACTGATGAAGCCCAAGTTTTTCGTCCTATGTCATCTAATCTTTTAATCATTTGATAGCAATTCGCGGGGTATCGATGATTTGGCATTTGAATTAGTTTTATCCAGTATTTTATTACTTTACAGTGATATTCTACATATAAAGGTAATCTCATATTGAGTTCAATGTTGAAACTTGTACAATTATTGACTTGACAAATTCACAGCAATACAAGGGCTGTGATATACTTGTATTTAATTGACTTTGCACCTTGAAATATAACGGGCGTTTTTTACCAATATTTCAAATGTGAAAAAGGTATTGTCACAGCAGGCGTACGGTGCTGTCTAGTAAAAAAAATTGATTTATGAGTCAGATAAAACATTTGAGATTACTTCACGGCATATCGGAGTCAGTAGCGTGTGTACGATCCGTGAGCGTTGATCACTGAACGCATCCTCATCGACATACCATGGACCATGATGACGCGTATAGTTTGCTGCCACTCCTGGGGCGCGTTCTTTTTGAGCGAGATATTTTCAGATATCTTGAAATTTCTTTAGATGTTTTAAGATAAATCGTTCTTTAGAGCAAGATTTTAAGCCGCTCAACGGGGTCGTCATTACTCTATATTTCTTGTGGAACACCTTTGTCAATTCTGTAGTATCATTGCGAAAAAAGCTTGACCGCGTTGTTCCGAATACTCTATCATTTAAAAAACCATGGTGTTCCGAATATTCCATGCTTTATACAAATGTTGTCATCATGACTTCGGTCAAAATCTCGATCTTAAAAACGCTTTATCTATAGCATCTTAATCTTCCAACTTCTGTACAAGAGAGTCTCTCCGACGTATACGGCTACATGTACTAACAATGCATAACAGATATTCTATCAAGTTAAGATTGGGACTACAAGCATGCCTTGGAATATGACCGTGATTGCTTTACGTTGCATGGCGTCTGTCACGACTCTTGCTCTGTTGTGTCCGGCGTTTTCATCCATGTACAGTTGTACACTGATCTTGGTCGAATAGGGTGATTGTCAAAATGTGGAATTACCACAGGACAAAGGATGTTTTCACAATAATTTTTGCCAGTTAATGTTCCTTCGAACTCTTACTAGTTCAACTTTACACCCGTAGGAGACATAATTTAATATCATAGCGCAATCCACGTCAACCTACTTCGACGTGCATTAGAGCAAATCGGCTGTTACGTTTCCTCAAAAAACGAAATCTGCCATCAGTAACAGGCAACAACATCCTGCACTCGCCTGACCAATGGATCCGACGCCATGGTGTCAATTTCCAACGTGCCCTCGCTACACCAAGTTAGACATCCATTGATGTGTGTTTCTGTTGTAACTTGGCGTGTTTGATGGGTCTACGTTGTCCATTAGTAGAGGCGCACTAGAAAAGGGAAGACGCCTTATGCGACACAGGAGCACTCTTTCATCATGTATAGACGTTACTCTATGGCTTACAGATCTGACACGATCCTTAGCATCCTTTGTATATGCGTGTTTTTGTACCAAACCTGTCATGACACTGGTGGTACCCCAGTTGTCTGGCATTAGTTCTAGAAGACATTCCCAAATTTCGCATTCCAATCATTCGCCATCTTTTGTTTGTAAACACTCGTCGTATTTTCGTTACTGAATTTCAGAGCGAAATGTAATCGAATCCTCGAGTTCCAAGACGTTACTGTCTCCGGGAGAAAAGTTGATTTTCTAATTTGCACGGCTCCTCACTTTGCATCCACTGCTGGATCTGCATGTGTACCCGAAAGATTTTGAATCAATAGCTAGGAGGTTGCTAGATAGCCGTATGGCAACACAAATTCATTATAGCATACACTTTTTAAGATTTAGGTAGGGATTCACATTATAGTCTACCTAAATCTCACCCAAAATGTGACTTGTGTAGGAACTTTTTGTTAATGCTCGACCTCCATGCTTAAATGAAACTTCGATACGTATGGAAGATCACTAGGGTGGAGGTCACATGATGGAGGTCATTTTAAGGTCACTACAAGGTCAAAGGTCAACTAAGTGCAAAAATCAATGGTATAGCTAGAAAATCCACCGTAACTCACTTAGTTCTTAGTTTAGACTAACAATTTTGGTATCAAAATGAAGCTGGGACATCAATCTTTAATTTGAGATATAGATATGCAAATCAGCTAATTTGCATATGTTAGATTTTGAAGAATTAATAAGAAAGTTTGAAGATTTTTTTGTCATTTTTTATAGAATACAGTTGGAACATAAGCTATAACTCAATAAGTTTGTGGTGTAGATTCACGAACTGGGTACCAAAATGAAGCCCAAACTTCTGCCATCAAGTAAAGTTTTGCAAAATAGCTAAATTACGTATGTATTATTTTTAATCAATATTCTAATTAATTGATGTAAATATCGCCAATTTGTGAATATTTGATACACACGGCGATCGGACTTAGAGAAATCATGAGAAAATTCGTTAAAAATCAACCATTGGGCCAATTTGAACCAAACTTTTTGTGAATGTTCTTTGAGTAATCCTTTTGATTATTTGTTATCAAAAATTTAATTTGTCAAAAAAGTGGGCGTGGCAGGGTGGGGCTGATAGGATTTTGAGAAATCAAAGTAAATTCTTTAAAAAATCTACCATTGAACCAATTTGAACCAAACTTGGCATGACTGTTCTTTGAGTGATCCTTCTGAACGTTTTAGAATAAAAATTTGATTTATGATCAAATGTGGGCGTGGCATGGTGGGGCGGGGCTTATCGGACTTCGACAAATCATAAGAAAATTCTTTAAAATTCAACCGTTTGGCAAATTTGAACCAAACATGACGTGAATGTTCTTTGAGTTACATTTTTGAACAATTGTTATCAAATTGTTTGATTCATCAAAAAATGTGAACCTGGCAGGGTAGGGACATTTTCAACTTGGCGAAATAATGAAATAATTTTTTAAAAATCAACCATTTTGCTGATTTATACCCAACTTTGCTGGATCGATTTTAACAAAATTGTAACCAAATTGATAATGATTGGAACAGAAAGTACTTAGTTATAAGCCATTGCCTTTGACAATATTTGAATTTTCACTTACGCCATCTTGGTTAAAGTGAGCGATTTAGGAACATCATTGTCCTCTTGTTAAGAATATAGCAGGAAAACAGTTTTAGTTCACAAAGTTGGTGGTGTACACTAACAATTTGAAATTGTTGTTTCAAAATAAAGGCTACATATCCATACTTAATTTAAGTTAAGCTTGCAATTTCAAGCTTACCATCATTTCCAAGATTTCTCATATCTTTTTTTTTAAATCATGATGAAATTTCACAAAAATAATATTTTCTATATTCTAATATATTCTATACATATATTGCTTTAAAGATTTATGGAAGGGTTAAACCATATTGTATATTCATAACTTCCAGTCACAAACAGAATTAAGCATTTTGATACCATTTTACAGAATCAGATCGAACTACAGTATGCAAGACGGTGTGTTTTCCATGGAAACGCATCTTTTAAAAAGCTGGTTGAGGGGTGTAGCTGGAGAAACAGCAATATCAACATTGGTGTCATTCATAATTATTAAGGTCAACTATCAGGGTCAGATAAATATTCCTCAAAAGGAATCACTTATGCCAAGGGTAGACGCTGCTCCTTGATTATATAGTTGATTTAAGTCTTCCTTTAACAATAGACAAAGCTGCAAATTGTGCTCATATTTTTATCGAAGGAAAAATGCCAAAATTCATTTCAATCACGATTTCTTGACATTTAGCTGTCAAAGTGACGCATTAGGTGATCATGAATTTGTTCATCATGGATTTCCCTGGGATGTTCGGCATGCCTCAACTACTTGTCTCTCTTAAACTCACTAGCCATTGACAGTACCTGTCTCTGCAAAAAAAGTTTGTCGTTTTGCATACAAGTGCTTTGGTACTCAACATTTTTAGCCTATCTTCTCTACCTCATCTTATTGAACATTTGATTGTCGCGGGGCTGGTCTACTATCATCTAAAGGGCTGGTATCTTGTCATTTAAAAGAAAAGCATTAAGAATTTGGTAAGATTTGCATTATCTTTCTATACTATACTATTCCAGCCTGGTTTGGAGCGTCTTTGTATGGACATGCTTTTATCAAAGTACTTCCTAGTGACAAACATACATTCTCTTATCACTATGTTTTGTTTCCAAAGCAAGAATTGAGCCTCTAAAGTCTTTATATGCTCCTCAGAAGCTTCTCCAGATACCCAGTATCACTCAATGATTGACTTCTGTTTGAATTTGGATTTTTTGTTACACCCATGTCTAATTTCATACTGGATTTTGTATATGCAAGAAAGTCCAAAGTCTCTTTTTGGATAGATCAAAGTCCACCTTGCATTAACATGGATTAAGATTCTTTTCGGCAGATGTTTTTTATCTTGCATAGAGATAAACAACATAGTCCAATATCATGTGGTCGTTTATTCAATAGTGACCTACAAGTCAAAGCTCATCAATAAACAGCAAATCTAAATGACAGCTAATGGTTTCTTCATCCACCAGTTTGTGTCATATTCCACGAGTGTTTGAATCATTATTTTCTAACGAGTATGTGATTAGAATTACCAACATACCATAATCATTTTAGCTTGTTAATCCTAAAAGATGAGAAATTAAAGGCAATCATAAATGTTCACATTAACTTGTTCAGACAGATGGGCAGATATAAAGTACAAAACTACCAAAGTCTGATTTTGGGCAGTATAACATGATTATACAGTGTCATTAAGTCTTTCCAAGAAACAAAATAATTTCATGAAACATGAATATTCTCAGAAAAGGACAGCTTTGTTTTCAACTGCAGGGTCCTCCGCGTGTGAGTTATATCTGTTTCTCTAGCAATATCCCATTAAACAACTTTTTTCAAAGATATGTTTCTATGGAAACCACACTCTGTTGCATATTGAAGTTCAATCTGATTCTGGAAAAAATAGACTTCAAAATGCTTATTAGCTCGACTTTTCGAAGAAAATGAGAGCTTATACTGTCACCCGGGCGTCGGCGTCGGCGTTGCAACAAAGGTTAAAGTTTTTTTAAACATCAATAACTTCCATACTATCAGAGGAATTCAACTCTAACTTGGAATATTTATTCACCATCACACCCTCTACCTGACTACCAGGGCCCATGACCCTGGCTCCACTATATTTGGAGTTATGCCCCCTTTATACTAAGCAACTTAGAAAGTCGAGCGCGCTGTCTTCGGACAGCTCTTGTTTTTTGTGTTGGACAGGAAGTTGTACGTCCATATACCACAGGATTTAGTATTTGCAAGATGATTGAAGCGCTGTATATATCTAATATTCCCAAAATTGTGATGTGTTCATCATAATTCTAAAAATCCATAAAAAACATTAAAATCGTCCTCATGCAGATAAGCTTATTTGCAAACTTGAAGTTAAGTATGGATGTCTAGGTTTTATTCATACCAAATTTGTTTGTGTACACCAAGTTAGTAAACGTTATATAGGGAACAAAAACAAAGAAAATTTCATCAAAATTTCCCATTAACTTATAAAAATTATGCATTTGCATATTAGTTGATTTGCATAACTAATACCGAAAAATAAAGATAAATGCTTTAATTTGATACCAAAATTGTTAATCTATACCAAAAACGTATTAAAAGTGAGCTATATCTGATATTCCCATTGTACTCTAAAAATTGACGATAATTTCATCAATAATTCTTATAATATAAATTCTGCAGTCATGCATTTGCAAATAAGATCATTTGCATAACAATTCTGACAAATAAAGACGGATATGTTAGCTTCAATTTAAAACACTATCTGTCTAAACCCAGGATTAAGTGAACTATAGCCGTGTATCACACTATACTCCAAAATACTTTTACAAGATATGTTACCATGGAAGCCACACCCTCTACGATACTGTAATTCAATCGGTATATTCTGTTTTTATTCGGGAGACAGGGCGGAGCCTATAAACGGTTCATTACATTTAAGCGTGAGGAGAAACAGCCTTCTCGATTTGCGGTAAATCGTCGGTATTATTGCGAAACATTATAACTACAGCGTTAATCAAGCTGTAGTTACGAGGTTTTATAACAACACATTTAACAATTGCACATTCTTTCAATTTCGAAACGTATTCATTCTCGTGCCGCACGTTTTTCTCTTATATCAACCAAGATATCGAGAAGAAAACTCGTCGAATAACCTCTTTGCTAAGCCACACCCTGTGAGGTGAATAAAAACGGAATATACATATATTAAAATATGCATAATATTATTGGACGCTTAACATATAAATTATGATTAAATCAATCCACAAATAGTCCATGAGCCAGGACCCGAATTTTGGCCGATTGGTACCACTCGGAGGGAGTAATTCTTTTTGTACTTTTTGATTAGTCTGATATCTGTACTTCATGTTTCAGTATGATAGCAATCTCAGATCGGTAGCTTATGCCCCGAAAAACGCTTGTTTTGAAGGGCACCCTTTACACACAAAATTTCCCTTTTTTCTCTGGTGGTCTCAAACTTACATTGGTCCTGGCGTTTACACCAACTTTAATGCAAATTTCTTTATCCATAGCTTAGATAAAGAATAGAAGAGCATATTGTGAGGATTTACGGAAGCCTAAAATGCCATTTATTGCATGATTTTAATGTACACAGAGAACTAGTTACACATAATACGAATTTTCAGAAAAAAAGATAAATAATAGTGCTTTTGGACAAGCAAAGTCAGATTTCTGATCTAAATGGACTATGATTAGCATTTTGATATCATGCTATGTTAAATATACACATAAAATCAAACAATATGTGTAACAATGTGGACTTTATTGACACTGATTCCTTACACTACCAGACAGACACAAAACATGCACACTTATAAAACACAGCTCATTCCTTTAAAATATATTTTAACTAACCCAAACTATGAAAAGATCAATCATGACAACTTACACTTGTTTAACGGTACACATGTAGAAAAGGGCACCTATTTTAGAGTGTACACAGAGAAGCAGAACATTGTGTGTGTGTGTGTGGGGGGGGGGGGTAAAAGTCGTATATGTTGTATTTATGATTCTGGTTTGTGCGCGAATGAGCGAATTACAATAAACACGATGTTTAAATAAAATCATGCTTGCACTATCAAAAAGTTAATGTGACACATGTCTAAACATATTCGCATCCATTATTAATTGACGAAAAATATTTTCCAAGTGTAGTTGATTCTTGCACAAAGACAGATACATGTACTTAATACTGCTATATAATGTATATGATTCTTTTTGGGATATCAGATGGTCATTTTTCTATGTAAAGTATTTCGAGTGAACAACATAACCCTTACAAATAAGTAGGTCTCCTAGACGCCCCCTTCGTCATGATATGCAGTCAAAGAACATTCAAAATGCCTTTTTATGGTATATTTGTACAATGAATATAAGTACAATATCGTATGCATAATGTTAACATACCATAAAATTAACTGCTAAAAACCCATGTATTTTAGTTTCTGTGATTTAAAAAGTTTTTGCGCTTGTTTCGATCTGATATGAAAAACTTTTCTTGAAATAAAAATGAAAGCGAACCTGATTGAAATTCTCGTTATTGTACAACATCTTGTCCATAGGAAAATTCTGTTTGTCATTTTGTAAGTTATTGACTTGTTTTTGAAAATAGGAGAGGAAATTTGAAATTATGTCGCTAGCATCGATATACAATTTGATAACGCATTATTCAATCAAAATTAGTTCTGCGTCAATATAGCGTAGATATTTCTTTTGGGCTTGCAACTGAACAGAACATTGTATATACAAACTATTAAGAAAGCTGCGTCGGTCACTACGATTGTCCTTCTGTACAAAGAGAATAAATTTATACACGAGAAATTGCACTAAAACTGTCCTGGAACTTATCATTGGTATAGAAACATACCTAGCCATATTTTAATATATTGTTATTAAATGAATATGATATATATACCTATTGACGTAGGTGTATCAATTAAGATATATAAGATACTAGATATAAGACAGTAGAAAAGAAATACTTATGAATTAAAAAAGAAAGCAATGTGTAGAATAAATGGTAAAACAAGACACATAATGGAATATATCGACACAAAAGCTGCTTTAAAGATATCACTATGTTTATGCAATCAGGGAAGAAATATACGATATTACCAATATTAGAGTATATATCTAGTCAAGTTGTACATTTTTGTGCATGATGGATCCACAATATACATAGACAAATTATGATTGAACGATATGAAATAATAACACAAAAAGTAAAATTGGTATTTTGGAATCAAAATAAATTTAGTGAATTGTTATAAAAAACATTTTACAACAGTTTTGAAAATAAGTTATTAAGCATATCACATTTACAATACAACCAGACAGACATGTTGACAGAACTTGAGGTGTAAGATGTCTGTCTGATATGCATGATAGCGAATATGTTTTGTCATTCTTGAGCACTTCACTGTTATGGAGAATAAGTCATAATTAATGACTACAGTCAGAGGTTAATTTCTTTGTAAAGGTGAAAACATGTGAGGCAACATTATCCAAATACTAGTGGTCTTACCTACATGTATATTAACTCGTATGGTTTACCAGATATAAAAGTTTTCAACGTACACTATCAAACTCATCATCATTTTTTATCGATTCTCTAGACAGATACAATGTAGAAATCAAGAATTAGCTGCTCACATTCCATAGGTTAAATCGGTTAAATCGGTTTTAGAAGTCTAGAGGGGTTTCAGCAGGTTGTGTAAAAGACATTTTCCCAAAATATCAAAACGTTTGATTCGAATATTTTTTGTAATGTAATATTATTTGGACAAATTGTCCTTTGAATCAAGATCAAAATTATTTTCAATGATCTGATGAGGTAATGTTAGTACACAAATACCAAGCAGTGGTGAAAAGGCGAATTCTTAGAGCAGAATAAGATCTAATTTCTACAAATTAGGGACACTCCAAACTTATGAACGATACTGTAATCTAACTCTGATAAAACCAACATAGTGACTCATAACCACATTGTGAAATGTGACGTTGCTTGCAAATGTTATAAATCAGGCATTAGTTCATGTCCAATTACCTATGATAATGAGATTTTCTGCATATCACAGCTATATAGACAACGAGTCGTATGGAACTTTGGAATTAATGTACTTATCATACCAGTGTAAGTTTCTTGTTTTGAAAAATTTAATCATGTGTAAAAGAAACCGAGAAACAACTCAAAATTTCCATTCTATCCCCACTGATGGAAATCACACTATTAGTGAAAAGGTAATGGCAATTGCTTCTATTATTCTAAATGCAAGTTTTTAATTTTTATAAATCTTTTGGAAGATAAATATGAATCTAGCTGATCATTCATTCAAAATATCTGTAATTGTCTAAAGGAAAGTGTAGAACAAATAAAGACAAAAAGTGTGAAAAAATATGATAATGTGACTACTGTTAAGACGTGGCGGATTGCACAAGCTGGCTCTTGTAAACGCAACGCCGAATACTTTGATCATATTCTGGGCGGTTCAATTACACGTTATCAAACATTTTGCCATCTCTTTGTTGTAAACAGTGTTTTATGATGATGGTTATGATTATTATAAGTTGGACACAGAGGCTACCTTTATGGATAGAATCTTACATTTCAGGATGTAGGTAATTTATTTAAGGAAATATTTGTTTAGACAATCAAAATAACAGATGCTGTTTTCAAAATTTACAATTCAATATACTTTAGAAATGAGAATCTGGATTTTAGAACTGTTTGACTAGTGTAGAATTAAAACAAGAATTTGGGGTTAGGGGGCGGATTCGGTGCAGTGGTAACGCACTGGACTTGTAACACAGGAGTCGCTGGTTCGATCCCCGCCTTTCCAGTCTTTCGGATGAGACTTTAAACCGAGGTCCCGTCTCCGTATGACCTTAGCATTTGAGTGGGACGTAAAACCCCATTAGTCTTAGCTGTTAAATAAATAATTCATGCCATACCTACAAGAACTCATATCCATATGAACAATACTTTTCAATGTATTTGTACGTCAAAGGTATCGCCATGTAGGAGATACATTTTATTTTGATCAAAAATAAAAATAGTAATTTAAATAGGTTAGTGGTCTTGTAGTCATGTACATGTATATTACTTTGGTATGGCATGCATTGTAAGAAGAATATCAAATTAACCACATACATCCACCATGCGATCTTTGAGAAGGATGAATCTTTCTGTTGTTATAATCTAACGTTTGATATGCAGGACATCTTGTCGCTATGTTCAGTTTAGAGATAACTATTTCATTTCTTCTATGTAATTAAGAAAAATTCGTCAGCGGGACGCATATAGGCCTACACTCTAAAGAGAGAGTCTGTTACAAAAGGCATTAAGCCAACGGCAGGTATAAGTAAGGAACCATAGGCTGGATAAGAATCATGAACTTCACAACGAGTAAATACAATTTATATATTTATTTGTGCTTTTGAAACTGCAGAAGAAGTATGACAAACATTACTTCATCTACATCCAGACATAGACGGTCTAATAGACGACAATGTGATACATTGCAACACCAATCTCATATAATTACCGGGCTTTTAAAACTGACTTACTTTCGATGAATGTATTTCTCTTAGCATGCGATGTAGACCTACATCTACGAATATTTTTTATGATAACTTATGGGACATTGTTTCAAATACCTTTACATTCATACATAGTCACTGTCACAAGATATCTCAAAGTAATATACAAAATTACACAGTAAGTGTATCTACATTTTTTCTAGCTTAACAAGGAAAACATTCCCTGTGTACACTTTGAATATCGTCGTTTCGCCAGAAACCAACTATCTAATTCTTGGAAAATCACCATTTTCATTTTTGAAAAATACATTTAGTAAATATTAAAGTCATATTTCAATCTTAAACAAAATTGCAACTAAAATCGAATAAGGCATATATTCTATGCATAAAGCCATACGTACATTGACTCTGCATGCATATTATATTAGGTTGTGTTAAGATGATATACATGATGTATATGAAGAGCCGTATATCATACGAAGCAAGTTCGTATACTTGATAACATAAAATTAGCAGCAAGACATTTAGTATCAATGTATATGCCGGTTTTATCTGGGTTGATTTTTTCTTTAGTTTTTGATGCTTTGTAGTTGAGTCAGTCATTTCCAAATAGTCACGAACCATACATTTTTTACAAATATATATATGTTGCAGATAGCCTAAAGAATTTTTACTTTGCATTGATTCAGCTGAACTTGAAAGATTAGGCTATGGTAAGGAGTGAAAATTTAAGCGAGATCACTATTCTTTCAGTAGGCCTAGGCCTAATGTAAATTTTCCCTCTTCACATTTATTATATAAGATATATATGCACGAAAAAACTACCGAAGGCATAATCCTTCTCTTTTGGAATAAGAACACAACACTAGAGCCAGTTTAGCAACGGCTAGAAGGCTAAATACACATAGAATACAAGTTTTATTTATTAGGTACGAACATTTCCAGGGACGAATCGACATCTGTCATCTCAAATTGTGACTTATTCTTAGTGTTTTGAGACACGAATCTTGCATGAATCGATACATAGACATTTAAATTTATCTATTAATGCCCAAATATATAGAAAACATATAGTTTTGCGTACTAAAATTGAAAAATTCCAAAGAAAAATATGTGTATTACGTTTTGCGTAGGGGCCGCACATTGTTTTCTATATTGTAGCACAGGGGTGCCACATACCTGGGTAATGATACAATTAGACTATAAACTATTGTCATAATAAATTTTTGGCAGAGAAAATGGCCATGAAAGACCTTTCGGTAAATCATAAACCCCTAAAGGAATCACATGTACTTTTTTATTTGTGGATGCTTGAAAATTGGGTGGGTTCAGATATTGGCGATTTACTCATCATAAGCTACCAATTTCAGACTGCTATCATAGCAATTATCTAACTACATATACCAATCTATTCAGAAAGTGTAATTAGAATTACTCCCTCCAAGTGGTACCAAAAAGTTGTCTGGCTCATGGACTAAAAGCTTTCCAGTAACATGAGCGAAAATGGCAATTTTGTCAGATACAAAAGAATATAACTACGGAATTTTTCTTCCGATCAAGCTAAAGGTAAAACTGTTCTTGCATAATCAGTTTGGTTACAATTTTGTTAAAATCTTTTCAGCAAAGTGGGTTATAAATCAGCACAACGGTTAATTTTTAAAGAATTATTTCATTATTTCGCCAAGTTGAAAATGTCCCCAAAATGCTACGTCCACATATGTTGATGAATCAAACAATTTGTTAACAAATGTTCAAAGGTGTCATCCAAAGAATATTCACAGCAAGTTTGGTTCAAATTGACCCTATGGTTGAATTTTAAAGAATTTTCTTATGATTTGTCCAAGTCTGATAAGCCCCGCCCTGCCACACCCACATTTTTTACCAATCACAATTTTGTTTAAAATGTTCAAAAATGTCACACAAAGGACTTTCATGCCAAGTTTGGTTCAAATTGGTCCAATGGTAGATTTTTAAGAATTTTCTTGTGATTTCTCTATGTCTGATAAGCCCTGCCTGCCACGCCCACTTTTTTTTTTGACAAATCGAAATTTTGATAACAAATAATCAAAAGGGTCACTCAAAGAACATTCACACCAAGTTTAGTTCAAATTGGACCATTGGTTGATTTTTAAAGAACTTTCTCATGATTTCTCTAAGTCCGATCGCCGTGTGTATCAAATATTCACAAGTTGGCGATATTTTCATCAATTAATTAGAATATTGATTAAAAATCATACATACGTAATTTAGCTATTTTGCATAACTTAACTTGAGGACAGAAGGTTACATTTTGGTACCCATTTTGTGAATCTACACCACAAACTTATTGAGTTATAGCTTATGTTCCAACTGTATTCTATAAAAAATGACAAAAAAATCTTCAAAATTTCTGATTAAATCTTCAAAATCTTACATATGCAAATTAGCTGATTTGCATATCTATATCTCAAATTAAAGATTGATGTCCCAGCTTCATTTTGATACCAAAATTGTTAGCCTAAACTAAGAACTGAGTGAGTTACGGTGGATTTTCTAGCTATACCATTGATTTTTGCACTTAGTTGACCTTTGACCTTGTAGTGACCTTAAAATGACCTCCATCATGTGACCTCCACCCTAGTTATCTTCCATACGTATCGAAGTTTCATTTAAGCATGGAGGTCGAGCATTAACAAAATGTTCCTACACACGTGTTTTCTAGCGCCTTATTTCTATAATTTAGGTAGACTATTATACATTATTTAAGATTTAGGTAGAAATTCCATAAAGTTAGGGGTGCTTAACTTTTTTGTTTTTGGTATATATAAGTACAAATACATTATATCTTACTTTATTCTATATTTGATCATAGATGGAATCCGCTTCATTGGAGAATTCAATCCATGTGTTTTTTATATATTTTTTCTTTTTCTATTCTTCTTAAAATGTCGATCGATTCATGATAAATATGGCATTGAAAAATAATCATTTTGGTCATTTTACTTGTGTATTTCCTGGAAATAACAATATAATCATATGTCATGTATCATAAGAAAACGATCGAAAACGATAATAACATATATGTGAATTTGTGGCCCTAAAAGTATTTTAGATTAGGAAAGGCTCCCCGCTAAATATCCACCAAAATTGATAATCGCATACATTTATATTAATCGAGATTGTTGTTGTCACACTAATATTTGTTCAAATATGAAAAAGTGCGTGGGGTATAGAAATTGATGAAGTCATTTTCACATGGTTCTTGGCATGTGTTAGACAAGAACATTTGTTCCCACAGCTCCCATTGAGAATCATACCGTTTATGTAATCATGAGGAATATATTACACCGTTAATATCCCTCGCATGTGACTTCTTATCGTTAAGATTTCTAATTTGTGCTAAATGATATTTAGGTTCGTGTGTCCTAATTTGTCCTCGACTATGGCATTGTTAAATTCCTATTGTCAGCATAAAGCAGTAATCTTTGAGGCTGATTAAACAATGAATGGATCATTAGGCGCTTGACCTGCTAATTCAGTCACATATAAACTACATGTATATTGAACAGCAACTCTGTGATGTGGGCCTACAGCTATGCGTTAGCTCTTTACAGTGAGCAAACTTTCCAGTAAACTGTGTCGCTGATTAAAACAAGAGATGTTATAAAACATATCGTCGGTGTCAATGCAAAACCTCGTATGTCGATCCTTGCGATTTTCAAAGTACAAACTTGTGTGCCCAGTTACAGACAATTCTTGCAAGTTTTGAGAAGTTTACTGATCAGTATTGATGGCGAATTATGTGTGAACAATATGTCCAAATTTCAAGAAAAACATTTCAGTTAGGGAAAAGTTATTACACTGTTTTTCATCCCCTTTGAAATTTTCAAAAATCGAGATACGAGGTTTTGCATTTACAACGACGATATATGCCCCCTCAAGGGTCTACCTCTGATGTAGGTCAAACTCGGAGGTCAAGTTCAAAAGGTCAAAGGTCATGATCAAATGTGAAAGGTCTTGGTAGGAGGTGTCTTTGTGTGAAATATCAAGGCTGTAGGTGTAAAAGGACATAAGATATAGGCCAGGTTAAAGATTTTTAAAAGTAGGCCAAACTCCAAAGTCAAGGTCACAAAGGCCAAGGCCATGGTCAAATGTGAAAGGTCTTGGTAGGAGGTGTCCATATGTAAAGAATCGAGGCTGTATAGAAGACATGAGATATAGGCCAGGTTAAAGCATTTTACTAGTAGATCAAACCCCAAGGTCGAGGTCCAAGGTCATGGTCAAAAGTGAAATGTCTTGATGGGAAGTGACCATATGTAAAATATCAAGGCTGTATGTGTTAAAGGACATGAAATATAGGCCAGGTTAAAGTATTTTAAAAGTAGGTCAAACATCAAGGTCAAGGTCACAAGGTCCAAGGTCATGATCAAATGTGAAAGGTCTTGGTCGTAGGTGTCCATGTGTCAAATATCAAGGCTGTATGTGTGAAAGGATAGGAAATGTAGGCCAGGTTAAAGTATTTTAAAAGTAGGTCAAACATCAAGGTCGAGGTCACAAGGTCCAAGGTCATGGTCACATGTGAAAGGTCTTGGTAGGATGTGTCTCTGAGTGAAATATTAAGGCTGTATGTGTAAAAGGACGTTAGATATAGATAAAGTAGGTCAAACTCCAAGGTCACAAGGTCCAAGGTCATAGTTATATGTGATAGGTCATGGTCGGAGGTGTCCATGTGTCATATATCAAGGCTGTATGTGTAAAAATACATGATGTATCACCTAGGTTAAAGTTTTTAAAAGTAGGTCAAACGCAAAGGTCAAGGTCACAAGGTCCAAGGTCATGGTCAAATATGAAAGGTCTTGGTAGGAGGTGTCCATGTCTGAAATATCAAGGCTGTTAGTGTAATAGGTCATGAGATATAGGCCTGGTTTAATTTTTTCAAAGTAGGTCAACTCAAAGGTCAAGGTCACAAGGTCCAAGGTCTTGGTCAAATTTGAACGATGTTGATAGGAGGTATCCATGTGTGAGATATCAATGCTGTATGTGTAAAAGGACATGAGATATAGGCCAGGTTAAGAATTAAGTGTGAAAATCAACAAAGGGCAATAACTCCAAAAATGTGATCGACAGAGTTACGGTTCTTGTGCACAGCACCTCTCCATAATGAGATCTATCGACATGTAAGGTTTCATGATTCTACCTTATATACTTTTTGAGTTATGCTCTGCACATCTCCATAATGGGATCTATTCTCCTGTAAAGTTTAAAGATACATATTTACTGTTACTTACTTATTTCCGGGGTAATTTGCTAAAAAAATAACTGTGTATAATTAAAATATAGCCTTTAAAATTTTCTCTAAGCAAATTTTCAGCTCTGTCTGATCTGTATTGGCTTAGATTACGACGGATTTAACCCAATATCACATCATTTCGTAAACACTATCAACCCACTTTGAATACGAGGGGCGTTCAATTAAAAGTGGTACTAATGGTCCACCATACCTCACAATTCTATAGAACTAGTGGTGCTTGCGGCTATTTGACGGGAAAATTACTGTCTATACTTGGTCAAAATTTGAGACAAATCCGTTAACTCTTTAAAAAGTTATTGAACTTTTAAGTTGGTTCAGTCGTATACACTGGCTATTTCGCTGTGTGCAAAATGTAAAACGAACTGAAGTAGGATGTACATATCTACATTAAAGGTCGCATAGGCTTGAAATATCTGCATCACATGTATATAATGAACTATATCAGAATCGTCGACATCGGAACGTTGCATATACGTCAATTTTTAGGATGATGATAAAAATTAAAATTGGTAAAACTGGCCTGAATGATGCACACCTCTCAGGCAATCCGGGTAGAGCTAGTACCAAAGCAAAGTTTGCTGAGGATTCCGACATGACCGAACAAGACGCATGGTTAAATGTGCAAGAAATAGCAGATAAAGTTGGTTTTTCATCGGGGACATGTTATACGATTTTGACGAAATGGTTGAAACACAGAATGGTTTATCCCCATTGGGTCCCCCACCTGCTGCCTAAAGGACAGAGAGCACCCCGTGCAAAATTCATTTTGAAATAATGCAATAAATGCAACAAATGTGGGCTTTCTGAGCTTTATTCATATGATTGAAAAATAATCTACTATTATGAGCACCAATTGCGTATAAATAGCAAGCAATGTTTGCGAAAAGATCAGACAAGGTCCGTAATAGCCAAAAAAAATAAAAGCGCGGGAAAAGTTTTGTACGCGGTAATTTTCAAATGTAACGGATGTATTCTTCAAATTACTGTTTCAAATAGTACCATTACCACCGGTCATTCATACAAGAATTGTATGTCGGCGAAAGTAAAGAAATATAACGAAGAGAGCAGGTCTAGGGCCGGCTAAAGAGGCATGTACCAAATCCATGTCAGCGGATCTGTCCACAGGTGTCATTTTGTCCAAGACTTCCTGAAAGAGACACATGCTGCACAGCGTATCCATCCACCCCTATAGCCGGGCTTAAGCCCGTGTGGCTTTTTTGTGTTCCCCATGATGACGAAAAAAGCCTCTGGTCGTCGGTATAGGCCTTCATGTTCCATATGCAGTGCAATTTACCAGTGTTTGCGGGGTGTTCCAAAAGAGGCCCATATATTGGCATATAAGTAACGGATCTCAAAACTTCAGAAGTGTGTGGGTGTCAAAGAGGATTACTTCGAAGGATTGAAGAAACTTAAAATTGAATTGCGACATAACTGTGGCTTATAGAACCCCAGTTCCATAATTAACTGAACGTCCCTCGTATGTTACACATTGTACATAATTTTACACCGCTGCATGATTATTGATTTATGTCATTTACTGTATGAATCGTGTATTCGTCTATAAACGGTGCGACTACATGCTAAAAGCCAACTTCTGTGGATCATTAGGGATTTAGGCCTGTGGATACTAATGTCCCTCTAATGATTCTACCTTACATGCTTTTTCAGTTTTGCTCCGGACAAGAATCAAGTTTGAAAATCAACAAAGGGCAATAACTCCAAAAATTGATCAGTGGAGTTACGGTTCTTGTGCACTGCACCTCTCCATAATGAGATCTATCCACCTATGAAGTTTCATGATACTACCTTTAATACTTTTTGAGTAATGCTCCGGACAAAGTTTGGACCGACCGAGCGACCGACCGACCTACCGACCGACAGACCTACCGACCGACCGACACTTGCAAAGCAATATACCCCCCATTTTCTTCAAAAGGGGGCATAACAATAGTTGTTTGATATATTCGCGAAATTATTATATTATTCAAAATTTAGATTATATATCAAAATTAAATCAGTTTTATAATAGCTCAACTGTTCGTTGTATATCAGACAAGATATCATAACGGTACGTCAATAGACAATTTCTACAGATTCCATGAAATAAGACTATATATCTGACCGGTTACCGCACGCCAGAGCGTCGCATAACGCACTTCACCGTGCATGATGACAGTTCAGTGAATATTGACTGTTTTTATAAAGGTCTTCCACAGCAGCTTTAAATGTCCACTGTCTACAGATCCACTGTTAAATGTTGCCGTTCACCGTTGAATCACTTAACAACATTTCCAGCAACGTTTGTACAGTTCGTCAGATGTTTCGATATACTGAACTATGAACTATGATTCGACTTCTGTGCCATCTTGGGAAGTTGAGTGTCTGGATCTTTCAATGCAGATATTTCTTTCTTAGTTTCGAAACCGCGTCTGTCAGTATTTATGATCTAAGCCAATCTAAGACATCGTTACCCTAAGACACATAACGCTTCAGAAAAGCACGGAGAGACTGACTCAATACGCTTATTCCTGTCAAACTCTCGTAGAAAACGAAGAGCTTAACGACCGGACCCTTTTGACATATTCAACTCGTGTTAATATACGATAAACCGCATAACTCG
This sequence comes from Fragum sueziense, assembly GCA_963680895.1. Taxonomy (NCBI): domain Eukaryota; kingdom Metazoa; phylum Mollusca; class Bivalvia; order Cardiida; family Cardiidae; genus Fragum; species Fragum sueziense. The sequence continues at coordinate 64,708,259 of OY804594.1, read as the reverse complement.
AAAAAGACTACCTTCTTGCAGTACACCGACCAATTTAAGTCAAAGTTTCTTATCACTAAATCACGGCCACCAATCCCTCTCATTCATTGCGAAATGCTATGAGCGAAATCTCAGAAGAGGGACTTCCGGCTATGAAGAAACGGGACCCATTTTGTGAATGTAAACACACTTTGTTACTTTAAATCGGTGATTTTGCCATTTTTTGGCTGATTCTCAAAAATCGGGGAATGCTATTCGATGGTGAGTATATTTAAACTTCTTTTGGAGTATGTCTCCTCGGCATGGTCTCACCGTGTTTGCTTCAAACTGCTTTGTCATGCGATCACAGTGCTGTGTTTTGAAGACATGTCAAAATTGATCGAAAAATTATGGTCTAAATACTACTATAATTCCCTTCTATACAGGTCCCATAAGCTTCGAATGCTTTATCTTATATATATATATATATCCGTTAAAATCCAATGACTGATTTTCTGATAGAGAGAAAAAGCTAAAAAAGTAATACGCTATGAGGAAGAGAGATCAGCTATGAATAAAGGGGACTAGATATGAAGAAGATATAATACGCTATGAATAAGAGCTCGGATATTCAAAGCGTCGGGTTTTGACTTAATTTTGCCTTTCCGCTATAATTTTCGCTCGGAAAGTGATACGAATTTATTGTTAATACTATCACATTGGGGATTGTAAGATCAATCTAATTTCCAAATTAGCCTAAGACTTTTCAGTATACAATGTGGTTATATTTGGAATGATGATATAATTATGTAAATAACATAGGCCTGCACATGCGGACGCAAATGTCATTGTAAACTATTTAGGCAAAACTTGGCAAACTGTATAAGAACCCTAACATTTTAATAATTTTAAGCCTACGCAAGATACATTGCATGTATTTTGATTGAAAACAGGTCTTATTTACATGTTTTTAGCGGCCAGTCGAGCTTTTGTCATTGCGTTGTGTCCATCATGCGTCCGTCGGTTATTTTTTTTTTCTTGTATGCACTCTAGAGGCCACATTTTTGTCCGATCAATTTGAAAGTTGGTCAGAATTAGGTTATTTCCTCTAAGACCCCCCCCACACACACACACACACGACAGCCTCCGGAAGTCGTCCTTAGAGGCAAAAGTCGAAATTTTTAAACGGAGAACGGTTGACCGTAAATCCAATAAAATAACCATCTTACCGGCTTTTAACGAATTCATTCAATTTTATCATTTTTGTTCCACTTAAAACTTGGCTTTATTACTGTATATTGATAGCCAGAACAGGGGCTTTAGCCCCCCTCCCCTCATTAAAAATGTTTCGAGTCCTACGCGCCTGTAAGTTACCGGTCGGCATTAAATACATGTTTAAGATGCATAACAATAAATATCGTTCTATCGTCTAGAATTTGATTTTTCAAATGGAAATTTGTAAAAAATATTGAAATTTCTGTCTTCAATTCTTCCTAAACGCATAACCATTCAGTATATGTGAGTGCCAAGAAAGAATTGTGAAGTCCGCGCTTCTTCATAGCTTGCTCCCTCTTATTCATAGCTACTCTCGCTTCTTCGAAGGCTTACTGCTCTTCTTCATTGCTTACTTGTTTTTCTCATAAATAAACAAAGGTTTTCAAAATCGTACGTGCGGAATACTAAAAGAGACCATAAAATAGTAAACTGAACATGTCTCATTCGAAAAATGCATATGATAGCGCCGTAGGAGTCGTTTATATGTCGTTTATGTGTCGTTTGGTTTGTAAACATAAGTGTGTGCACTCACTTCGAAAGTAATTGCAAGTTTACTCTGTAAGCTAGAACAAAGGGCTTTGGCAATATAACACATCATTCATTACCCCATCGAATAGCATTCCGCGATTTTTGAGATTCAACCCATAACTAGCAAAATAACCGATTTAAAGTAACAACGTGTGTTTACTTACTCAAAATGGGTCCCGTTTCTTCATAGCCGGTAGTCCCTCTTCTGAGATTTCGCTCATAGCATTTTGCAATGAATGAGAGGGATTGGTGGCTGTGTAAATGCTTGCCAGTACTATAGCTATAGAAAATCAAGATAATTTAATAGCCTTTTCTAAAACCAGACTTTTTTAGGTAAAAGTTAGTTATGGTGTTAAAACTGTGAGTCAAATATAGAGACTTGACCTAACTAGTGTTTTTAATTAGTACTTTCTTCAAGTCATGAAATTAGAAAAAAGGACGAAATATGCACAAGTCCCGCCTGTTATGAAATAACAAAAATACTTACGAACATTGGATTTCTTGCATCATATTTTCCCACGTGAACCTTACAAATTTTATTGGAATGCCGATAATTTGGTTTCAGGGTAATATTTCTGTAAAATTGGTTTCTTGGAGATCAGCAGACAATTAAATTAGATCACATAAAAAAAAACTAAATCAGACTCCGTGTAAAATCTGTCTAATGAAATAACGCTGAACGTCAAGAATCGACGTCGTCCGACAAAAGTCCTTATAAAATGGTACAATCTTCTGGTGTCGGTTGTAATTCTTCGCCTATACGTCATACGTTCTTTCGTATTGTAAAACGACCCTAAAATGTTCTTGTTGGGGAAAATGTTAAGGATTTTTAACAGAGAAGCTCTATGGGTCCAAAGCAATGTGACAACACTTTTTGTTTAAGTTCAAACCAAGCAAGAGAACAAGAAATGTAAACAAGAAAGTCAAGGAAGTTGACTGTCAGTATTTCTGTCCCGTATTTAGTGATCGATAGAACAATTCTGAGTGTATTTCTCGTAAATGACACATATCAAACATACATTTCCGAAACGTCAGATTGTTTGCTGATAGTTAGTGTAAGTCACGAAATCGTCTTCAAGGAAAACATAAATCAAAATGCAGGGGTGTTACATCTAATGGGTGTACTCTTACGTGTTAAGTTCAAAGAAGACTTCTACAAATGTTTAACGATAGAACCAAATTTGCACAAAGTAAAACAGACGCTTTCTTACGTCCTTTGAAAAGTACCTTAGCTGAAAAAAGACATAGCATGCTTGATCTACATATATTTCATGTGCATGTATTTGGTGCGTGTGTCTAGGTATTCGCAGTACCTGATACAATTCTACAAAATATTCAATTTGCAGACAAAATTGATACGTCTGGCAGACGACATATCTATCTTTACTGGATAGTAAGTATCATTGCGCCATTTATCACAGGAATTATTGCCTTTTATGGTTTCTTTGTTATTATTCATGGGATGTTATAACATCTCTGATATTGTAAATCTGCCAAGCCTTTTAGCAATTTTGCCCTAAGCTTCTTGTAAATAAGAACATCGGTAAGAAGTATAAATTCTGACTGTCACCTTTACCGTTTCCTAAAAAAAGGGAATGATTTTAAGGACTTTAATACTTATACGGGAAAGCATTGGGGTAAAAGATGAGAACACTGATGGCCAGTATTTTGCCTAAATATTGTATGTAATGTATTGTACACAAACAGTTTGTTTATTAACAAATGTTTTGACCGTACAATTCGGGGATAGCCTATTTGGCATGTTCTGACACAGCTCAACGCACCATTGACGATTTATACTTTGATCTTTAGCTAAAAGAAAGAATGGTAGAAATATGGCCTAATGTTATGCCTTAATTACTCCGTGACCGTACATTGCGAGTCCATGGTTTACCTATAATTCTGACATGCCAGATGGGTGGGTGGAGAGAGCGTTGACGGAATGGATAGAATATTTATTTTGATGCTGAATATATTTGGTACCCAAATGATTATGGATCGCCATTTTAAACTCATTCCCACATATAGACACCTTTTTAGGATAAGGACTTTGGAAAACAATGCGAAAAATGAATACTTCTTACCTACAATATCACAATGTTTTCTGCATAGAAAGTTGAAGAAAATTTGTCGCCTTATTATTATAATGTTCTAACTCGACTTTTTACACTTTCGAGAAAATCAAGTTTGAAAAATCAACCTGTAATAACTTTTTTACTATGAATCCGATTTTGACGGAAAAAAGATATGTGATCCGAATATTTTTGTTATCCATAATTCTATTAAATTTTTTATTTTGGTTAAATACAATTTTTGTTATTTCGATATTTTGATTTTCAGATAGAACAGAAATGTGATATTTATCAATTTTTGTTATGTACATGTATAGTATCTTTATTCAAACCAGAAGGTCAAAGACCCATGAGGTATATAAAATGTACAGCAGAACATACAATATGGCGGACATTAACCCATTACTGCACAGTGACGCCTTTTGACTCCCTTACAACAAAAGGATTGGGAAACCTTGGGGGATATGAAGAAATTGCTTGTGACAAGCAATTTCTTCATTTTCCACAATGTTTTCTAACCCAAAATGGAAAGATTTTTTAAAATTTCATCAACTTGAAATTGTCGTCTGCAGCATCTTTGAATTTGGACAAGTCTTAAATGTTACTGTTTGGTAAAGAGATAATATTATATTGTTGAATTCCAACATAGCCAATCATTCATAAATAAAGATGTAGTTAGAATATTATAATTAAAAAAACATTGATGGTGGACAATCCGGGACGGAATAAATTTCATTGGTTTTAATTCAGATAGAATATTCTTATAATTTCTTCATTTTCTCATGGAACACTTTAATGCTCAAACTTTTGAATCACGTGACTTAAAAAAGCAGATATCATTGGATGATATTCACTTAGAACATTATAATGTTAAAAGGTGAAAAGGGGTACAGATAGAACATTCTGTTACTTGGAATCTACTGAACCAGACTCAATTTTAACAATATGTAAGCACCATCCGATAGAACACTCCAAGGCGATTCTAACGGTACCAAAATCTCAATTTCCACATAAAATCAGTTAGACGTTTTCATTCACTTTTAATGACAGATCCTCCAGTTGTTACTGCGCAACTTACTGCGCATATCCTAAATAAGGAAATAACGCTGTTTCAGTAATTGGTCTTTTCAGCAAATGTATTTTTTTACATTAAGTTAATGTTTGGTTGTTAAATGACAAGACCCTTTTCGGCTATTTCAATTTTCTCTGTTTGGTCAATAAAAGTGTAATAGTATTCGGATGGTACATTTCGCTTTCTGTTATGCGTTCAACATGTGGTGTTAGCGATAGGAAACGGAGCAACACAAGCAAAGTGGTGTCTTTATGAACTAGTCCGCTTCAGATGGACACTAAAGATGACACTTTTTATTATCTATAGCTGGTAAGAAGGAAGAAAATGGATAAAAGTAGCGAAATAATTTCGGACAGAGCTGCAAAAAGTAAACCAATTTTTACTAATAACTAAGAAAAACGCTTGGTTTGATATATTTTTCTTTTTTTGTTTTTGTAGGTATGACCAAGCACTATGTCTATACCAAAAAAGAAAAAATTCTTACCGCTGGAATATTTTTTATTATCAGAAACGTTGCGAAAAAAGAGCAATTTCAGCTACTTTTTAAAGAATGTATTACTAAAAATTTCAAAATCATCACCAAATTTTTCCAAATTGATACTCATTTAGACAGAATAAAACATATTGAACACAATAAAGACTTATTTATGTAATCCTAGTCATTCCGAACACCTTTTTTGTGGGTATTTAAGTGACACCTCATTTTTGCAATTTTAGACAAGAGTAGCCTCCCTTGAAATCCAATAACTTTTTAATTCGCTTGGTGACCTATAGTTTTTAAGTTATTTTTTTACTTCTCATATATTTAAATATCAGTACAGAAAAAATAAAAAAAAAATCTTACCGTGGGAAATAAATGGAGGATCTGTCCTTAATGTCATGCTTCCAAATTACATGTGCTGTCTAAACCTCATTTTCATGTATCTTACCTATTTTTTGTTCTTTAAATGCTGTGGCTCAGTCGTATCTCTACGAACACCGCCCGCGGCCATGTCGCAGTTGGTAGCGCATCTGCCTCTCATTCGAGAGGTCCCGGGTTCGATACCCGGCCGCGGCAAATACCCTTACTGACAAAAACGTCACCCAGCAATGGTTAGATACCGTGAACCTACGTGGGGGAGCAGCTGTAGGCTCGGTAAGTGTGTTGTGGTAGTACTGATATGAGAAACGACAGGAATCCATGTTTAGATACTCCAGTCGCCGCAATATGACATATGACCGGTGTAAACCCCAATAAATTAAACTCTACAAACACCCCCAAATATACGAGTCAATGTCATCAAATTTACTGTACCAAATAAAGTCCATGGGATATGCTTCCGAACTACATTAGCTCGATGCACCTTTCGTTTGGGGTCTGCTAGGTGTCTGTTTAATGTCGCATGCAACTTGAAATTGCTCCATATGTTACTTGAACAGTAATTTCTTTGAAAGCAAGCCGGAAATAAATAAACTTAGATGATTTTGATGGTGCACATATACATCGATAAACACGGAATGTGGATAATTTATTATTATTTAATTTGTCTGTCTCAAGAAGAACGACATAGGAGAATATTGCGTGTGACACGTTCAATATTATAACATAATATTTACATGTAACTTTATTTCACACATCAACTTTCCATGAATAGAAGTCTGCATTTTGCTTATTATTGAATTCCATGCTTAGTTCACCTTTTGATGAAAATATAAGACTGGTCACTGAAGAATAAAACAAAACAGAATTGATATGTGTTTAAGGGAATAGACTCGTCACTGCATTGGTGGCTAAGCCGAGCCCGGATAGCTCAGTCGGTTACGTCGAAGTCTGTCAATCCAGGGGTCTCGAGTTCGAACCCCGGCTCGGCCAGTATCCATTCTGACATTTGACAAAAGTCATTTGTCTCTCACCAATGGGTGTGAATCATCTATGTGAGAGAGCAGCTGGAGGCTCGGTTTGGATATTGTGGTTGTACTGGTGCGAGAAATACCAGGAACCCACGGTTAGGTGCTCCAGCCGCCGCGATATGACCCTGGTAGTTGAAAACGGCGTAAAACCCCAATAACCTCAAACCGCATTGGTGGCTAAAGGGAAATGTGGTCATAATAACCAGGACATAAGCTTAAATAGCAAGCATGTACATGTACAACACCTGTACCGATAGCAAAATGTAACTACAATGTATTATGGTGGTGTGTATGAATTCACAGACTGATCTTCATCTACGTTTGCCTCGAAATCCGTGCAATTAAAAGGCTCTTTTCGGAGGACTCCAATTATTAGAGATTTCACATGTTTTCTCATGAATTTCAGTTTATTTTTTTCTGAAAGAGCACATTTTCTTATGAAGATTCTGAACTTTTCAAACCAAATAATAGCGTCGTTTACGAGAAATACTTATTTTTCTTAGAATTAAACTAATTGGTGTATACAGCAGTCCAGATGTAAAAGGAATTTGTTATTTCTGTCCCTACTTTAAAGGCGTGCTTTTCGCCTATCAGCGACAACTTCAAAAATGATAACATTTATACACATTGGCATTAGAATAACCAATCCGCGCATCAAGACATACTTTAAAAATGAAATGGGAATGGGTGTCTCTTTAAAGAAAAGCCTCGGATTGGTGGCTGAAGGACAATATGCTCATCATAACCGGTCATATCCGGATAGCAAACATGTACAGCACATGTTTCAAACTGTAATGACAACGGACAAAATGTGAGCATGAATTGAATAGACAAATCAATTAATCAACAATCAGGGTGCGTATGAATTCACAGACTGGATTTGGTCTGTGTAATACTGTTAGTCTCAAATACTATAAAAGCGCTTTTCGGGGGACTCCAAGTGATGTGAAAATATTGTTTTAATCCCTTAAAGTGACATTTCAAATTTATTGCATTTTTATAAGTATGTCTTGATGCAAAGATTGTTTATTCTAATGCGTAGTAATGTATGTTTTTTTTTTTTTTGAATTGTTATTTATAAGTGAAAAATACGCCTTTAAATTTGAGACAGAAATGACAATTTATATAAATCTGAACTGTTGTCCACAACAATTTGTTTAATTTTAGCACAAAAATATATATTTCTCGTAAACGGTTCAATATTTTTACCTGAAATTTTCAGAATTTTCATAAGAAAAGATGCTCTTTCAGATAGAATAACAGTACAATTTATTTAAAACAATCGTGAAATGTCATTTTAAACGAAAACAGTACGCTCTAATATTTTGAATGGCTTTGATTTTTCAAATTGACATCGTCGCAATTTTTCAATACATCCGCTTGTGGACAATGCTTACTCAAGATGGATTCGAAATGCGCTTAATAGATGTTACGCTTAGACCAATTCAGGAGGACTAAAGGTACACTAACTAAATATAAATAACTTAGATAACTAAAAAATATATAACTAAATAACTGAAGCAAATACGCCTAAAATGTGGAGTAACTACTATATTGCTATTTTACCCCAATGGGCAAAGTGACGAAGAACTTTTAATGTGCATTCTCACCATTTTACATTTTCGAAAAACATTCGATTGATTGATGACAAGTAGCTTTTTTTCTTTTCGCATTGTTTCACAATATCATTGGACTTTAAACAACCAGAAGAAATGTTTGTTACAGTAGACAGTGTGGTGCTTATTAGAACAAGTGACACATAATAGCCAATATGACGCCTGCTAATATTTGCTTTGTTTGGATGAAGTAAGATTGAACAGAAAGAGATTCGAAATTAATCAGGAATATTTAAAGCTTCTGGTCGTTTAACCTTTGCAAGCTGTCGTATTTTTTAAAAGAATATCACATTTCTGATTGTAGATGAGCATGAATTTAGTACGAATAAACTCGATAATCTAATTACTCAACGAAATACTTCCTTCAACGCTGCACATGACTAGGCCTTTAAATGTTTGTCGACAGTGAGTGCTCTAATATCTATAGGTCGAATCGTTCTAGCTGCGGTGTTGAAGAAACAGCATCTTTAAAATATTTTCTTCAACTAAAATGCCCAACCGATATTTTCTTAAAATCATAAAACTCAAAATAAAAGGACGAAATAAGGACCAATCTCGCCTCTTATATAATAACAGACTCATTTTCTAAAATTTGATTACATTTTCTGTTTCATATTTTCCCACGTTAACTTCACAATAAATTCTCGGAATACCGATAATTTTGTTTAATGACAATATTCTGTAAAACTGGTTTTTCGCAGATCACAAGACAATTAAATTGGGTCTTAAGGGGGAATGCTCCAGTTTTTCGGGACACTCGGTCATTACTGCAGTAAATTAAATGTTTCGTACCAATATGTTTCGCTACCATATTTTCAATAATATAACACATCATTACAATTTACCATTTTCAACGGTAAAAGTGTATTTATTATGCGAAACTAGTTTCCTCAAGATGGAAATCGATTATTTAGAGCAAGACAGTCGTAAGTGTGTATGCAGTTACCACCGTTTTGCGTCATTTTATTCGTGTGTAGCGGACAAAAATTGCTGTAATTCCCTAATAAGTGCGCTGACCTATACATTTTCTTTTTGAATTATTACCAGGACATGTTGCTGCATACAGTGAGCAAGTTTTATCAAATTCTATTATGTAGAACTTGAAATATTTCCAAAAATATGCAAATTTGACATGAAACACTCCAGCTTCGTTGATCTAACCGAACACGTAAGCATGCTGTTTTATACATTTACGCGTTCATAATAGCACATATTTTGGGTTTTCTGTTCTTCTTAAATGTAAATCGTTACTTTAAATCCGTTTTCGGGACTAAACGATGAATATACAGCATTTTATTGGCATTTTAGTGACCTTGGACAGGTGCAATAAATTGTTCATTTTTTCGCTGTAGGGGTATGTGATACGAATGCCTATAAAATTCAAACAAGATCGCTGACCATCTATTTTTATTTTATTTTTCAATTGGTAATAACCTGTAATTTCAACATACAAAATATAAATAAATTCTATTATTGGGGAAAAAATTAGGAAACTGGAGCATTCCCCCTTAATGCAGTACAAAAACAGATTCCGTGTAAAACTGTCTAATGAAAAATCACTGAACGTCAAAAATCCTTTTTTCGAGACAGGCTTTGAAAAAATAACTTAATCGTTTGATGTCAGATGCCTAACCTACCCTATCCAACATCCGTTCTCCGATGCAAAGAAGAATTTGGATTAGGATCGAGGGGCATTTTCGAAACTGTTGTATATTTTTGCACTGCTATTTTTAAGCCTTTCAAGAGTCTAAATACTCCCGGCCGCGGCAAACATCCTTTCTGACAAACTTTCTGCCGGTAATTGTTTGATAACCGTTTTAGCTTTGAAGGTTAGTGAAGCAAAAGAGGCTCAGTAAGGATGTCGTTGTAATACTGGAATGAGAAACGACAGGGTTTCATTGTAAGGTGCTCTAGTCATCGCGACATGACAATGGTATACCCCCGACAATTTCTGGACGTCATCCAAAGCTATGTATTGCGACGCTAGTTACACGATCGGTGGATGGAAAACATAAACTACATTATGTGATCGACAAAATGATTCCGAGTATAATCCTCGTAAATGACACGTGTCAAACATAGAATTCCGAAACGTCAGATTGTTTGCTGATAGTTAGTGTAAATCACGAAACCGTCTTGCAGGAAAACATAAATCAAATAACATTGATGTTACATCTTATTCCATAACGTGTATCACTATCTATCGAGTACTGTTTTAAAGGTAGTGTAGGGGATATTTTATCTTCAGTATAAGAAGGTGGGAAATAACTAAAAACAACATTTTTGAATTTTGTTTGAAAGTTTACCATCCAGCCTATTAGCAGTTACATATGAAACATTTAAAGGAAAAACATGGGGTTAAGTGACTTCTGAAAATTAAACATCACTCTGGACAGAATATTGGTAACAATTTAATATTTTTTCACTCCAAAATATTTTTCATTTTTCATTCCAATTCGTAACAAGAATTGTGGTTTTCGTGCCACTATAATAATTATATAGAATTTAAGACAGAAAATAAATTTTTGACTAGTATAATTATTTCATGTGCATATATTTGATGCGTCCATTTAGTAATTCGCAGGTCCTGAATTTTACAGCATATTTAATTAGCATACGAAATTGATACGTCTGGCAGACGACATATCTATCTTTACTTGATTGTAAGTATCATTGCGCCATTTATCACAGGATTTATTACCTTTTATGATTTCTTTGTAATTATTCATGGGATATTTTATCATCTCTAATATTGTAAATCTGTCAAGCCTTTCAGCAATTTTGCCCTAAGCTTCTTGTAAATTAGAACATCGGTAAGAAATATAAATTCTGACTGTCACTTTTACCATTTCCTCAAAAAAAATGATTTTGGCGACTTTAATACATAATACTTTGGAAATCATTGAGGTAAAATAAGAGAACACTGATAACCCCAGTATTTTTGCCTGAATATTGTCTGTAATATTTTGTGGATAAATTGTATGTTTATCAACCAATTTTTTTACCTGACAATTTAAGGAAAGCCTATTTAGCATGTCCTGAAAACTATATAAAATAAAATGCTAAAATTATAGCCCAAACTAGGTTATGCCTTAACTACTGCATGACCGTTTATTAGGTGTCCTTAGTCTACCAATAATTCTGACTTACCAGATGGATAGGCGGAGAGAAATTACTCATTACCACATATTGACGCCTTTTTAGGATTAGGGCTTTGGAAAACAATGTTAAAAACGAATATCTCTTTTTATTCAATATTTTCTTTTCTCACAATGTTTTGTACACATGAAGTTGAAAATGTAAAATTGCATTCGCTTAAAATTGTCGCCTACAACGTATTTGGATCAGACTGAAATTTTGCCTTCTGTTTATGATATTATTTAAGATTTATTTATCGTACTATTTTTTTATCTTTTTTGCAATTTTTGTAGACAACAAAAGTGTAAATCCCAAATAAAGACAACTTGAATTAACTATTAGGATGAAATTTGTCCATATGTTGCTTAAACAGTTTGAAAGCAAACCGAAAAGAAAAATAAACTTCGTGTGAGAATGAACTGTACAAATCATAATTAATAATCAGGGTGCGTATGAATTCACAGACTGGAGTTGATCTTTGTAATACTGTTAGCTTCAAATACCATAAAAGCACTTTTCGGAAGACCCCAAGTGATGTGATGATATTGTTAAAACGCCTTAAAAGAAAACATTACGGTCTAATATTTTGAGTGGCTTTTCTTTTTTAAATTGATATCGTTGCAATCTTTCAACACATCCGATTGAGGGCAATGCTTGGTCTAGATGAATTCGAAATGTACTAGATAGATGTTACGTTTAAAAATCCGGGAGGACTAAAAGTACATACAACTAAAAAAACTGAAGAAAATACGCTTAAAATGTATAAGGTATATAGCCCATCATTGAAAACGCCACTTTCTAGCCATACGAAATGCATCAAATTACAAACACTTGCAAAAACACTTCTTTTAAGTTGATTCACCGTGCCGTATTTCAAGATTATGCTCCAAGAAGACAATAATTTACAAATATTTTTTTACTCTATATTCATATGCAAGGGTGGTAATTTTGAACATTGTTTTCAAATTTTTCCATAAGTATCTATTAATTCAAAATTCTAAACCGTTCAAAATGGTTATGTTTATATTTGGAATGATAATGTAACAAAGCTTTGGAATTACTGGAACTTAACAAATTTTGGCTCTAGTTCTTTGGTGCTAATGATGGGTTGCATACCGTAACTATTATTGTTAATTCACCACAATAGGACAAGCGGCAAGGAAGTTGTTAAAAGGCATTCTCGTCATTTTCAGTTTTTCCAAAACAGTAGATTGATATATCGTTGATATTAGCTATTTTTCTTCTCGCATTGCTTCACAATATCATTGGGCTTTTAAACAACCAGAAGAAATGTTTTAGTAGACAATGTGGTGCTTATTTCTAGTACAAGTTTTATGTAATCTGACACATAATAGCCAATCTGACGCCTGCTAATATTTGCTTTGTTTGGATGAAGTACGATTGAGCAGAAAGAGGGTGATTCGAAATGTAATAAATTTATATCCATACGAACAAAACTTGAAATAATCATACAAAAGATATATCGGCGAAAAATAGTTTGATTATCAAGAAATATTTAAAGCTTCGGGTCGTTCAATCTTTGCAAGCCACCGTGTTTTTTAAAAGGAATATCACATTTCTCATTGAAGATGAACATTGATTTAGTACGAGTGAATTCGATAATCACATTATTCAACGATATACGAGGGACGGTCGGAAAGTAGTTGGACTTTTCGTGCTGCTGTCTCTCCATTTGCAACTGTATAAACGCATTATATATTGATGGAATCTTTATCCATTTGCCAAAAATGTGGTCAGTTTATTTTCAAAGATAGTTGTATATATACGATATTCTGTCCACTTATATGTGATAGGTGTTTTATGTATTACATGCTATTTCTTAGAGGAACAACAAGGGTACCCCCAAAAAAGAACATTCTAGTCATTTTAATCGCAAAGAAGTTAAATTTTTGAACTTCATCATCACTGAAGATTAGATAAGGGTTCATAATTCCGAACTTGGGATAAAAAAATCAGTCATGGAAACGAGCTGGTTCCCTATCCCTGAAAAGATTAAGTTGTTACCTTAGGTTGGTAGTCAGGTTTGTTGCTTTTGGGGATTCATGAGGATTGATAGTTATTTATTTCATGTCAAATGGTAAAAACTGTCAATGCAAAGTATAATTCTGAAGCAATTCAGAGAAATCTAAGAATAAATGCTGAAGTAAACGCGCCCCAGATTAGCAAAGAAAACTGTTTTCTTCTTCACGATTACGCACACACCCATACCACCGCATCTACAGTGGAGATTATCGACTATTACACATAACATTAGTTGTTTTACGCTTCTTACAGCCAAGACCTCGCCCCACGTGATTTTTATTTGTGTCTAGAACTGAAGAAAATGCTTGCTGGGAAGAAATTTGAGACCAGAGCGCCTTTGATATCGGCTGTTACACTGTACTTTATACAGTGTGTCTACGTCATGGTTAATAGTGAAAATAATAAAACTCCTACGAAGATGGCGAAAATGCATAGACATAGATGGACATTTTGTTCAATCAGTGTAGAAAGAATTTTGTTAAAAAGTTGAATGGTTTTAGAGAACTAGTCAAAAGTCCAACTACTTTCCGACCGTCCCTCGTACGAGGGATGTTCAATTAATTTTGGAACTGGGGTTCTATAAGCCATAGTTATGTCGCAATTCAATTTTAAGTTTCTTCAATCCTTCGAAGTAATCCTCTTTGACACCCACACTTTTCTGAAGTTTTGAGATTCATTACTTATATGCCAATAAATGGGCCTCTTTTGGAACACCTCGCAGACACTGGAAAATTGCACTGCATGTGGAATATGAAGGCCTATACCGACGACCAGAGGCTTTTTTCGTCATCATGGGGGACACAAAAAAGCCACACGGGCTTAAGCCCGGCTATAAGGGTTGATGATGACGCTGTGCAGCATTTGTCTCTTTCAGGAAGTCTTGGACAAGATGACACCCGTGGACAGCTCTTCTGTCATGGATTTGGTACATGTCTCTTTAGTCGGTCCTAGACCTGCTCTTTTCGAGCTATTTCTTTATTTTGGCCGACATACATTTCTTGTATGAATGACCTGCGACAGTTGTACTATTTGAAACAGTAATGTGAACAATACACCCGTTACAATTGAAAAAAATACCGCGTACAAAACTTTTGCCGTGCGTTTAATTGTTTGACTATTACGGACCTTACCTGATATTTTCGCAGCCATTGCTTGCTAATGACACGTCATTGGTGCTCATAATAATAGATTATTGTTCAATCATATGTATAAGGCCCAGAAAGCCCACATTTGTTGCATTTATTGCATTATTTCAAAATAAATTTAGCACGGATGGCTCTCTGTCCATAGGCAGCAGGTGGGGGACCCAATGAGCATAAACCTTTCTGTGTTTCAACCCTTTCGTCAAAATCGTATAACATGTCCCCGATGAAAAAACAACTTTATCTGTTATTTCTTGCACATTGAACCATGCCTCTTGTTTGGTCATGTCAGAGCAACATTTGCTTTGGTACTAGCTCTACCCGAGTTGCCTGAGAGGGGGGCATCATTCAGGCCAGTTTTACCAAATTCAATTTTCATTATCTTCCTAAAAACTGACGCATATTCAACGATCGATTGTCCACGAATCTAATATAGTCCATTTTATATATGTGATGCAGATATGTTAAAGCCTATGCGACCTTTAATGCAGACCCGTGCATCCTACTTCAGTTCGTTTTCCATTTTGCGCACAGCGAAATAGCCAGTGTATATGACTAAACCAACTTAGAAGTTCGATAACTTTGAAAGAGTCAACGAATTTGTCTGAAGTTTTGACCAAGTATAGACAGTAAATTTCCCGTCAAATAGTCGCAAGCACCACTAGTTCCATAGAACCGTGAGGTATGGTGGACAATTAGTACCACTTTTAATTGAACGCCCCTCGTACTCCCTCCAACGCTACAATTTCACCATTTCCCATACAGCAAAATTGTAGGATGGCCCAAGTAAATGCTTCAGTTATCAAAAATAAATTTAAAAAAAACATTGTTACATAAGCGCATTCTTAGAGTGATCCACTCCAAAAACTGTAATTAATGACAAAATCGATGTTATTGAAGATAGAATTTGTGTAAAATATGACATAGAAAAAACATGAGAAAAAAGGAGAAACTTCTGGTTATCAACAGTTTCTTCCTTTGTTTCAATGTTTTCCCAAGCCTTTTCTATTAGGGACATCAAAACCAGATCTTGTTTAGGAAAGGGTTAAATGCTTTTAAAAACTATAATACCTATCTCTAGGTCAAAACGTGCTAGCTGCGGTCTTCAATATACAATATCTGTAGCTTTTTCTAACTTATTTTTTTAACCAATATTTTCGTAAGTCATTAAACTCAAAATAAAAGGACGAATAACGGACCAATTTTGCCTCCTATGAAAAAAAAGAACAATTTTCTGAAATTGGATTGCATTTTCTGTTTCATATTTTCCCACGTTAACTTCACAAAAACTTCTCGGAATGCCGATAATGTGGTTTAAAGATAATATTTCTGTAAAATTGGTTTCTTGAAGATCACCAGACAATTAAATTAGATCACATTGCAATACAAAAACAGACTCCGTCTGAATCTGTCTAATGAAATATCACTGAACGTCAAAAATGTGTATTGCGATACAGGCCTTGAAGAAATCATTGAATCCTTTGATGTCAGATACCTAACTTCCCTTATCCAACATCCGTTCTCCGATGATGAAAACATATGCAAAGAAGAATATGGATTAGGACCGAGGACCATTTTAAATACTGTTAAATATTTTTGCACTGCTATATTTAATCCTTTCAAGAGTCTAAACATTCTCGGCCGTGGCAAACATCTGTTCTTAGAAACTTGTCTCTCGCTAATGGTTTGATAATTGATAACCAATGATGGCTATGGACGCTAGATGCGCGGTAAGGATGCCGTGGTAAAACTGGAATGAGAGACGACAGACAGGTGTGCTCTAGCCACCATGATATGACCATGGTATATCCTCGTCAATTTACGGACGCCATCCGTTGCTACATCAAATATTCTTTAAGTGTTCTTTAAATACAGAAAGCGGATAGGGGAAAATTGGGTATCTGTGAAAACCTTAGACAATAGCGGGTACTTTAGGATAGGTGGCTTGTCTGAGAAGCTAAGTAGATTGAATACATACCTTTCTAAAGTTTGTATTTTCACGCCGAAGCGGTCATTTCGTCGCCATTTTTTCGTGCACAATACCATTGTCAATCACGTGATTCTCCCCATTGTACATGTAATGTATGTATTGCGCCGGTTACACGATTGGTGGATGGAAAACATAAAACTACATTGTGTAATCGATAAAATGATTCTGAGTATATTTCTCGTAAATGACAAATGTCAAACATAGATTTCCGAAACGTCAGAGTATTTGCTGATAGTTAGTGTAAATCACGAAATCGTCTTGCAGGAAAACATAAATCAAATAACATTGATGTTACATCTAATTCCATAACGTGTATCACTTTCTACAGGGTACTGTTTTAAAGGTCGTGTAGGGGATACTTTATCTACAGTATAAGAAGGTGGGAAATAACTTGAATTTTGTTTGAAAGTTTACAATCCGGCTAATTAGTAGTTTCATGTAAAACATTTAAGGGGGAATGTTCCAGTTTCCTAAAATTTTCCCCAATAATAGAATTTATTTATATTTTGTATGTTGAAATAACATGCTATTAAAAATTGAAAAATAAAATAAAAATGGATGGTCAGTGATCGTGTTTGAATTTTATAGGCATTCGTATCACATACCCCTACAGCGATAAAATGCACAATTTCTTGCACCTGTCCAAGCTCACCAAATGCTAAAAGAATGCTGCATAATGATAGTGTAGTCCAGAAAACGGATTTAAAGTAACGCCTTACATTAAATAAGAATAGACAACCCAAAATTTGTGCTATTATAAGGTCGTAAATGTATAAAACAGCATGCTCACGTAAACATTAGATTAACGAAGCTGAAGTGTTTTTAATCAAAATTTGCATGTTTTTGGAAATATTTCAAGATCTACGTAATAGAATTTGATAAAACTCCCCCATTGTATTAAGCAACGTGTCCTGGTAATAATTCAAAAGAAAATGTATAGGTCATCGCACTTAGTGAATTACAGCAATTTTTATCAGCTACACATGAATAAAATTACGCAAAACAGTGGTAACTGCATACACACTCACAACTGTCTTGCTCTTTATAATCGACTTCCATCTTGGGGAAATCAGTTTCGCATAATAAATACGCCTTTACCGTCAAAAATGGTAAATTGTAATGACGTGTTATATACTACTCAAAGTTTGCTATGCACCAAATGTTTAAATGTTCATATTTTCTATCCTTCACGAAATTTTCAGGTAAAATATGTGTGATGTGTAGGTCTAATGCATCTTTAGGGTAACTGAATAAATTTAAACACATTTAGTTCGCTTGAAGCAGTTGAAATTCGGATAGAAAGAGGAGATCCCACGAAATGAACGGATTTTTTTAGAGATGGAGTCGTTTTCCATATTTTTTCAGAGCCTTAATTTTCACGTTTTTGCACCTCAATATCTTGTTTAAGATCAATTAAACCACAAAGAATACATTGGCAAGGTAGTTCTACGCCTAAACTGGGATTCAACGCACCCAAATGTGGGTGAGGTAATTTATTGTCTCGGCACGTTCGAAATCGCTATAGCGTTTCTTAGTAGCATAGAGTCGGAATGCATCTTTGTCAAAAATTCCCTCTATAACTGTTTAAGTTCATAGACAATTTCAAAGATAAGTCAAGTGGTCTCTCTGTGTCAAAATTGTATAACCCAAGTCCTACAGTAGCTGTCCTGACATGGTTCTAGCCAATCTAATTGCCTCCAGGCTGGTTCTTAGAACAGTGTGGCGACACAAACAGTCTCTTGAAAACTCTTTGGAAGTAATGTGAAATTATGGAAAGTGGACATGTGTTTTGTCGACTCTCTTGTGGTCTATATGTCACATTGATTGACAGCGAAATCGTTGTTGGCGCACTGAGCGAATTGTGTAGTATGTGCTAGTTGCCAAAATTAGTGGAATCGCAAATGATTACACCGGTGACCACAATCGCGTTCACAGTAGACCACTTTCAAGGTTTAGATCACTTAAAACCTCAGGAATGCACGTTTTGGATGTCGCTAGAATAAGGTGTTAAGAGAAGTCAACAAAGAAAATGGGAGTCGTAATTTAAATCCTCAAAAGGCATGGTATGACAGACCCAGTGCACTTTCTGGATACTATAGATACTGAGATGTGATTATATTGCCGGAATCGTGAAGTACAATTTTTTTAACGAATAATGGGCCTCAAAATAAGCGATGCTCATAAGGTTTACCCAAGGGGAAAGTAAGTTTGGTAGTAGTGTTGGCTGGATCTTTGGTCCTCCAGACGCAAACAGTTGTAGTTACGTCTTGTGTAAACCATAGATCAATATTCCATGCAAAACTGCGAAACAAAACGTTGTACAGGATTCTGCGTTTGGTGGTACCAACGTGGTCCCAGGCAAAGGTTTAGTTGGTTTAAGAACTGATAAAGATCACGTGACAACATTGTTGTGTGATTTAAGGTTTTCATTGTACTCCATAAAGTCGCTGACCAAACAAAAAGCCGCAACGAAATCGTTTGAGACGAGAAATCAAAAAACAGTTTACCCCACCCATTTACAAGCACTCATTCATTTTCGTAGGTTCTTGTCTTTTTCTCCTCACATTACACTTCAAAATGGTAAGTAAAGTAAAACGTTATTCGATTCTTGTATCAAATGCATTAAAGCAATCATAAACACATTTCCCAAATTGATTATTAGATTTGCACCAGAAATAATATCACCAAAGCTTTTGGTGCTTAGCAAACTTTGAACATTTAATTTTCTACAGTAAAGACCGAGTGTTCAGAAAAACTGGAGCATTCCCCCTTAGAGAAGAAAATGGGGGTAAAGTGAAACTTTTGTAAATTAAACATCATGTTAGACAGAATATTGGTAACATTTTCTTTTTTTTTCACTCCAAAAATGTTTTCATTCTAATTCGTAACAAGAATCGTGGTTTTCTTGCCACTATATATAGAATTTAGAAGTTTTGACTAGTATATTCAATGTGCATATTTTTAAGCGTCCATTTAGGAATTCGCAGTTCCCGAATTTTACAACATTCAATTTGCATACGAAATTTTTACGTCTGGTATACGATATATCTATCTTTACTGGATTGTAAGTATCATTGCGCCATTCATTACAAGAATAATTGCCTTTATGCTTTCTTTGTTATTATTCATGGGATATTTTAACATCTCGTATATTATAAACCTGTCATTCGGTTGAGCTTTTTGCCGTAAGCCCTTCTATAAGCCAGAAAATCTGTGTAAAATATAACTTTTGAATGTCAATTTTATGACTGGCATTTTCTGCAGCTGCTGCCTTTTGTGAACGGTCTTGTAATTTACGACCATGCATAGAAAGCATTTTGACTGTACCATTTTGAAAGCTCATGCAGACGACAAATTATATTTTGATCAAGATAGAAGATAGATTTTATGTTTAATATAACACAGAAAATATTTATACCAAAAGGGGGAATGCTTTTATAACTTGTATCTACTCCACAGTCTGTACCAAGACATATAAGGACGGCAATGGCCTACGTAGACTAGCCCTAGTCGTTTCTGTTTGCGTTATTAGGTCACCTGAGCACGAAGTGCTCAAGGTGAGCTATTGTGGTCGCTTTTTTTCCGTCGGCGTCTGTCCGTCGGCGTCTGTCCGTCCGTCTGTTCACATTTTGTTATTACCACTCTAGCACCAACAAATATTGACCAATCTTGACCATACTTGGTCAAAACATGTATGACCATAAGTTCTCGGGTGGCTTCGATTTTGAGTCAGATCGGACCAAAAAGTACAGAGTTATGTGCCCTTGAACGTCAAAAATGGCTACTTTTGACTTTGTTACCACTCTAGTATCTACAAATATTGACCAATCTTTATCAAACTTGGTCAAAACATGTAAGACGATAAGTTCTTGGATGAGTTTAATTTTGGGTCAGATCGGATCAGGAAGTCTGGAGTTATGCGCCCTTGAATATCAAAAATAGCTAGTTTTGACTTTGTTACCACTCTAGCATCTACAAATATTGACCATCATTAAAGAAACGTAGTCAAAATATGTATGACAATAAGTTCTTGGTTAAGTTTTATTTTGGGTCAGATCGGATCAGGAAGTTCGGAGTTATGCGCCCTTGAATATCAAAAATCGCTAGTTTTGACTTTGTTACAACTCTAGCATCTACAAATATTGACCAATCTTGACCAAACTTGGTCAAAACATGTATGACAATAAGCTCTAGGACTAGTTTGATTTCGGGTCAGATCGGATCAGGAAGTCTCGAGTAATGCGCCCTTGAATATCAAAAATAGCTAGTTTCGACTTTGTTACCACTCTAGCATCTACAAATATTGACCAATCAAGACAAAACTTGGCTAGAATGTTGTTAACTATACAATAATGAATGAGTTCGATTTTCAGTGTCATCGAAGTAGGAAGTCTGGAGTTATGTGCCCTTGAATTTGACAAATTTGCCGTTTTCGACTTTGTTTACACTTTAGCATCTACATTTATTGACCAATCAAGACAAAACTTGGCAACAATGTTGATAACCGTAAGATGCTGAATGAGATCAATTTTCTGCTTGATCGGACCAGAAAAACCAGGGTTACTGGCCCTTGAATTTCACAAAATTGCCGTTATCGACTTTATTTTCACTCTAAAAAACACAAATATTGACCAATCAAGACACAACTTGGTCACAATGTTGGTGACCATGAGATCTTATATGATTTCATTTTACATATTGATCGGAATAGAAAACCATAGTTGTGTGCCCTTGATGGTGACAAAATTGTGGATTTCGTTTTTAATTTCACTCAACAGCAATAAATATTGACCAATCAAAAAACAAATTGGACATAAGGTTGATGAGAATATCTATATCAGAACAGAGTTATGTGCCCTGGACTATGACAAAATTGATGTTTTTTATCGACTTGGTTTTCACTTTAACAGCCACAAATATTGATCATTAAAGATTAAGAATGCTGTTTTCAGCTGGATCATAATCTCGCATCTTAAGTTTCGTGTTCTTGTCTTAAAGATACCAAGGTCATGTAAAAGGTGGGTCTTGTTCTGCATGGAGAAAGTTTCAAATTTCTATCAGGTGAGCGATCCATGGCCATCTTGGCCCTCTTGTTTGTAAATGGGTGCATTATTCTCTTTGAGACTTGCCTCTATAATCCAAGTCCAAGGTATTTATTGTCAATAGAAACGTATTCTAGACTAAGATGTCATTTAAATGAGGGTCTTTGATTTTAGACTATAACCTTAATACTAGGGTCTGGGCCAGACTATGGCCTACGAAATACAGAAAAAAGTCCCGAAGACATTATTAGGACACCGATGAGGGCGAGATTTGATAGAAATTCGACGATTCTGCTGAAAATTGGCGCTACTAACGAAGCACGGACTTCAACATACATGCATTAGTTTTAAAACTTATACCGTATGATTTCGATGGTATGTTGCACTTGCGTAATCGTTTTAATTTTATATTGGTCAAATTTGAAAACAGCTACAGACGACCAAACACACGTTGATTAAAATAATATATTTTGTGAATATGGGTAGAATATGGCAGAAAGACTAGGATTTAGCATCTTCATTGTTTTGGAAAAGAAGGAGTTGAACGAAACGGTTACGAGTATATGTTTATTGACGAAGATAACGTGGGTGGTCTAACGTGCAAAGTTGGCCATGTACAGTATACATGCACAATCGTCAAAACGACGAAATATAAAACTGGGAAAAAGTTAAAAACTGATGCAGAACAAAATTAATATTCTTAAAAAGGCAGGAAGTTTATGTCTCAGGAAACATATCTGAAATATGCCATTAAGTTTTTTTTCCTAGGCAGGAAATTGTCGCAAGAAGAATTCATATTTTCATGATTGGCTCCATATATGTTAATTGATTGGCTATTCACACAGGGAGGTTACAGTCGGTGGTCAACTCTGGCCAGGACAGCTCTAATATGACGGTGTTCTGGAATGGACGTGTCCTGCAGAGTGGACAGTGGTCACTTACCTACTATTGGTGTCAATGTCCGAGTAAAGTGGTCATTCTACCGAAATGTGAGGTAAACAAATACTTTTATAACTTGACACGAGTTATACCAAGTGGCAAAAAACCTCAGTTCATAATTATTTCACATTCCCGGAAACCTTGATTTTATTCTTTCCTATAATAATAATATTACATTTTACCATGAATAAATCATGCTATAGGATGACACATCACATATTTCACGTCTATTTCATGTAATAGCATAAATCCTTAATGTCATAATTACTGGTTATTCAGCTGTAAAGGTCATATGTCAAATAAGTAATATCTTAGACTTCTCTTGAGAGCATAATGTTTCCTTCGTTTTGCTTTCTGGTCTAAAAGTATTATTACTTCTATTTGAATTATTCATGATTGAATCTTACGATGACTGACGTGGTTACCGTTTTATAATTTAACGACTTATCATTTGCCCAATTTTAAAATTGGCGTTTGTTGTTGGAATAGGAGATCTATTCATGAAAATGCAGGTTTTATACCTTGGTCCAAACAATTTTGAAATTTCATTTTTTTTATATTTTCCCAATCCGAACTTTTATGAAAAACTTTAAAATTATTTCATTTCCTATCATTATCGAAATGTAATGACAGTGACATCTATTGATTGCCTTGACTTGGAAACAGTACAAATTTATAAAGTTTGATTTCTTTGAATTTGGATCAAGTATAAAAATATTGTAAAAACAGATTTTGATTTTGTTAGGTTATCAACATTACAACATTGACAGTATCAAAACTTAGAAGGTTGTAGTTATTATAAAATACCCATGAAATGGAATATATTCCAGATTGTAGAAAGGCTTTCAACGGACATAAACTATTACCACAATGAATACAAGAAATCTCACCTCTAGAAGGACCACCTCAGAAGCAACATCAATTACAATATCAAGATGGATAATCACGTGACTGAGAATTTCAGAAAATCGTCAATATTTTTCTTAATTCTTGACCAATTAGAATTTTGTTTGAAAGAGAGAAGCTGGGAAAATACCAGAAATAAGATGTGCGTACTGGATTTTTGAAAAATCAACTGAGTAAAAGTTATTGAAGATCAACCAAAATTTTGGTTGATCTTCTATAATCTTTTATCAGCTAATTTTTTTTTCAAAAATCCGCCACGTCCATCTAATGCGTGACGTCTGTCTACCTTCTCTGCTTCAACCGAATTGAAATCGGTCTCGTATGAACAAAATTATTGAAGATTTTCTGAAATTGCTGTACCCCGTGATTATCAACCGTGGGTATGCAATGAATAATTATTTATGTTCCATATTCAGTTGTAACTATAATTTTCTGGGAGAACGCGCAAGTAATATTAGGCGGAGAGTCAGTCACCTTTAGGGTCACATAGGGGAATAAACTAGATGTATTCCATTTAACGCAGGGCAAGTGGAAAACGGTTTTGGAGATGAAGACCGGTTTTGTTATGTTTTGACGACCCTGAATCAGTTATCAATCAATTTACATTACTTTTTTGCATTTACAACTTTCTTTAGGAAATAGACAAGTAATATGAAAAGGACTGTCTGTGCACTACTCTGTAATGATATTTTTCCATCGGCTTTTTGTCCAATCCAACGGAAAGGGATTGCGATACATTAAGACAAAAAAAGAAAATGCCAATAAATATAATGTTCTTCTTCTTTCCACAATCTTTTCTGTGCTACATTATACATAAGTCTTAGATTTCTTGCAGTGCAAATTTGGTCGTCTGCGACAGCTTTCGAATTAGACCACCATAAAAAGTTGCTGATAGGGAAACTGTATCTTTGCAGAAATATTGATGATTTTCTAAATCTCGAAGGGCAAGGTTAGCACTTGGAATGCAAATGAATCCCACTAGGAAATAATTCGAGCCAGGATCTGGAAAAAGACTCTTAAGGTTTTGAGCCCAACAGGGTCGCACTGTACACGCATTCTGATCAAGAACCATGTTGTTCTCTAACAGCTTCTTCAGGAACTGTTGCAACCAAAAGAAGGCAGCACGATCCGGTCAGACTTCATTTGGACAAATGCTGATCTGGAAACATGGATGTATCAAATGACATAAGGGACCATTTTCCAGATCCAGGCTCATTTAGAATCAATCATTCTAACACTCACGAACTATAGTTGTGTTATATAATTATATGTCGTCTGACACGTATTTAACCCCGTCCCAAGTGATACATATTTTGTCTTTCCTAACCATATCTCATACCGATAGTAGACTGATTGATTAAGAAAGCAATTGCAGGGGGTGTACAACAAGCATAGTTAAATGATCAATATCCTTAGGCTATAATAGAACCAGTTCATTATTGTTTTATTTTCGTCAAATGATTCACAACACATGCTTTCATGGTCGTCAAAATCAAAGATTTTCCGAAAGTGGGTTAAAGCCAAATGCTTTGGTGAATTGAGAGTACATAGTGACACAATGATAATGAAGATGGCCGATCAGCATTTTATTTTTCGCTCTCTCCATTTTAACTCATTATCATTTGGTGACGCTTTAAGACTTCCAGCAAGATAAAAGTTACCGGCTTTGGAAAATGTTGTAGAATATGAAGAACTTGTAAAAAGCAGATGGTTTTTGACATTTTTTTGTAGGAATGTCTGTCGTCAAATCCAAAACACGTTTTGGGAAGGGTAATAAAACTGCAAGATGTACTAAGAAACTGCAATCTTCCATAAAAATAATCCTTGTGAAAGAATAACCTGCTGTAATTGGAAAATCAATTATTAAGCGGTTCGACATCTATCAATTGTCTAATAAACCATACACATTGAGCAAGGATCTGGAAAAAATGGAAGCCCTTATAGCATGTTAGATAAGCATGTTTCAAGATCAGCTTACGGTCATATTCAATCAAATCAGTATCTTTACGGTTATCTAATTGTTTTGCAGACGATTAATCCTTTCCCAAACAAGACCTGGTTTTGACGTTCTTAATAGAATATGCTTGGGAAAACATTGAAACAAAAGAAGAAACTGCTGATAACCAGCAGTTTCTCCTTTTGTCTCAATATTGTCTGTGCCGTATTTTTCACAAATTCTATCTTTAATAACTTCTATTTTGTCATTTGTTGCAGTTTTTGAAGTGGATCACCCTAAAATTTTGTCGTTTTGGAAAGGGTTAAGAAGCTATTCAAGAAAAATGGATTTCGGTCAGACTGTGAGTAGGCACAGATAGATCTGGGTCTATATTCGTCTTAACTCTTTCCCAAACAAGGCCATGTTTTGACGTCCCTGATAGAAAATGCTTTGGAAAACATTGAGGCAAAAGTAGAAAGTGCTGATAATCAGCACTTTCTTCTTTTGCATCAATATTTTCTTAGCTATGTTGTACACAAATCCAACTTTGATTAGCATTCACTTTGTCGTCATCAGCGGCTTTTGAATTGGACTAACCTAAATTTTGTCACTTGGAATAGGGTTAATAAACCAAACACATTGAGCAAGGATCTGGAAAAATGGGAGCCCTTATAACATGTTAGATTAGCATGTTTCAAGATCAGCTTACGGTCATATTCGATAAAATGATTATCTTTACGGTTATCTCATTGTTTTGCAGACGATTAACCCATTCCTACACAATGACTCCTTTTGACTCCTTACAAGATAATTGGCTTTTGAAAACATTGTGGAAAATGATGAAATTGACAAGCAATTTCTTCATTTCCCACAATGTTTTCTACCCCAAAAGTCATAAAGTTTCAAAATTTCATCGCATTGAAAATGCCATCTGCAACTTCTTTCAATTTGGACAACCCTAATATTTTGTCGTTTGGTAACTGGTTAAGAGGCTATTGAAGAAAAATGGATTTCGGTCAGACTGTGAGTAGGCACAGGTACATCTGGGTCTATGTTTGTCTTAAATACCATTAGGGTACTTTTTCCAGACCCCGGTTCCGGTCACTTTTTACTTCATTTAGCTAATATACCAGAGATCAGTTGAAGTTCAAAATAAGTATAAACTAGAACAAAAGAAACTAATTACCGTTAAATACAAATTAATGGATAGACTACGCGTGTGAGAAAAACGAGATTTTTTCTCTAGATTAAATTATTATACAAAACGCCCCTGATTTGGTAGCGAATATTCCAGTCTTACATGAACATGTAAATAACCGATTTTAAAGTGGGTCACTAATTTCATTAAACCACACAACGTTCGTTTTTCGTCATGAATTTCCCCTATGAAATGAAACGAATCTAATATTAAATTTTAAGATTATCTCTCCATGATATGTCAGAGATCACATACATGGTTTAGATCCTACGTATTGCGTTAAATGTACGTATTTGTTGTATTACAACAATATTAAGTTATATTATGGGATTACAAATTTTGCATTCAATTAAATTGAATTGTTAACACGTGATTTCTGTTGGTTAAAGCGCTCCTATAATGGTCAGGAAAACACATTTTATGCAATACAGACAATAAAAACAGGACTATTTGGTAGGTAGGACCAATTGAATCTATCGGCCATAACCAGTCTGTGCTGGAAGTGCAGACTGACCGGCATCGATATGTTTCACTCTTTGGTGAAATTTTTGACATGGAATGGTTATCCTATATTGAAATGTGTTCGTTTTCCAAATGAAACACGTGGTTGCCCTTTTTCCAAATATGTCTACCTTGACACCGTGGACGGTACATTGTAGCATGTCAGATCATTATGAATAAACATAACTACATGTATGCCTTTTCAGAAAAGGTTAATAGCAAATGAACTCCATGCATCTAGATTAATTGGTGGCTCTATTTATACCAAAATAACAAGCTTACCAGCTACATTATGTTCGGTAATTATTTTTCAAAGAAAAAGAATCTGAAAATGTAATGTGTGTTTATAGTGCACTGCAGCAATTTGTGTGCTCTTTTAAAAACGCAATAAATACACATTCAAGTTGTAATTCATTATTTTTACTAGCGTCGTAATTCTCCTTATTCGTTTTATGTAGTGTTTTTGTATGCCACATAAGGTTTACGTATTTTGGTATCGTTTTCTTCGTCTCTCCGTCCCGATATACATCTTGTGATACAAATCCACCTACTTTTAGTGCTCCCAGATAAAAGGGGATCACAAATATTTTTGTTTTCTGTTATCAAACCCGATCTTTTGGGATCGTCTCATCAAGACGATTCAACTTAAGACCCACTGCACTTTTTTGCATTTGTAATGAGAAAATTGGGGATACCTTTACATGTAACACACAGCCCCCTTTTAAGTAAGTGTTTGCTTAACATTTGAGAGATATGTTCCTAGCGCCTTACCTTTCCAGGGGCTTGGAACATTATGCTGCGACACGGAATATGTATACTGTACGCACAAGATGCTATGATATCAGATGTGTTTATTGTTTTCAAGAGCCGCCAAATCAACTAAAATATTGATAATATGCGATGTAAATAATAATATCATGAAAGGGAAAACAACGTTTATTGACTAGCATTCGTACCAGAATTTCTACTGTCAGATTTCCAGCATCTACTCCTTTTTCAATAGTTTCCTCAATACATTTAACACATTGAATAGAATTAAAACATAACTGTCCAGATGCTGTCGCTAAAGAATACCTGCGTTTGGTGTCCCTAAGGGAATTGGAAAACATTGGGACAAAAAAATTGATAACCAGCATTTCCTTTTTTTGTCCAAAAAATTGCATGCCTATATCATACAGTAATTCTTTAAAGGCATCTATATTGTCGCACCTGTTGAAGATTTCAAAGTACAGCGGTCCTATCTTTTGCTGTCTGCGAAAAGATTAAAGTGGGTGTCGTTAGGGAATAGCTAATTTACATTTGTTGCAAGAACATAACCGTCCACTGACGCTGTGTTAGTAGATAGTATACAATCTGGGGTTGTCTGTGATAACGTGGATGGTCTACGAAAAGTTGACAATCGCATTGTGTTAGTATGACTTTGTGATAGACTGAACAATAGACAAGGTGATCGAGTTATCTGTCCGTCCTTCGTATCGTCAGGTTGGTACGTTGCTAAAGTGTAGGAATCCATCCACTGTCCTGAATCACATGTAGTTTCAGACGGTGTTATATCAGGCCAGAGGTTAACTTTGATGTAGGAGTTTATAGTATTCTCTGAATTGGATGCATCAATGGCAGCTGATATAGCTGATATATCTGAACCATGTGTAGCACTAAAAGATGGCATACAAGACCGAACGTACGGGTTAATATCATTTTCACAAGAAGACTGCAGACACGTTAGAATATCAGAGGCCACACACTTGTCTTCAGTTTCAGACGATGGTACATCAAGCTGAGTTTTCATATGTGTGTATGAGTTGATTTCACATAGAGAAGATGACAGAGTAGACCTTGAATAAACGACATCTGATACGCGCGGATTGTTCGAAGATTCAGACAAAGCAATATGAGACCTAATTTCTGTATAAGAGTTTATATCGTCCCTGGAATATAATGATAATGGTTGTGGTGCGGAAACAACCGGTAGATTTGATTCACTGGTAGATCTAGAGAGTGTGATATTAGTTAAGTTATTCACTTGTTTATTTGACTCAATATCCTCCTCCGAAGATGCTGGAATAGCTTGTGTATAAGATACCAGAAATTGGCCAGCTTCACCCGCAATTTCGACTGATTGTTTATCGCGCTGTATGACTATTTTTGTATAAGAATCAATATCATTTCCAGGAACACTTGGTGTAGGGATAGAAGATGTGCGATCAGATTGCCGTTGAACGCCTGTTGTAACTGTGTTTGATGGAACTTGAGGAATCGTGGCATGACTGTCAATGGTACTATCTCGATCAGCGTTATCCTTCTGCTGATGTGATACTCCATGAATTACTCCTGTAATAGCATCTTCGTGCAAAGCAAACGCCTCTGTATAGTTACTTTTCGGTGTATTGTTCAAGCTTGAAACTTTCAAAATATTTGTCACACTTTCAAGTGATGACATTCTTTTTACTTTATTTTGATTTGGACCCACGAAGTTTTGTGTTTCATCCCGTGTTGTGTCACTTCCGTTGATGATGGATGTAGTTGAGTCCGTTGGTATTCCTGAGTGACCGTTTATCAAAGTTGTTGTGTATTTATTATCATAAACATGTTTTCTAGTATGCTCTTGTGATATAGATGTCAAAATGTCTTCGTCGTCTATTTTAGACACCTTGGTAAGGCGCTCGCGAAATCGTATCACACTGAAAATAAGATATCGTAGTGTTCTTTAGGGCCTCTTTTAAATGTTAAAGTAAGTGAATAGAAATATACGGAATTAACAAGTGTAATGTCAAGGTTATTAGCAGTAAAATATACAAAAATACCTTTCGACATTTCCTAAGTTGCTAAATATGAAGATTATATACCTATTTGTGGTTTTATATAGTGAAACATGTCGGAGGTCGGTTTTTTATTTGTTTTTATTTTTTATTTTATTTTTTTGTATTTTTTTCTGGATTTTTTTTTAAAACATGGTCTGTCATTTGCTGCACTCATAGAATATCCCAGAAAACATGTTAATTTGCTGTTTTACTTTCTCCAATAGGTTTATTTAAGCACACTTACAAACATCAAAATGGCACTTAATTACATAAGACGGCGTCAACTAAATTTACAAGACTGATCATTACAGACACTTTTCTCATTTGAGCCAGGATCTGGAAAAACGTCCTTTATGGCATTTGAAAACAACCTGGATCCAGACCAGCCTGTGCATACGCACAGTCTGATCAGGATCCTTGTTGTTCTCTAATAGTTTCCTTGTGACCTGTAGCAACCATAGAAGAGCAGCATCGGTGTCTGCCAGTCTTCGCTTAGTCAGAGGTAGGTCTAGAAATGTGGTTGTCTCAAATGCTATAAGGGACATTTTTCCAGATCCCGGCTCATTTACATTCTTCTGGGTCTTGTTTATATGTGATCCATCAAGCTAAAAGGAATTTTCTGGGAATTGTGAAAAGCATTGACCCTGGTCAGTCTGCAGATGGACCAGGATTTAACGTGTTAAATCTTATTATGGTAATTTTGTGAATCAAGAGTGTTTTCTTATCTTAGGCAAAGTTCATCCAAATTATGCAACGTGTGGTAGACGCATTCTAAGTATGATAAGGCCCCGGTTTCTCGAGAAAAGAAACTTAAGTACCTTCTCAGACTCAAATCTGAGCACCGTATTCAAATCACACGAAATCCACGTGAACTTCAATATAATACCACCAGCGTTGGAGAGTATTTCATTGATGTTTAGCATGTACTCATGAGTATTACTTAAGTTTTTTTCGAGAATCCAGGGCCTGGTTCTCAAAAC
This sequence comes from Fragum sueziense, assembly GCA_963680895.1. Lineage (NCBI taxonomy): Eukaryota > Metazoa > Mollusca > Bivalvia > Cardiida > Cardiidae > Fragum > Fragum sueziense. The sequence goes on along the minus strand of OY804594.1, from coordinate 64,677,232 downwards.
TGTTTATTTATTGACTTCCCAGAACGTCTCCTTCGGCATAACAGGTCACACATGTCAACGTAATTTAACTCAAATGTTAAATTTAGATTAGGTTGGAAGATACAATAATGGCTTACAATGGGTAATTTGGACAATTCACGAGTCTAAAAGCGTAGCATTTAGCAATTTTCAAACTGTGTCAGCAACTTGCAGCTTAAATATACTCTTGTGACGCTTACCATAATGAGCCTGGATCTTGAAAAAGGTCCCTTAAGGCATCTGAGAAAAATATAGATCCAGATCAGCCTGTGCATACGCACAGTCTGATCCAGATTCATATTGTTCTTTGACAGCTTTTTCATGACAAGAAGCAATTGTAAGTTAGTATATTGGATCCATTTTAGACCACTTTTAACCACAGGCTTACTTTGAAGCTTGATTTTCCAGAATACTTTTAAGGGACCTTTTCCAGATCCCAGCTCAATTACGTATTTTAATGTTGGTGCAATGGTATGTTTTATCTATCGTTTAAAGTACAAACACTTACCATTTAATCACGACAATGGTTAAAATAATACCAACAGCGACAGTTACTCCAACAACTATTATTAGCCTTGTGTCAGTACCCTCATCACCTACAATGGACATATCGTCAATATATAAACAGTGTGTATAAAAAATCTTGTAACTACAGAGAAAACTACTTTTAAAACATCAAATTTATCTTAGACTTGAGACTTTTAAAAAAATGATTAATTATTTAAATAATAGATCTATATAAAATTCGTTAACGAAGACTCAGTTAAAATCTGTTAAAGAAAATGATAATAAAATTCACGTAATGCAGTTGGTCCCAACGATTTGTCATCCTTGCTTGCCATAAATATACAAAACAAACTGTACATTGTTGTAAATTGTCCATACGACTTGATGTCGTCCCTTCTCATCAAAAGACTCGGAACTACAGCCTGTTTAAAGCTGCAGAACTTTATGATGTTTTTAAAGAAAACTAGCGATATAGCAACCTGTCATACCTGTACCAAACAAACTTCGCATTGTAATGCTGCTCTCACCAATGTCACCGTTGTTGAAAAGCACCCGAAAACATACTGATACACCGTCATCATGATTCGTTGTCTTGGTGTAGAATTCCTTCAGACCAGGTGCGGCGGTAAAGTTGCTGTAATCTAGAAAAGCATGTAATTACTAACTCTTTCTCGAGCAACAAAATCTTGTATTCTTTCCCGATGCCTTTGAAAACGACAAAATAAAGTGTGACCATGGAAACTGGTGTGTAATCATTGATATTTTCCCAAACGATAAAAAACAAGTGCATGTCGTATTGGGATGCAATACAGGAGTCCCCCACCGGATAACAAAAAGTCCTTTCTAACAATATATCTCCTACTTACATGATCGATAACTGTATACAAAATTTGAAGTTGTTAGCACTTTCGGTTTTAGACAATATGTCCCAAACAAAAATATAAGGGTAAAAACAACCCAAGGCAATGACTTCAAAAATGGGCGTGGCAGGGTAACGATTATTGTACATGACACTTAAAAGTGTAAATACACAATGAGATCTGTAAGTGTACCAAGTTTGAAGTTGCTAACACATATGGTTTAGGAGATTTGTTCCGGACAAGAATGTAAGGGTAAAATCAACAAAGGGCAATAACTCAAATATTGGGCGTGGCAGAGTTACAATTCTTGTACATGACACTTTTCCTTATTATGATCTATCAGTGTACAAAATTTGAAGTTGCTAGCAATTAGGAGATATGTTCCGGTCAAAACTGTAAGGGTAAAAACAACAAAGGGCAATAACTCAAAAGGTGAGCATAACAGAGTAACGGTTTTTAAACAGGAAACTTTTCCTTAATGAGTTCTAAAAGTGTACAAAGTTTGAAGTTGCTAGCATTTATGTTTTAGGAGATATGTTCCGGACAAGAATGTTAGGTTAAAACAACAAAGGACAACAACTCAAAAAGTGGGCGTGGCAGAGTAACGATTCTTAATCCTTAATGAGATCTATAAGTGTACTAAGTTTGAACTTACTAACACATATGGTTTAGAAGATATGGCCAGGACAAAAGTGTGACGGACGGTCGGACAGGCGGACGGACGAAATCAAGCAAACCTACAGCCCCCAACCGGTAACCGGTGGGGGACTAATAATATTGGTCTCTTCCAAATTCAATGAGAAAATGGCTGATATCGCCATGTATTTGTTTTCTTTCTTTCTTTTTCCTCAAATTTATACACTGTAATTCCAGGGTAGCTTGCAGACCACTTTTCTCCACATTGAAATTATAGACTAGTCCAATGAGGAAGGACTTAAGGTATACGACCCCTCAAAGGCACCAAAGACCCAGAAGCGAAATTTGAAAAAGTGCCAAAATATCCCAAACTGTGTTATATTTCCATTCCAAAAGCAAATATAAGCATTTTGAACGGTTTAGAATTTTGAATTAATGCATACTTTTGGAAATATTTGACAAAAATGTTCAAAATTACCTCCCTTGCATATAATTAAGAGTAAAATAATATTTGTAAATTGTTTTCATCTTGAAGCATAATCTTAAAATCTGGCACGGTGAATCAACTTATTTGAAGCATATTTACAAGTGTGTGTAATTTGATGCATTTCGTATGGCTAGAAAGTGTTGATTTTTTGAGGGTCTGTAAACCTTAAAGACAGCATAATAACTGAAATCAAAAGTAGAAAATGTGTATGTTATAGAACAGAAATACTATGGGGGAAAGAATAAGCTAACTTTCCTCTTGAATTTTATTCTCTCGGTGTTTTCTATGACTATTTTACTAGGTAAATCAAAGTCAGGTCTTGTTTTGGAAGGGTTTAAATTGATATACCCACCTTTGCTATCTTGAGAACAATTGGCTCTTTTGGATTCCATTCCGACTTGGTACAGCAATGGCATACTGTGAAAGTCGCAATAATCTCGGTGTAAATTGATCCTTATCGTACTGGAATTCAAACGGCTCGCCGTAAATAGCATTGATTGTACATCATCTATAATGGACAATTGTGAATACTTGAGGTAACAATATAATTTCAGTTTGGGGAATGGGCCGGCGATGCATCTGAGATTAGTATGGAACCAGATCAGCCATAGTAGATGTTTCAACCCTTTTCCAAGCAAAGCCTTGTTTTGACTTCCCTAATATTAAAAGCCTGGGAAAACAAAAGCACTTATTTCAAAAGCACTATTTTCTTCTTTTGCCTATATATTTTTGCGATATACAGTATTGTACGGAAAATACGTCTTTCTCTACAATCATTTCATCATCGAATTAGATCTGTGCACTTTTTCAGGGGGAGCAAGTGTTAAAGCTACTGCAACGTGCATGGTCAAATTGCAAAAACAAAAACAACAAAAATGGAATGAAATGCAAAACTTTTGTAATGGCCATCATTGGAATAGTTACAGAAGGCGATTCAGACAAACAACGAACCGAAAGTAGGATAGTAATTGCAGGAATCAAGGGAAATCCGTGGAAAACATGAAACACGTTTGTCACGTTTTTAAATCTATTTTCATAACTGTTTACATTTTGCTCAGATGTAAACAAAGATTTTTTGTATAAAAAACCCAAAAGTCTTAAAAAGTAGTTACGTAGATAGGGTGAAAACTCAAGTAAAGTGATAGAGCGGTATGACTTCTGTACCTGAGATCCGAGTTCGATCCTAAATCACGGCCCTTCATTTTCTCTCTTTTTTACTTCTTTTTTATATTTTTGTCCTTTATCGTTCTCATTTGTATTTTTTACAGAAAATGCAAGCTGCCGTCAACATAACAAATGAAATTTCACGGCTAATAGCCATTGATGACGAAGTAAAAAGTATAAAAAAAATCTGCAGATATCTGGGTTTGAACTCTGGGCGCCAAAACTGTAAACTGACCACTCTACCTATGTACCGTAATTTTCTCAGTGCTTACGTCACGACATATAAAGAATATATATTGTGTTTAATCCACGTGCCACTTGATCTTGCGCGAACTGTAGAAGAAATCAAAATCCAAACGACAGAAGATTTAGATCCAAGCCTATCTGTATCGCGGATCAAACAGAGCGATGGAGAGCGATGGAAAGGAAAATGGATATGCCTAATCGAAGCTGACACTAACAATGTTGCCAAAACACTGATCGATACATCAATAGTGGTCACGTGAGAAGACGCATGGGGGTGTGTCCGAGGATGACATCATCAAAGTCCCACAAATACTTTTTCTATAAATAGCGGTAATTTGTGGAAAATCCCCTCCAGCATTTCGTTCTAAAGGAGAATTTCGTTGAATTGGACTACAATTGAGCTTGAAGGGTGTATTGTTTTGAAAATATTATTAATGAGTAATGACCCTCCGAATGACCACTAAATGGTTTTAAAGTTGATTTTTTTCGAGGAAAATTCGTGATAGAGCACCTTTAAGTGCATTTTTCATATTATAAAGTACATCATAAATTTCAGCATGGAAATGTTATGTTTGAAAAGTAAAAAATGAAATGCGAAAACATGATACATGTAGATTAATCACTAATTTGCATAAATTGAAAAACTTAACCCTTTCCTAGAACGAAGACATTCTTTAGCATGTACCAGGTCGAGAGTTGCCAAATGTAAAGAAGGCCAATTTAGCACATTAGTATTGGATAAAAATGGGAATAATCAGATATTTTCTTCTCTTTTTTTCGCAATGTTTTAAGTTGATATCTTTTTAAGGACGTAGAAAACATATCTTATTTTGGGAAAGGTTTAAACGCTATTAACCCTTTCCCAATCAAGACCTGGTTTTGACGTCCTTTACAGAACTGGCTTGGGAAAACATTGAGACAAAAGAAGAAAGTGCTGATAATCAGCACTTTCTCCTTTTGCCTCAATATTTTCTGAGCTATTCTGTACACTACTCCTTCTTTTAGTAACATCCATTTTGTCTTCTGCAGCAGCTTTCAATCTGGACCACCCTAAAGTTTTGTCGTTTTGGAAAGAGTTAAACTGTTTTGAAGTGTGTTAGTCGGCTAATGACTATTTGCACTAGTTCAACAGAGAGAGAATGATTGATTACAAACTATTTCTAGAGGAAATTCATTTGTATTTAACAACGATGTCCTTCAACATTAACCATTTTCCAAACAGAAACAGAAAAATGATGTCAGTCTTATATATGCATCTTACACAATCATAGAAAACATTGAGGGAAATGTATAATTTCTGCCTTTCTCTCAATGCTTTCTCAAACTTTTACCTGTGTGCGTCGAAAAGCGTGAGTGGGACCTCTGGTATTATTCGTGTTTTTTCCGCAATGTACGAGTCTGATACTAATCCAAACTATGAAAGGGACAGAATGTAACAAGAAACATTCAGTTTCTGAGTACAAGGCTTGTAGAAATTTGAAACTGCATTGCTCCTATTTCAACAACTAGCAATTTTACCCGTCTCGAAATTTGACCTTTGACCTCGATGACCTTGACCTATCCGGGGCTGACCTTTGACCTCGATGACCTTGACCTATTCGGGGCTGCACTTCACCTAATCCCGTCCCGTAACCCGTAAGCAATCCCGTCCCGTAACCCGTAAAAACGATAAATTTGACCTTTGACTTCGATGACCTTGACCTTTCAAAAAATGAACCCCTCAAGCTAATATCCGGGGCCGCCCTCCACCTTCCCTCCAAATTTGGTGAAGATCGGCCCAAGGACCTGGGAGGAGTAGGGGAACAAACAGACAAACAGACAAACGTTGCTCAAATTATAGTATGATGTTAAGTAAATGCTATATTGTATACAAAATCTGCGAAACCTGGCCTTGCTTTGGAAATGGCAAAATGAGAGTAAATTGTTATGTAAAGATTGTGATCCTGAAGGTTTCTTTAAGTTCCAATTAGTATTACTTAAGCTGTTTGTGTCCGTCAGAAAACTGTCGTTAGAAATGTTATTGATAACTGATTCGTCAAAATATTTTTTTTAAAAAAGTTTGATCTCCAAAACCGTTTCCCACTTGCCCTGGGTTAAACGGAATCAAGCTAATTTATTACCCTATGTGACCCTAGAGGTGACCGTCTCTCCGCGTAATATTACGTGTTTATTCTCCCAGAAAATTATAGTTACAACTGAATCTGGAATATCAATAATTGTTCATTGCATATCATAATTGGTATTGTTTCTTAGGCGGCCCTTCTATAAGAGACAGTTGTCGGTTTTGTTGTGATAAAACAATTACAACAATCTACATGTATAAACATTTTGTGAAGCAACCCTAGATTTGATGTTCTACACCATATACGTTATGCAAGGCATTGTAAATCATCTTTCTGGAAACAACTTACCATGAAATTTCTTAATCACAGTTGGGAATAATGTGATATAATGACAACGACAATTACATGTAATCTTTAATAGATATGTTAATATATGACTGACAAATGGAAAATGCATTTTCTTCTTATCTCAATATTTTCCAGGTAGGCCTATCTGCTTTTATACGTGTAAAACAAGGCCTCATTTTTATTAGACCTATTGTACTCTTGTAACTTCTTGTGGGATCCAATCATGAATAATGCAAAGAACAACGACTATGCTTTTAGGACAAAAAATCTACATGATGATCTCGGGAGAATTCAAAGACATTACTTATTTGACACATGACCTTTATAGCTGAATAACCAGTAATTGCGACATCAAGGATTTATAGAATTAGAGGAACTTGACCTAGAAACATAAAATATATGACCCATCTCGTGGAAAAGGCCACCCGGGAAATCCTCGAAACACTTTTATATGAAAAACAGATCACACGGAGCAGAGGATAAACAGATATCATACTTCTTAAATAAATCTAATTATTTTATGGCAAAAAGTATTTAAGGTTCAGGAAACAATCATTCCTAGTCAGCAATCTACGTTTTCCACAAATTGATGAGGGCTTTTCAGATGGTCCGTTTAAGCGTGACCGGTCATATATGTATTGTTATCACTGCGTGTCTTAAAGGTACTAAAATTGTCGATCCTGGTCAGTAGCCATTGGCGTAACAACCCGTACGCAAAACGCAATTGCGTATACATCGCAAACAAAGTAAAGAAAATGTGACTTTTTGTTTTGTTTCCCTGGAAATAAACACTTGGATTGCCATTGAAATACATACCAAATATACCCACCAGGAGCCACGAATGGTCAGTCATGGCTCCAGGTAGGCATTTGGTATGTATTTAAGCATCTGCATTTAATTTTCAAAAAGAATTCTGGGAGATGCCCGCAAAACCTACCCCCAGCAGTATATAGCCCTCCATCAAACCTTCCCTGAATCATTGGGCACGCGTTTTGCGTACACTTTATTTTCGGCTAGCTACGCAAGTGGCAGCACCTACTTACATTTAGCGTCAAGGTTGACATCTGAGCATTATAAATGCGTATTAATGGACAACGTCAGAAACTGTACGGGTAGTCCGAGCAGAAGCATTTGCATGTTGAAATCATCAAACCAGCGTGAAAAGAGAGGAATAACAACACCAGAACCATTTTATTGGCTTTCTATGTACAACAACTTTTACTAGGCTTGAACAAATGTGAAAAAGCGCCTTGGTGTATTTTACTTACCATTTACTGTGTCTGTAAACGTACATTTTGACCATATTGTCCTTCGATCTGAAGCCTTAACATTGTGGAGAGAAACGCCAAAATGTCGCTGGCCACGGGTGTCTGCCTTTGTATCAATGACAAATTCGGATGTATTGGTTGTAAAGGATTCAAGCGCTGTCTGTAAAATAATAGTTTGGTCCCGTAACATTGTTTGAATGGTCATTATCGTGTGGATATATAAATGTCGTAAGCAATATTTGAACTTAGCAATTTCGAGATCGAATTTAAATGCTACAATGTCGTGTTACGCACTTTTACTTGTGATGGACGCAAGTGAGGTCTAGGAAATGTAATAAATTGGTCCCGTAACTATAATATTCGGTAAGTCATCGTTATAAACTGTTTTTGCATGAACACACATTCCTAATTATTTCAAGAAAAGTTTTTAAAGAAAGTTGACCATTCAACCTCAAAATAACAATAATTATGTTATTTTACGCAACCTTAAAATTGCTAAAGTCGGTTTTAAAAAGCAATTTCAAACTTTGTACATTAATTTTTACCTCACATTTAGGTAGAATGACCACCTTGCTCGGACATTGACACCAGTAGTAGGTAAGTGACCACTGTCCACTCTGCAGGATACGTCCATCCCAGAACACAGTCATAATAGAGCTGTCTTGACCAGAGTTGACCACCGGCTGTAACCTCTCTGTGTGAATAGCCAATTTATTAACGTATACAGAGCCAATGAGGGAAAAATGAATTCTTATTGCGACAATTTCCTGTCCAGGAAAAAACTAATTTAACATATTTTAGAGATATTTTCTAAGGCATATCTTTTTATCAAAAACCTCATTACTGTGGCATTGGCTTTAATGTTTTGCAATGTCTTTGTAGTTTTGACAGAAATATACTAAAAATTGTATACTGGACAGGGCCAACGTTGTACATGTTTGTCTTAGATAAGAATTATAAAGCCATATTATGTCCATAGCTTTTTACTCTTTTTCCAAAAGATGAAGATACCAAAATCCAGAATTTTCATCTTTTACTTCAATATTTTTGTGTTATTTTACCGGTATTCACAATTATAATTCTAATTAACATATCGGCGCTTTTCAACAAAAACCTCGTTACTGCAGCTAGGTATAAGCTGCGGCCACGAGTTTTTTGTTGAAAAGCATCCATACGTATTGTCGTCTGTAGTAGCGTTTAAATTGATCCTGTCTAAAATTTTGCAGTTTGTGAAAGTGTTAACATACCATCAAAGTCGTATGGCATAATTTCTAAAACTAATGTGTTCGTGGAAACTCCAGCTTCGTTGGCAGCGCCAATATCCAGTTGAATCGTCGAATATGTATCAAAATTCGCCATCATCGGTGCCGTGATCGTGTCGGCAGGAAAATGTTCCGTATTCCGTCGACCATGGATGTCTGTATAGGTCACCGTGTAATTCATAAACTTACCATGACGGAGCCGTCTTGGCACAGGCTGTGGAGTAGAAAGAGGATACCAAAAATTATTCTTCGGAACGCATTAAGACAAAAGAAGAAAACGCTGATAATCAGCAGTTTCTCCTTTGTCTAAATATACTGAACAAAAATGAAAACTTTACACTTCAAGATTTCTTGTTTCTGGAAAACTATCGAACAAAAAGCCTGAATTATATTTTGACGTTATTTCCCAGGCTTTCAGCAATCGTTTTGTCGAAATCTCATTGCCTTGTGTCCTTTAATGTCAGAGTTACGGCCCTTAATGCGTTTAGACCTTATTACATCTAATGTCACATATGCACATGCGCAGGAAACGATTATTTTTTTTTTCGGAATTTACCGTATCTGGGTTGCCAAAAAAACACAAAAATCTTTCTTATCACTTGTAGCAAGCTCTAAAATAAGGGTCTAATCTGTCAATTTTGTGAATTACCTCCCTTTTACATAAACAAATAGGGAATTTAAAATGTTTGATAGTCACAAATTTATCACGGTTTCCGATTGATTTTTCTAAACATCATGCAGGCTTTACAGGGGATTTTTGAACCCTTTTTTCGACTAGGATTTTTCCCAGATGTTCATGCAATAGCGATTTCAATTTCCTATGGAGATTGCATTGTAAATTTTCAAGCTTTGCAACATAATGAAAATTCTGCTTTTCAAACATTATTTTTTAAAAGCTCAAACAGTGTTATGCAAGCTTCTTTACATTTTCTGACTGATAACTTGCCAGACTACCATTCCGTAAAGTCTGACATGGTTTGAGTTCTTCTGCTCGGATTTTTGAGGGTTTAAATTTTGTAAAATTCTGTTAAAATTGTACACCTGAAAAAACGGACCCCTGTCACACTTAAAGGATCCGTTTTTCATCCCTGGGATTATGATCAACAAAACGTTTAGTGTTTGGCAAACCAAGTCAATGAACAATGCAAAGCACATTCATTTGATTTATTTACTTGTTGTATTTAGAAGAAATATAACAAGCAATTTAGGTGTAAAGTTTTCATTTTTGCTCAGTATATTTCCTGTGTTACATTATACATACGAGGGTTGTTCGGAAAGTTTTGAGAAAAAACATAATTTCGCCATAATTCATAAGAAGTTATTATTAATTTTAAGTCTTCAAAAAGTTTAAAGAATATCGAGTTACATGCAAGTAAATTTTTAATTCTTTTTTATCTGGTTGCGGCTAGTAGTGACCATAGCAAAATCAACCATCATGTGGCCTGCGCTCGGCTTACAAATAGAAATGTTCTTTTATTATGTTAGTATAAATTCGTGAGAAACTTTGGTATAACGTATTTAACATCATTTATGACTCGTGACCTTATTTTTCCTTTTCATTTAAACGTTTGACATTGTGACAAAATTCAATTTTATCGACGACAGGAGTGCATTCTATGGCGATGCCGTCAAAGGCGGGACAGCTACTTTTCAGCAAAGTTTTCCGTAAATGCCAGAAAATCACCAATTTAAAGACAAAAGGTTTTGGATGATGTCAGTATGGAACAGAAAAGCAGCTGAGCACTTTCGGGAGACAAGGACCTCATCTGAAGGTAAAGAGAGATGCTGCCGCCTTCCGTCATTTACGTAAAAATATATTTACGCGAGATGGCACCGTCATTTTCATGTTACTTGTATTGTGTGTGTTCATTAGATGGACAGAGAGACACGAAAGATGTATTCAGCCTGAAGGATGGTGCTTTGAGGGATAACTACTTCTTCAGTCATAGTCAAATGACGTGACGTTCCTGTACGGTGGCGTGCGCCGCCTATACATGTATGTCTGTAGCTATTTTTGATATCCATCTTTTATGTGAAGACGATGTACCATTTACATGAAATTTCATATTGGTATAGATTTAAGTTTAAACGTAATATTTGTGTAAATATGCTTGTTTTAATCTGTTTATCAAGGATGTCTCAAAACTTTCCGAACAACTCTCGCACATCCTATCTTATGTCTACATCAAAATATAGTAATTTGTCGTCTGCAGAAGCTTTCAAAATGGAACATTTGAGAAATGGTAAAGCCCGTTTTTGCATGGTCGTGAAATATAAGAAAATTCTTCAAAGGTAGCAGCTGCAAAAATGGCACAGTTATAAACATGACATTCACAAGTTATATTTACACAGATTTTCTCATTTACAGGAGGGCTTAGGACAAAAAGCTCAACTGAATGACAGGTTTACAATATACGAGATGTTAAAATATCCCATGAATAATAACAAAGAAATCATAAAAGGCAATAATTCCTTTGATAAATGGCGCAATGATACTTACAATCCAGTAAAGATAGATATGTCGTCTACCAGACGTATCAATTTCTTCTGCAAATTGAATATTTTGTGGAATTTCATCAGGAACTGTAAATTGAAATGCATCAAATACATGTAAATGAAATGTCTTTTTTGGCTAAGGTGATTTTCAGGAATAGGAACTGATTTGCTAAAACCCATTCAACAAGAATTCTATGGTTATGTGAGTCTAGATTTTCATGGCGGCACTTTACTAGTTTTTGAAACACTATAATTGATAGATGATCTATTTTCAGAAAAGCACACTGACACCTACTACCTCATCACAAATAAAGGGATATAATAAGCTCAGGGAAGTAAGCGATGTGATACTTTAATAGCGTTATTGAAAAAAAATAATTCGATATTTTGATTGCCGTGTTAATATGCAATCGCTCTCGTTAACGAAATGGTGTTCACATTATTCTGAAATCCAATCTGTAAAATCTGAAGAAAGATCTGCAAAATCGTAAATCGTAAATCATTGGAGGTGCCCTTTAATTTGGATCATCTTAATAATGAATATGTTAGGAAAAGGTTAAGATTTATGTCCCGCGTTCGACCAAGCTTACCATCTGACAATGTCTTTGCTGATCTGCTTTCTGTAGGCAAACTCCAGTATAGGCTTTCTGCAGGTTTACACCTCGCATGGACCGTGTACTCGGTAAAGGGTTCGAGCCTTTGTAATGACAGCGTCACAGTTAAGGTGGGTAGATAGGAAAATGTGTAATTCACCTGCGAAATAGATAAAATCAAAAGCGATAGACTACGAAATATAGAAAGGAAAAGAAAGAAATGTTTATTGTGTTTATTGTGTGATAAAGACGACATCGAAGATGAATTTCTTTTTATCATAATTTGTCCTTCTTTCAAGAATTGATATCTAGGTATTTAACATGCTAATCCTCCGAAAAGTCAGAATGAACTTTTCAAAATATACAGATATAGTCTGACAAAAAAGAAAGTAGATCTAGTAGATCTATGATTATCTTGATATCTCGGTTTAAAGTATGAATCATCCGGACTCTTGAAACAAACCCTGAATACATTTGAGACAAAATGAAACAAGATATTCTGCGCAGGGGTCTGACCTAGATTAAGCATGTTTACAGGCTGATGTAGATTTTTTGGTCATGATTTCGATTTCCCATCGTGAAACGGTTGTAACTACCTATAAACATATAGGCAGTTACAACCGTTTCGCGCTGGGCCATCGATTTGTGCTAAGGAGGCTTCTGCTCAAATTTTGGCGTACCGTAGTAAAATCTGTTTCCCATTCTGAAGAGTAGATCAACTGACAGATGGTGTTTTCTTTCGTATCTGAGAGTCGTAATGTCACATTCAGCCCTGACGAAGAAACCGGTACGACTTGTTTCAATCTGACATCCATTCTCACTGGAAATGATATTAGTAATATTTCGTTGGTGGGGAGTCAAAACCTCGTAACTACAGCTTATTCAAGCTGTAGTTACGAGGTTTTGACTCCCCACCGACGATTTGCTTTTCATCACAAACCTCGTTACTGCAGCTTAAGACAAGCTGCAGATATGATGTTTTTGAAAAAAGGACGAAATTAATAATATTCGTCATTTTTTATGACAAAAACCTCGTAACTTCAATTTAAAACAAGCGGCAGGTACGAGGGTTTTAAAGAAAAGTGACGTACGCAATGCTGATTAAGGTGATGACGATTAGCGGCCATAAGTGCCGAATATCTTTAATAAAGCAGTGGTCACATAAGAAACAACCAGAACACATTCAACGTCAAAACCAGGCATTGTATTGGTAAGGAAGGGTCTAGTACAAAATCGATTGCAAGATTGCAAAATACCCATCTTCAAATTTAAAAATCACATTAGGGGCTTTTAAGACGAATTTCAAAATTTCATTAACAGAAACATGGGTGTAATAACTATCCAATTTTGCAAACGCAATAATTTCAAATTACATTTTGCCAAAAAAAATGTTGAACGTTACAGCTTTCCCTGAAATAAGGAAAACTGAAAAGTTACTTTCAGTTAAAATCGGAAAGAGCTATTGCTTAGCGACCAGACTGTTCATAATACATAAAGGAGGGGTTTCCATAAGGCCATTTTCCTGGGACCTAAATTTTCCAATGAAATTTTTACCACAAATAGATACATAAAGGGGACGTGTTTTGCCGAAAAGTATGAATCGAACGGATCTTTGGTTTGGTGTATATTGTATATTGAAAGTGGGTGGGGTAATTCTTTTCAGGCGCTACCCAAGGTTCTTATAAATCAATTTTCTATCTAAATGTAAATAATTGGCGAATTTTTTTAAAACATTATGTTTTGTATATGAGCCCATGTTAAGATGACATTAAATCCATTGGCTTGCTTATTATAAATATCAAAATATTTGGAATTTTATGTTATTTTTCATTTTTTTGTATATTTTCATCTCCCAATTTTGGGCAAAACATTAACACGTTTTTATAAAGCAACATAATAGAATAATATTTTAGATGAGAACTTATTAATAAATCATTATTGCAAAATTATGAGGAATTTTTGATAGCTAGTCGGGTAGATGAGTTACGGGCCCTCGAATGCACGAAAACCCATGACAAATTGTGGAATAAATAACAAAATACATGTTTTCTGACTTTCTTTTGTACAGAAAGGCAGAAATGTTTAATTTGCTTAAATTATAGCTGACCTCAGCAAGTAGTACTACAAATAAGCTATTGCGGTCAGTTTCGTCTGTTGTCCGTCCGTCTGTCTGTCTGCCCGTCCATAATATCAGGTTTACACTCTAGAATCCACAAATATTAACCGATTTTCACCAAACTTTGTCAAAATGTGTATGGTCATAAGCCCTTATGCTGGATTAATTTTGGACCGAATTGCTGCAGAAAATGCTGAGTTATGTGCCCTTGAATGTCAAAAAATGCTATTTTTGACAATTTTTGCATTCAAAAATTTTCAAATATTGCCCAATCAAATGCAAAACCAAGTGAAAATGTTTGCATTTATAATACCTTGGGTGAGTGTGATTTTTATGCGTGTCCACACGCATTTAATGCAATAATTGTTTCGTTTATTATTCAAACCGACTTTCTTCTATATATTTTAGAAAAAGAGAAAAATGGTATTTTCTATATTAAGTTTGGTAGCATCTGAGTCATAAATTACCAAAATATTTACGGAAATTGTCACTTTTTCTGCGACGTAATTCTAATTGTTACACTTCGATTTTTGGTAAACAAATTGGGATAATAAGCATAATCGACATCGAAATTTGATTTCTTTGCGACAACACATTCTACAGCATCTCCGTTATCATAAAATATATTTTTCTGTGTGTTTGACGTTAACTAACCACAGAGTTGTTTATAAATATCCGTCGCATTTGTACATTTATGTTACATGTTACACGCGTTTTTTCGCTTAATTTACGAATAAAAAGTCTCTCTAGTAAATTTATACAAACTAACGAGTTGAAAAAAGCATGACATTGAAAAAGATCACAATTTTACTGTTAGTTTGATATATAACAAAGTTATGAAAAGGTAAATGGGTCTTGCAAAAATTAGTTATGAAACACGGAGGGTAGCGTTTTTTGAAAAGTGACGCAATACCGTGCGCGACGTCATAATGTTTTAAAAAATTCGCCAATTATTTACATTTAGATAGAAAATTGATTTATAAGAACCTTGGGTAGCGCGTGAAAAGAATTACCCCACCCACTTTCAATATACAATATACACCAAACCAAAGGTCCGTTTGATTCATACTTTTCGGCAAAACACGTCCCCTTTATGTATCTATTTGTGGTAAAAATTTCATTGGAAAATTTAGGTCCCAGGAAAATGGCCTTATGGAAACCCCTCCTTTATTTCCATGAAGTCTTGAATTCAAGCTGAGTATATCAATCCAGGGGCCGTTGTTTTGAATCTTAGCTCGACCAAAATGTTTTCTCTTATTCGACATAAGTCATTATGTTTCCTGGTGGCTCGGATTAGATGTTTTGTTTAACCCATTACCAAACGGCAATAATTTGGACTAGTCCAAATTCAAAGATAACGCAGACGACAATTTCAAGTGAATGAAATTTTGCATTTTTTGGTCATTTTACGTAGAAAATATTGTGAAAAATGAAGAAATTGCTTGTCACAAGCAATTTCTTCATTTTCCACATTTTTTCCAAAGTCATTATCTTGTTGGGAGTCAAAAGGAGTCACTGTGTGGTATGGGTTAAACTGGTATGTGAGAAATACCAGGAACACATTGTTAGGTGCGCCAGTCGCTGCAATATGGTCGAAAACTGTTGATCATGGTTTTGAACCCAATTCAATCAAATCTAATTCTAGATTGCTAAGACGACAGATGGATACGCTGCTGACAATAATGGTGCTGATGGAGATCATGTATTAGATAGAGTTTGTACAGTAGATTCCACGCGAAATAAACATTCAAATACGCGCGGCGCATTGAATGTTTATATCGCGTAGAATCTACTACACAGACTCTATCTGACTTAGTGTTTTCACTAGCGTTTCATTGGAGACGGGCGCGTGTCTATGGATAGACGTCACATAAACTAGCCGGCAGTCTCGTTTTGTATATAAATGCGAAATATAGCGGCGAATATTTTAAAATGTACTACAATTTCATTGTTCCACAAAAGTAGGTCGAATTCTAAGACAATTAAAGTCTTACATATGTTATTGTTTGTGCTTATGGTATAGTTGTATGTCCTGGTCAATTTCAAGCCGATCAACGTGAGTTCAATCTGAAATAGATAATAATTTATATAGTAACAAAAGAGTATGTATTTCAGTTTTTCATTCAATTAAATTCAGTTCTGATTAGTTCCATAAATAATTATTGTTGTTCCTATGTTGTGCCGAAATGTCCTAACCGTATTCCGGTATATAATGTTTACTCTCTGAATGTTTTCAATCGTGAATTCACGAATGGCTATATTATAAGAAAAGCTAGCATCTAGCTTTGCAATGCTGGAAATTGTCGTTATAAAGCTCTGTCTCGGACGAAGATGATTTTGAGGTTCAGTGGTATTTCATTAGACAGATTTTTGCAGGGAGTCTGTTTTTATATGTGACCCGTCACGCTAAAAGGGACCTTATCCGAAAACCAAAAATCCAAACTTTGACAAACTTTTCAGATTCAGCATAGGTCAACCAGATACTGTATTCGAAAACTGAACGTAAAGTACGATAGGGAAAACATTACAGATATGAAAAAGTACATATAAAGTGAAAAATGTCGGCCCTAGTCTGGCTGCGCGGACTGCGCAGACTGACTAGGGTCGATATTTTTCACACACCCAATAAGGTCCCTTTTAGCGCGACGGGTCACATATTGTAATGTGGTGTAATTTAATTGACGTTCAGTGATAGTTCATAAGACAATTGTTCACACGGAGTCTGTTTTTCTATTGCTATATGATGTAATTTAATTGACGTTCCACGATATTTCATTTGACAGATTTTTACACGGTGTCTGTTTTTGTATCGCTTTTGACCTGATCTAATTGTCTGCTGATTTTCTAGAAAGCAATTTTAAAGAAACATTATCCTACAACCAAATTATCGGTAATCCAAGAACATTTTGTCACACTCATGTGGGAAAATAAGAAACAGGAAATGTCATCCAATTTTCGTAAATAATTATGTTATGTCATAACAGACAAGATTGGTCCATAACTCGTCCTTTTTGTCGAGTTTAATTACTTAAAGGAAGTATTTGTAGAAAAAATGGTGTCTTATTTGTGTGGTATGTAGAATAACATCTGTTTCGCTCGAAAATCATATACCTTCATTCTGTTATTTTACTCTTTGATACTTTCTAATTTTGTATTCAAGAATTAATGTAACTAAAGAAGAGCTGGCATCTAGTATTGCAATGCTTGGAATCGTTGCTATAGAGCCCTGTCAGGAGTGGAATTGTTTTCGACGTTCAGTGATATTTCATTTAGTCAGATTTTACACGGATTCTCGTTTTGCATTGTAATGTGATCTAATTTGATTGTCTGTTCTTCTTGAAGAAAACAATTTTACAGAAACATTATCCTGAAACCAAATTATCGGTATTCCGAGAACATTTTGTGAGGTCCACGTGGGAAAATATGAAACAGAAAATGTAATTCAATTTTAGTAAATAGTTTTGTTATTTCATAGAAGACCTTAATTCGTCCTTTTATGTAGAGTTTTATGACTAAGAAAATATTGCTTGAGATATATTGGCTTATTGGCGTAGTATGTAGCAAAATTCTATTTCACTTGAATGCTATATTCAGAATATACTCTTACGTCACATGTTTGAGTGGATTTAGATTTACCTTTCTCTGATATGAGCCAGGACCTGTAAATGGGTCCCTTGTGTAATTAAAGAACAACATGGGTCCGGATCAGCCTGTGCTTACGTACAGTTCGGTCAAAATCCAAGTTGGCAACAATAAGAAAGCAGTACATTTCAGATTGTTGCCCTGAACAAGTGACTGAATAAATCATCAATGTAAGGGAGCAGGTGAAGGCTCGAAACGAATATTGTGGTATAACTGTCTTGAGAAATTCCAGGAATCCAAGGTTAGGTGCTAAAGCCGTCGCAGTATGACAGCAGCAGTTGAAAGGGGCTTTAACTTCTAACCAATCAATCATTTATTATTCCTAACCTGCATTCTAGTATTTTAAAATATGTACTCAATGTTTGTTTTAAATCATGAATTCAAGAATGAATAGTGGTTAAAGATGGTTTGAAATCTAGCATTTTTTGTCTTGAATTTGTCCGTAAAAATACTTGTCTATGACAATATTGACTTTGGACGTTCAGTGATATTTCATTAATCTGATTTTTACACGGAGTCTGTTTTTATTTTGTTATGTGATCTTATTAAAGTGTTTGCTTCTAGAAACCAATTTTACAGGAATATTGTCCAAAGACCAAATTATAAGTATTTCGAGGAAAATGTGAAGTTCACGTGGGATAATATGATGCATTAAATGTAATTCAATTTGCGTAAAGATTTCTTCTGTTATATCATAAGAGGCGAGATTGGTCCGTAATTCGCTCTTTATGTTGCATTTTACGACTTTTAGAGAATATTGTTTGGGAAATATTGAGTTTTGTCGAAGTATGTAGTCAAAATCTATTTCTCTAGAAAATTATGTTCACAATATACGTTACAATTTTAGTGGTTTGAAATTTACCTCCCTCGGATACGAGCCGGCCTCTTGAAAAGGGTTCCCCGAGGCATTTAAGAACAACATGGATCCAGATCAGCATGTGCATACACATGATCTGACCAAGACCCAAGTTGTTACAGTGTCTTTATGACATTTAGCAACAATAAGTAAGCAGTGTGGTTCAAATTGCTGTTCCTGAATTATTCTGAAAAATCATAACAGCTTTCTAGTATTAATGTTTACTCTGATTGTTTTCAATCGATAACTCAAACAAGAGGACCATAATGATCCTATATCGCTCACCTGAACCAAAATGATATGAGCAACATTTTTGTTCAATTCAATTGATATTTATGACTTTAAGACTGAAAACGAACTTATGATCGATAACATTGTGAAAATCAAACTCATCCGAGATGTAACGGTGCCCAACATTGTGTCAAAGTTTTGCTTTGAATGATAAATAATTGTAGATTCTAGAGTATAAACAAGGTCGATAACCGCCGAAAACAGCATTTTATCAAATTCAAGGGCACATAACTCTCAACTTTCTGATCAGATCCATTTGAAAATCCAACTCATCCAAGATCTTATGGTCCCCAAGAATGTGTCCAAGATTTGTCTTGATTGGTCAATAATTGTGGATTCTAGAGTGTAAACAAGGTCGAAAACAGCCAAAAACAGCAATTTTGTCAAATTCAAGGGCACGCAACTCTCGATTTTCTGATCAGATCAGACTGGAAATCATCCTGAACAGAGATCTTATGGTCCCAAACATTGTGTCCAAGCTTTGTCTTAATTGATTGATAATTGTAGATTCTATAGTGTAAACAAGTTCGAAAACAGCCGAAAATGGCAATATCGTCAAATTCAGGGGCACATAACTCTGGACTTTCTGATCAGATCAAACTGAAAATCAAGCTCATCCGAGATCTTATGGTCCCCAACATTGTGTCCAAGTTTTGTATTCATTGATTGATAATTGTATATTCTAGAGTGTAAACAAGGTCGAAAACAGCCGAAAATGGCAATTTTCAAGGGCACGTAACTCTGGACTTTCTCATCAGATCAAATAGAAAATCGAACTCATCCGAGATGGTATGGTCCCCAACATTGTGTCCAAGTTTTGTATTGATTGATATATAATTGTAGATTCTAGAGTGTAAACAAGGTCGAAAACAGCCGAAAATGACAATTTTGTCAAATTCAAGGGCACGTAACTCTGGACTTTCTGATCAGATCTGACTGAAAATCGAACTCATCTATAATCTTATGGTCCCAAACATTATGTCTTAGTTTTGTCTTGATTGATCAATAATTGTAGATTCTATAGTGTTAACAAGGTCAAAACCAGCCGAATATGGCAATTTTGTCAAATTCAAGGGCACATAACTCTGGACTTTCTGATCAGATCATACTGAAAACCAAACTCATCCGAGATCTTATGGTCTCCAACATTGTCTCCAAGTTTTGTTTTGATTGATCAAAAATTGTAGATGCTAGAATGTAAACAAAGTCAAAAACGGCTTTTTGGACATTCAAGGGCAGATAACTCAGCACATTCTGGTCCGATCTGGCCCATAATCGAACTCATCCGAGAACTTATGACCATACTTGTTTTGACTAAGTTTGATCAAGATTGATTAATATTTGTGGATGCTAGAGCGTAAACACCAAATTGTGGACGGACAGACGGACAGACGGACAGACGGACGGACGGACAGACGGACGACGGACAAAAAGCGATCACAATAGCTCACCTTGAGCACTTTGTGCTCAGGTGAGCTAAAAACGAATGTAGTTAAAGAAATGCTTGCATTTAGCATTACAATACTTAAATAAGTATGAGAAGATTTGTCTTTGGTGAAGTTGATTTCTGACGTTCAGTGATATTTCATTTAGTCAGATTTTACACGGAGTCTGTTTTTGTATTGTAATGTGATCTAATTTAATTGTCTGCTCTTCTTGAAGAACCCAATTTTACAGAAACATTATCCTGAAACCAAATGATCGGTATTTCGAGAAAATTTTGTGAGGTTCACGTGGGAAAATATGGTGGAAAAAATGTAATCCAAAGGATGGGTTGCAATAAGGGGTCAAAAAATAGATTTTCTTTTAATTTCGTTGATTGATAGGGTTACATAATATCTTTAATTTGTATGTGTAAAAAATCTGGTTTCGGCTTATTTTTCGAGATATGGGTGAATAAAGTGGGTGGGGTAAGATGGACTGAAACACAGTAGGGGTTATTCTAAGTCGCGTATCTTTCTTATTTTTAGCCCTAGATGCGTGAAAATTTGTATGCGTGTCTTGTGATATATGCGTTTACCATTTATGGGCTTATATTTGATATTCCATGTATAACTTTTCCGTAATATTCATTCTTCTTTGTTTCGAAGAATTTCGCTATTTTTCAACGACCAACTTTACCAAACTATCTCGACACATTTTATTTGAAACTCGATTTATATGAAACTTTACAGATGTATTGTCCAGATAATAATGTAACTTTGAGTGAAATTTGAAAGAAAAGCGTAGGTCTGTTTTTGAGATATTTGACCTTGACCTTCAAAATGACGTCAAAACTACGGAAATGCCAAAATAAGAAAATTAAAGCGCCAATTTTATTCACAAAGATTGGAAGCATGGTTTCTTTTTGTTGTTCCTAATGAGTTTCGTAGCAATATTGACTTTTTTTGTATCGTACAACCCATCTGGAAGAATGGGAAAGAAAAGAAATTCTTTTTAATCTCAGTTTTCTTATAAAACTAAATATTGCACATGAAACATGTTTACGCGGAAAGCACTGTGATTAATATTACTACCACAGGTGAGTGAAATTAAATACTAGCATTATGTTAAGATTGCTAGAACTACCAAAGCTTTATATGCAACTTGAATTGTCTAAGAGTTTATATTCACTCATCTCATGATGGACAAGAATTATCAATTTGCTAGGAGAAAACTAATCATTTTCAGATTGTATTTCTTATATGGTTATAAAGAAGACGCATTGTGAATGATTTTACTAAATGACCAAATGTGCTTACAATTAACTAACTTAAGCTAAATATTTATGTAACGTTGTATAATATCAACAAAAAGAAAATAATGTTAAATGTATAGACAGGCCTTAAACAAATATCCGTCTATTAGATGAAATGACCAGGTAACTCTGAGAGGTGACCAAGTTTATTATATTGAGTATATCAATTTTAACGGTAAAATCATACAATAAAAAACCCAATCATGTGTGAAATGCATTCTTTTATAAATGGGATGTCACATGCCATTCAACCCTAACAATTTTCCCAACAATGCGTAGTTTTAACAGACATTCCCAAATTTGATGTTATTTTGAAGGTCAAGGTCAAATATCCCAACAACGGGCCAACGCTTTTCTTTCAAATTTCACACAAAGTTATATTTATATCTTGATAATACATGTACATCTGTAAAGTTTCATAAAAATCGTGTTTCAAATAAAACGTGTGGAGATAGTTTGGTAAAGTTGGTCGTTAAAAAATAGCAAAATTTTGCGAAACAAAGAAGAATGAATATTATGGAAAAGTTATACATGGAATATCAAATATAAGCCCATAAATGTTTAACGCATATATCACAAGACATGCATGCAAATTTTCACGCATCTTGGGCTAAAAGTAAGAAAGATATGCGACTTAGAATGACCCCTACTGTGTTTCAGTCCATCTTACCCCACCCACTTTATTTACCCATATCTCGAAAATAAGCCGAAACCAGATTTTTTACACATACAAATTAAAGATATTATATAACCCTATCAATCCCCAAAATTTAAAGAAAATCTATTTTTGACCCCTTATTGCAACCCATCCTTTTAGTAAATAGTTTTGTAATTTCACAGAAGTCCTTAATTCGTCCTTTTATGTAGAGTTTTATGACTAAGAAAATATTGCTTGAGATATATTGGCTTATTGGCGTAGTATGTAGCAAAATTCTATTTCACTTGAATGCTATATTCAGAGTATACTCTTACGTCACATGTTTGAGTGGATTTAGATTTACCTTTCTCTGATATGAGCCAGAAGCTGTAAATGGGTCCCTTGTGTAATCAAAGAACAACATGGGTCCGGATCAGCCTGTGCTTACGTACAGTTCGGTCAAAATCCAAGTTGGCAACAATAAGAAAGCAGTACATTTCAGATTGTTGCCCTGAACAAGTGACTGAATAAATCATCAATGTAAGGGAGCAGGTGAAGGCTCGAAACGAATATTGTGGTATAACTGTCTTGAGAAATTCCAGGAATCCAAGGTAAGGTGCTAAAGCCGTCGCAGTATGACAGCAGCAGTTGAAAGGGGCTTTAACTTCTAACCAATCAATCATTTATTATTCCTAACCTGCATTCTAGTATTTTAAAATATGTACTCAATGTTTGTTTTAAATCGTGAATTCAAGAATGAATAGTGGTTAAAGATGGTTTGAAATCTAGCATATTTTGTCTTGAATTTGTCCGTAAAAATACTTGTCTATGACAATATTGACTTTTGACGTTCAGTGATATTTCATTAATCTGATTTTTACACGGAGTCTGTTTTTATTTTGTTATGTGATCTAATTAAAGTGTTTGCTTCTAGAAACCAATTTTACAGGAATATTGTCCAAAGACCAAATTATAAGTATTTCGAGGAAAATGTGAATAACGTGGGATAATATGATGCATAAAATGTAATTCAATTTGCGTAAAGATTTCTTCTGTTATATCATAAGAGGCGAGATTGGTCCGTAATTCGCTCTTTATGTTGCATTTTACGACTTTTAGAGAATATTGTTTGGGAAATATTGAGTTTTGTCGAAGTATGTAGTCAAAATCTATTTCTCTAGAAAATTATGTTCACAATATACGTTACAATTTTAGTGGTTTGAAATTTACCTCCCTCGGATACGAGCCGGTCTCTTGAAAAGGGTTCCCCGAGGCATTTTAGAACAACATGGATCCAGATCAGCATGTGCATACACATGATCTGACCAAGACCCAAGTTGTTACAGTGTCTTTATGACATTTAGCAACAATAAGTAAGCAGTGTGGTTCAAATTGTTGTTCATGAATTATTCTGAAAAATCATACCAGCTTTCTAGTATTAATGTTTACTCTGATTGTTTTCAATCGATAACTCAAAAAACGAATGTAGTTAAAGAAATGCTTGCATTTAGCATTACAATACTTAAATAAGTATGTGAAGATTTGTCTTTGGTGGAGTTGATTTCTGACGTCCAGTGATATTTCATTTAGACAGATTTTACACGGAGTCTGTTTTTGTATTGTAATGTGATCTAATTTAATTGTCTGCTCTTCTTGAAGAAACCAATTTTACAGAAACATTATCCTGAAACCAAATTATCGGTATTTCGAGAAAATTTTGTGAGGTTCACGTGAGAAAATATGAAACAGAAAATGTAATCCAATTTGCGTAAATAGTTCTGTTGCATCATAATGGGCGGAACTGGTCCGTAATTCGCTCTTTTATTTCGAATTTTATGAATTTAAGAAAATAATACTTGAGAAATTATGACTTCTTGGTGTATTGTGTAGTTGAGAATCGTTAACGAAAATATGTACAGTCAAATCTCTCTATGTCGAACTTCGTGGGACCTACGAAAAAACTTCGACGTATAGGATGTTCGACGAAGAGATATTTTGGAGACAACCGGTCATCATCGACTAAAATTATCGGTACGTCATGCCAGTTGGATTCGCTGCCTACACCCCCCCCCCCGGTTGACCGGGTCTTTCACCAAACAAGTCCGGCATAGAATAAGCATTAGGTGCTTCTGTTTTCATTGTAAATTACAAATGCAACGCTGTTTACAATTTTCCGAGCCTTTTTATTTCAAATCATTAAATCGCCTAATTATGACGTCCTCAAAAGTAATACAAACAAATTAATGAAACAATCAAACACAATCAGGTAAAAACCAATATTCGATAAAGGTTAACACCTGTGTTGATTGCTCGGGTTGACGGGTCGAAAGGTGTGAAAAACTGGCTAGATCGCAATTCTCATCATGTAAGTGTGAGGTTCGTCGTACAGAGGTGTGAATGTGCGTTAATAGAGGTGATTGGACTTCAAAATTGGTTCGACGTAAGGAGGAAGTTCGTGCAAGAGAAAACGACGTATAGAGGTTGAAATATATAGAAATAAAGAGCAAAAGAATCGGGACTTGAAAATTACTTCGACGTAGGGAGAACTTCGACTAAGGGACGTTCGACATAAATAGATTTGACTGTATGATTAAAAATACATGTTATATTTAAACATATACTGTCAATGTAAAGGTATGTGAATATTGCGGTAAAAAGATAAAATACTAATAATATGTATTTGCATTTTCGTTGCTTTCTTCAATCGTCTCATAAGCTTCAATTATTCGATCTTCAAATGGGGTTTTCCTGGAAAGGGGTTAAAACAGAGCTACATTTAAGGTAATATATCGTCGTTTTTCTTCAAACACCTCGTAACTGCATCTTAAATCAAGCTGCAGTTACGAGTGTTTTGTTTAATAATGACTATAATGTACGTATACTTACCATATATCTTTCTTCAAAAAATCCTGGCGTGGTTGGTATAGCACATGACGTGCTGAATGGGTCTGTTTTGGAGCATTCAGTCAAGTTCGATTCTCTGGAAATAGTAATTTCAAAGAACAATATCAATAGATATAAAATGTTTAACCCATTATCACACAGTGACTCTTTTTGACTCCCTAAAAAAAGTGGCTTTGGAAAACATTGTGGAAAATTAAGAAATTGCTTGTTACAAGCAATTTCTTCATTTCCCACTATGTTTTCTAACCAAAAAGTTGTAGAAATTAAAATTGTCATCAACTTGAAAATGTCGTCTGCAACTTCTTTCAATTTGGACCAGTCTGAAATTTTGTCGTTTGGGAAAGGGTTAATGCATATAAATGAAAAAAAAACATATGATTATTAGCACTATCTACGTTGTTCGCATTTATCTTAGATACGACCACTGATATGCCACTCGTTAAATGCCAAATGCACATTCTTGGAATTTAAAAAGATAACAACGAAAAGGACCAAATGCTTGTTCTCCTCATATTTCCTGTTCTGTTATATACAAAAACACACAATTTGTCGTTTGTAACAAATCTCAAATGGCATGTCTAAACTTTTGATGTTTTGAAAGGGATTCAGTGTCAAATTCAGGTCTTTTCTAGAACCCACTTGACTCTTTGGTCTAATATCATGACATCTAAACATTTTTTTTTTCAAGAAAAAAAATGACTAATAACTTAAAATATCTCATGAGTAAAATTAAACATGTAAAATTGCAGATTGAAAACCCTTACCAGAGAAACAAATTAGTGGGATAAATGTTTTCATAATTTGACAATTCGCATACAAATCCATTGGTGCGAGTATTCACATGAATCTTCTAAATAAGACAATTTCAATGGGTACAAACAACATTGGCTTTGATGAGCATTTAATGATATTCTTAAATTTGATAAGTCACATTTCCCTCATATCCACTGCGACGAATCACGTGACACAACAAATACAGAAAATCGTCAATAATATTGTTATTGTTTGACCAAATTTACCCGAGACTCATCGTTTTCCGTAAGCGTATTCCGGCATTCATCGGCGTATT
Organism: Fragum sueziense; assembly: GCA_963680895.1. NCBI lineage: Eukaryota > Metazoa > Mollusca > Bivalvia > Cardiida > Cardiidae > Fragum > Fragum sueziense. Next base: position 64,651,032 of record OY804594.1, on the reverse strand, counting down.
CCATAGTTTCCGCGTGTTTATACCCTGCGCTGTGAAAAATGTTAAGTACAGCTCCGGCTAAGGACCATGCAATAGGCGGTACATCCATAGTAACAGAATTGGTTTATTTGTACCTCAGTGTAACCCTTTAGTGTCCAAAAGTCGAAAGCTGAAATATTTCTTGAATCCGTTGATTGTTACCATGGTAACCAAGGATTTTCATTTTCAGCTCCATTCTGTGCTTTCCAAAGGCGAATATACTGTTTTTTCAGTACTTTGATATACCAAGAAATGCGAGTAGTGCTTATAAATTATTTATTTTATAGTTTAGTTATGTAGATTCATCCTAGATAGAAAAAATGCAACAATAAACAACAATAAACAACAAAATTTTCAAACTATTACACGCATACCATGCTAGTGAAGGTGGGTGGGGTAACTGGTATACTGTTTTTTGGCAAAATTCTGAAAAATGGCTATTTTCGAAGTAAATTATCTCTCAAGACCAGAAAGATCTCATGAAATGATGTATTAGGATATGTAAACTGACCTCTATGCTTAAACATGCAAGAAAGAAACCCGTGTGTTTTTTTCCTATTCTCAATATAAATGCATTAAGGTAGTGCATCCGTTCTCAAAATCTAAAAAAATGTGAAATTATGCACTTTTCAACCAAGTTTTTCTCCCAAGACCAACATAAACTAAGAAAGTGGTGTCTTTGATCAAATAAACTGATGTCTAAACTTAAACATAAAAGAAAGAAACCTGCGTGCTTTTTTCTTATTATCAATATAAATGCATTAAGGTAGTACAACCGTTCTCAAAATCTAATAAAATGCGAAATTATGCACTTTTCAACCAAGTTTTTCTCCCAAGACCAACATAAACTAAGAAAGTGATGTCTTTGATTAAATAAACTGGTGTCTAAACTTAAATATAAAAGAAAGAAACCCGTGATTTTTTTTTCTTATTTTCAATATATATGCATTAAGGTAGTGCAACCGTTCTCAAAATCTAAAAAATGTGAAATTATGCACTTTTCTCCCAAGACCAACATAAACTAAGAAAGTGGTGTCTTTGATTAAATAAACTGATGTCTAAACTCAAACATGAAAGAAGAAAACCTGTGTGGTTTTTTTTTCTTATTTTCAATATATATGCATTAAGGTAGTACAACCGTTCTCAAAATCTAAAAAATGTGAAATTATGCACTTTTCAACCAAGTTTTTCTCCAAAGACCAACATAAACTAAGAAAGTGATGTCTTTGATTAAATAAACTGATGTCTAAACTCAAACATGAAAGAAGAAAACCTGTGTGTTTTTTTCTTATTTTCAATATATATGCATTAAGGTAGTACAACCATTCTCAAAATCTAAAAAAATGTGAAATTATGCACTTTTCAACCAAGTTTTTCTCCCAAGACCAACATAAACTAAGAAAGTGATGTCTTTGATCAAATTTATTGATGTTTAAACTTAAACATGAAATAAAGAAACCTGTGTGTTTTTTTCTTATTTTCAATATATATGCATTAAGGTTGTGCATCCGTTCTCAAAATCTAAAAAAATGCAAAATTATGCACTTTACAACCAAGTTTTTCTCCCAAGACCAACATAAACTAAGAAAGTGATATCTTTGATCAAATAAACTGATGTCTAAACTTAAACATGAAAGAAAGAAACCTGTGTGTTTTTTTCTTATTTTCAATATATATGCATTAAGGTAGTGCATCCGTTCTCAAAATCTAAAAAAATGCAAAATTATGCACTTTTCAACCAAGTTTTTCTCCCAAGACCAACATAAACTAAGAAAGTGATGTCTTTGATCAAATAAACTGATGTCTAAACTCAAACATGAAAGAAAGAAACCTGTGGTTTTTTTTCTTATTTTCAATATATATACATTAAGGTAGTACAACCATTCTCAAAATCTAATAAAATGCGAAATTATGCACTTTTCAACCAAGTTATTCTCCAAAGACCAACATAAACTAAGAAAGTGATGTCTTTCCATAAATAAACTGATGTCATTTATTTAGCATGAAAGAAAGAAAAATCCATTTTATATATATATATACATTAAGGTAGTACAGCTGGTCTCAAAATAAAAAAAAATTGTAATATTATGCACTTTTCAACCAATTTTTTCTCCCAAGACCAACATTTACAAAGAAAAGTGATGTCTTTTCACAAATAAATTGATGTCTTTACTTAAACATGAAAGAAAGAAACTTGTGTGTGTGTTTTATTTTTATTTTTTTACTTTTTAATCTATAAATGCAAAATGAAGGTAGTTCAACCATTCTCAGAATCGATTAAAATATAGAAATTATACACTTTTCAACTTAAAGTTTTTTGTCCCAGGACCAGTATAACCCTTTTCCAAACAAGACTGGGTTTTGACGTCTCTGATAGAAAAGCATTGATACAAAAGAAGAAAATGCTGATGATCAGCATTCTCTCCCTTTGCCTCAATATTTTCTAAGCTGTAAAATACACATTTTCTACCTTTTATATAAACTATTTTGTGGACTGCAACTCATCTCAAATTGGGCTGGTCCAAAATTTTGTTGTTTGGGAAAGGGATAAACAACGAAAATGATGTCTTTGAACAAATATACCGATATCTATTCTTAAACATGAAAGAAACATGTGGGTTTTTTTCTTCATCTTTTCTTTATAAATGAATTAAGGTAGTGCAACTATACTCAGAATTTAAGTAATTGTACAATTTTGCTCCTTTCAACCAAATTGTATTCCCAAGACCAACATAAAATAAGGAAATGAAGTCTTTTAGCAAGTAAACTGGTGTCTTTGTTTAAAAATGAAAGACAGAAACCAGTTCTGTTATTGTTTTCTAATTTTGATTAAAAATACATTAAGGTAGTGCAGCCATTTTTAACATCTAAATATTTTAACTACATTTCAACCATTTTTTTCTCAATACCAAATTAATGTAAGGAATTTGATGTATAGAGAGATGAAAATGATGCCTATGCTTAAAGTTAAAGCAAAAATCAATGCCATATTTCTTCTTTTGAGTACATGTATATTAAGGTAGTCCACCCCTTATGAGATTCATGCAACGACGGAATATTTCGTGCTAAGTCTTAAACATTCGTAATGCACTCTATCTGGATGGAAACATTACGAATTAGAAACTAGAAGACCTGAAGGTCTTGAGTCGCTCCACAGGCCTGAAAGTAAAACTATATGTTTGCCATTTGAGAAAGGGTACCGGAAGGTCTTGAGTCGCTCCACAGGCCTGAAAGTAAAACTATATGTTTGCCATTTGAGAAAGGGTAAAAGGAAATGAGAAAACATTCAAGCTTAGGATGATGGTAGCTTACTACCATTGCTTACTCCAAAATGTTTCGTATTTCTAAAAATAGATTTCAAGGTGATAGTTCTAAAAATAGATTCAGGGAAATACCCTAATGCAAATGCCTGTCTAATTATTTTATAGAAAGCCTTGGATTCTTGCAATATAAAATCCAAGTTTTGACTAGATTTTTCAATACTTGTTGTTCTTAGGGCAATAACGAGGTAACTAGAAAGCTGAAAATACCTTCAGGCTTCATATAAGATCTAATGGTTACCCAGATTTGTCTTGGTTAGAGTGAGTGTGGTGGTAGAGTGAAAACAAAGTCACAATTAGTAATTTTGTCAAATTGAAAGGCACTTATCAGAGGATGTTATATTCTTTTCAAGCTAAGAATCACACTTAAGCAAGATGATAACTTCACCTACACTTTGCTTTAAGTTTTAACCTGATTGTTCAATATATGTGGATGTAAAGAGAGTAAAAACAAAGTCGAAAACAGCAGTTTTGTCAAATTCAAGGGCACATAAATCAATATTTAAGATTCAGATGAGGCTGAAAATTACACCCATGCAAAATCTTATTGTCACCACCATTCTGACCAAGTTATGTCTTGATTGGTCAATATTTGTAGTTGCTAGAGTGAAAACAAAGTCAAAATAAAGCCGAAAATGGCAATTTTGTCAATTTCAAAGGCACATAACTCATGATATAAAATTCAGATCAAGTTGAAAATTGCACTCAGGCGGCAAGATCTTATTGTCTCAACTATTCTTACCAAGTTTGGTCTTGATTGGTCAATATTTGTAGTTGCTAAAGTGAAAACAAAGTAAAACCAGCCCTTTTTTAATTAAAGGGCAGATAACTCCAGACTTTCTAATTCAATCAGAATCAATTGAAGGAATCTGATAGAGGACCACCTAAGGATCATTCCTGTGAAGTTTGGTTGAAATACATCCAGTTGTTTCTGAGGAGAAGATTTTTAAAGAAAAAGTTGACGGACGGACGGACGCACGGACGCACGCACGACGGACACAACGCCATGACAATAGCCCGCTGGCCTGAAGGCCAGTGGAGCTAAAAATAATAGATACCTTCTACAGCTTTATTTTCACAGTGTTGCCCGCAAAAATTCTAAGTCTACCTTAACCCATTTCCACATAATGACAAATTTTAATACCCTATGAGATAAAGGCTAAAAGTTTCATCTTGAAAATGAAGAAACAATCCATTTCTTCATTTTTCAGAATGTTTTTTACCCACAATTAAAATTGCAAAATTTCATTCACTTGAAATTGTCATTTGCAACATATTTGACTCTGGACAACTTTAAAATTTTGCCATCTGGTAATGGATTAATATAGTGAATATAATGCATATAAGAGGACACCAATCCATGATACTTCTTCACATTTTTAGGTCTTGTATCCACAATGACAAATACTAAATTGATTAATTAACATTCATGAATATAAAAGTCTTGCATTAACCCTTTTCCAAACAAACCATCATTTTGATGTATCTTGTAGAGAAGGCTTGGAAAAAACTTGTGACAAAAGAATATAATGCAGATAGCCAGATAACAAGCGATTTTCTTTTTTATCTCAACAGTTTCATTTCTTATTATAGCCTAACCAAAGATCATATTGAACACACATGTATTGTAATCTTTAGCAACATCTACGATAACTGAGAACTTGTTAACTAGAAAGACCTGAAGGTCTTGAGTCGCTCCACAGACCTGAATTTCTTTTAATGTCAAATCCAAGTTTTAACTAGAATTTTGAATACTTGTGATTCTTACAGCAAAAACAAAGTCAAAGCAGCAATCATGTGGTCAATGCAAAAAGAAAGTAATTGATTGACTACAATTTTAGGGATGTTAAAGCGATAATAAAATTGAAAACTGTGATTTTGCCAAATTAAAGGACAAAATTCAGTATGTATATTTAAAAGCAAATCGAAAATTAAACACATGCAAGATCTTATGGTCACTATCATTCTGTTCAAATTTTGTCTGTATTTGTCAATATTCGTGGCTTCAAGAGTGGAAAAAGTGTCGAAAACTGAAATTTTGTCAATTTCAAGGGCAAATAACTCAGATTGTAAAAGTGTGATCATGTTGAAAATTACACATAAGCAAGATCTTGTTGTCAACAAGGTTCTTTCCACATATCATCTTGATTGGTTAACATATATATATATTCTGTCCAAGTTTTGTCTTGATTGGTTAATAATTGTAGATTTTAGAGTAAAAGTAAAGTCAAAACCAGCAAAATAGAGCCGAAAAATGACAATTTTTGGCTATTTTAAAGGGCACATAACTCATGCTATAACATTCAGATCAAGCTGAAAATTGTACCAAGTTAAGATCTTATAGTCAGCATCAATCTGTCAAAGTTTTGTCCTGTTTAGTAAATATTTGTAGTTGCTAGAGAGAAAACAAAGTCAAAATACAGCCGAAAATGGCAATTCTGCCAATTTCAAGGGCACATAACTCATGATGTAAAATTCAGATCAAGCTGAAAATTTTACCAAGGCAAGATCTTGTAGTCAGCATCATTCTGTCAAAGTTTTGTTTTGATTGTTCAATATTTGTAGATTTTAGAAGAAAACTAAAGTCAAAACCTGCTATTTTTGATATTCAAGGGCAGATAACTCAGGTTATTCTGGTTCAATCCATATTCTTTGAAGGAATCTGAGAAAGGGTCACCCAAGGATCATTCCTGTGAAGTTTGGTTGAAATCCATTCAGTAGTTTTTGAAAAGAAGATTTTTAAAGAAAACGTTTACGGACGCACGGACGGACGGACGGACGGACGCACGACGGACACACCGCCATGACAATAGCCCGCTGGCCTGAAAGGCCAGTGGAGCTAAAAATGCTTTCCTACAATCCATTCAATCATTTATACCATATGATTTAGCATTGATAATTGTTATTATTCCCCCCACAACTGAAGCTTAGGGGGTATACTGGAATAAGCCTTTTGGTCGGTTGGTTGGTCGGTCTGTTGGTAAGTTCCACAAAAATCTTATTCATAAAAATCTTACAACAGTTTCTGTCAGGTTTGCTTCATACTAAGCAAAAGCATTTGTTCATAGGGACCTGTAGATGTGAAACACACATTTTCATGAAAATTCCATCACAAATTATTGAGTTAAGAACCCTAATTTGGCTAAAAGACTCTTGTCCACACAACTCTTATAGTGTATGTCTAATTTGTTTTATACTTGGCAGAAGTGTTCGTTGGGGTGTAGATGAGAAAGACAATCTCTTTCTTTTCACCATTTAGTCGTTGAAATAAGCTTTGACCTTGAAAACCTAACCATTCAGATCTTCAGCGCCCACACTTGCTGACAGCACAATGTTATAACTTTTCCCCCCAAATTCACTGTAAGGTGTGAAACTTTTATGGGACCACTGAACTATTATTGTGTTCCAAATCTAGAGACTTCATGGTATGTACTTCTTTACACGGCCATTTCCTCGAACAGTTCAGTCTGTTGTGTACAACTACAATCTCCAGAATCTGTTACGTACAATCATGCTTCATTTTGTGGTATTTCATGATCTTGTCAACAAGTGGATAAAAGATGGAAATTGTGTCAAATATTTAGATGATCTTGGCAGGCAGGCTGTTTGACTTTAATAATGTCTGTCTTCTTCTGCTGTGCAGATTAATTCTTCACCTGAAGAAAAACACAAAGATAAATCATTTTTAATCATCTCTTTCATGCAAATATTTTTTCAAGAATAGAGGTCGAGGACTTGATACAATTAAATCTTAACAGATAGACATCAGGTCAAAAAAGAACAATATATGAAACAAATTCAAACAGCAAGTATGAAGAGCAATATGGCTAGATCATGAGGTAGCAGCCTGGTGTTACAATCAACTTAAAATATAAATGATCAGTAAAATAGACAGCAATATTATGAAATCAAAGCATATAAAGCAAATTTTGTTGCACACATACCTGGCTGGTATTCAATTTCAGGACAGTTACATAATTTCAAGAAGAGATTCTACATCATAAAGGGCCACTGGTACAGAGCCATCTGAAAGTAAATAAAGAACAGACTCATTATCTCAAAGCAAGAGGAATTTCACTCAAATGACATTGAGATACACGACAGTTTGAAATTATGGAACTTTGTTAAATTGCATCAAGAATTAATCTTAAATTTAAAAAAGTTTTGCTCATTTTATACTTCAGAATATTTCTGAAATATTCCCCAGAATAATTTGAAGCTGTAGTGGCAGTATCGTTGGAAGCTTACAATACAGTGTTCATGCAAATGATTGTTATTAAAAACATAATGGGAAAACAAGAAATTGCTCATTTTGAGCAATATCTCATTTTCCCATAATGATTTTAAGCATATTTATTGTACAACATGCCTTAATTCATCAGTTTTGGACATGAAATAACTAAAATTCTTCTATTTGGTGACTATTTTGAGGAAATTAAGTTGTGGGGTGCTTTTGAAGCTGTAGGGGCATTACTCTGATTTCCATGAAGCTGTAGTGAGGCCGATACAGCTTATTGGGCTGGGGAGAACACTGATTATTACTTTTATTTTCTCTTGACAAGAGGGATCTAGATTTTCAATTTAAAAAAAGCAGTAATACATGATAACCAGTGCCGAGACAAAATGATTATATGCATAACTCAACTTCAATGGGGTTGAAGAGCGTTTTGCTTAAAACTATAAAAGAGCCAGAATATGGAATAAACGGGCCCATGAGGCTTTTGATGCTAACAATAATATGGATGCAGATGTCAATGCATGTGACGTCAAAATTGGAGAAATGACCTCCAGCTTTGAAGACTAGGGGTCACAATGACCAGACCCCAAACTTCTTAAGCACAGGGAACACCCTGACTTTCATTAATTAGTAGTTTGGGGCACTTTTGGCTGAAAGCTTAAAGACATAGGTATGCATGACTGTCATATTGTTGGCTACCAGTATTTTCTTCTTTCCCCTAAAAGTTTTCCTTAGCCTTTTCTATCAGGGACGTCAAAACCTGGTCTTGTTTGGGAAAGGGTTAAAATTAAACCAGCCCATACACTCAGAAAAACGGTAAAACAGGCCCCAGAATTGTCAAACCGACCCCATAAATATAATCATTACTGATAATCATGATAATTGACATAGAAAATTTGGGGCCAGTTTCACTGATAGAAAATCAAGTATGAGGCCAGTTTTATCGTTTTGGGCTGGTTTAACCAGGGACCTCTTTTACCATTTTCGGGCAGGTTTAACCATGGGCTGGTATAACAAGGGGCCGGTTTGACAGTTTTTATAATGAAAAAAAAAATACGTGTAATTATCAGTTTTCTCCAAATCAAAGACTTTTGGCAAAATTGTTTAGATACATGTGGAATGATATTCAGATTGTAAACACTTTTGAAAATAACAAAGCTATCAAAACCATAGGGCCTATCGAATGCATGGGAGGAAAGGATATTTCTGTTTTTCTACTTTCACTTTGAAAAACCCTTTTCCATCATACGCATTTGACTGAATTACACAATCATGAGTTACCAAACAAACTATGATGTATTTCAAGTGGTGTGAGACTAAAACAATTCGAGCTAGAAAGACGTCCACACTGCACACTTTCCTCCTTTAGCCTGCTGCAAAGGCTTTTTAAAAAAATCAATTGTAAACAGCGAACAATGTTGGTTTTCTCATAAAAACTGTCAACCTCATTGATACAGCACACAATGCCAGACTTGCTCTGATCATATTACTAACCTCTTGTGTCTTTCCTTGTGTATAAATACATAATCATCTTGTGAAAACCAAAATAATCAGATTCTTCCTGGTAAGACCATACAAAGCCGCCATTTTGGTCAGGGGTTAATCAAAGTATTCATGGTAATTAATCAAAGTACCTAAAGTACTACACAAATATCACACATATTTTTGCCCTTTACCGTATTTTACCTAAAAAACACACGGGTTTGACTTTTGATATTTGAACATAAAGTCATTTCTCACATAATAGGCATAACACTTTTGTAATAACGTTCTGGTCTTGAGAGAAAAAAAAACCTTCAGATTTTACAATGTAAAGCAATGGGATTTGAGTAAAACATGTAAAATTTAAAATCGCTCTGGCAATCATAAACCAATGTGCAGACCAAAAACAATGGTCATTTGCTTTGTTTTATGACTAAATCAGTTGGGAAAAATAGAAAACATGCATTTTCTTGACATGCGATGTACCGCCTTTTGCAGGTTTTGCATGGTTCTTAGCCGGAGCTGTACTTAACTTTATTTCTGCATGATCTCATTGAACAAAGAACTAGCGTAGTGGAAAGCCACTGGACTTTCATTTAGAGAGACCCAAGATCGAATCCAGCATTTTACTGATGAAACTTTAGTTAAGCTTTTTTTCTTTCTTTTTTCATATGAAATTGAATACTTAATTAATGTAGCCTATTAATTTATTGATTGATGAAATACTCATTTTTCTTAATTTTTAACAACAGTCATAGTCCACTAAATATCTTTTCCCTTTTTATCATAACTTTTATTCGTTCATTTATCATTTATAATTTTCCCCTGAACGTTGCTGATGTGTTGGTCTCTCGCAGCTTCTCTGGAATCGAAAAGACATTGCCCCTGCTTACTCCAATTGTATTGATGGTTAAGCGAGAAAAAAGGTTCTTGGTCCCCCAGTTGTCTAAAAAAGTTGCAACATCAGCAAACACGTTTCTATATTACCTGTATCTAAACGGTTTCGACATTTCTTGAATGACTACTTAAAGTGAACGGATTCAAGTGAACTGATTGAGGTTAACAAAATGTATGCATGCATTTGAAAAAAAAAGAAATGTTGAAAGTAAAAATATTTAAACAAAAGCGCTACTGGGATTCGAACCACAGACATATGGTTTACAGAAGAGTCGTCTTACACACTAGGCCACTATTATTTGGTGGATATTGCGAAGTGTAGGCTATAACAGTACTTAAACAGATTATAGTCCCGATGTAGAAAATACGGAAAGACCCGAATATTAACGGAATATGCAAGGAGTCTCAGTTCAATCTGGTCAAACATTACTTGGCAAATATAAATTCGGATTGAAACAGAGAATGTGACAAAATACCAGGAATTTCCTGGATGTGGTAGATATTTATAAAAGCTTATGAAAAGTTATTGAGGGCTAACCAATATTTTGGTTGGTCGTCAATAACTTTTTATCAACTGATTTGTAAACGATCCTTCGCATTCAGCATTTCCCGTCTTCTCCACTTCAAACTTTTGTTTCTTCATTTTTTTTCTCATATTAAGAGAATTATTGCAGACATAGAAAATGTTTCCCTGTGATTCCTCGCCGTACTTATCATATAGCCCCGATTCTTACTCGTTTTTGTAGCGCAAGATCCATTTATATCGATTTCCGGGACAATTCGGTTTCCACGTGCAGCTGATGTTTGCTCTAGCGTCAATGTAATGGTTAAAGATGCACTCCAACGGCGGCTTCCTCGAAACATCCCTAACTTCTATTGTTTGACTGTTACGGAGCGTACGACCACAACTATCCGACTTGCAGAAATACGTGCCGGACTGCGAGCATTGACTTATACTCCTAGTTGCCACAAGTGTCCGCGGTGTGATCTGGGTCGATGGTATGATGTCGTCGTTCGGGTCAACTATAGACACATTTGTTGTAAGGCTGGTATTGTCGTTGCCGGTGTAGTTGCAGGTCAGAGTCATCACCTCGCCGATTTGGAAAGAGTTCTTGTTTGGTGTCAGTCCTGAAATTAATTTTACTTTTAACAAATCGTCGTTTTTCTTCAATAAACCTTGTAGTTGCATATTTTTCTAAGGTTGTGGAAGGAGTAGCGATAACAAAATCGAAAAAAGGTATATTGCTTCAGAAAACGAGTATGAATAAACATAATACATGTATTATCAACCAAGATGTAATTTATTATGATGGGATTAAACGATGCTTAAATGAACGTAGCTTGTAAATCATGTGTGATCAGAAGTGGGAAAAACTGGCATTAATGAAGAAAAGTAGTAGGGCCTGTCAACTTCTAAACTGCATTTCTGCAAGTTTTAAGGAAACTCTACAGAGTGTCCCAATAAAAACAGAACCCATTTTTGAAAGCGAATTACTCATGTATGAAATATTATATATCCACCAAATTAAGATATGCAATAGAAACGACATTTTTCTATCAACAATTAAAATTTGGTTGAAAAATGTCCATTACTTTTGAAAATATTGGCAATCAAATGAATGCACCCAGAAAACCATTTTGACACGATATCGATTTTCCGTTTTGCAGCGCTGTCCTACACTCACTAAATACATTGACGCGTCACACATGTTTGATATGTTCAGTCAATACAAAAGTGATTTTGAAACATTTTACTTACAATAGTGCATATTCATTTCATCTTTTTTATGCTAATAAATGAACTGTTAGAGCTGCGATGTTACCAAAACAAAAAATGAATACAAACAAAATAGCGAGTCATAATACATGTAATCACAATGCACTTATTTTATTACTGACCAATATGCCGGTCAGCGCTCAAATGACAAGTACTTTAACATTATTTCAAACAGCCACCCTTTGGACTCAATTTGCACATGCGGTACTTTTATAGTGGTCCCAGATATTTATAAACAAACTTTGAACATATGATACATGTTATTACAGAGACGCAAGCGCAAATCATCTCGTCAATGATACATGAAATTACTGATTGTCATCAATATGATTTCGTTTTGACCGGTATAACCTATACTTAGTAAATGAGTATGGTCTTTTATTGTCTGGCGAGAATAAGAATATCGTGGGACCACTACATGTATCAAATTTTGAGGAAATTGGTACATACACGTACAACGGTCAAGAATTGAACAGATGACCGTCGGTGCGCTTTTCCAAACAAACAAGGCGCAAAAATCGATTTCGTGTTAAGGTATTATACGCCTAATGGCAACTTTAGAAATTGGGGTGACAAACACTTCTGTCTGATAGTACATTATATTAAACATCTATATGTGCAATATGACAAAAATTCGTCCAGAGGTTAACTAGAAATTTGATTTTCCCTTATCCCACCCCAACTTACAAAATTCCAATATGGCGGCCACCACTCAAAGCAAAAAAGTATCTGAATTTTGGACATAAATACATTAAATGTGTCTAGATTTTGGTTTTTATCATCAAAAACATGTTTACCCATCGCCTGATGTGAAATTATATGACCCTTGTGCGCATATGACAGATATTTTGTTAAATTACTGCGTGCTTATTTAAAAATAAAGCCTCTTTATATCCTAGTTTGAAATTTATGCCTCTGAAACAAATGTTGACAGTGCCAGAAATAAGTTCGCGCACTCTCTAAAACCGATATCAAAATTATTCTTATATGTGTGGAAACACGATAAAATCCACATATGTACATTTTATCCGTCAAAATTTGAAAATATAGAAAGGTAATTCTTAGTACCCTCATACTTTCGAACGCACTATTTCTTTCCCAGAAGAAGTCAATGTCCCAAATGAAGGGAACCGTAGCCCATATCTAATTATATGCTTATAACTAAAACCCAAACGTTGTATTAGACTTTCAGAAGTTGGCAAATGATAACATATCAGTCGTGATTTCGTATGACTTTCACCATTTTAACCCTTTACCTAGTAACCAATTTAACATCGCTATTTGTAAAAAGTAATGCAAATTCTAAAGACAAAATTGTACTTAATCTTTTTTATAGTCTATTACAGCTTCCTTATACCACTTCTTCTTGATTGCATATTGAATCCAGGGACTTAAATGGAAAAAGAATCGAACAAAAGGATCAAATCACGGATCAAACCACGTTACAATTGACTGACAACAAGTTTGCACATTTAAATAAGGATCGCCGGCAAAGAAGTGATGAAAATCGAGTGCGAATGTCTGAACAATGATGATCTCATCCACGAGTCGTTCTCAAACGATAGGCGTTTGATCACTACATCAAAGATTTCATTAGAATACTCGTATACACGTGTGTCTTCCACTACAGGGTTTCTCGGTATATTGAGCCAACCAGTAGCAAGGGAAGAAACGATTATTATACAATTGACAATATGTTTCCTAAATAGGAAGATTCATTAAGTATCAGTTTCTAATCACATGCAAACTGGTGATATCAATTAAAATTATATAAAATTACACAAAAAATGTCTCTGAAAAATTGATGTTAAATGGAGAATCATACCAGAAAAAGATATTCGGGGTATATTCGGGGAATTTTATTTACAAAGGGAAGTAATATTAAGCAATATCGTTGCCAAAAATAGATACGGAAACTGTCGACATGTGTCGAAAATGTACGACAATAGTAAATATGCATTAGAAGTATTCTACCTTAAAACGGTTTTTTGGTACCTTTATTAAATTGCATATAACTTTGGAACCAATACATATTTTGAAGTGAAATTTAGAACACATATGCAAAAATAATGAATTTTCAGTACTGCAAATTCAAAAGTTCGTTTTTTTTGCTTACGCTTTAAAATATTCGACTTTGAAATAGGGTTCCGTTTTTTTTGGGACACTCTGTAGAAGAACAGCGGTGATTTGATTGATACTAAGTATCAAGTGCTAAATTGCATTTCTATAAACCTTTGAGGAACAACGACGATACATTTTTACACGCCGCCGGGGGCGGTCGTATATTGGCATCATCTTCTCCGTCTGTCCGTCTGTCCGTCCATCCGTCCGTACGTATGTCCACTTTTTTGTGAGCGCAACACCTCCTAAGTTTCTTGCTGGATCTTTTTGAAACTTGGTCAATGTTATCACCTCAATTGGTAGCTGTGCATGAAGGAAGGATTTTATGGTTCATTGATTTTGCCTGAGTTATGTCCCCTTAAAACTTAGTCTCAGGGGCGGCGTATATTGTGACCATGGCACTCTTGTTGTCAATACAACATCGATGGAACCAATTGTTTAAATATTCAAGTGTGAATTCATCGATTCGGATGCACAAGTCATGATTCGGACCTCTTTCTGAATTTTCAGATGTGTCTTTACAGATTAAAAACTTGTCGATGGATAAACTAGAGAGGCACTTACTCCACAGACACCTCGATGCACAAACATTATCTGAAAGTAAAAGAATTATGCAAAATAATTATGCAGACAAGAGTGACATACTTTGACCATTTAACCCTTTCCCAAACGACAAAGTTTCAGGGTGGTTCATTATAAAAGCTGCAGCAGATGATTAAATGGATGTTTACACAAAAGGGATTTTGTGTAATAAAGCACAGAAAATATTGAGGCAAAAGGAGAAAATGCTGATCATCAGCATTTCCTTTTTTTGTATCAATGTTTTCCCAAGCCAATTCTATTAATGACGTCAAATCCAGGTCTTGTTTGGGAAAGGCTTAATAAACGACAAAATATTAAGGCGGTCCTGTATTTGAAAGCTGCTACTTATGACAAAATGGATGGAATAACAAACATAACATGGTTAGAAGGATAGAAAATATTGAAGGAAAAGAACAAATTGCTGATTATAAGCACCTTATTCTTTTCCCTGCACTGTTGTGTATGCTATAGCATAGAAAGAAGAAATTAATGATTATATAGGAGCATTGGTATCATTTGATCGGTGGTAGTGATGGCGGTGGTGTGTTTGTCCAAATGATTATAGATATTTGATTTCAAATGCAATTTCTTTTTCTAATACCACTGGTGGTGAACTCGGCCAAAGTGAGGGACGTTTTTTCACGAACAATGTATTCCGTCGGTATTGTTATACAATCTCGTAACTTCGGCTTATATAAAACCGTAGTTACGAAATTTATAACAACACCGACGGTTTGTCAATACATAACGTTGAACCCGGTCTATTTTTAGACCAAATTCATTGCAATTAGAGTTAAAAATCTTTAAACTCGCATTTAAACCCAAAATATCTATACCTTCTTGTAGCGAAAAACCTCCCTCGTTTTGACCGAGTTCACCACCAGTGAGCATATTTCTCAAAATTATTTATTACTTGGTTCTTCCTAAGTGAAATACTTCAAAATAACAAGTTTGGAGCGATTATACTGGTAATGAACTTTTGAAAATGTTGGTTAATAAGTTAACTGATTTAATTGAATGCGTAGGTGGGCCAGAACAGATTATCAAGATTGGGAGAACAATGATCACGTGACTTACCAATTAATGACAACGATGACAGAAGAAGGCAGAATACTGCAACAGATATAGGGGTCTTCTTCATTCTTATGTACTCTGTAGACTATGTGTGTTCTTTTATCTGTTTGCTATATGTCCCACACAACATTCCGGCTACACAATGTTTTGATTTTCTCTCAGGATTCGCATTTGGTACCCAGACAGGGTCGAATGTAGACAACATTTCCTTTTCGTTACATTATACTTCCTTCCACATTTAATATTACTTAAGAAAATTAAAAGAGGTCATATTAATCCATTACATAAACATGTAGTATTCTAAAGACATTGGTCCTTGAAACAAATGTCTCTGTACTTTAGTTGTTTATGTAGCCTAATGCACTAAACAATGTAATGTTGCGCCATCGTAAGTGTCCTATCAGTACATTTCATTGCATATTTGTATGTTCAAAAAGGGGATTTCCGTCCACTTTTTATCATAACCAAGATACCCATATCTAACCCTTTCACAACATCCGTGATTCAGATATCCGTAATAGTTAAATCGTCTAAAACCACTAACGAAGATTGGTTCTTCTTTTTGTCCACCTATTACTTCCACATTGACCTTAAACGTTTTCTCTTAATGTGTCTAGTAATAATTTTGCTATCAACATGTGAGCTATGAGCTTCACATACATTAGGAGGAACTATAACTTAGGACTTGGATTGGTTTGTTTCTTACAGGCCTCCAAGCTAGGCAGTTGATTTCACCGTATACTGGAGGAAATCATTAAATTAGCGCGTTTTATAGAAGATTCGCCAAACTCGCTTGTTTTAAAAGTTTTGTTTGCTTTTCTTTACGTCGTTACTTTGATGATTTTCGCGAAAATAAAGATCGGCAATTTCCGTAAAATTGCCACGAATGGACGTCATACAATGGCTCGACTCCGCCTCAATTTAGAGCATGAGGTTTCTGACAAAGATCAAGTGTTTGAATTTTCTGTCATAAAGCGAAGTCACAGTTTTTATCCATTTCCCGATCGTTAGAGTAATACAGACAAACGTAAACCGTTATTTGGCACATTCCTTCACTCACTAACGACCTATTCTTTGATTGTTTTAAAATTTTTTCTAACATTTACTAAGGATGAATTCCGTGTTTTGAGTATCGATTGTGGAAGTCGCTTTATGACAGAAAAGTCGGACATTTATATTTTTCAGAAATCTCAGGCTTTCCGGGAAATGACCCATGACTTCCCGTTTTTCCCACCATAACGTAATTAAGTGGCCGGTATGACGTCATAACTTCAAGTCGGAATTTTAGCGTTTTTTCTTCGGTAAAGATCGGAAAAGACCAAAATATCCAATTTAAAAAACGAAATAAAAACACTTCTAATGTTTGAAAATTGTAGAAACTTTGATATTTGGTCTTTAGGAAGGTGTTTTTTCGACACAAGAGGTTAATTTTTCCAATCAACAGACACTTTAAGCCTTTCCCAAACAAAATCTTGTTTTGACGTCCCTAAGAAAATAGACTCGGGAAACATTGAAGCAAACAAAAGAAGAAACTGCTGATAACCAGTAGTTTCACCTTTTGTCTCAATGTTTTCTATGCTATATCACACGAATTTAATCGTTTTCAACATCCATTTTGCTGTCTTCAGCAGCTTTTGAATTGGAACACCCAATATTTGTCGTTTGGGAAAGGGATAGCATGGTCCCATTCCAACATCACACAATAGTGTCGTATCTAGTTGCCAATCACTGATACCCAGCGTATAGATGAATGTCAATTTCTTGGTACTCTAACCACCCCTCCTCGGTAGTTCCTCGTATTTCTAGAAATATTGACAGCCTGTTGTTTTAAGGTAGAATACGCCTAATGGCAACTTTAGAAATTGGGGTGACAAACACTTCTGCCTGATAGTACATTATATTAGACATCTATATGTGCAATATGACGGAAATTCGTCCAGAGGTTTACTAGAAATTTGATTTTCCCTTATCCCACCCCCAACTTGCAAAATTCCAATATGGCGGCCACCACTCAAAGCAAAAAGTATCTGAATTTTGGACATAAACACATTAAATGTGTTTAGATTTTGGTTTTTATTATCAAAAACATGTTTACCCATCGTCTGATGTGAAATGATATGACCTTTGTGCGCATATGAGAGATATTTTGTTAAATTACTGCGTGCTTATTTAAAAATAAAGCATCTTTATTTCCTAGTTTGAAATTTATGCCTCTGAAACAAATGTTGACAGTGCCAGAAATAAGTTCACGCACTCTCTAAAACCGATATCAAAATTATTCTTATATGTGTAGGAAAACGATAAAATCCACATATGTACATTTTATCCGTCAAAAATTGAAAATATATAAAGGTAATTCTTAGTACCCTCATGCTTTCGAACGCACTATTTCTTTCCCAAAAGACGTCAACGCCCATATCTAATTATATGCTTATAACTAAAACCCAAACGTTGTATTAGACTTTCAGAAGTTGGCAAATGATAACATATCAGTTGTGATTTCGTATGACTTTCACCATTTTAACCCTTTACCTAGTAACCAATTGAACATCGCTATTTGTAAAAAGTAATGCAAATTCTAAAGACAAAATTGTACTTAATATTTTTATAGTTTATAACAGCTTCCTTATACCACTTCTTCTGGATTGCATATTGAATCTAAGGACTTACTAGTAAATGGAAAAAGAATCTAAAAGAAAGGATCAAATCACGGATCAAACCACGTTACAATTAACTGACAATGAGTTTGCACATTTAGATAAGGATCGCCGGCGAAGAAGTGATGAAAATCGAGTGCGAAAGTCTGAACAATGATGATCTGATCCACGCGTCGTTCTCAAACGATCTATAGGCGTTTGATAACCACATCATAGATTTCATTAGAATACATGTACGTGTCTTCTACTGTAGGGTTTCTCGTTATATTGAGCCAGCCAGCATCAGGGGAAGAAACGAGCATTATACATACATGTACTACAATTTGTTTCCTAAATAGGCAGTTTCATCAAAATCAAAGTTTCTAATCACTTACAAACTGATGATATCAATCAAAATCATATAAAATTACACGAAAAATGTCTCTGAAAAATTGCTGTTAAACGGAGAATCATACCAGAAAAAGATATTCGGGGTGTATTCGGGGAATTTCATTTACAAAGGGAAGTAATATTTAGCAATACTGTTGCTTTATTTAGCAATACTGTTGCTAAAAATAGATACGGAAATTGTCGACATTTGTCGAAAATGTACGACAATAGTAAATATCCATTAGAATTATTCTACCTTAAGTAAGTGTACCACTATTGGGATACGGGCGACGTCCGAATTATTCGGGCGACATAGAAAACATTCGACGGTTGAACTTTCCACCGCCGAATGTTTACGATCGCACCCGAATAAGTTCGGATACGTAATGACGACGCTCGGGGAAAACCCCGATGTTTTATGAATCTCAAAATGGCAACATTACGGATATTCTACATTAATTTCAAAGACTGGACAAAGGAACACTGATTCATCCATGTCACCCATAAATTGATTGATGAGAATGTTTTTAGAAACACATGTCAAGCACCAAAACGCCACAAATCGCTCCTCTTCGCCGTTTCATTGAATACATGTAGGACTGATTATGAAATAAAGAACACCTTATAAATGGGAATTTAAAGAGCAAAATACTTTTGATACGCAATGTGCTAAGCTATTCTTTTTGACAGAAAATGTAACAAAAATTTGAAAATCATACTTTCCACGCATTTTACGGTGTTAGCCTATAGTTCGGTGACCTTAAGAACTTTTCCTAACTCTTTCACTAACTTTCACGAATATGAGTTTAAAATGCAATACATCTTTAGTTCGTCTTATTTTCCTTTAACCTTAGTATTGTTGCTTTCTAAAATCACCAGAGTTGTGAAATAGCTGGAATTTTGTTGACCCCTTATTTTTAGCACAAGAAATTAGTAGGACCAGAATCAGTGACCCTTTACTTTAATCCTCACGCGTAACTACTGTACACATTAATTTTTATATCAAAATGTATTCCAAATATGAAGGACATGGTCAAATTGGTATCAAAATTGAAAATATGTTATTTGTAGGGCACTTTTATGGATGGTTAATAAGGCTATTTAGAAAAGCATAGATCTGTAATTTTATACAGAAAATGAAGTCAAGCATGTAAACCGGTCTTTAAATAGAATTTTTCCAAAAAACAACAGAAATGACCAGATTTTTGTTTTCTTGGATGACTGTAAAACCTCTTGATTTGATGGAACTCTTTAATTTAAAAATCGCATACAAAAAGAAAGCGTCATCGACGTAGGGTAGTCACCAAACACAGCGCAGTCTACGATAAAATGAATTCCAGATTCATTCTTTCCTAGAATACTTAAGGCAATTTGTTATTTTATGCTTTCCTTACGAATGAAAACTTTCATAATCGGGCAATGTTGCTACATGTGCAAAAGGTCCGTTTGGTTCTCCAGAGAACACTTTGAAGCTGTAGTGGCAAACTACACTGAACAGATCTTCTAAACCGCCATGGCATGTAACTTTATATAACTCCATTAATATTTTAGACAGAGGCTTGAAATTTTCAAATAAGAAAGATTAACCATTTTTACAGAAGATGCCAAAATTTCATCAAGGCCCTTTGACAATAACATGACTAAATTGCAAATTGAAAAGGGTCACTGTCACGTCTACATTTTCACATCGGAAAGGTTAACTGTAAGTAAGGGATGTGACATCCATCTGTGTCAATAACTCTGATTGACAACGAGCCCCCATTCAGTTTTAGCTATCTGGGAAGTACTACTGTGTCATTCAAGACGTCTCAGTAACCTAGGTATGTCTGCCACACTTCCGGTTGCCTGGTAATTGTTCCAAAACTTATTGTAACGCCTTGAAATTACATTGGAGTATTTCTCCGATTTGAATTGATCTGCGCATCAAATCTGAGTGATATTTGTTGACTGTTACCAAAAATATCGGTCAGTCTTTACTTTTGAATGATTGTATGGTGTTCTACGGAATATAACACGGGCAATAAAAAGAACAAAAATCGAGTTTATAAACATAACTTTGTATCCACTCCAGAAGCATACAGGCATCAAGGACCTATTAAAAATATGCATAACTGATCCATAAGTCATGTCTTTCGACAATAAAGGTACATGTGGAATGATTATAATTTGTATGGTAGACTGTACGGGTCATAATCTTTGGTGCGCTTTAACATGTTTTTTGGGATCATATAACTCGTTAGAAAGAAGCAACAGGAAAACAACCGATGCATTTAACAACACTGTCGGCATATCATCACTTTTGAATGCTTTATGGTGTTCTACGGAATATAATACGTGCTAAAAGAACGCCAAAATGCAGTTTGTAAACAAAACTTTAAATCCTCTCTTTTAGCTTACATGCGTCAAACATCCATTACTGACATGCTAAATTCGTGCAAGAGACATGTCATCTGTCAGAAAAGGTATAAGTGAACTAATAATGTTTTGTATGGTGGACTCTGAGGGCCATGCTCTGTGATGCACTTTCTCACGGTTTGATGTCCATAAGATTCGCAAAACAGAATGTAATCGGAAAACAGTTAATGCATTTGGCAGTATCATGAGCAACCAATTGAAACATGCACACATCACTGAAAAGGGTACATGCCTTGTCCATACTGACGTCGCTTTCGATAAGCCTCACAGTCCGACCCATATCACTGAAGGACATCCGGTCCATTGAGTTGCTTTTTCTTTGCAAAATCGACATGTCGGATCGATATGAACTAATGCTTGAGCAGATGTTGTGTAATTTAATTCATCACATCGTGCGCCACGTGCAAAAACGGTTTTATGTAAAGGCCTCTTCACACAAAAAGCTATTCTTTAGATTTTGACTTTATTGTGTTAAATCGATAGCTAGTGATCACAAAATCTAATGTGCAAAATATTGTTTCAAAAGAGCTTTTCGTTTTTCATTTATACCAAAAAGTCTGTTCTGAAAAGTGGCGGTTTAGAACATCTGTTCAGTGTATATAGATATCGGTAACTTTTGTATCGCAGTTTTTATACAAATGTTTGTGAATAAAACCATAATGGGAAATATCATGCTGAAACTTTCAGGAATCATTGCTCATAAATTGTTTTGCCTAATAGCATACTTTTTATCGAGCAGTTTGATTAGATGACCCTGACCTTGAATGACCTCATTAAGCTATTGTTTGAAAGTCGCCGATCGGCGACATTGGCAGTCTTCCTTTGGCAGTCTGGGTCGCTTTTCGGCGACATTGGCAGCGAAAGAGCTGTAGTGGGGCCGATACAGCTTATTGGGCTGGGGAGCACATTGCAGTATAAGTAAACTACGATGCCCAACAGAGCAACAAAAGCTCTCACTGTCCCCATGTTATTCTGATGTATCTAGCATGGGTACTATAACCCTTTCCGAAACAACAAAATTGTACGGGGGTCTAATTTTAAAGTTGCTGCTGTCAGCAAAATAAATGTCAATAAAGATAGGAGTCCTGTAAAATATAGCAAAGAAAATATTGAAACAAAAGGAGAAAATGCTGATTATCAACATTTTCTTCTTTAGTCTCAATATTTTCCAAAGCCCTCTCTTGTAGAGACGTCAAAACTATGTTTTGTCAGGGAAATGGTTAAAACTAGATCTATGGTTGTTCGATATTAAGAAACGGTTATAGTGACCTTATATGGTATCTGTTGTCTTGCCTGATTATTTGTTTAAACCCTTTGTTTGATAACAAGTGCATATTGAAGTGAAAAGTAAACCAGTATCTGAATGTACCAGCATTTGAGACCAACATGGAGCATGATCAGCCTGTGTATACACGCAATCTGATCAAGATCTATGTTGTTCCCTAAGAGCGAAAGTATTCTTTCCCTAAGAAGAGCTGATAAACAACAAGTTTTCTTTTTGTCTCATTATTTTCTGTACTTTACTGCACGCATGTCCTGCATTTACCAGCATTCGGTCAACTGTAGTGCTCAGATTTAGTTTTGGAATTCTTTTTTTTTTTTTTTTTTTTTTTTTTTTTTTTTTTTTTTTTGGGGGGGGTGTATTTGTTTTTTGTCGTTTTGTAAAGGGTAAACACATGACGGGAAATCACGTGACACAACAACAATTGCGTTAACTTTTCAATAATTTTGTTAATGCTAGACCGACTTTAAAGAAGTTTGAAGCAGAGAAGAGGGGGGACCTATGGATGTTGAGGATTTGGCGGATCTTTTAAACTACGCCTCATAAAAAAGTTATTGACGACCAACTAAAATTTAATTTTGTCGTCAATAACTTTTTATCAAATGTTTTTAAAGGATCTCTAACATTCATCTTTCGCATTCGGCAAATTGCTGGTGTTTTCCCACATTGTCTGCTTCAAACCTTTTTCAAGTAATATATTTTTACAAACTTAAAAAAAACTGTCGAAAATGTTGTATCTGGGGATTCCCCATCGTGTAATACGCGACATCCCTTGTATCGCTGCTTTTTAACAAAAACCTCGTAACTGCATCTTTAAACAAGCTGCAGTTACGAGGTTTTTGTTGAAAAGCGGCGATATGATATATATCAGTGAATGCTGTGGTTGGGAAAGATAGGTTAGTCATTGTAAGATAAAGTAGCCAAATCACTGTTTACAAATTCTTCTTTCCCAACCGACAAAATCCGGATGGTCTAAATTGATCGCTGCTGCAGACGACAAAATGGATATTGATGAAAAAATTGTGTACAATATATTATACGTAATATTGAGACAATCAACATTTTCTTTTTGGCACCAATGTTTTCCCAACGGTTTCTAATAGGGATCTGAAAAGCGGGTTTGTTTGGGAAAGGGTTTAATGTGCGAGTCCGATGGCTTTAAAGGGAGACAAATATACAAAAAGCTGATACACGGTATTTAAGTCCCTTGTGCCAATGAGCGACTGTGTTTCTAGGGACCAAAGTAACAAAGGTAACCCTTTTCCAAAAACGAAAAGAATAGCGCTTTCAAATCGAAAGTATTGGAGACGACGATCTTAATGTTACATTTTTATAGAGAATCTCCAAATAAGGAGGTGGGACAACTTTGAAAACAAATGAGTAAATGCTGGTATCCGTAGTGTTTTTTTTTTTTTTTTTTTTTTTTTTTTTTTTTTTTTTTTTTTTTTTTTTTTGAAGTTCAAGTAAACGATATAAAGACTGCATCATTTTCTTTGGAACTACTTCTCGCCTCAATGGCATTCTATTTTTAATCAAAATCGGTCTCGCACGCCGACGTTTATAAGTTACAAATTAATGACAATTCAAATCTCTTTATTTCTGTTCAATCTTACTTCACCCAAACAAAGCAAATATTAGCAGGCGTCAGATTGGCTATTCTGTGTCAGATTACATAAAACTTGTTCTAGAAATAAGCACCACATTGTCTACTAAAACAAACATTCCTTCTGGTTGTTTGCAAATCGTATTGATATTGTGAAACAATGCGAAAAGAAAAAAGTATTAAAACATCAAAGAATATAAAGAATGATTTATTTTAATGCTTTCAAAAATCTAAAATCCTAACACAATCTTCATGGATATTTATGAATTATTAACATCTGCTACACAAGAACTAGTTTCGACGTACCTTATATAAAAAGCTTGGAAAAACAATGAAACAAAAGATCAAAATTCTGATAACAAGCATTTCTTTCTCATTTTTTTCAATATTTCTGAGCTACATGAATCCATTATCAACACCCACTGTATTTTCTGCAGCTTTCAAATCGGACCAATGAAATCTTCCTCCGTTTTAAAAAGGCGTTATTAGAGAATTATTAAAGCTGTTTAGATCATCATTTAAGCACTCGGGTCCCATTTATCAACGAACTTAAGAACATTTTTGCAGAATTGAACTTGAACGTAAGTTCAACACTTTTATTAAGTGCGTTTTACAAAATATGTTCGCAGCCAGAAACATCGTAAATATTTGCGTTTTGTAAAAGGCACGTAAGAATTTCGTAAGAATTTGCGTAGACGTAAATATACAAATCTTTTTTAGTAAAACTAACTCCTGGTCAAATGCAGTCTAATAATTATCCATACTACATATATGTATACTGCTGACTTACATTATATAGAATTACGTGGATCTTGATCTGACTTGTATGCACAGGCTGATCTTGATCCATATTGGTCTCAAATGACATTGATCCTTCTGTAGATCCCGGTTCATTCCGTTCCGTTCTTTTCACGTGATGTTTATATTATGAAACAATGAGAAAAGAAAATAGTTTTTTACAAAAGGTTGAAATATTTTAACGTTTTCGAGTTCGTAAATCCTCTTGCAAAATCTTCATAAATCTTTCCATACAGCGTATTAAAACCTTTCCCAAACAGCAAAAACCCAGACTCTTCCTATTTGAAATCTGTTGCAAACGATAGAAATAAGCCTTACGTCGATGTAAAATCTAAGTAAAATATAGCACGGTAAATATTTTGACAAAAACACCATTTTCTTATTTAATCTCAATATTTTTTTCATGTTTTTCTATCTTAGACATCAAAACCTGAACTTGTTCGGGAAAGGATTAAGACCAATTCCAAGATAATGACGCCATTTAACGCACCACAAGATTGAATGGGCTAATATTTATAGAAAAGGAAAAAATGCAAAACGCGTAAAATGCAAAACAAAATATTTTATAAACGGAAAGTGCCTTCGTGACGTTTGGTCTAATATGAAACTTTAATGTAAATATTATAATCTATCTGAATATGAAACCCTCCACACGAAATATTCTCATTATGCGCTGTCCTTTGGATGACAAATACATTAATAGTATTAACCCTTTCCAAAACGACAAAATTTTAGGGTGATCCACTTAAAAAACTGTCACAAATGACGAAATGGATTCATTAAAGATGGGATTTGTGTAAAATATGGCACAGAAAATATTGAGACAAAAGGGGAAACTGCTGGTTATCAGCAGTTTCTTCTTTTGTCTCAATGTTTTCCCTAGCCATTTCTATTGGGGACGTCAAAAACAGGTCTTGTTTGGGAGAGGGTTAAATAACCCATTTTATATGTAGCACCAATGCATTACTTCTGTGCATAGTAAATCAGAATTTCGTTCATTTATTTCCGAATTGCTTCCAAAATTATCGTTAAACCGCCGTCGCAAACAATATCCGGTTTTGACGTCCTTAGAAGTCCATGCTTGGGAAAACGTTGAAGCAAAAGAAGAAAGTGCTGATAACCAGCACTTTCTCCTTTTGCCTCAATGTTTTCTGAACTATTTTATTCACAAATCCCACATTGGTTTACATTCATTTTGTCGCTGTAGCAGCTTTTGAATCATCTTCGCAAGTCAAGGGTGACATCTACGACGTAACGTCGTTTCTGTATTCACCCTTGGCGTATTTAGTCCGATTTTCTTGGTCCTGGAGTGCGTTTTCATTGGTTCCAGCGAGGTCTCACTGGAACCAATCAGATTGTCGACTGATACATTTGTTATGAGTAACCAAATCATGACAACGAGCGGGAAAACGCATTGCATTTGCAACTCAAAAACGCGAAGATGGGCGATTTTTCCTAAGAATTTCACTGCAATAGACAGGAATTCCGTAACTTTAATCGACGAATTATTATACTTTCGACAACTCGACCAAAAAAGCAGCTAACTTTTACATAATCCGCATGACGCGAAAGACAACACGCGTTAATGACGTCATCAACCAGCAGAACAACCGCTAGGCGGCGCTTCGCGGTTTCAAGAAAATCGGACTAAATCCGCCAAGGGTGAATACAAACGTAGGTGGGTTCAACCTTGGCTAGCGAAGATGCCTTTAAATTGAATTACCCTAAAATTTTGTCGTTTGGAAAAGGGTTATTTGCCGTCCCAAACAAGATCCGGTTTCGACGTCCCTAAAAGAAAGGAATGGGAAGACGTTGAATCAAAAGAAAAAATGCTGAATAACAGCATTTTTTTTTTTTTTTTTTTTTTTTTTTTTTTTTTTTTTTTTTTTTCATTTTGCCTCAATATTTTCTGTGGTATATTATTCAAAAATCCTGCGTTTGGTAGTTCACCTTCTTGTTGTTTTTCTTTTTTGCATGTGGCAATCTTGCATATGGCAATTTTACCTCTAGCATTTTTACCTACCTTCGAAAAATACATACAATAAAACGTAATCGTGGCAATTATAGTATCTTATTCCCATCTTTGTAAAATACTTTCATCCCAAAGATTAGGGCAATTCGACTAATAGGGGCATTAGTGTATGGGTATTTATGATGTTGAACTTTTGATCAGTAGCACAAAATCCGATCCAAATTGGATTAAACGATTAACCAAAACATTTACAGCAATTGAACTTGACCAGGTTACAAAGTTAGTGAACGGTCTCTATGATGCTCAAGATATAGATTTTTGTCCATTTATGTGTTTCTTATTATTTCATCAATCATTTATCAAATCCTATGTCGTTGGTACTCATCCGAATCATCTCATCGAGACGAATCGAATGAGTACCCACAACATAGGATTTGGGTGAGAAATAACAGCTTTAGAATGTTTCACTCTATGTTACATCGAGCTCTTGCTTAACCCTTTCCCAAACGACAACATTTTAGGGTCTCCCGATTTGAAAGCTGTTGCATACGACAAAATGGATGTCGAAGAAGATTAGGGATCTGTGTGATATACCATAGATATATTGAAGCAAAAGTTGAAAATGCTGCTCTTCAGCATTTACTTTTTTGTCTCAATGTTTTCCCAAGCCTATTCTACCAGGGACGTCAAAACCAGGACTTGTTAGGGGAAGGGTAAATCAAAAGCCCCTCTTCGATCCAAATAGAGAAACTTCAATAAAAGAATAACTAATAGGGGAAACTGAGATAAACAGATCGAACACAAAACTGCTTTTGTTATTTGTTTTTGTTGGGAAATTGATATTGAACGAACGGAACAATAAGGAAATAACAATCAGTGGTTGAATTGTGTCGTATTGTATATCACCCATTTAAACATGAATTATTGAGTTTTGCGTGATTGAAACTTTATTGATAGCGAAGCAAGTGAAATTTCTTCGAGGATTTATAGTTTGATCATGCTGTAAGATATATTCATATATCATGTAAAAGATTGTTGGAACATTCTGTCAATTTTGGAGTGCAGAGAGACATTACGAGAACAAAAATTTGATTTTTCGTGTTTGAAGAATTGAATTACGAAGTTTGTCGGCATACTAGTGATTTGTAGTTTGCATCTTTATTTGTTTTCTTAGATTTGATTTGTAACCAGACAAGTCGTTTACAAACGTTATTGTTTCTGATGTTATATAACAAGGTTCGTGTAGTGATATTTATAACAACGATATTTTTGATGTTACAAAACCACTTCAAATACATTGCCATACATAACTAAACTTGTACCAGGGCAAAAGACATTTCAAGATTTTAAATCGACAATTTGAAGTAAGCATACATCATCATCATCATGTGGAAGCGACTGTCTGTAGCCGGTCCCTCGACCGCCAACAATGTACCATCTGAGATGGGCGAGAGCGTGATGACAGATGCCACGCCCAACTCCACCTTAAACACCAGTAAACAGTCCAGACCATCACTCGCCGGACTCATGCTCGGTAAACGTTTCGCCAAGCGTCTGTCTACCAAAGTCACGGACCGGAGGTTGATGAGCGCCAGCATAATCCACGAAAAGGAACCAACCTACCGGATGGAACCAAAGCGGAAGTTCAACTCTTCATTGGTGGAGAAGGTGATCCGGGCAACTCTAGAAGAAAAGCTAGACGGGTTTAAATACAATCCGAAATTCTGTTCAAATATGATAAAGATTCTAAGTGAGGAACTGAAAGATAAAGTTAAACTGATGAACTTTGAACGCTATAAGATTGTTTGTAATATTATATTGTGTCAGAGAAGCGAACAGGCTTTACAGGCAAGCAGTAGATGTACGTGGGACGCCAAGAACGATAACTTTGCTTCTTACACTTACAACAACGAACATCTTGTTTGTAACGCATGTGTTTATGGCATTTATAGAGAATAGAAGTTATGTATATATAATATGTCAATGCATTTTTAATTCTTCTCACAAGAGCTCGACAGTCGGCAAAATCATTTCAATCAAACTTAAAACACTACATTATTAAACAACATTGAATGATTATTACAGCATAAAAAGTACTTGGGGTTTCTGTTATTTTTCTTCTTTTCTCTCATTGTATTCAAAAAGTTAACCCTACAAGGATGGTTAAAAGAAGGCATTGTGTGAATACTGCAAAAAATATATATGAGCCAGGTTCTGAAAAAACGTCCCTTATAGCATTTTGAGAACAACATGGTTCCAGATCAGCCTGCGTATACACGCAGTCTGACCAGGAACCATGTTGTTCTCAAATAGCTTCCTCATGGTATATATCAACCATTTGAGAGTAACATGGATGCTGGCTAGACTATATCTGAGCACAGCCTGATCTTGAAACCTGGCTGTTTCAAATGCTATAAGGGACGTTTTCCAGATCCCGGCTCATATTTTTTATTAAGTATTGAAGCTGATCAAGCATATTTAGGATGGAATATTTAAATGTCTAAAAGATGTCAACGGCTCAGCACCCATAAGGTTTCGGTGTATAATCACGTGACTCAGAATTGCTGATAATCTGCAATATCTTTTTTTAATACTTGACCAATTTGAATTCGGTTTGAAGCAGAGAAGGTGGGAAAATACCAGGAATAAGCTGGATCTGTTGGATTTTTGAAAAATCAACTGCTAAAAAAGTTATTGAAGATAAACCAATGAACTGGTTTATCTTCAATAACTTTTTTATTAGTTGATTTTTCAAAAATCAACCAAGTCCATCTACGTCTGTCCACATTCTCTGCTTCAAACCGAATCGGTCGCATATTAACAAAATTATTGAAGATTTTCTGAAAATATTGTATCTCGTGATTATCCACCGTGAAGGTGTTCGTTTCAAATACAACAAAACTTTAAACATATCGAATATAAAAGTTGTTTTCCAGCATGAAAAATGTTGCAGACCAAAAGAAAATTGGTATCAATGAAAAAATGATGAATGTTCGCTACCGTTAAAGTCTAAATTTTGAGACAAAAGGAGAAAAGGCTAGTTATCAATTAATTTAAAAACTTTCCACATAGAGGACTTCAATAGCCGGTCTTGTGTTTGGCAAGGATTAAAATAAAAAGTAATCTGGCATTTATCATAAAGGTCATATTACTTCAATGTTTTGAAGTAAGAATACGAGAAGAATAGACTACAACCAATTTTGAAATTGTCCATACAGCAATTAAGATTTACGCGCGACCGATATTCTTAAGAATTTCGACATGGCCTTGAATGAGTATAATATATATCGAAACAAAGGTCAATGGACTATGGAATTAAGAAAAAAATAAAGAGTTGTTGGCACAGTTAAAACGAAGAAGACATTTGTATCGATGCCTTTCAACAAAAACCTCGTAACTGCAGCTTGTTTTAAGGGGGAATGCTCCAGTTTTTCGGAACACTGGGTCATTACTGTAGTAAATTTAATGTTTCGTACCAATATGTTTCGCTACCATATTTTCAGTAATATAACACATCATTACAATTTACCATTTTCGATGGTAAAAATGTATTTATTATGCGAAACTGATTTCCCTAAGATGGAAATCGATTATTTAGAGCAAGACAGTCGTAAGTGTGTATGCAGTTACCACTGTTTTGCGTCATTTTATTCATGTGTAGCTGATAAAAATTACTGCAATTCACTAATCAGTGCGCTGACCTATACATTTTCTTTTTTAATTATTACCAGGACATGTTGCTTAATACAATGAGGGAGTTTTATCAAATTCTATTATGTAGAACTTGAAATATTTTCAAAAATATGCAAATTTTGACATAAAACACTCCAGCTTCGTTGATCTAACCGAACACGTGAGCATGCTGTTTTATACATTTGAGCGTTTATAATAGCACATATTTTGGGTTTTCTGTTCTTATTAATTGTAAGACGTTACTTTAAGTCCGTTTTCGGGACTAAACGATAAATATACAGCATTTTATCAGCATTTTAGTGACCTAGGACAGGTGCAAGAAATTGTGCATTTTTTTCGATGTAGGGGTATGTGATACGAATGTCTATAAAATTCAAACAAGATCACTGACCATCCATTTTTATTTTATTTTTCAATTGGTAATAACATGTAATTTTAACATACAAAATATGAATAAATTCTATTATTGGGAAAACTTTAGGAAACTGGAGCATTCCCCCTTAAGCTGCAGTTACGAGGTTTTGTTGCAAAGCGACATTATATCGAAACAAATGTCAATGGACAGTCAAATTAGATAAATGAAAGTACTGTTGGCACTGTAAATCTGGCGACTTTGGATGAACTGGCAGACAAACATTCGAAATCCTTGTTGCAAAGGCAAAAGGCAAGCAGTGTTCCGTCACTTGGATCCAAATCCGAACTTTGGCATAACGAACGGGATGGGAATCGGTGCATTATCAAACCGATAGGTAATAAAGATATCAGTTTATTTCGTATACAGTGACAGACAGTCTGATCTATTGGCTTTTGGATGTTTACGAAATAAATTATGCATTCAAGATAGGTTCAATGATACCAAACATTTTCTTTTCCTGTACATTACATAATGTGTGCCAATTTAACAATTTTAGTAAACACCTCTACATGTAGCTGAATCAAACGATAGTATCAATTTAGGCTACTTCGCAACTATGCAAATGCGGATGTGACAGATATGGGAGTTTTCTATGTAACTCGACGGCCTTGTTAGTTCGGGATAACAGGTATCTGCTTTATATATTTTGTGTTTGACGGTCCTTTGGTGATATACCAGTCATGCCAAAGGGTGCCGCCTGGACAAATGTGAAAAGAGTCGATCGTAGGCAGTCTACGTAATTGTGCAGGCGAACTAAGATCGAAACTTTCCACTCAACTGTAGTTACTGGATCTAGAATACTTTTTTCATTTAACTCATTGTTCATTTTCCACATGCGATATCTTGTTGACGTGTGGCGAGTCTGGTCTGTATCTATAAGCTTGGTTGTATGGACTTCCCAGATGGTCCCTTTTAACCTTTCAAAATGACGGTTAGATTATATTAAACCCTTATGTTATCATTCTATGTGTTATGGTTACACCATCATAGAATGTTCAGAATCAACTTCAATTTTCATTTCTTGCAAAACTATTCAATACAGAAAATTTCATAATGTCTGACTAGACTTTCTCGGAACGGAAAAGTACATTTTCAGAAATAGAAACGCGACCTGTAGGCACCAGTTGTCGGATTAAACTTCAGTCTATTTAATCCCTACCTTGGTTAATTCGGATTAATTTTCTACCATCTGTAGCCTAATGTCTCACTAATTACAACCCTTTCTAGTCAAATTTGACTATATCCGGAGACAAGACGACCGTTTCACTGACACCTTGTGAGCTTAAGTTATACATGTATTCCGTAATGAAGTTAAGTTACTGTAAAACAATGGGAAATGAATTTACGTTCAGTTTACGATAACGATGTTCACATGGGTTTAGAAAATTGGGGCACCGCAGTACAAAAACTTTCAATGAAGCCTTGTGGAAAAAGGAAGATTTGTTTTCTTTTATCTCTCTTCTTGCTTTTCAGCGAGCCGGGACTTCATGTCCGGGGAGCTAATGTCACAGCCCTTCGCGTCTTCACTTGAAAAACCTTAACCTGGTCTATATCTCAGACACTATTAGAGATACAGCCTTGGTGTTCACAAATGGATACTTCCCACCAAGACCTTTCATTTGGGACCATGACCTTTGACCTTGTGATCTTGACCTTGGAGTTTGACCTACTTTTAGAAAATATCAACCTGGCCTATTTCTCGTGTACTATTACAGATTGAGCCTTGATATTTCATAATATATGGATATCTCTTGCCATGAACTTGACTTTGAGACCATAACCTGTAACCTAGTAACCTAGTGACCTTGACATTTGACCTTGGAGTCTTTTTTGGGGACAAGCTCTCGTATAGGCGAGCTACATTGTCCGCGGACAACTCTTGTTATTACAAGGCCTCAGCTGCGGTTTTCGTGATTTCGGATCGATAGATGGATCGAAATTATTAGCATACCCCTATATTTTCAATGTATTTATTACATATTTTTCTTGGTTGACGAACATGAAACCCTTCTTATAGTTTTAAAATCCCATTTGAGTTAAAATCGTTCTGAAAGTTTGCAGTCTGGAAACAAGTATGGGTTAATCTGTTATTTTGTGGCGCTTAACCATTTGTGCATGTACTTTTTGAAAATAATTTAGTTATTAATCCACCTAAGTAGCGATTAGAAAAATAAACAATAATTATTCTCCCATAAAAAAATTATTATCACAGTAAACTAAATGATCTGCAGACAATTAGGCTAAACCTTTAACTGACGACTAAAATAATTAAATTATTTGAAACTGCCTCAATTCAAAAGATTATGTAGACGACCATTTGCAAGGGAAACAATTTTTAATCTATATAGATTATGATACATAGAATGTGCAAGGGACAGGAGAAAATGATTGTTATCAGTATCTACCTCTCTTGTCTCAATATTTTCCGAAGCTAGAGACGTCATACTCGTGAATTGTTTCGATACGTTTTGATAAAGTAGATCTTGACGTTGAAATGTCTTTTAGTTCCTGGAGAAGTTTATCTTTTACCATTTCGACCCGTTTGAGTTACTTGAGATTCTGCTGTCAGAAACGAATTGATGGATATCCCAATAATTTTCCTAGAACCTAGTCATTGGCGTAGCTAGCCGAAAATAAAATGTACGCAAAAAAAACGCATGCTTAATGTATCAGGGAAGGTTTGATGGCGGCCTCCATACTGCTGGGGAGGGTCTTGCGGGCAATTCCCAGAACATGTTTGGAAATTTAATGAAGACGCTTATGAAATACATATCAAATGTCCACCTGGAGCCACGAATGTCCATGGTCATTCGTGGCTCCTGGTGGGTATTTGGTATGTACTTTAATGGCGATTCAGGTGTTTATTTCAAGGGAAAGGAAAACAATTTCCGCTTTTTTTTTTCAAATTTTTGCGATGTGTACGCAATCGCGTTTTGGCGTACGGGTTGCTACGCCTATGACTGTAACCTATGCTACTGCTTCCCTTTTGTTGTCGTGTTTGTAAGGACGTCACAATCAGGGTTCCGAATGGGTTCGATTTCCGACTCAGCAGTAAGGAATAGGCTACAGTTCAGACTTATTATGTCGATTTCACCATGCAGTACATGTAGACATATTTCGGGATAAGCATTAACGCTAGCTTGAAATATCATTGGTTGATTTTTAAGAACATTCAATATCTAGCATTTTGTGTTTTAACCCTTTCTGAAACAAAACATGTTTTTGACATCACTTTTAGGAAAGGTTTGGGAAAGCATTGAAAGCACAAAAGAAGAAAATACTGATAACAAGCATTTCTCCTTTTGACTCAAAATTTTCTGTCATTCCATTTTCGATTCAAACAGATGGCGGGACTAGATTTTCAATTCAACGAAAGTCGTACTTCGAATTCATTAATGTCGAGATGACGGTTTTCAACTGCACCTTTTCTAACAATTGGAATATCAATAAATTTTGTAGGCCTACTAAATATATATCAGGTTTACCGGTTGTTGTTTTTTTAATAAACCTTCGGTGTTGTTATAAAACTTCGTAACTACTGCTTGAGTCAAGCCGTAGATACGATATTTTAAAACAACACCTACGAAATATCGTTGTCCGAAATTACGTCACGTTTAACAGGATAAATTTGTTCCCTGTTGGTCTCTCGCCATTGTACGGATCATAGACCATATGCAGAATGAGCGGTTAGGGTCTGGGTTGCTCGATTTGATTGCTGTATTTTTTCTGGCGTGAGAAATGCTGCGAATACATGATCAGGTGCAATAGCCATCACACCATAACAATATAAAACGTTATTGAAATAAATTGAACGCAACATTCAAGACGTTTAAAGTCAAAGTATGGTTAAAACCCTTTCCAAAGCACATCTTCATTTTGGTATCCCTAAAGGACAAATTTAGAAGATATTGAGACAAAGGAAGCAAAATGCTGATAACCAGTATGTTCTAAATTTGCCTCGATATTTTCTATGCTGTTATGCAACTGCAATGTACCTTAATAATTCTTTACAAAACCCATTTCGTTTTAGTGAGCAGCTTTCAAATAGAAATTATGTCTTTTTGTGCTATTTTGCTAAGGGTTATGATAGGATATCTTGCTAATTGCCTGCAAGGGAAATAATTTAATACAAAGACATTGAAGAGGCATTACACGGTTATGCCCCTTACCAGATTACATACAAATGTAGATCAGTCGTTCAATCTACACGCCCAAGGCTTGCATTCGTAACCCTTTCCCAAACAAGACCTTGTTATAACGTGTCCAGAAAAGGAAAGTTTGGGAAAACTTTGAGTTAAAAAGAAGGAAATGCTGATTACCAACATTTTTCCTTTCGTCTGAATATTTTCTATATCGTTTTCGGGATAAATAATTTAGCGAGAAATCATGAAAAATGAAGAAATTGCTTATGACAAACAATTTCTTCAATACCACGATATCTTCTATACAAAGAAAGACAAAAATAGTTTAAGATTTCATTTACTTGTACTTGAGTTTGCAACATCTTTGAATTTGAACTTGTATGTGAAAGTCTCGACTTATGACATTTTCCATTCTAGACTCGATTCAGCTCTTTCTGAACAAAACCTGATCCAGCGTCCCTAAGGCAAAGTGCATATGCAATCATTGAAGTAAAAGGAGAACATGTTGAAATTGGAACGACCTATAATTTTCGTATTTTGGGAAAGGGAGCTAAAAATCGACTTGGCCCGATGAAAAATGACATATAAAGTAACATATCGTCGCTTTTCAACAAAATACTCGTAACTGCAGCTTTAACAAGCTGCAGTTACGAGGTTTTTGCAGAAAAGCGGGGATATGCAGCTCGTTATTTCAAATGAGTCTAGTTGTCACAACAAAGACACAGAGATATGTTATAAAAGTTTAATCTTAACTGAAGCTGAGCAAATCTTATTGGAGTATAATTTGAAAAAGATACGAAAACGAAAATGCAATATCGGTTTTTATCGCCAGATCAAATATTTAAATTGAATTCAAATTTAGATAACCCTTTCCTTAAAATGACGTCTTTTGGTACATCTAACTATTAAACATTTGGAAAATGTTGAAGAAATGGAAGACAATGCTGAATACCCGCATTTTCTTCGATTTCTTCAATATTTTCTACTCTAAGAAAGAATATTTTCGTCGGATTTTTGCGCATGTATGCCCTTTGGATTTTGATCAGTCTAAATTTTAGTCAATTTGGCAAAGGTTTACAATAAATTTGCATATCGTCGGTGTAAATGCAAAACCTCGTTTGTCGATTCTTGAGATTTTCAAAGCACAATCTTGTGTTTCCAGTTAAGACAATTCTTGTAGGTTTTATGATATATTTGCTAATCAGTATTTATTACACATTATCTGTGAAAACTGTGTCCGAATTGCAAGTAAAACATTTCAGTTTGAGAAAAGTTATTACACTTATTTCCTTCCCCTTTGAAATTTTCCGAGATACGAGGTTTTGCAGCCACAAAGACGATATATTGAATCTTTATATGGATTTTACAGTCGTTCTATCTAAAATCGCATCTAGATATCTGAGTATAGGTTGATATGAACGTTTACCGCTCACGTGGTGTTCATAATGCTTTACGGAACCACCGGCGAGCTCATACGGAACCAGCCGATGAATGCCGAACGGCATGTCGTAGCCAGAATGATTGTCTATAAGGATTCCTATGAATATTGGTACAAATAATGTCCTTGTTAATGGATGGCTGTTAAATACTTTCAAGGCAAAGTTGGCTGACAGTATCAGAGTTATTCGCTCCGAGACTGTTAATTGGTTGGTCATGTGGGCATGTAAATGATCATGGTCATGGTGACGCTTGTGGATATATTTGTAAAGATAAAAATTCTTGTGTAAAGCTAGGTGAATCACGAAAAATATAATGTCAAATAGTAGAAAACTAAACAATAGTTGGTAGAATATCTGAAAACATGTCGGCGCATCCGCCGGAAGTGCACGGGTATACTGGATCCAGGCTTGGCGCTTCTGTTCCCACACAGCTGGTTCCACACCACAATATTTCTTCACCATGAAGGTATCCAGTAACATGAGCGGCGTCATGTAATATATCGCTGACTGCACGATACTCCATAATGACATTCTCTCGTATGTTACCGAGGGTGATATCTTAAACCTATCAAAATATTCAACTTTATTCACTAACCATGGATATACGGCAATGATGGTGGCGTAACAAAATGTGGCAAAGTATGTTTCGAAATACACTGAGTTGTAGATTGACTGCTGTAATAGTATTTGATACACAGTATCTGCAAAGACGTCTGTTGCATCCTTAAAGTAAGCTGTCAACAAAAAGGCTGTTATCAACAGAAATCGCAAGATGTATACTGTGGATTGTCCGGCGTACTTTACTTCTTTGGTCTCTGCATGAGTTGACGCTGAAATGACATTGAAAAACTAATTGCCGCAAGATTTCAAAAACCATAGTTGGCAATTCGTAGTTGGCATTGATCTGAACAAGCTCTTCGTATAGAAAAGTCATGGTAAATTTGGGAAACATTGAGACAAAAAAACGAAAATGGACTCAATCTTTCGACTCAATATTGTCCGTGCTGTATAGTATATTAATCATATCTTTATAAACATCCATTTAGTCTTCAGCAGTAGTTTTCAATTTTGGTCTGCCGTATTTGTTGCCGTTTAGGAATATAAAAACTTCAATTTTCTATCGTCTACAGTTTTGAAAGATACAAGTAAAAACTTTCCTTCTGTACCAAAAACACTTAATTTCTAGAAGTATGCTTACGATGAGCCTTCAAACAGTTACCGTTATTTCATTAATGGCACACGTGCGTGCGTCAATGCACTTCCAATCACTAATGCACTCAAAAGATTAATATTACAATCGATACCAACCACACACATCCATGTACATGTATAAGTACAATTGAACTTAATTCCCTAATTACATAGTAATTCCGGCGCTTATAAAACTTGCACAAGTACTGATGAACTCATTTTCCCATACAGTCAAATTTTAGTGGTCTCCAATTTGAACGCAGATGCAGACAAGGAAATGGACAAAGTGAGCAAAAACATTTGTGTACATTGTATTAGATAGAATATTAAGGCAAAAGGAGAAAATGTTGAGTTTCAGCATTTTCTTCTTTTGCCTAAATATTTCCCAAGCTTCCTCTAAAAGATATGTCAAAACAATGTCTTGTTTTTTGAAAAGCGTAAATGACATGGTCACAGCACTGATACAACGTGCCTGGTTCGTCTTTTCACAAAATGGGAGTCTAAAGCTGAAAAAAAAATTAACATAATGGAAAAGATGTCAAACAATTTAACCCTTTCCCAAACAAGATCTGGTTTTGACGTCCCTAATAGAAAGGGTTTGGGAAAACATTGAAACGAAAGAAGAAACTGCTGATAACCAGCAGTTTCTCCTTTTGTCGCAATATTTTCGGTGCCATATTTTAAACAAATCCTATCTTTAATAGATCTAACATCCATTTCGTCATTTATGGCAGTATTTGAAGTGGATCACCCTAAAATTTTGTCGTTTGGGAAAGGGTTAATATAAAATAAACAAAGAACTAACTAACCTTTTATCCTTGTATTTCCCATTATTGAATATCAATTGACGATTGGCCTCTGAGAATTTGTTTTGAGAGTGTGTATAACTGCATCACGTCTGTTCTGTGGCAATTAGCCTGGAATTATAGATTATCATTTACTTAACAACATGTCTGATAAATGATACAAACTTTAAAAATAAAAAATGAATAAATAACTTTCGTGAGCTAAGTCAGTTAATTGAGCGTCTTGACAAAACATTGCCGAAGTAGGGCCATTACATATGCAGATGTCCCGAGTTTATCTTGCTGGACTATATAACATACATCGAACACATGTGCAAGCATTAAGATACATTTCCATTAAAGTTTCTGTGTAACATCTCATTTCTACTTTTTTTCTAATAACTTTAATGTCGTGTGCATTTTTTTTTTTTTTTTTTTTTTTTTTTTTTTTTTTTTTTTTTTTTTTTTTTTTTTTGACTAGCTTGTGACAAAATTTTGTCATTGCAACACTAATGAAGAGTGTCCAGTGCAGGACAGTAAGCATAAATGCAGCAATAATACGGATGATTATTGCGCTATAAATCAATTAGATACAATGAACATGCATAAATACTCTAAGTTGTCACTTCCAATACACAAAATACAAGTGGTGTTACCTTATTTGCTGCAAATGTCGAAAGAATATTATATTGTCACTACAGCAATGTCCAGAGCACCTTGTCTATGTGACAGCTTTTGCTGAAAGTGACAAACTCACCTTAATTTATATTTTGTCAAAATACTTAAACTGCAGTTGTTTGTCCCAAAAACAGATTTTACATTTTAGCTGAGAAGAAATTAATTCGCCCATACTAGTATTTGATCAACATTGATTCTACAGCCTTTGTACTTTAGTTAATGACAGCTCTTGTCTTTTTTCTGAAAAAAAATCGAACTCCCCTACCTTTGGTCAGCGTAATTTAGGTCCACTACCTATTGTCCACAATGTCATCAAATCAGCTTGACTGTCAAATCCATCGATTTTATTACAGATACTAGTAGGCCCTACCTCCTTTATCCCCCAATAGAATATTTATTTATCTATTTATATATCACTAGTTTCAACCGTAACTACAGTTTGACCAATTTTAGATTCCGGAGTTTTGGAACTAAAATACAGTCAGTAGAACATTACCTTCCCTGCCGTCCGTCGTTTAGTACTTTCATGCATTCGTTACTAATTTCTTGTCAGCTAATAATTTCTTTCAATTACACTCGTAAATTCCAAATTCCACAAAGAAGGACACACAAAGTTGTGCACTGATCAATAGACAGATTCTGCCACTTTGCGAATCTTTTGTAATAATATCCATGCTAGTTCATGCGTACTCTCTTGATCTCTGATACTGGGTATGAAACTTGATACTATGTGTACTGATTTAACCCTTTCCCGAACAATAATGAATTTGGTCGTCCAATTTGAGAGCTGCTTAAGACAAGAAAATGTTGACAAAGATAAGTATGTTTCGTATACAATAAAACACATTAAGATATTGGGGGAAATGGCTATCGGCATTTTCTTTTTTCATCGCACTTTTCCTAAGCAATTTCAAGAAGGGCGTCAAAACCGGGTTTCAATCGTAAAAGGTTTAAATAACCGATGAAAACATGAAGGGAAAAGAAGAACCAGCATTTTCTCATATTGTCCCAATATTTCCTGTGCTTTATTATTTACGAATCTCATCTTAGCCAGCATTTATTTTATCGGCAGCAGCAGCTTTCAAATTAGATCAGTCAAAATATTGAAACAAGCTGCAGTTATGAGGTTTTTGTTGAAAAGCATTAAATATTCTCAGACTTTCTTCTTACCTGTACTGATCTCAATCCGCATGTTGAATCTATTCCAATCTTTTTAGTTTTTTCTTCTTTGGCACTGATCTTAACACTCCTTAATGCGATTATGAGCACTTCCTCATCTGTTTTACGAAAAAAAATACTTTAACAACTTCCTTAAACCGAATCGTGAGGATTATTCATTGAACAAACACAACTAGAACTGTCGCAGAGCGGACAAATACCCCCCACTAGCGCCTTGTCACTGACAACCGGTTCTTGACTTAGAGCACGGAAACGGATTTTGAACAGAGTCCGATTGTGACCTTGACCTTTGACCTTGGTGACCAAAAAACAATAGGGCACCTCCTTGGGTCATGGGCAACAACTGTGTAAAGTTTCATGATCCTAGGTCAACCGGTTCTTGACTTAGAGCACGGAAACGGATTTTAAACAAAGTCCGATTGTGACCTTGACCTTTGACCTTGGTGACCCAAAAACAATAGGGCACCTTCTTGGGTCATGGGCAACAACTGTGTAAAGTTTCATGATCCTAGGTCAACCGGTTCTTGACTTAGAGCACGGAAACGGATTTTAAACAAAGTCCGATTGTGACCTTGACCTTTGACCTTGGGGACCCAAAAACAATAGGGCACCTCCTTGGGTCATGGGCAACAACTGTGTAAAGTTTCATGATCCTAGGCCAACCGGTTCTTTACTTAGAGCACGGAAACGGATTTTAAACAAAGTCTGATTGTGACCTTGACCTTTGACCTTGGTGACCCAAAAACAATAGGGCATCTCCTTGGGTCAAGGGCAACAACTGTGTAAAGTTTCATGATCCTAGGTCAAACCGTTCTTGAGTTAGAGCACGGAAACGAAAAAGTCTACGGACGGACGACTGGACGGACGGATGGACGGATGGACGGACGGACTGACAGACAGACAGACATGGTGAAACCAATATACCCCCCTCTACTTCGTAGGTGGGGGGTATAATAAAGGCATTTAAACCGATTGATTCGTTATTCCCGGCAAGGTGGCATATCGCAGCTTTTCAACAAAAAACCCTAATAACTACAGCTTTAAACAAGCTGTAACAATTAAACAAAACATACCCTGAAGTAGTGGGGGAGCTTAAGTCCAAAAAGTGGCAGAATACTTCACTTTGTGATACAAGCACCAAATTTGGCACAAATGTTGCTCAGAGTGCACTATTTTCAAAACAAATGGTATCCACGATGAAAAACCAATATGGCAGCCATTTTTCCAAGATGGCCGCCATCTCTTGAGGTAAAAAAATCACAAAAAATACTTCATTTCGAGATACAAGCACCAAATTTGGCACAAATGTTCCCCAGAATATACTCTTTTCAAAACATATGGTATCCACAATGGAAATCAACATGGCTGCCAATTTCTAAGATGGCCGCCATCCCTATATGTAAAGAAAATCAAGAAAGTCCTTCTTTTTGAAGATACAAGCACAAAATTGAGCACATATGTTCATAAAAGTACACTTTTTTCAAAACATATGGTATCTACCTTAAAGATCCAACATGGCTGCCATTTTCCAGAATGGCCGCCATCTTCATAGAAGAAAAAAAAACTGAAAAAATCGTTATCTTTGAGATACAATCACCAAATTTGACACAGATGTTTCTTAGAGTGCACTGTTTTCAAAAAGCAAGATATCCATAGCGAAATCAACCATGTGGCCATTTCCCAAGATGGCCGCCATTTCTGTAACTCATCATATTGGAAAATGCTTCTTTTTGTGAAATAAGCACTAAATTTGGCACACATGTTCCTAAGAGTGTACCATTTTCAAAAATAATGGTATCCAATGTGAAAACATGGCTGTCATTTTCAGAGGTGGCTGCCATCTATATATGGATCTCAATATGGGTAAAAAACATTTTCGATGTAAAAACAGATTTTTTACACAAACGTTTTTTGTGGAGTAGATGTCCTTTGTAAAATATGTTATCATACGCGAGGTTTCGGAATTTGCTTCCATTTTTTTCAAAATGGCTTTAGTATGTATATACATGTAGATAATCTAGTTTTCAATTCGCCTTACTTCAACATTCATTTTGACATTCATTACAACATATTTCTTCAAAAAATCATGTATAACCTGACTTTGATAACATTTGCAAAGCAGTTGTAACGTTTAGTTTGGGTTATGTCAGTTATGTTTTTTTTTTTTTTTTTTTTTTTTTTTTTGTTATGTTTGTGTTTTTAGAGGATTGTAACTAAATGTGTTACCATTTTGTTTTTTGCAATGCGCATACAAGTTTCTGCATGTAAAATAGCGCAGTCCTATTCATGGAATACTATCCTTGTAGGTGAAGACAAAACAGCTGACATTTCAATAGGCCTATATGGTGGCCATTTCGATTATCAGAGAGCGCGACACTCTTGTGGTATACTTCTTCTAATTTTAGAAATTACGTCATGAGCGATAATTGTTTTGTGTACTTGAAAATCATATGTATAACCTACCCATAGACTGTTTACGGGATATATTTTTAAGCAGAACTACAAAGCATATTCCGAAGTTCACCTAATACTAGAACACGCAAAAAATCAAGTAAACAAATTTTTAATTGTTTTACTTTTGCATAGCAATGGAAAGTCCCTACTTCCGGTTTTCCCCATAGGACAATGTCTAATCATATCCGATTTGACGACCACATTATTGCACCACATTAATGCACAATGATCAAAGTACCAAAAGTATTGAAGTAACACTTCGCATACAATTTGGGCTGATCAACTTGCATAATTTCAAGGATCGTTTTAACTGAACATGTCTGTGTATTGCTAGTAGAACATTATATTTTCACCTGCTTTTTTTCAAAATAGTAGACTTTTAGGGGGATGTTGACACTAAAATAATTAATCATTCCCCTAACAAAATGTTTTATCGTACTTTTTACCTAAATATATATACTGTTAGGGAGTTTCTCACTCTAACATAATTAACCCTTTCCCAATCAAGACCTGGCTTTTACGTTCCTATTAGAAAAATCTTTGACAAAAGGTGTCTGATCCCTCTTAAACTTCTTCTTACATCATACTTTCGCTATATATCATATACATGTATAACACGTTGGAGACTTTGTTCTTAATTTGGTCAGGGCCTCGCTAAGGTATAACATTCGCGTCCCATTTGTTAACCGTGCCTGAATGATTTGTGTGAAAAAGTACAAAAATAGGTCCTGATAAATGACACGACAGAGCATCCCAGCGCATTTCTACAGAAATTGAGCATATTGAAATCATATAAACTTCAATTTTCAGATTATGACCTAGTATATCATTTTTAAGTTACTACCTTCTATAAACGTCCTCGAACCCATTCCTGTGATTTTCAAATAT
The DNA here is from genome assembly GCA_963680895.1 of Fragum sueziense. Lineage (NCBI taxonomy): Eukaryota > Metazoa > Mollusca > Bivalvia > Cardiida > Cardiidae > Fragum > Fragum sueziense. The sequence continues at coordinate 64,607,564 of OY804594.1, read as the reverse complement.
AACATTCACGTGCAACGTACGATTTTGGTGGACGCAACTACGACGCAGACTGCACGCAGCAAGGAATTGACTGGGCAATTCGTTAGCCTCTCTTATAACCCGTCGTGCGTCTTTTTAAATGGTGTGTTTTAAAAATCTTCTAAGAAGCACGATATATAATCAAAGTGCTGAGAGCACTGTAATTGGACGTCTCTGATTGATTGAGCGGGATTTTACATGAACGAAAGATATTTTATTCATTCTTCTGTGTTTAATTCTATAAGATCGGTTTCGGACATACGAAATCGGCTTTAATACCAGAAAACCCTTCTCAGGCTTCAAATTGATTTGATTGCCGTTTCAAGACAACTGATTTGTCGCTATGAATAATCACTATTAATTTGATTACCAAATTCCATTAAGGCTATGCGATTTGCACTTTTGTCTTCTTATTTCGGTTTACAATGAGTATTGTCTTCAGTTATACTTTTCATTGATTTTATAAAGTACGCTACAAAGCAATTCAAAATGTAAGCCAACGCGCTACATAAATGAAAGCCGCGATAGCTCACTTAGCAGAGCAATCAACTTGTACTCTTTACACATGTTATATCCGGAAGGCCCTGGGTTCGAATTCTACTCAGACATTGTTCTTTTTAATCATCTTTTTTACGGAGGCGGACGTATATTGGCGTCATCTTCTCCGTCTTTCCGTCCGTCCATCCGTCCGTCCATCCGTCCGCCCGTCCATTCGTACGTCCGTCCACTTTTCTTGTCAACGCAACCCCTCCTAAGTTTCTGGCTGGATCTTAATGAAACTTGGTCAATGTTATCACCTCAATTGGTAGATGTGCATGAAGGAAGGATTTTATGGTTCGTTGATTTTTGCCAGAGTTATGCCCCCTTAAAACTTAGTCTCTGGGGCTTATTGAAATTGCAGCCTTGTCAACGCAACTCCTCCTACGTTTATGGCTGGATATTAATGACACTTGGTCAATCACCTCAATTGGTAGATTTGTATGAAGGAAGGATTTTATGTTTCATTGATTTTTTCTAGAGTTATGCCCCCTTAAAACTTAGTCTCTGGGGCTGATTGAAATTGCAGCCTTGTCAACACAACTTCTTCTAAGATTCTGACTGGATCCTTATGAAACTTGGTGGATGTTATTACCTTAATTGGTAGATGTGCATGAAGTAAGGATTTTATGGTTCATTGATTTTTGCCTGAGTTATGCCCCCTTCAATCTTAGTCTCTAGGGCTTAATGATATTTCAGTCTCGTGAACGCAATTCCTTCCAGGTTTTTGACTGGATATTTATAAAAACCTTTTTGTGAACACAACTTTTTACAGGTTTTTGTGTGAATATTTATAAATCCTTGTCAATGTCATTTTTTTGTCTCAAGTTTTATAAGTGGCGGCGTATATTGTGACCATGGCACTCTTGTTCGACTTCTATCTCCACCATCGTTTGCGAAAAAACGACCGCAGTGATTTAGAATCGATCTTAACACAAATTCAACGAAATAAAGTAATGAAACGCCGATCATTTACATACAATTCCGCTCAATCAATGAGAGGCGTCTAAATATAGTGCTCCAAGCACTTTGATTTTTATTCCTGTTTAGAGTAAAAAAAGAAAAAAAACACGGTAGCAGTTTTCCCTGGTTGTGGTTACAAAACAAATTCAATACATACTTTTCCTGAAACAAAATACCAGATGAATTGGAGCACCTAACCATGGATTCCTCATACAAGTACTACCGCAGCATCCTTACATCTACAGATGTGCTTAAAAAGAAGAAATTGGGAACGTGCCGTCGGGAAAATGGCAGTGGAGTACAATAAGCAATTTAAATCTTCATAGCATTATCAACGAAAATTTGAGAATAGCAATGTCCCTATCTGTAAACATATTCATACGATCATCCAGGTACCATCTGTTGCAGACCCATTGCTTCATCTTCTTAGCTCAATACACGTAAACGGGTCTCTTAAACGAAATAAATACAGATCGCTGTCACTTAGTCTTATACTAGTAATAATCATTGTTGTCATGATCATCGATCAGTATGTAAATAGGTCATGATACTGTCGAATATCAGTGATACAGATGCTGGAGAAAAAAAACTCGTAAGAGCAACTATTTTTCTGAATAGGTGGATTTCACTAGTGTCTCATCTGAGGCTGTTCAGATGGAACCCCAATTTGTCATCGAGTCGAACCCGAGTTGCGAAATGAACTCACTCCCCGATAATCAATTTCAAAACCCTGGTTCCAAAGTACGTCTCGTGGAAACCCCGTTCCTTTAAATATGTTAAAGACTTAAACAACAATGATCAAAGAAAAGGAACCTATCATACACAATACGTGCAATAAATTGGGTAATCATTCTAAAATGTGTGTTTTCAGTAAACACATCAAGAAAAACAAACGTTTTACAGAAGAAATAATCCGAACTGGTTTTGAACCAACGGCGTTCCAAATTTCAAACTGAAAAAAGGTTGCGAGGTTAATCCTTTCCCGTTTGAGCTATCGCTGCTGCTGATGATATAGGGTGTCTGTTTACATTACATAGTGTATGCATGTATCGCTTTCTAAATATCTTACCCTTTACACAATAAATATTACGAAAGTCAAAAAACTACAAGAAAATGATTAAATCGAAAAAAGATCGTAAAGTTGGTTAAGACGTGGCATGAATTGAATCGGCCAATGAATCTTATAGTATTTGTTAGAGAACACATAGAAAGTAGGAAAAGATACGACAGTTTTCCTGTATGGTCGCAAAATCTATTTTGAATTTTGGTCAACTGGCAATTGAGTCTGAGAAAGGGTTTTTTGGTAATGAAAACCAATTTCGCCTGTCCAAAAGTGGTTATAAGAATTGTACGTCCTTTCGGACGTCCAATTAAAAACGCACGACGGGTTGTAAGAGAATCTTTAACAAGTGCATTTCTTTTTACATTGAACAATACTATTTTTACCCACACTGGCGGGATTTAATTGCATGGTCCTGTTTCGAGCGTGCGTTCGTGGGAAAATTTCTTCTACAAAACATTTTCTTCGCCAAAAGTATCGGGTCAATTTCAACTCTAATAGGAATCTTCCTTGCATTGAACCATTCAAATTTTCTAAAAAAAAATTCATGCAAAACTCTGGTTGCTATAAACTCGCTCATTGGATTTAACTGTAATAAAGCATGTGTGTTGCTTTGGATAGGCATTGATGGAAATTCGATCAAATTTAAGACTTGTCTGGAAATATAATTATACATTCAGCAAAAAAGTAAATGCTGAAAAAACACAAAATAAATCATTTATTGCAGAAACATTTTTTTAAGGGCGACACAGTTCTCTTTGCTGTACATTACAGCAATTTTTTACTTGTCATCTATACAAGTATTACACTATAATTCAATATAACCAAATTTATAGTGTTCAATCCTACATAAATTGTCATTGAAACATCAAGAAGTAATCTCTTAACAAGCTTTGTCATCGTAAAAAGTTTGCTTCCCACCAAAATAGTTGTCTTAGTATGAAATTAGAGACATGGGTTCTGCATGGCCAATGACAAATCATAAACTACAAACTATGAAATACAAAATACAGACTGTTTCTGCAATATAAAGGAAGTAACTTATTCGTTCTATGTATTCTACGTATATCTTTATTCTGTACAAAATATATAATGTGCTGAGAGGCCTTAAATGCAATTCTGAAAGAATAAACATCAAATGATGATAGAATTATATAGTTTTCCATATTTCTTAAAATAGAAAATAAACTACAAACCCTGTTGTCAGTTCAATAGGGAATTAATAACACTTAGCATTCTATGTAAAAACAGTTTTGGGCCTTTTTAGATATATTTGACAAATCTTTCACTTAATAAAAATGTGCACGCACAAAATATTCCTTACTGTATACTTTGATATATAGTCACATATAATTCGTAGAACATACATTCTTCAAAATGCATGGTATCGACATGGAAAGTCAAAACACCTTGTTGATTTCAAATAAGTCCACATTTACAAAAGTCAAAATAGTGGTCTTTGATTTTGTCATGCAAGCCCCCATTTCGCACAAATGTTTCTTAGATAATATTTCTTCAAAATACCGTACGTAGTATCTGCCATGAAACACTAACAAAGCTTCTGGCTTTATTTATATTCAATCGTCTATTACAAGTTAAAGGTATGTTTTTTTAAAGTTGTAGCCAAGTAGTTCTTTAACACACCATGGTGAAACTTTTGACCAAGACAATTTGACAAGAACAGCAATACTGACAAAATTGTTTGGTTAACAGTGAAGTCTAGTTAGTCCGTCAAATTTGGAAATTATTTTGTTATTGAGCACAAGAACAATTTTGCTATGAATCGACATAGTCTTTATCACGTTATGGCAAAAATATTGCTATGTAAGATATCATATTTCACAAAGAATAACTGATCCACAAAAACTTGAAAAAATGGTGCTTGTAACCTAGGAAATTATTTTGACCCATTTGTGATCTACAGAGATGGCAGTCATCTCGGAAAGGGGCAGCCATGAGGTTGTTTTATCTTGGTAGAAACCATTATGTCTGAAAATGTTATACTCTGAGAAATATGAGTGCCAAATTTGGTGCTTATATCACAAAAAGAAATATTTTCCAATATTTTGAGTATAGAAATGGCGGCCATCTTGGGAAATGGCCACAAGGTTTCATTTCACTTATGGACATCTTGCTTTTTGAAAAAAGTTCACTCTAAGAAACATATGTGTCAAATTTAGTGATTGTATCTCAAAGATAAGGATTTTTTCAGATTTTTTTCTTCTATGAAGATGGCGGCCATTCTGGAAAATGGCAGCCATGTTGGATCTTTAAGGTAGATACCATATGTTTTGAAAATAGTGTACTTTTATGAACATATGTGCTCAATTTTGTGCTTGTATCTTCAAAAAGAAGGACTTTCTTGATTTTCTTTACATATAGGGATGGCGGCCATCTTAGAAATTGGCAGCCATGTTGATTTCCATTGTGGATACCATATGTTTTGAAAAGAGTATATTCTGGGGAACATTTGTGCCAAATTTGGTGCTTGTATCTCGAAATGAAGTATTTTTTGTGATTTTTTTACCTCAAGAGCTGGCGGCCATCTTGGAAAAATGGCCGCCATATTGGTTTTTCATCGTGGATGCCATTTGTTTTGAAAATAGTACACTCTGAGCAACATTTGTGCCAAATTTGATGCTTGTTTCACAAAGTGAAGTATTTTGGGATAAGCTCCCCCACTAAAGCGGACGATTTTTCCGTGGGGACGTTTTCCAAAAGTGACGTGGGTTACCCACCCTGATAAGGATAAGATGGCTTTACAAAATTCTATATTTCATGTATTGTTCATCTAACCCTATACTGTGGATACACAATACGATCGTCTCATAGATTTGGATTTGAAATAAAAGAAAATCAGAATGCCTTATCGCACTCTTTTTGATTGCTCTGAGGTTATGTAGAAACCCTATGATGGCAACATTTTTCATGATATAAGATACACACCTCTACTTTTGGAATCAAGTATTTCTTGATCTCCTTTCAAGTTGAAACAGCTCTAAAATTTGTTATATTATAGAAACCATCGAGGGCAATGGAGAAAAGCCTGGTCAACAGCACTAAAAGATGATATTGATCATGGGCGGATCTAGCAGGGGGTTAGGGACCCCCCCCCCCCCTGGCATTGGCCGAAAATTAGATTTTGACTATTAGTCCGGCAGAAAAATGGCATTTTTTGACCGAACCTGGATTTGAATACCATAGAAAATGTTTTTGTTGTTTCATAAAGCTGAGATACTGTAGTTATGAAAAATGGCGGGTATTAACCTGGTACCCTTGAGCATTTCTCAAAAATCAAGATGGCGTCCAAGATGGCGGATTATAAAGTTTTAGGTTTAAAAAACATCAAAAGGGTTCTAAAATCGTCTTTGAAATGGCAATACTTTATTTCAATTCATTCATGTGAAGTGCTTAGACCGACTTAGATCTTTTGTTTATATAATTTAGTTGTATTTCTACCAGAATATAGGGTTGTTGCACTATCTTACCCCACCCACTACATTTAGCATAGGAAAAATCTTCAAATATATACAACAATTGACTATTTATTTAATTTTGCAAATAAACACTCTAAAACATAAAACCGCACAATAAACTAAAAAAATAAATGATATATTGTCTTTGAGAAATTGAAATGGCTTCCAGAATGGCGGCTTTTTCAAAATGCTTTGTAAGACTTGTACATCATTTTTACACATTTTCTAACGGATTGGATACAATTTATAATAAGCTACAGATTGCGGGTTGTATTGGCTTTTACAATGCAAGATATCTCTTAATGTTAATTAAACCCTATTGTGTGGGTCCTTATTGTGTTCTCGAGACGAATGAAACGAGTACCCACAACATCGGCTTTGGATTTGAAATTGAAAAAAGTATGCCTTTGCGCCCTCTTATCTGTTTACAGTATCCATGAAAAGTAATTTCGTCTTTAGAAATAGCTAAACCACTTGCTTCTTATGGGCTTGAAACTGCAAGGAAATATCAACTTACCTTCTTACCCACTTATCTTCTACATCCATTGAAAAAACTAATTGAAAACATTATTGTCCTTGATACAACTTCTTAAAATGATCTTAACGTTTACGAACTGAGAATAAAAACACCACTTTCTAGCCATACGAAATGCATCAAATTAAACACACTTATAAATACACTTCACATAAGTTGATTCACCATGCCGGATTCATGCTTCAAGAAGAAAATAATTTACAAATATTATTTTACTCTATATTCATTTACAAGGGAGGTAGTTTTGAGCATTTTTGTTCAAAATTCCAATCCATGCAAAATGCTTATGTTTGTATTTGGAATGGAAATATAACACAGTTTAGGAACTACTGGTACTTTTCAAATTTCGCCGCTGGCTCTGCATTTCAGTCTCAGTTCGAATACCTTAAGACATCATATAACAGTATGCGCTCAGCAAACAGAATGATATGAAAAATAAATTGTGACCCGTAATGCTATAGGGACACCGTTGAATGTCAATAAAACAAAATTTTGAGAAAAGGATCAGAATAAGCAGACGTCAACCAGTGTCACATTTGGGAAATGTACATGTATATTATAAGTTTTGGATCCAGAAAATTACCTCTGGGTGAAAGGCTTAGATCCTAGCCAGTCTACGTGGACTGCGTAGCCTGACCGAGGTAGATATTTTTCACACTTGCCAATCGGTTTCTTGTGTGATATGTAACAATTTTGCCTTTAAATGTACATTAAGTGCACAATTTAAACATCTTAGTGATCACAATTTAGTCATTTAAAGCGCTTGTTTGACTTTCATTCTTAAGCCATTGTAAATTGATTGGATGCTCAAGTAAACCTATCAATTGTGTTGATTTTCAGGAGGTAAGGTAAAGGTGCCTGCAACACGAAGGCTACATAGAACTGGTTCTCGTTGAAATCGAATTAATTTAATCTTATACCTTAAACACCGAGATTCATAATGTTTTCATGCATCTTCATACGTCAAATTTATCTCATAAGAGTAACAGTTATGGCGACATTGTCTATTTTGTGAATCATTAAAAGGTGCTTGTTGCAGTCTATTACCAGCAACGACTGATATGTTGGACCAGTACAATCACCTTTTGATAGATTTCGGTATATAATTTATACTAGTGATCAACCGTCATCTCAAATAAACCAGCTAGAGCAGACTGAAATCAAGTCAATCTAGGCAATGATGCAAGGTCTACTCTCTGCAGAAAACAAATTGATGGAAACGGCATGTGTTGTGTACACTATCAGGAAAGTGTTTTAGGATGCTTCTTGGTGGAAAATGATCCCTCACTTCTCATCATACCGAGAAAATAGACAGTAAATATCTTGTGCGATGACTTTATCCTAAATTTGTGTATCTTTCAAAGTTAATGAATGCCTAAGTATGCAACGTACATTTAGTTACCATTGACATTGTTCTATAGAACATGTTTAGGTGCACTTAACTTGGCTATGTGGTCTTTGAATGAACCAGCATTTGAATTTACCTGAATGATGAAGAACTTCTAACAATGTGTTTCAAAGTAGCCTATCAGAGTTGACAAAGAGTTAATTTTCAGTCGTGGATAAAGTTATCAAGCGATCATGAACCTTTATTGTCAGGAATGTTTTTGTCATAAAATTCTAAATATCAAAGCTTCTAATCAGATGTGGTAGTATTTTACAAGCACATTATTGTCTATTCAAGAGTTTTAAAGAGGGAAAGACCTGTTTTCTGTCTGATATTATAGTAAAATCTATTAAATGCGGTTTTAAGGTCTACTAAATGGATTTTGAATATGATTTGCTCAAGTCTGTTAGTTGCGGTTCTATTAGGATTGGGATGAGTTTCAATTATTGAAAGTTGGAGTAGGTGGGGTAGAATATAGGATCTTTCTTCTTTTTTCTGTATGTAAATAGTGAATACATTAAGCTGCTGATACTATAACATTAACATGTATTCACATAATAATTATTTATATATATTATTATATCATTCTACAAAAGTAATAGACAACCAAGAGACAATACACTGTACTTGTTATTTTATATGAGCCCGTCTTTGTCGCCATTTTGGATGCCATTTTGGACGCCATTTTGAATTCTATAAGACGCAATTTTGTCCGACTTATCATTGCAAATATTCAATTATATCATTTCGATAAAAATCAGACAATTTATTTCAATATTATAAAGGAAATTTTAACAGTATTATGCGAAACTTTATTTTTCAATGTAAAATGAGGTGGGTGGGGTAAGATTTTACAAATTTACATGATATTTGTAGAAATACCACTAGATATTGGAACTATCGTTGTTTATTTTCCTAAAAAGGTACTTTCGTAACATTTCTGAACATGTTCTAACAATTTTATGCCATAAATGTATCCATTTGAACAGATATATGATCGTGTTCCATGACTTTCGGCCATCTTGGACGCCATCTTGATTTCTAAGAATTGCTCAAGGGTACCCGGTTAATACCCGCCATTTTTCATAACTACACCATGTCAGCTTTCAGAAACAACAAAAACATTTTCTATGGTATTTAAATCCAGGTCAAGCACTCTTTCTGCCGGACTATATATAAATTTAGTGTAACGTTACATATTTACTACGTTTTAAGCCATAATTCGGGCTTGGAACCCCCCCCCCCCCGGGAAAAGATCTTGGGCTTGGACCCCCCCTGCAAAAAATCCTGGATCCGCACTTGAAGATGATGATACTTATTTAAGGTAGAATACCCGTAATGTCGTCATTTTGAGAGTCATAAAGCATCGGTTTTTTCGAGCGTCGTCGTTACGTATCCGAACCTATTCGGTCGCGGCCGTAAACATTCGGCGGTGGAGAGTTTCATCGCCGAATGATTTCGATCGCACCCGAATAATTCCGATGTCATGCGAATCTCATTAGGATTGGAGTACCTTAAAGATAACTCACCTGTACAGGTAAAACTATCAGTGTCGGTCGAAACATAAACCCAAATTCCAAAGTCAATCCTAGTCACGTAAACCCATGCTTAGATTGATTCCCATTGATGGTCTGGTCACACACAATGTCACGACCACATCATGACCGGAGCTAGTCAAAAATGGTCAGTCGAATAGAATATTTTTAGACCACCATATGGACATGGGGCCCGTATTACTAACGATCACGTAGGCCTACGTTTGATTTTTGCATAATTACTTGCAACAACAGCCCTGATTGGCTCAGTCGGATTTCTTGTGCAATCAGATGTCTTGTTACACAGTTTACACAAAAACTTGATCGTAAGATGTTTAGTAATACGGGGCCCAGATTATGACGCAGAATTGTATGTGACCAGGCCCCGGTTTCTCGAAAATACTTAAGTACGTTCTCGTGCACAAATCTGAGCTCCGTGCTCAAATCGCACGGAATCCCCGTGAACTTCAATCGAATATCCTTCAACGTTGGAGAGTATTCCATTGAAGCTGAGCATATTCTCATGAGTATGTACTTAAGTTTTTTCGAGAAACCGGGGCCCGAACTTTTTTAAATAACATAATTCCTAATTTACCAAGACCTACGTAACAACACATAAATATAATTATATTATAACTAAATACCTTAATTCACTCATCTGACAACTCAGCAAATAATGAAATCGGGACATAAAAAGTCATCCGATTTAATCTATGCATGCATATTACTTCCTTTGCTTTAGTTGTATTTTGTCGTAGTTAACTTGACATTATAATCTGATCACAATATAATGATACATGTTTATAAAGTTTACTTATGTAAACAAGGTGAAAAGCGTTCTTAATTTTCAGTATGATTTTGCATGTGCTGGTTCGAATCTTGCAGGTGTGAGGCACCTGCAAGATTCGAACCATTGCAAGCAATATTGCAACAGTCTGGAGTTAGAGTTGAAATATTATGCTGTTAGTATCTATGTAAATATTGTAAACATATGCCATAAAATCGTTACCGTATTGTAGTTGTATTATGTCGTGATTTACCTGATACTGATACCTGATACAACCCTTATGTTTTCTCTTCCAGGAGTTGTAAAATTTCAAAATTTCTTCAAATTGAAAATGTCATCTGATACTACTTTTTCTATTTCGACAAGCTTAATATTTTGTCATTTTATTTTGTAATGGGTTCCAAAAAAATGATAGTAGATATATTAATTTTCAGATAGATCTATACATATTTTTTCGAAATAAGTTCTTGTCTCTCCTGATCGATACTTGATCTATATATTTACTTGTATATGCAACATAACTTGTGATTAAATATTTCCCGAAAATAAACATTGTTTTGGCGTCGTTAACAGAAGCGGTTTTGGAACAAATCATCAGTATTTTCTGTTTTTGTCTCAACTTTTTCCTCTCAATTTTTTACAGAAATTTTATCTTTATCAAGATCCATTCCGTCGTCTGCAGCAGCTTTCAGACTGATCTACCCTATTTTCCGTTTGGGAAAGGGTTAATGAATGTTCCATCAAAGTTCATTTTTACGTAACAAGTCAATAATCTGATCTAGGTAACATAATACTCGATACGTTTGAGTAATTAATTTTGTAACCATGGTGATTTTTTCTGCATCAATGTGATGCGACCTTTGTGAATATGTGACCAGTCACGACAAAAATATCGTCGCTTTTCAACGAAAATCTCGTAGCTGCAGCTTGTTTTAAGCTGCAGTTACGAGATTTTCATTGAAAAGCGACGATATAATGGCAACAAAAACGGGGATTTGTGGTGGAGAAGCACGACACGCGATTTAATAAATTTGATTTCAGAAAATCTTCAGTAACTGAGAAAGTTTAAAAACACAAGGAATTCGCTGTGTGTAATAGATTCTTTTAAAATCAGATGATAAAAGGTTTTTGGCGACCAACCATTTAGTTTTATGTTGGTTGGTCGACAACAACTCTTTTATCGGCTGTTTTTTTTTTCTACTATATCCATCCAATCTCTGACGTATTTAGGCCTTTTCTGTTTCAAGCCATTTTCAAATCAGTCACATATTAACAGATTTATTGAAGATTTACTGTAATTGCTGTGTCACATGATTCCCCCACCGTGGAATTGTTGATCAACCATACAGTGCGATCCATAAGCACATGACACAAAAATTTTGATTTATTTTCAATAATTCTGTTAGTACATTGTATGTGATTTGAAAATTGTTTGAAGCAGAGGAGTCTGGAAAGCTCCAGAGATTTGCTGAATACAAAAGATCTTTTAAGGTTGAATACCCGTAATGTCGCCATTTTAAGATTCATAAAACATAGGATTTTTTTCCGAGCGTCGTCGTCACGTATCCGAAAATATTCGGGCGCGATCGTAAACATTCGGCGGTGGAAAGTTCCACTGCCGAATGTTTTCGACGTCGCCCGAATAATTTCGACGTCGTGCGAATTCCATTACGGGTATTCTACCTTAAACAGTGCTTCATAAAAAAGTTATTTGCGCACTCGATTACTTGATCGGGCTTGATGGAGTAGATCAGATCGGCAGAGGGAAGCTCAGCCGCTTAAATTTACATATCTTTCCCGACCAAATGACTTTTTCTCGTTCTCCAGTCGATGAACCCGACCTCTACAGTCGATTTGATCGGATGAAGCAGGTGAAGCAATGGTCGAGTTTTTCGGGGTGTGGTCGGAAGCCTTTACAGTACGAGTCGGTGTGATCGAGTAGGCTACAAGTTGCGTGTAAGGTTGAACAAAAGATACAAACCCGACCACACTTGATCTCAAGACACGATTGATTCTCGAACAGGTTAATCATCTACCTGATCAAATTGATACAAGATCGCTCCCCGATCAGTTTGCTGTTAGATCTTACACGAATATTTTTAACAGTTAAAAAATCCCAAGCGGTGCTGATAAAGCTCGATCATCCCGACCATGCCCCATTACCTTTATATGCCGATCGGGATCGATCTGTACTCGATCGCTTAATCGGGTTTGATCGAGTTGATTTGATTGGCAGTGGGAACCTTACATGCCAAACAAATCAAGTCCGAACCCGATCAAATAGCTTCTCGATTTCTAGTCTATCAAACTCGATTTGACCGACCGATCAGTTATATCATGATATATAAAGTTGATAGAGATGCGATCGGGAATCACTCGAGTAAAAATCTCTGTGGTCGAGTAGCCTACATTTGTAGTGCAGGTCTGGCAATAGCTGTCAACCTGATCCCACTCGATCTCAAGACACGATTGATTCTCGATTAGACCATGCAATCTTCCAAATATCAATACTCGATCGAATCCGGTTCATTTTTTCTGTCCTATCGCAGACAGGTATTTCATTTATTATTAACACATTTTATTTTATTTTTGGCATTAAATTTTAAAAAAAAATCGAGTGACGCATATCGTGTCTGATCACTCCGACACCACGACTAAGTAGCCTACTACCGATCACCAGTGCCGACCGAGCTCTGTCCTTACCTAATTGTTCAGTTGATCATGAGTGGGAACCTAGCAGCAAGAAAAAGACAATTGATGATCATTGCTCTCCTTGGATTTAATTTCAACCAATAGACACAATCGGCTATTTCCCAAACAGTGAAATTCTATTTTACACTAGCAAATGAGTTGCAGACGACCATATAGTTGATATTTAAGTAGAAATTGTGTAATAGCATAGGCTTGTCATCGCACAAATATCAACGTAAAAGAAATTGCTCATAATAATGATATTCTTCTTTTTTCTCAATGTTTTCACAAGCGTTTTATTCAGTTCTTTTCTTTTAATAAGATTCTCTTTATTCTATCATTAATAAGAGTGATCTTTTTTATTTTTATTTTCTATTTATCCATTTATTTATTCATTTAATATGGACACAAAACATAAATTATTATTAAACATCCATTTGGCTGTTTTATTTTACATGTTATTTAGAGAGAAAAAACATTCTAGTGTTTGAATGTAAGTACCTTCGGGATCCCCGAATTTAGAATACCCCCCTTTTTTTCATTGAAGTACTCTTTGTACTTTGATTCTCCTGTCTGAAAGACGATTTTCATTCAAACAAAAATAGCCACCAGAATGCATATTTTGCATTATCTTTTCTAGCGCAACATTAAGGAACGCTTATGTAACAAAATAGACATAGAAAATACATGCAAAAAAGGATTTTTGTACGATTTTCTTTGGATCAAAGTATTCGTAATACTGTGCGCATGCGCAGATTTAAACGGAAGTTCATTTCGGGAAACATTAGAAAAGTAAAGTTTGTCCAAAACTTGGTCAGTTTATGACTGAAAACATTCGATCTGATGGCCCAGAATCTCAAAATGTTGCAAGAAAAGCACGACCAATGGGTTTTGGAGACCGTGGATTGTCTGCGGCAGAGAAAAGCCCGCCCAGATCTACAAAGAATAAGTCGCATGATGGAACGCTTTCATGGGCTTACAGCTAACGAAACAAGGGAAAGTCTCGAGCGGTTATCGAATGACGGAGTGGTTATGAAAGTTCACTTTAAGGGCAATATAAGCTACAGACATGTTAAAAGGTGCAGTGGTGACCAGAGTAACTCAAATTACTACAATACGAGTATTCGCATTGCTCAAGCTATTAAATCTATTATGACTGAAACAGGGGACAGTGCAAGTTTTGGTGATTTAGAAACTTGGTTGATTTCAAAGAATCCAGAGACTAGGCTAGTGAAGCACAGATTACAAACTGCTCTGAACAGAGAAATAGAATCTAGAACAGTTACTCGTTTATCAGACAAAACTTATGTGTTAACAGACTGTCTTCCCAAGTCTAAGACGTCTGCCGGTGAAACCTCAAAACCAAAACTCGAGGAAAAGAAAAGTGATAACAAAGTGCCAAAGAAAAAGGAAGCGTTACAACCGAACAAAGCAGAAACTACGACTAATCAGTCGGTCAAATCTGCAGAAAGTCAAGATGACAAATTAATAAAGGAAACTGATGAATCTTCATTGAAACGTAGCAGGCCACTTTCTAAAAGAAAAGTATGAAGCAAAGGTTTTCGCTCCTGTTTTCATTAGTTCACAGATTTAAGACTAAATTTGAATTTAAAAGATTTGCAGACGACAAAGGTTATGTTGCATAAAAAACAATTGCTTAAAAAAATATTAAGTGAAAAGAAGAAAATACTGGTTTCTTTGAGCTTCTTTAATTGTGATAAATTTATAATTAATTAATGTTCCCTGGACGAAGTGTAAGCCTTCAGCTTCAGGGGATTCTTTTGTTTGAGTGCTAAATCATTACAATAAATAACTTGTGCAATTACAAAAATAGTGTATATATATATAACATATTGCCAATTATTCATTCATGACATGTGTATGATTAATATGGCAGGGCTTCTTCGAAGTATTTTTGGAAAAGGCCCCTCACCTAAAATTGGGATAATTAAAAAATATCAATGAAACTCTGAATTTCAGAATATATAAAACAGCAAAAACTGGTAATAATTTTATCATTCAGAACAATCACAACACATGGGTGGATCTAGAAGGGGGGGGGGGGGGGGGGGGGTCCGGACCCCCCCCTGGCATTGGCCGAAAATTGAATTTTGACATATTTACTACATTTTAAGCCATAATTTAGGCTTGGACCCCCTTGAATTTTTTTTTAGGCTTGGACCCCCCCTGGAAAAAAAGCCTGGGTCCGCCCTTGCAACATATTACATACTTAAATGTCTAAATTTCTTGTCTGCCTGGCTCTAAATTCTTTACAGAGTTCACCCAAAGATCAAGATCAGAGGTTAATCCTTTTACAAGCAGGACCTAGTTTTGAAGTCCCTACTATAACTGCTTCAATGACAAACCATTGATGAAAAAAAGAAAAATTCTGATTATCATCATTTTCTCCTTTTGCCTCAATATATTCTATGTTACATTGTATACAGATGCATTTTTTATTAAAATCTATTCTGTCTCCATCAGCAGTTATGGATTTGGTACAGTCTTATTTCTGGCTGTTTGGGAAAGGGTTAATGATCCTGCTCATGTATCCCTTTCACAAACTAGACCTTATTTTGATGTCCCGAATAGAAGAAGGTTCGGAAAACTCTGACACCTAAGAAGAAAATGCTGATAACCAGTATTTTCTCCTTTTGTGTCAATATTTTCCGATGTACATTGTACAGTGGCAGATCCAGAGGGGGTTCGGAGCTTCAAACGAACCCCCCTCTGAAGCCTGATTATTTCTTTTTCATGCAGAAATTCAGTCAAAATTGTGTGATACTAGTAAAACGAACCCCCTTTTTGTAAAAACGAACCCCCTCCACATAAATCCTGGATCCGTCGCTGATTGTATATGGCACACAAATCCTGTCTTATCAACATACATTTTGTCATCTATTGCAGCTCAAAAATTAGGCAAGTCTTAATTTGTGTTGTTTGGGAAAGGCTTATACATATTTTCCAGAAATTCAAAAAGACCCATGGCCCAGATTTTGAGACGCCTGGTAAATTACGGAAGTGTGTAACTAAAGATGAGGATGGAAATTCTACACCAGTGTGCGGTTATTGCTCAAAGACGGCCGACAGTAACAATGAGGGAAAAGAAGAACCTCTTCTCACCTGCAAAGACTGTGATGCTAAAGGTATGAATTTGTGACCAGTCACGCTAAATGGGACCATATCAGAAGTCCAAAAATCCAAGTTTTGACATGCTCATCATTTTCAGCAGAGGTAAACCTGAAGAAGTATTTGAATAAGGAACACATGCTTAGACAGGTAAAATATTCTAGGTTTAGAAAATTATGTTAGAGTGGAAAGTATCGGCCCTGGTATGGATGCGCGGACTGCGCAGACAGGCTAGGGTCGATATTTTTCACACTTCCTATGAGGTACCTTTTAGCTTGATGCGTCACATTTGTGTAATCTTTATCTAATTTTTGGTTTTCAACATTAGATTAAGCAGTTGTTTGGAGAATAGAGAATGAATTGTATGCTTTCATGAACATCATGTTTTGATGTCCTACTAAAAGAAATTATGTACAAAAACAATAAGACGAATGTCTGATGACCAGTATTTTTCTCCCATTTCTTTCCTAGAATTCACTTTTACTGATTTACTAAATCAAAATTTCAGTAACTGAATGTAGTTCCTTTTAATATGGGAATTTAAGAATATTTAATCCAAACGTAAAAGTAAGAAGGGTTAATGACTTCTTTTAAAATGTGAAATATTGATTATGAATATTTGATCAAACAATGTATTGTGAGTACTCATTTGAAGGCAATCCAAATGAGTACTCACAACATAGGTTTTGGGATTGATGTAGATCTAAGATATTGATTTACCTTCTGTTATCTAATGCTCTCTGTTTATCTTACTTTAATATTTACCACTTTCAGCGCACCCTTCCTGCATGGATTACAGCCCTGATTTAGCAAGACGAGCTCTCAACTCTCCATGGCAATGTATGGACTGTAAAACATGCTTTCTGTGTGAGGGGTCGGAAAATGCTGTAAGTACAAAGTTTATGTAATTGCTTTGGGATATTTTTATTGCGGCATTTTATTCTAATGCTGTCTGCTTGTCCATCTGTTTGACCTGAACATGGCACTATGAATGGACTGTACATGAAATATGTGTTCTTTGTTAGGGAAATTCAGTTTGATATTTATGCCCTCATATCAAAAGATAGGGGGCATGCCTAAATCTTCACCCAATTTTGCCAAAAAAGGTCAACTTCATATTTAGCTTTACATATCATTTATGTATCAATTACAGTGCACTCCATGTATTACGAGTTCGGGTAATACGAGATACCGTCTATAACGAGTACAGA
Organism: Fragum sueziense; assembly: GCA_963680895.1. NCBI lineage: Eukaryota > Metazoa > Mollusca > Bivalvia > Cardiida > Cardiidae > Fragum > Fragum sueziense. The sequence goes on along the minus strand of OY804594.1, from coordinate 64,590,235 downwards.
ACAAAGTCCCTGTCATTTCCCTTCTATTTTCCCTTTTTTTTATATCGGATAACGCGAGATTGGTTTGAGCGAAAAATCGGCTATAGCGTACATATTTCCTTGGTCCCAACTCTATTTTTCACACATTAACGAGGTTTGGTCACAAAGCGTGTCGTCTGCAAACAACATTGCCCTAGCCCTGGCTGTATTTTTCACACCTATTTACTAGGTCCTAAAGCGTGCCGTCGGCAATCTGACATTTCAAAGTAATTATTGATCAATTATGGGATTAACACGTTCTGATCTACCTATTGTCATATCGACAAAGTGTTATTGCAAAACATTGTAACTCGAACTTTAACCCAGCTGGAGTTATGAGCATTTGCTCCAACATCAACCATATGCGATGAATTTGGAAAATACGGGAGACACGACTAAAAAGCGGAAAGCTATTTCCTTAGAGTTGAAATTTGAAATCATGAATAAATTAGAAAAAAGATTTTCAATAAGGACAATGAAAAATCACAACGCTTTTCAAAGAAATATTTTATGATGTACATAACCATTATTATTTTTAGCGCACTTATGAACTGTGAAGTGTAATGTTCGTATGTTACTCTTAGTGGTGTGTATTAAAATATCAAGAGTTATCTATCTTTATGCTCTCTAAAAAGGAGATTATAAATGTGCCATAGTCCACTTCCGGTGAAAGCGAAAGTAGACATGGGCAAGTGAACATTTTTCAAGCATTCTGTTACAATTCGGCTTTAGCGAGACATGTCTATAACGAGGCATCGAGCGATGTCCCGGCGATCTCGTTATACACGGAGTGCACTGTATGTATCAACTTAAGCTTTTGTATTGAAACTTTGCACAGTGCTATAGAACAAGTCCCATAAATTTTACAAGTAGTTAACTCACATCTGAATTAAAGCGTTATAATTTTCCCTCTTCCAGGACCTGATGTTGTTTTGTGATGCCTGTGATAAAGGTTATCACATGATCTGCCATGAACCACCACTCAACAACAAACCGAAAGGTAAGATAGGACATCAGGGTGTGCTTGATAAAATTTAGAAGGCAGTGTAGAATAAGATTAGACTGTTTGTATAATTATGCAGGGTGATCTTATTCTATACTGAGTTGTAATGAGATCAGAATCTTTATTTTTGTTTTCTGATGCGTGTGACAAGGGATATCACATTATATGCCATGAACCACCACTCAACAACAAACCTAAAGGTAGTAAACAAGGGGATGTGTTCAAAGAATACACTGCAAACTATCATTATTTTATCAAATAATGATAGAATACACTTCTTTTCACATTTTCTATAGAATATAAAATTAATATGCATTACTTTGTGCAAATTTCAAGAAAATAAGGTGACACATTTCAGATCATTACTAGTCATGGCAATGTCATATTCCAAATACTGCCTCAAAATTCACTGAAATGCAAACTTTTATTTTTTGGAAGACCTTTCATTTGTGACCATGGACTTTCGACGTTTTTTTTTTTTTTTTTTTTTTTTTTTTTTTTTTTTTTTTGCGACAAGTTTCTATTAACCCATTCCCAAAGGACAAAATTTTATGGTGATCCAATTTGAAAACTACCACAAATGACAAAATGGATGGTATCAAAGATAGGATTTGTGTAAAATATGGCACAGAAAATATTGAGACAAAAGGAGAAACTGCTGGTTATCAGCAGTTTCTTCTTTTGTTTCAATGTTTTCCCAAGCCCTTTCTATTAGGGACGTCAAAACCAGGTCTTGTTTTGGGAAAGGGTTAAGGCGAGCTTGGTTGTCTATGAACAACTCTTGTTTTATAGCTCACCAGAGCTTAAAAACAATGACAACATTTGTCACATTATGTCCATTGTTATTTATCTGTATTATTCTTAATTCCAAACTTCTTCAAAATCAATATTATTTTAAAATTGGATCAAATTCTATAGGTCAATTTATTTGAAGATCTGGTTTACTGTATAAAGAACTTATTGAATAAATGAACTAAGATTAGACAGCATATGTGGTTGGGGGGGGGGGGGGGGGGGGGAAGATATCTTTGTGTATGTTGCCTGTCAAAGTATCAGTTTTCATCGATCAATCTAATAAGAGATTCTAATATTTTTGTAGGTAAATGGATATGCAGTATTTGTCAAGATGAAATGGAGGCTGAGAAAAAGAGACAAGGACAACTAGAAAAGTCAAACAAAAATGCTGAAAAGAAAGGTAGTTGGCAATCTTTTTACTATAAATCCATTTAATAAGTTCTTTACTCAACATTTTCCTAAACAGCACAATTTGAGGATGTTCCAATTCAAAAGCTGCCATAGAAGACAAAATGTTTGTTGATTAACCCTTTCCCAAACAAGACCTGCTTTTGACTTCATTAAAAAGAAAATACGTGGGAAAATATTTAGGGGTAAGAAGAAAATGCTGATAATTATGGGTATGATCAACAGCCAGAGGCTCGGACCGGATGATTGTGGTAGAATTGGTGAGAGAAATGAAAAGAATACATGGTTAGATGGTTCATGGTCAGCTGCCTTGATATGAACTGAGCTACAAATAAGAACGAGTGTTGACTTTTTAGCTCACCTGAGCACGAAGTGCTCAAGGTGAGCTATTGTGGTCACTCAATGTCCGTCGTCCGTCCGTCCGTCCGTCTGTCCGTCTGTCAACAATTTGGTGTTAACACTCTAGCATCCACAAAAGTTGGCCAATCTTAATCAAACTTGGTCAAAGCAAGTATGGTCATAAGTTCTCAGTTGAGTTCGATTATGGGCCTGATCGGACCTGGAAGTCTGGAGTTATTTGCCCTTGAACATAAAAAATAGCTAATTTTGACTTTGTTAACACTCTAGCATCTACAATTATTGATCAATCAAGACAAAACTTGGACATAATGTTGGAGACCATAAGATCTCAAATGAGTTCAATTTTCAGTCTGATCTGACCAGAAAGACGAGAGTTATGTGCCCTTGAATTCGACAAAATTGCCATTTTTGGCAGTTTTCGACCTTGTTTACACTCTAGAATCTACAATTATTAATCAAGTAAGACAAAATTTGGACACAATGTTGGGGGCCATAAGATCTTGGATGAGTTTAATTTTTAGTCTGATCTGAACAGAAAGTCCAAAGTTACATGCCCTTGAATTTGACAAAATTGTCATTTTTGGCTGGTTTCGACCTTGTTAACACTCTAGAATCTACAATTATTAATCAATCAAGACAAAACTTGGACACAATGCTAGGGACCATAAGATCTTGCATGAATTTGATTTTCAGTCTGATCTGATCAGAAAGTCGAGAGTTATGTGCCCTTGAACTTGACAAAATTGTCGTTTTTGACTGTTTTCGACCTCGTTAACACTCTAGAATCTACAATTATTGACCAATCAAGACAAATTTTGGACACAATGTTGGAGACAATAATATCTTGAATGAGTTAGATTTTCAGTCTGATCTTCTCAGAAAGACGAGAGTTATGTGCCCTTGAATTTGATAAAATTGCCATTTTCGGCTGTTTTCGAACTTGTTTACACTCTAGAATCTACAATTATTATTCAATCAAGACAAAACTTGGACCCAATGTTGGGGATCATAAGATCTCGGATGAGTGTGATTTTCAGTCTGATCTGATCAGAAAGTTGAGAGCTATGTGCCCTTGAATTTGATAGAATTGCCATTTTAGGCTGTTTTCAACCTTGTTTACACTCTAGTCTCTACAATTAGTAATTTATAAAGACAAAACTTGGACACAATGTTTTGGACCATAAGATCTCAGATGAGTTCGATTTTCAGTCTGATCAGATCAGTAAATTGAGAGTTATGTGCCCTTGAATTTAAAAAACTGCTTTTTCGGCTGCTTTCGACATTGTTTATACTCTAGAATTTACAATTATTTATCAATCAAGACGAAGGCACCATAAGATCTCGTATAAGTTGGATTTTCACAACGATATTGACCATAAGTTCGTTCTCAGTCTTAAAGTCATAAATATTAATTGAATTGAACAAAAGTGTTGCTCATATCATTTTGGTTCAGGTAAGCGATATAGGACCATCATGGTCCTCTTGTCAAAATGAAATTTTTCACTAAATGTTCATAAAAATGTATGTTGTAGATACTCATTAGAATTGTATCATTTAGATGATTCAAATGAATACCTACAACATTGAGTTTGGATTTGAAATGAAAAATTTAGAATGCCTTCACCCCACTTATCTGTTGCTCTGAACATATTTTATCTCTTTATTCATAATAATGGTATGTTAACCCTTTCCCAAACAAGACCTGGTTTTGACGTCTCTAATAGAATATGCGTGGGAAAACATTGCGACAAAAGAAGAAACTGCTGATAACCAGCGGTTTCTCCTTTTGCCTCAATATTTTCTATGCCATATTTTACACAAATCCAATGGTTTTCAATCTTAATTTTGTTGTCTGCAGCAGCTTTCAATTTGGAGCACCCTAAAATTTTGTCGTTTGGGAAAGGATTAACTTATGTGATGCCCCTTATATTTTTTGTTTGTTTTCTTTAGGTGCCATAAAAGCCAGCAAAGACAATGAGAATACAGATGATAATCAGTAAGTTATGGATTAAGTTGTTGATAGATGAGTAACAATTTAGTTTCAGAATTTGTAAAAGCGTGCATTATAAGCATAGCAATTGTAAATGTGTTGGAGTGATAGAACTTCTTCCAAACAATCCCTGTAGTCACATAGAAAAGGGGAATGAGGGAAATTGCCCCTCCCCCCTTTTGATTTTATGTCTCAATTTACAAATTCTGATTAGTGACATGAACCTAAAACATCTCTGAATCTAAACCAGTATAATAATTGAGAAAGAGTTATCATAGGTATCTTTTGGAAAAATGTAATTTGTTAACTCATTACCACATAGTTACACCTTTTGACACCTTGCAAGATAAAGGTATTGGAAAACATTGTGGAAAGTGAAGAAATTGCAACAAGCAAAAAATACCAAAATATGTCAAGTTTCATTCACTTGATATTGCTGTCTGCAACAACTTTGAATTTGGACCAGTCTAGAATTTTGCCATCTGGTGATGGGTTAATAGTAACATTAATTAGATAAAATAAGTATTTGCTCCTAGGATAAAATGTTAGTGTATTTAGTTACTGAGTTGCACATTTATCATCAAAATTGTTGTTTTTCTGATTAATGTTTTAACCCTTTCCCAAACAATACCTGGTTTTGACGTCCCTAATAGAAAAGGCTTGGGAAAACCTTGAAACAAAAGAAGAAACTGCTGATAACAAGCAGTTTCTCCTTTTGTCTCAATACTTTCTGTGCCATATTTTACACAAATCCTATCTTTAATACCATCTATTTTGTCATTTGTAGCAGTTTTTGAAGTGGACCACTCTAAAATTTAGTCGTTTGGGAAAGGGTTAACCTTTCCAAGACAGCAAGAAGATATCGCAGACAACATCATTGATAATTTATAATGATAGGATTTGTTCGCAATTTATCTAAAAAAAATGAGGCAAAAAGAGAAAATAATGGTAATCAACATTTTCTTCTTTTGTCTCTGTGGTTTCCTTTTACAAGTCAATTCTACTATAGATACCTGAACCAGAGCTGATTTGTTAAAGTGTTAACCCATTTCTACATAACGAAGCCCCACAAGAAGAGGACAATGTGGAAAACATTGTGACAAGCAATTTCTTCAACTCCCACAATATTTCCTACCAAAAAAGTAAAATTTCATTCTCTTTAAATTTTTGTTTGCCTAATCTTTCAATTTGGAACAGTCAGTTTTGCTGTCTGGTAATGGGTAACGAAAAATTTCTTATTGGTCATTGGTCTCTTCTTTTACTACAGGTCTAAGAAGAGAAAGCTAAGTCGACAGAAATCACTTCCATCAGCAAAACGTGTAAAAACATCACCGTCCTCATCTGATGATTCCCAATCACAAACTAGCTCACAAAACCAACAGAACCTACAAGAAAGTTTTACAGGTAACGGTTGTATCAAGCCAACTTAACTGAATCCCAAACAACAACATTTTGGAATGATCCACTTCAAAAACTGCCACAAATGACAAAATGGAAGTTATTAAAGATAAAATTTGTGTGAAATAAGGCATAGAAAATATTGAGACAAAAGGAGAAACTGCTGGTAATCAGCAGTTTCTTCTTTTGTCTCAATGTTTTCCCAAACAATCTTTAATAGAGACGTGAAAACCAGGTCTTTTTTGGGAAAGGGTTAACTGAATCCCAAACAAGACCTGATTTTGACGTCCCTTACGGAATGTACTTGAGCAAATATTGAGACAAAAGAAGAAAATGCTGATATGTAATTAATAAAATATTGAGACATAAGGAGAAAATGCTGATTTTTCTTGATTATATTATACACAGAAATCCAATCTTTATCTACATGTATTTTGTCGTCTGCAGCAGCTTTTTAATTGGACCATCCATAAATTGTGCCATTTGGGAAAGGGTCAATCCATAACCACATAGTGAGCCTTATGACACCATTTCTTCATTTCCAACAATGTTTTCTACTCGGAAAGACCTACAAATGTAAAAAATTCATTCACTTGAAATTGTCGTCAGCTAAATCTTTGAATTTGGTCAATTTTGTTATTTGGTAATGGTGGGTTAACCATATCATAAACAACAACTTTATAAAATACACAAATTGGTTAGATGTTTCAAACAAAAGGGATTTTTATGTCCCCATATCAAAAGATCAGGGCATATTGTTTTACTCGTGTCCGTCTGTCTGTCCATATATCTCTCCAAAAACTTTACATTGGCCATGTGGTTCACAAACATATCTTGTTTTAAATTGTAGCATCAAAATATTTTTTGTTTGTCTCAATATTTTCTATGCTTTAAGTTTTAGACATTGTTTTTCATATATATCAATGAACTTGTCCTCTGTAACAGCTTTTAATTTGGAACACCCTATACACATTAATGATTTTTCTCATGGTTAAACCTCTTTTTTGCAATTACCCCAAGATAACTTCATTATAACATAATGTTGCTTTCTATTGTTATAGTTAAATATATATGTATTTTCTTTCATTATTATTTTTCAATTCTTCACAGATTTCACAAAAGGCACCTGTTTAACCACCCCAAGTGCATCCCCAAAACCCAGTGATACTTTTGAGTAAGTTTTCTATAGCAACGGATTATTAGCCTTTCCCAAACAGCAAAAATTTAGGGTGATCCACTTCAAAAAGAGCCATGAATGACAAAACGGAAGATATTAAAGATAGAATTTCTGTAAAATATGGGATAGAAAATATTGAGACAAAAGGAGAAACTGCTGGTTATCAGCAGTTTCTCCTTTTGTTTCAATGTTTTCCCAAGCCTTTTCTATTAGGGACGTCAAAACCCGGTCTTGTTTGGGAAAGGGCTAATTAGTTCATAAAAAGAGTAACATGTTGCATTTCTTGCACTTTAGAAATCTAGAATCTTCAAGAATTCTTTACAAATACAGAGGATTTTTTGTGATCTTCTATCTTAAATTAAATGTGGTTGCTTTTATGTAAATACAATATTTAAGCAATTGATCTGATTTCATGAAAAGTTTAGCAAGATGGTTGAAGTTTTTTGTAATGTAACAATCTCAAATATCTAGTTCATACCTGCTAAAAGTGATTCACAGTGTCAGCAAACTTCAAAATGCTATAGACAAGGCTTTCATATTTTGCATTTGCAGACCTTTTCTGTTACCATATACTTTACAAAATAATCTTATCTTTTAAGTTATGAAATGAAGATGTCTCAACTAGGATTTCCGTTTTCAATCATCGAAGATAACACAACATACTCAGATGCCACACATTGGAACACAGACGATGTTGTTAAGTTCTTTGAAGGGTGTGGCTTCAAAGAAAATGCTCAAGCTTTTAAAGAACAGGTACATTTTAATATGAGCTCGGATCTTATAAAAGAGCATTTGTAGCATTTGAAACAGTCATGTTCAGATATACAGCTGTTTTAACCAATTCCCACGGATGCTTTTTGACGCTTCATAAGATAAAATCTTTAGCAAACATTCTGGAAAATGAATACCGGTAAATTACTTTTCATTAGCAATTCCTCCATTTTCCACAATGATTCTACCAAAGAAGGGAAAAATGGAAAATTTCATTCACTTGAAGTTGTTGTCTGCAGGGTTTGAACCAGCCTAAAATTGTACCTTCTGGCAATCGGTTATAAAGTGAAAAAGCTGAAATAGAACAATATGGAGTTGGATCAGACTGTGTGTAAACACAGGCTGTTCTGGATCCATGTGGGTCTCATTTGGCATAAATGTCAAAACCCTGGCCCAATTATGTATACTATAATACAATTCATAGACTCCTGGAATAGCTGACCATGTTTTCAAATGTATCCACTTTTGACAAATAGCACTATATAATTCAATCAAAATATCAAGCAACCAATGAAATTATCCATTCCATCAGTTATGTCTTTAGCCATGAATATGGAAATCTTTGTTTGCCCCAAGAAGACAAAAATGATTTCAATAATGGAGATTTTAACCAAGATCTGTTAGATTTGAAAAGGAAAATATTCCAATATCTCCGAAATTTCCTTTCTATGCCCCCGTATCGAGAGATCGGGGGCATATTGTTTTACCCGTGTCTGTTTGTTGGTCCGTCTGTCTGTCCTTCTGTCAGAAAACTTAACCTTTGCCTTTTCTCCAAAGGTATTTGACATACAAAGCTCAAATTTGGTATGCAACTTCCTTTCAATGATATCTATCTGTTCCATGCAATTTGACCTTCCTCAAGGTCATCCGTTAACCCTTATCAACCCTTTACTCTACGAAAACTTAACCTTTTACTCCGAAAACTTAACCTTTGCCTTTTCTCCAAAAGTGTTTGACATACAAAGCTCAAATTTGGTATGCAACTTCCTTTCAATAATATCTATCTGTTCCATCCAATTTGACCTTCCTCAAGGTCATCCCTTAACCCTTGATAACCCTTTACTCCACGAAAACTTGACATTTTAGAAAAATGGCCATTTCGGGGGCATTTGTGTTTCACAAACACATCTTGTTTACCAATATTTTGTGTACATGTATATGACTAAGATGATGAGTGATGACTTGGAAAATATCATGCTATTCTAAACTTTTTTTTCATTTGGGAGAGGTTTAAACCTTCCTCAACAATCATGCTCTTTGATGCACCTAATAGAATGCGCTTCGGAAAACATTTAGAGAAAAGAAGAAAATGCTGATTTACACATTTGACATCAATTATTTAGTTGTCTGAAACTTGTTTTCAATTGAACTGGTCTAAAATTTGACTGTTTGGGAAAGGTTTTACCCCTTCCCAAACAAGACATGGTTTTGATGTCCCAAATAGAAAAGGCTTGGGAAAATATTGAGGCAAAAGAAGAAAATACTGATAACCAGCATTTTCTCCTTTTGTCTCAATTTTTTTTCTGTGTTGCATTCTACACTTATATATCCTGTCTTTATCAAGAAATTTTATCTGCTGTAACAGCTTTCTTATTGCAGGGGTAAAAGTTTTCAGGCATATGCCTGAAGTTCAGGTTTTTGAGTACTCCAAAATGCCCCATTTTCTCGATTTTTACTATATAAATACAGACTTTTCCAGGTTTTCAGGTTTTTCAAAATTTTCAACTTTTACCCCTGTAATATTGAACTACATTTAGATTTTGCTTGTTGGAAAGGGTTTAGTGATTCTTACTTTCTGTGTTGTTTTTAGGAGATTGATGGCAGATCATTGCTACTGATGCAAAGAAATGATGTCCTGACTGGTTTAGGGCTCAAACTTGGACCAGCCTTAAAGATATACCACAAAGTTGTTAAACTGCAATTCTATAGTCAATCCTCAAGTGTGTAGTGATACGTCTTGTTAGTTCATTTGTTAATGTCGGAGACTAACAATGTTGGAGACCAGTTTTGCCCTGCTGTGGAGCTCAAACTTTGACCAGCCTAAAAGATATACCACAAAGTTGTTAAACTGCAATTCTTTAGTCAATCCTCCATTGTGTATATGCTAAATTACTACAGCTTAATGATGATCCAGTTGAGCTCCTGGCAAACAAGACCTGTCCCAAGACCGATGATAATATGGGCCCCTGGTTTTATGTACCTTGAGCGAAAAATTTGGGGAAATATTGAGGCAAAGGAAGAAAATGATGATAACCACTATATTCTCCTTTTCTCTCAATATTTTCTGGGATATAATGTACATGTAATCAATATCAAATATGAGGTCTGCAACGGTTTTCAAAATGAACTAGTCCAAATTTTTGCTGTTTGGCAAAGGTTTACTGTAAGAGACTTCAATCTTGGGGTCTTCTTTTGCATGGGTTCATAGGATCTTAATTCTGCTTGGCAAATATTCCTCTGACGAATTACTTTTGTCTTTCACCAATAGCTGAATTTCTCTAAAGAATTGTCTTCATTGAATGATTAGCTTCATGTTGGCATGGATTTGTTGTTACGTTTGTACTGTTGTAAGACATGCAAGGATGCCTGGAACACATGGTTTGGTGCCAAAACTGTGCAATATAATGGAAAAATTGTTAAAAACATTTTGTTGATCGACATTCAAGTAGTCAGTCCAATTTGTGGCATTGTTTTACGGTCATCCCTTTCAAACACAGTTTTTGGAAGTGATGATATGTTACACCGGATAAAACCCATTACTGCATAGAGACGCCTTTAGCCTCCCGTACAAGATAGCAAGAGAAAACATTGAGGAAAATGAAGAAATTGCTTGTGACAAGCAATTTCTTCATTTTCCACAATGTTTTCCAACCCAGAATGGAAATAATTTTAAAATTTCATCAACTTGAAATTGTCGTCTGCAATGTTTTTCAAATTGGAACAGTCCAAAATTTTGTCATTTGGTAATGGGCTATAACATTGAGAGAGGGAAATACTAAATTTTCTATCCCATTACCAGACAGCAAAAATTCTAGACATGTCCAAATTCAAAGATGTTGCATGAGATAATTTCAAAAACATGAAATGTTACATCTTTCATCTTTCGTGTAGAAAATATTGTGGAAAGTGAAGAAATTGCTTGTCACAAGCAATGTCTTCATTTTCCACAATGTTTTCCAAAACTGTTATCTTGTAGGGCGTCAAAAAGAGACATTGTGTGGTAATGGGCTATGAGAGTACTGATTATACCCTATAATGAAATGTGTATAAATCAACTTATTTGAGATTTGACTTCAATCATTACCAGATGTCAAAATTTTGTACAAATTCAAAGATATTGCAGAATGACAATTACGAGTGAAAGAAGTGGGTATTTTTCATATTTTTTTTTTATTAGAAAACATTGTAGAAAATGAAGAAATTACTTACCACAAGCAATGTCCTTTATTTTCTGTAATGTTTTACCAAGTCTTTATATTGTTTGGGCGACAAAAAGGAACATTCTTTTGGAATTGATTATCTAACTGTTGTTGAAGAGAACGAAAACCTTCTGTATTTATAATAATTTTGTTGTGGCAATATTACAACTTTAATTATGTGGATCTTTTATCCATTATGAACCAGTCAACGTTTTATTGTTTGGGAAAAGTTTCATATATAGGTCACATTCGTGGGCAATATATTTTGTTTCAACTATTTCTTTGACAAGAATAGCTATTGAAAGCATTGTTGATAATGGCAGTGCATTTATAGCTGAATGATACATTTTAACCCTTTCCCAAACGACAAAATTTTAGAGTGGTCCACTTCAAGAGCTGCCACAAATGGCAAAATGGGTGTTATTGAAGATAGGATTTGTGCAAAATATGGTACAGAAAATATTGAGACAAAAGGAGAAACTGCTGGTTTCTTCTTTTGCCTCAATGTTTTCCCAAACCCTTTCTATTAGGGACGTCAAAACCAGGTCTTGTTTGGGAAAGGGTTAAAACTGTGTCTTGTGAGAACTTGTTAAAATCGACTCTTTGAGGTGATGCAAAAGAGTTCTTGCCATATAGAATATGAATCACGTTTTTAAATGGCATTTTGATTAAATTGCCACAAAAAAATCGAGTATCAAATGAGATGAGTTAAGATTCAAATATAATTGTGAGTAGGATAAAAACAGGAAAAATTATTGGGAAAGGAGGGAAAGGAAAAAATGCTTTTTCATCCCTTAATATGATGTATCTACATGTATATTTTGTTCTGCATTGCTAGATCTAAGATTGCATCCAAATTGGTTACTTTCTGCTTTGCTCCGTGTTTTAAAGCACCATGAGTTACGTTTTTGTTGCTTTTTAATTCAATCAAATGCTTAATGTAAATTTTATTGAACGATCTGAATATTTTTTTTATATAACTGTGAACTGTTGTTTACGATTGTAAACTTTTATCATATGACACAGTTCTGTCCTGATCCAGCAGCCACTACTATATTTGAAAGCTATTGTATACAATAAAATTGATGAAGATTACATAGGTTTTTGTTTACGAAAAAGCATGAAAATATTTAGGCAAAAGAATGAATTCTGGTTGTCAGAATTGCCTTCTTTTGTCTCAATGTTTTTCCAAATCCTCTTTATTTTTGACGTCAAAAACAGGTCTTGTTTGTGAAAAGTGATTGTTTTTTGCAGTCTGCAATCCTTGGACCTGTGTTAACCCTTTCCCAAACAACAAAATTTCAGGGTGATCCACTTCAAAAACTGCCACAAATGACAAAATGGGTGTTATTAAAGATAGGATTTGTGTGAAATAGGCCACAGAAATTATTGAGACAAAAGGAGAAACTGCTGGTTATCAGCAGTTTCTTCTTTTGTTTCAATGTTTTTCCAAACCTTATCTGTCAGGGACGTCAAAACCAGGTCTTGTTTAGGAAAGGCTTAAATTGTGTTGTGTGGTAATGTGATTAATATGTTTACGGATGCATCCAATGGTCTTGCAGTAATTTCTTGTTTGGCTTTTATATGAATCTATGTACAGGTCATATCTCGTTTTTGTTGATGTACAAGTTTGAATATATTGTATGAATAACCCTTTTCCAAACAAATGAAAATCTTATGTGACCCAATACATTACAGATAGAAAAATGCATGCTTTTGAAAATGAGAAATATATATGTTATAGCAAAGAAAACATCGATGGAAATGGACGAAATTCGGGTCATAAGAGGTTTCTTTTCCTCCTATGCATTCAAAACAAAAATTCAAGGCAAGGGTGTCAAAATCAGACATAGTTAGGAAAAGGGTTAACACGCTTTTATATGAATTTACAGATTGTAATGTGTTCATGTACTATATTGAACAAAATTATGAGATATTTACAAATGTTTTTCCATGAAAGAAAATCTTTCAAGAAATGCTTTATACTGTTTTGTTTCTATTTGTTTTATCCCTTTGACGCCGAGCCTGGCTAGCGTTCGAATCGGAGTCTATCAATTCAGGAGTCGGGACAGTAATTCGAAAACCGGATCAGCCAACATCCTTTCTTTCATTTGACAATTTCAGTTTTTCTCAACGCTGGATGACTTTATAAGGAAAAATCAAAGGTGAATGATGTGTTCTGGAACAACAAAAAATACTAGAAATACATGGTAAGGCTACAAACTTCCTCACTATTACTGGAATATTATTTGACGCAACGTTATCCGCATTCAATACATCATTGACCATTTTCAAACGATAAATTTTTCGACTGTTCCAATTTAAAAAGGATTGAATGTGAAAAAGGATAATACCATGAGAGCAGCAACTTTCTTAGTTATACCCCCCACCTACGAAGTAGAGGGGGGTATATTGGTTTCACCATGTCTGTCCATCCGTCCGTAGACTTTTTCGTTTCCGTTCTCCAACTCGAAAACCGGTTGACCTAGGATCTTGAAACTTTATACAGTCATTGCCCATGACCCAAGGAGGTGCCCTGATGTTTTAAGGCCACGAAGGTCAAGGTCATAATTGAACTTAGTTTAAAATTCGTTTCCGTGCTCTAAGTCATGAACCGGTTGACCGATGATCCTGAAACTTTACACAGTTGTTGCCCAAGACCCGGGAGATTATAGACGCAAAGACAAAGGATTCATCAGCCGGACTCTCAACAAATTGGAACTCGAGCCACTAGATGACCGACGAAAGAACGCCCGACTGATCTACTTCTTCAAAATCTCAAAAGGACTGATACCAGCTATGACCCCAACTGCCTATCTGACCCCCATTCGTGGCAAGAGACTAATAAGACCGAAGAAATCCAGTGGCTGTGAAACGGACAATATCATATCAAATCAATCAATAAACCATGACAAGTGCTACAAAAACATTCAGTGTAAAACTGCTCTACAAAAACTCATTCTTCCCGAAAACCATTGTAGACTGGAATAATCTAGAGCAAAGTGTTGCTAGCGCGAAGACAGTCGAGGGCTTCAGAAGTGCCCTCCCATGTCGGGACTGATTACCCCCCCCCCCCCCCCCCCCGCTGCAAATATTGCCGAAAGGCCCTGCAGTGTAGTAGATACATACCCAAGTAGGTGCCCTATTGTTTGGTGTCACGAAGGTCAAAGGTCAAGGTCACAATCGGACTTTGATTAAAATCCGTTTCCGGAACCGGTTGACCTGTACCAATATTTCAGTGACAAGGCGCTAGTGGGGGTATTTGTCCGATTTGCGACAGTTCTAGTTGAAACAGAAAATATTGAGGCAAATGAGAAAATGCTGGTTATCAGCAGTTTTCTTTGGCAGCCTCCAATAAGTAAAATATCCTAAGCACTTTAACTTATTGGTTCGTTTGATTTAGTCTGTGATAATCGGTAATCCGTGTGCATTTGAGTATTAAGAATGCCAACAACGCAAATCAGAGAAACAATTCCCGGGTAATGATGAAACTGCTTGTTGGCATATCTGTAGACGCGTCGTTTTCCTGTGACGTCACGTCAAAAACAACAATAATATACAACAAAATTGAGATAAACAGTCGATTATATGGATATTGTACAGAAAGAGTAAAAGAAATTAACTTAAATCCTTTGATATAATTGTTTTAGAGAAAACTCATCATTTTTTAAAACCTGTTAAATGCGTTTTAGTATTCAGACGTCACACTGACGTCAAATTACAAACATACATGTTTATTGCTTATATGAATGGTTTTAGCAATTTTCTGGCCATGATCACACACAATAAAGGTAACATCATGAAAATATTATATCAGGAGTCACAACTTATGATTACGTCAAAAGATAAATAACGTCGATGATAGGTCAATTTTATCTAATACATATATTCACTGTATTACGTTTGCAAAGTAAAAAAAAAAACCCTTAAACCTTAACTTTTTAATGTCCAATTATGTGATTTCCCTTCGATATTGCTCTGACGCCTTAACGTCGATAACGTCATTGTAACGTCGTTACTAATAATCATAAAATTTATATCCAAACATCCTGATGATTAATATTTGTGACACCAGTACATGAACATTAAAACGTTTAAACATATAAAACTTGTTATTCACTTTTCAAGTTTGATTCAGGTATTTACCGTCAAGGGGAATATTTATTCCACTTAACTCTATTTCATTGCATTTATTTGATTTTCCTTTATACTGGTAAGTTTAAAGTTGTGTGGGTAAATGCAATATACTTTATTTAAAAGCCGTTTCTTTACTTGTTAGTGTTTTCAAAAAAAAATATCCTAAAACTATATACTAGTCTAGTAGATTTCGATTATTTCAAGGATGGAGGAACTTTCATTATTCTGGCATAAAGAAATTGTGGCGTACAACTATGAATAAAGATAGAATACCCATCGAGTAAGAAGAGATTAGACAATGATTCTTAAAAGAAATCAAAGTTTGATCAAATGTACGATGTAAAAAATCGAAAAAAATAGATCTCTATTTATAAAGGAACACCACAAATAGCTGAAGTACGGTAGAAGACTGAAAACATTTATTGATCTGTTAATTGTTTTGGATTCAAACAAGCATCTTTTTTCGCTACTTTTTACCATAATTCAGACCAGCCCGTTTGACATATATGTACGCCTTGATGTGCGAGACATTGCCTTGATGCAACCACACATTACAAGTTCCCAGAGTGCAAATCGGTCAAATGTGCAAGGAACCTCTTTGTAACCTTCAAATTTTGATTGTGTTACAGATACAGAGTGCTAAGGTTGATCTCTGCCTTATTTAATAATGCTAGTTATTTGAAGCCACTGCAACAAAATCATTGCATCAAGAACTATAATTTCTCTGCTTAAAAGTCAAAAAGACACCATTGCAATGCTTGATATTGACTTTTCTCTGAGTATGGTCGTGAGTAGTGTTTCATGCGTTCCTTTTCTCGTTCATCGTTTTTGTAGCACCACTGTATTACTGTTTGTGTCAAGAAACTTTATTCTTTTGACATAAACATGTGTCATCAAACATGCTGAAACGTCGAGCAATTTCAGGTTTTGTCCCCATACTGGGACATGATATCTACACCCTCAATTAAAATTTCACAGGAATCTCTTGTTGATTCACTGACTAGAGTTCAATTTACAACTTGACATGATACAATTGCTCCATTGGGTAAATATCCTTGGCTTCTTTGACAGATAATCTACTCGGCATTATATTTACAATACAAAAACTAATGTACACGCGTATCAATTTCACCCACAACAACGTACGCAATGCACGTCTTTGTACAACTGGTTGAGCATTTTCTCGTAAATTATTTTGTATATAAAAACTAAATACTTATGCAGGCTAATTGAATGCTAAACGTACAGAAATATACGCTAGATACACAATATTTGGATTTCAGTACATGTACATTCGCATGAGGACATTTTCGACTGACAAAATTACCTTATATAGGCCTACCCGTCTTCCCAGAAAAATGATTGAAATATGCCCTCGTAATTTCTGGCAACACAAAATTACACAATATATTCAAAATTCTTTTGATTGTGTTAATTGATTACTAAAAAAGGAATGTGACAATTGTCAATAAAAAGAAGTCTGTTTGGAAAATTAAAATACCATGATTTACCCCACCCAGCACTTTTCTCTTTTTGCTGTAGTCGTCAGCAATACAAACGTGTCATTCATTTTTTTGTTTTTGTTTTCTCGTCAGCAATACAACCGTGTCATTCATTTTTTTATTTGTTTATTTATTTATTTTTTGTTTTGTTTTTGTTTTTCTCCATTGATTGGGTTCTGCTAAAAAAACCCATGTAACTTAAAATCATTATAAATGCATTATATGAAGCTCTACGACAATTTAGAGCTTTTAAGCTTTACTCATATAACAACCTGACATTAAATTATAAATGACAACAAATCGGAAAACTTAATCTGATTGATAATATTAATTCACATATGAAATTTTATAAAGATATGGTAATTATTTATATAGTTATCTAGTCATTTGGAATTTGGCGCTTTAGAACTTTCGATCAGTATACCACACACATGGCTCAAGTGCATATACGGCTCGTGAGATCTAAGAAATCGATAGTTATGTACCCGGTATATCGTCGAAGACGTCCGATCAACATGGTTATATACACTACAACATCCGCACGATTAAAATTAAATGTCAAGATAGATGTCAAGAAGTGCAAAAGTAAAGAACGTTGACTACGTCAGTATTTGTCTCAATATTGTTAACGGCGGTATATCTATGCATCATATGGGTTGTTCATTTCAAAGCATTTTATATCTACATCCAGATTTCTGTCAATGGAAACACACATAAACAAAAAACAACATCATTTTCATATGTATCGCTAAACTCAGTTTGCAATTAAGTAAATTGACAACGTTACGTAATCGGCGGAATACGACGTAATGACGCGTTTCCAGATATGCCAACAAGTGGATCATGAAAGTTAATATATTGGTGCACACAAATGCAGTTGTTGGCATGCTTAATACTCTAATGCATACGGGACGTGATTTCCGGACATACAATCACAGACTAATTGTTTAATCTATATTTTGATTGACAATGGCAACCAGTAAAGAAAACCATGCCAAGCCTACATTTCGTACATAATTATTATTTTAATGTCAACTTCATCGTGATCATTGTTTCGTTCCCCAAAATTTTGTCTTAAAAAATAAGTACGTAAGCACAGAGTTCCGTTTTAGATTGTTTCTTAAATGTCGGTGACGTCATACCAACGTTGTCATCAAACGACGTTGTAAGCGTAATATGAACGTTATTGTCAATAGAAACGATATGACGTCGTCGACGGAACGACACGAAGATGTGAAATAAACGTTGTAAAATGATGAAATAGAGAGACAGACGGACGAACAAGACCATAGCGCGGTCAGTCAACATGTCGGAACGCCTGTTTGATCTGGTCAAACAAGGTGCAACGGTTCGACAGGTAAAACATGGTCATTTTCTAGATAGATCTACTAATTTCATTGCCACACAATTACTCTTTGACTCCCCATAAAGTAATGACTTTGGAAAACATTCTGGAAAATGAAGAAATTGCTTGTGACAAGCAATTTCTTCGTTTCGCACAATGTTTTCTGCAAAGAAAGAGCAAATACCCTTTAAAACTATGCCGTTTTGGTACGGGTTAACCGTTAAATCGTTGTTTTTTTCTGATATAAGTTTGTAGACTCATTTTGGAAAATTAGTTTTAGGCCTACTTTCCTAGTATCTTAATCAGACACTTGGTCCTGGTTTCTCGAAAAAATAACTTGAGTACAGTAACATACTCATGAGAACATGCTCCACTTCAATGGAATACTCTCCAACGTTGAAGGGAACGTGGATTTCGTATGAAAACGTACTAAAAATATTAACGAGAAACCGGGGCCCGGATTTTGCTAGATATGGTGTACCGTTTGGGTCAAACGTATTTATCGCCGGACGGCTATTTTTCTTCTGATGAACATTGGTGATAGTGTAAAGATAACTATAGGCCTACCTTTTACAATCATTTGCAAGCAAAAATCTGCGATAGGAACGGATCTATTGTATTCTTAGTCTTCAGACGTTACTTTGAACGTACATGTATTTGAGCCGGGATCTGGAAAAACGTCCCTTATAGCATTTTGGAAAATTGAGTTTTAAGATCAGCCTATTGTCAAATACAGTCAAATATGCATCCATGCTGCTCTCTTTAAGTTACTACAGATCACAAAGAAGCTATTAGAGAACAACATGGATCCTGATCAGACTGTGCGTATGCACAGGCTGATCTGGATCTATGTTGGGCTCAAAATCCTACAAGTAAGGGACGTTTTTCCAGATCCTGACTCATTTATTTTTTGCATGAATAAATTGGCATAGATTCTAGATCTAATAATGCTCATGAAAAAAATCACATTTTGTTAAATTCCAATTTGAAATAAGTCTGAATTTATTTTCAGCTTCAACTTGTCTTGGAGTCCGACACGAGTCTAGAATGTCGGAACGACCGTCAGGAGACTCCGCTGATGGCGGCCATGTTGAACGTGCACGACCCGGTCAAGCGGGAGAAGGTCATGTTACTATTTATAGAATACAACGCCAACATCAACTGTATCAACATGCGCGGACAGACACCACTCATGTACGCCTGTATACTGAACCTATCTAGAGAAATCAGGATTTTACTGAACGAGGTGAGCCTTTCTAAAATCTTCAGATTTCAACTCTCAATCAACATATTAATTGACCAATTAAATGAATTATTTACATGAGGGAATCACGTGACACAACAATTGTAGAAAACATTCAATAGATCTTATTCTGTAGGCCTAAATAGCAGAAACAAATAGTGACCGATTTAAAACAATAGTTTGAATCAGAAAAGATTGAAATACGCCAGGAATTTACCACATGCACCATCTTTCCGACGTTTTTCCCAGTTTCTCTGCTTCAAATTGAATTTAAATAGGTCACATAATTATGTAGGCCTATCTACAGAATTATTGATTTTTTTGTCACCTTTTACCCCGCCTTGATTTGGTCATGTGTCTCGGTAAATCTCAGATAGGCCTACAAAAATCTTTATTTGTCACTCGGAGACAAGAAATGAAAATGAAATTTCTGTGTGGGAGAATGTACGAAAAATGTATCATAAGTAGGCATATGCTTTGAACAGTGCATATCACTGGTTTAGTTGGTCTAGAAGGAATTTTGAAACACCAATCTACACAAACGCTCAAAGTAGGCCTATCCAGTTTTGCAGCGCTTTCAGTACTTTCATTTAGATGCCTTGTTATGCAGACATCATTAACGTTTCTCATCGTGTCCTTTCCAGTTACGTCTAAAGACTTTCCGAAACGATGGCGCTTTTTGACGCACTTAAGTGACATGTTAGACCCAATCGCGAAGAAAAGAAAGAAAGTGCTGATTTCAACCATTTATTATCTTTTTCTCAAAATATCTATTTTCTACTCTTCAAAAAAGCATTTTCATTTTGGCGGACGGATAAATTTTGCCGTCTGCAACACCTTTTTACCTAGTAGTTTAGAAAAGTCTAAAATTTTGTATGGGAAAGGTTATTTTAGCACTGATTTATTTTTCGTCTCTCTCTCTTTTTGTAGCCACGACTAATATGTAACCTACAAGACTTCGAGGGAAATACCGCACTCATGTACGCGTGTGCTCTCGGTAAAACCGGTGCCATAGAAACACTCGTTAACGCACACATCACCGGACAAATACAGATTGACCCATACTTGTCGAACGTGGAAGGAACATCTGCTTTTGATTATGCTAGAGAAGCCCAAGATGAGAGCATTCTGAAACTGCTAGGTAGACTTGTGAACGAAGAAACTATTTACAATTACGATACTGAGCAGAGGGTTACACATAAAACTAAGAAGGGTAAACAAAGGAAGGGTAAAAGCGGCAAGTCTAAACGTATCAAACAGCTGGCCGTTGACGTTAAGAGGGAGACGTCGGTTATAAAAGATTTTGACGTCAACGACATATTGAATGATCAAAGGGTTGTCGTTTGGAAAGAAGGCACTGATGGGCAACCTAAAGTTACTGTTGATCCTGATATAGAACCGACTTATGAAAATAATACAGAGAAAATGAAAACTCCTGATTTAAAGATACCCAAGAAAAAGTCGGTGATAATGAACGTACATCTTCCGAAGACTTACGACGACGACTGTGATGCCGTCACACATAGAACGGAATTTATAGAGAGAGCGGCCTCTGTGAAAGGTACAAACGTCGTGCATGACGACCAACTACCATCAACGTCTGGGGTTGTGTCAAGCATGGGCTCAGCGGCTAAGGATAAGCCACGTAAACGTAACGGCAAACGTACTCGGAAAAAGCGTAGGATACCAACAGAAAATGCAACATCGTTCGATCTTGGATTGGTGGCCCCAAAACCAAAAGGATTCGGTGAGGAGGTGGTATTCTGTAACAAAATTTATGGTGCTGATTTATACCCGTGTTCTGCCGGTCCGGATGATTGTTACGGTGACGTTGATAAATTGATCGCTAAAATAAAACTAAACGTAACGGATCACATGCAGACAGACGACTGGGAGAGTCGGGCTAAGTCAAAGGGCACGGGTAAAATGGACTGTATGAAGATGTCGGCTGCTGAGAGAGCCAAGCTTCTTAGTCGGACAATATGGTCAGTCTATGGTACGCCGTTACCACCTATTCCAATCACTGTGGAAACCGTGCAGCGCGTCATGAGCGGTATAACTAGATTACGACAGTATCTAGGCAAGGCAAAGTACCAGCCCGGGCGGCTACTAAGCTTGGACCCCGAAATGTGGTGTATTGTACAAAGTATAAAACTGGAAACAACTACGAGAGAACATGACAGTCACAATGTTGCAGCTTAAATCAGACACAACAACAAACTAGTTAACACTCTTGTCAGATGAAGACAATTAGTGATCATTTTTGTTTATCAGCATTTGATTAAATACAAAGTAAATGAAATCAAATGATTTTGTATTACAGCTCAAAACTGTCTAGTAAAAACTTTATATAGCTGGATGCAGACAAAGTTCGGTACTATGTTGTTTGTTACAAACCAAAATCGGATGAATACGCACTAATCTAAATCTAGATTTGTTTTAATCTATTTTAATTTAAATGAACGTCATATGAACATTTTTCTTTATTTTTTGGATGAAAAAACTTTGGTGACCAACAGCCGAGTCAGAATTATCCTGTGTAAATTTTCATAATGTTATAATTACCTAGTACTGAATATAGATGGTGATCTAATCTGAGCATTTGCAGTAAGTCACATTTCAAATGTCTCAATATTTATCATTTTGTCGAGTTATTCTGTATGTGGCCAATTACGATGTCTGTATGTATGAATGTGCCATGACTTAATGATATTGCTCACTCTATTTTTTGTTGTTGGTGATCGAATTTAAACAATTGCACAAAGTCTGAGTTCTCCGAAGTAACGAGCAGAGTCGTCTTGTCAGAGTTGTAAGCAAGGCTCTGTGGTCGGCAAAGTCCGTCACTCTCCGCAAGCATCAGCTCGGCCTCCTCCCCGGAAGTTGATATCGTGTAGACATGATCGACATCCGGACAACACACGACCACGTTATTATGACTATCCAGCTCTACACCTTTAGTATGTAGATGTTTAAGGTAGTTATACTGTGTCAGTGACAGAGAACTGGCCGGGTCTGTCATCTCATCCACGTAATATTCAATGTCTTCATTTCTACCCTCGGCAAATGATGCCAGGGTTACTATGTTGATGTCATTGTTTTCTCGTGTATCTTTTAGTTCACTCATCCGAAATATCAGGTAACTAGATGAAGCAGTTTCTGTGTTAAACAGCACTTGACCGTCTAGATCCACAACTCGAACATAATATGAATTTTCCATTTCAATATTGACGGCAAACATTCCCTCGTGATGGGTTATGCCAAAACATTTTCCAGGCCCTGTATCAATGGTTTTGGCAATCTCAACGTTTCCAGTCTGGAACTCTACAATGTTTATGTTTGAAACGTTTGGCGAGGAGACCACTATGGCATTAGAACTGATGGCACAAGTGTCAAACGCGCCACCAGAAATACATAAATGAGACAACTGTTTGAAACTTGGGCTGAACTGTTTTATCTTTGAATTATTGCAATCCGCAACCACTATATCGCCATTTTTGAGGAATGTGCAGCCCGTTACGTTCGGAACAAATTTGTCATCCTTTAATCTTACACTGTACTTGTCTTCTCCTTTTGTTTCGAATTTAATTTCATATAAATGATCAATGTCTGCCGTCATCTGTTCAAAATCTGGATTTGATCTCATTGAAAATCGAGTTGTTGTAAACTTACGATGTCCTCGCTTCTTCTGACATGCATTAATCACCTTTTCTGCAGTTTTAGATTTGATAAATTTGTACATGTCATCAAAATTGTCATTTGCCATGATTTCTTTCAGGAAGTAGGATTCAGCTCGCAATTCATTCCGCGTCTCTTTGGACTTCTTGCGTTTTGCGTCTATATCTCGTTTACATTTATCAAACACAATATCTACTCGTCTGATCGCTCGAACTTCCATTAGATTCAACCAATTTAGAATTTCACGCTTCTTAACTTGGAGATCGTAAAGGAAAGCATCTTTGGATCTCTTCAACTCTCTCAAGTCATTCTGAAGGTTCTTATCAAACTCCTTTAAATCCTCGACCTGCTCGTCAATTTTCCGAAAAGGGTCTACCATGTATTGACCATCGGATTCAATCAGTTCGTCTGGAATAAATGTCACTTTAGTGGAACAATGCCTGTGATGAACAATTTTACAGACCTCACAACATAGCTGCTCATGGTTGTGACAGAAGTATTTGATGACCTCCTCCTGATGTTCCAGACATGGTTCTGTAAACTTGTACACAGGGAGAACCTCTATCTCCTCATCAAACGAGTCTTCCTCGTCAGCTTCTTCTAATTGTTTCATGCAATCCAGAGTCTGCTGTCTGAACACTTCATACTTCTTCAAGACATGGGGATCTAGTTTAGCTATCTCCTCCGCCATTTTCTCGTTGTGTTTCTCCAGTATTTCGTCCCATGTCTGAGCACTGGAATCGTGGTATGATGAATCCTTTATAACGTGATCCCTGCTTAGAACTTGATGTTTTTCAACTGCCACAAGTCTTCTGTGGGGTTTTATACACTCATTACACAGAAAATCACCACAAGTTTTACAAAATGCGGTCGCAGCTTTAATGTTGGTTTCGGCTTTCCGAAGACATGGTCCGCAAGACGCAGTCTGCAAATTAAATTTTACTCGCTTCCGTCCCATTTCAACTGTTCTCCTTTCTTATTTGAAATAAATTCATATTTCTGATATGTAATTCAAACCATGTATTTCGAATACCTTTTTATTACAGGCATATCAGGTGTCCGTCCATTCAACACTATCTCGCTAGCTATATCGCAGCTTTTTAACAAAACCTGGTAACTACAGCTTTGTTAAAGCTGTAGTTACGAGTTTTTTTTGTTGAAAAGCGACGATATGCAAGTGCGAGTGTTACCAATTGGTTTAGAATAAATTTTGTAAGCGCTGACAAGCATATTTCAAATATATGTTTCACAAGCGATAAGATAATATTCAAACTTGAAAAGTGCAGATCATTTTAATTTTTGCAAACTAAAATCAGACTTATTTGCAAGTCACTCTTTGGCAGTGTCATAATTTAAACTACAATCATAGTGGCAAGGGTTAAACATAAAACGACATAGCCCATTTAACACATTGTTTTAACTTATTTGTTTCAACCCTTTCCCAAACGGCCAAAAATTTAAAATTTCAATTTGAAAGCTGTTGTAGAAGGCAATATTATTATGAATGAAAAATGGAGTATTAGCGTACCAGAATATATGGAGGTAAAGGAAGAAAATGCTGGCTACCAGTATTTTCTTTTGTCCAAATATTTCCAAAACCGTTCCCTTTCTGGACGTTAAAATACTTACAAGGTCTTGTTTGGGAAAGGGTTAAGCTTACCGTTTTCCTAAATAATAAATTTTTATACAATTATAAATCTGATATAAACTCTTACAATCCTGACCTTTGATTGAACATTTTAGGATTTTCTTTTCAAAATCGAAATGATTTCAGACAAAGTTCTATTTCAAGAGGTTTCTTTTCCAATTCTAGAGAAAGGACCTAAATTCACAATCCTTTTAAACCTTTTCCCAAACAAGACCTGCTTTTGACGTTCCTCACTGAATGAGCTTCGAAAAAAAATTGAGGCAAAAGAAGAATATGCTGGTAATCAGCATTTTCTTCTTTTGCCTCAATGTTTTCTGTGCTTGGATTTTGTCATATTTTCATATTTATTACTAATCATTTTGTCGTCTGCAGTAGCTATCAAATTTGACTACCCTAAAACTTTGTTGTTTGGGAACGGGTTAAACAATCCATGATTTCATCGTTCTTTGTAGGTACGATTATCAAAACATCGAGAGAAAAAAAAATAAAAAAAAATCAGATAACCAGTGTTAATTTTAATTATTTTGAGCTAGGAATACCCTTAACCCATTATCAAACGAGTATATTGTAGACTGGTCGAAATTCAAAGATGTTGCAGACAATATTTTTACACACTCCCGGGTTTCGCATTTAACTTGCAGATATTCTTCTTGTGTGGGACGGTGGTGGATAGATTCCATTCCCTGGGATCCCTATCTGACAGTTCTTTCCATGTCATCTTGGGCCTTCCCTGCCTGCATGTCCCTGTGACGTTTTATAGCCTCCATAATTTTGTCCTTACCATCTTAGCATACTTTCCATAAAGATAGGTTCTTATTTTATAAGTTATCAAGACAAAAATTATTTAGTGAACCAAATATTACATTTTTGTCTTTTGTGGTATAAAACTTTGAGGTAAATAAAGAAATTGATTGTCACAAGCAAGTTCTTCATTTTCCACAATATTTTCCCATGTCAAAAAGCGTCAATGTGTGAAAATGGCTTTGTGGGAATAAGTAAATTCTGCCATACCTAGTCTGGGTTCCAGTCTGGTCATCTTTTCCTCTACTTTTGCTGGTCAAAAATGAAATGGCAAAAGTGTTATTCTTGGAAGACATTTCATAAAGGAGACATATAGCACACAATTTGAGGACTAGAATTTTATTTCCGTGAGATTCCTTTTCTCATACAAATGTTTGGTTTAAAAATATCTGCCCTGACTAAAAAAATCTTCATTATACAAATTTAAAAAAAATCATAACAAATATAACCCAAAGTTATAAAAGCTGGAATATGGAAGAGGGCACTTGAAGCATTTAACCCTTTCCAAACAAAAACTAGTTTTGATGTCCCTATTCCATGAGGTTTTGGATCAGCTAGTGCTTCTACACAGTCTGATCAGTATAAATGCTGATCTGTGACATTTCAAACTAGTAATGAAGCAGCTAGTGGAGAACATGGATCTTGATCAGAGTATACTGTGATGGCTAATCTGGATCCATGTTGGTCTAAAATACCAAAAGCTCCCTTTTCCATTGCCACAACTCATATAAGCAGGAATCTGGTTATAAAGGGCCTTTATTTCATTTGTGAACAACAAGGATCAACACATGCATGTGTATACACACAGTCTGATCAAAATCCAGGTTAGTCTTTTATAGCTTATCATTATCTGTATCAACTGTGCTATACTATATCAGCATGGATCCCGATCAGACCATATTTTGACACAGATTGATTATGATCCATATTGGTCTCAAATTAACCCATTTCCACACAGTGACACCTTTTGACATCCCAGAGAAAATGCTACGAAGAATGTTATGGATAATGAAGAAATTGCTTGTGAAAAGCAATTTCTTCATTATCCACACTGTTTTTTTTTTTTTTTTTTTTTTTTTTTTTTTTTTTTTTTTTTTTCAAACAAAAAAAAATCGAAATTTCAAAATTTGAAGTTATTGTCTGCAACATCTTTGAATTTGGAACAGTCAATATTTGCTGTCTGGTATTGGGTTAAATGCCTTTTACCAGATCCAAGCTCATTTTGTATAACATAACACAGATATGGGGCAAGAACAAGCTTGCAAGTATAATTCTTTGGTTCTCTTAATTTGACGTTACCAATCCTAACAAAATTGGGCCATCACATAACTAGTAGATCTATATTATAGTATTATAGAAAAATTATAAAAAAAAAAACGAGAGAAAAAAAGAAATTGCTGATATTCAGCAGTGTCTCATTTTCCCTCCATATTCTCTTTGCTATTACATACATATTTGTTGACTTTAGAAATCAATTATTTTGCTGTCTGCATTTTAGTTTGGTTCAAATAGGAAGCACTCTATGAAATGAATTAAGTGCACAAATGATTCAATCATATAAATGGTATGGTGTCATAAATGGAAGCATTTTGTAAACGGGAAAGAAATTGACAAATTCATTATTAACACCCTCCTATCCTAAAATGTTTTCTCAAATCTGAGTTAACCCTTTCCCAAACAAGACCTGGTTTTGACGTCCATGGTAGAATAGGTTTGTGAAAACATTGAGACAAAAGAAGAAACTGCTGATAACCAGCAGTTTCTCCTTTTGTCTCAATATTTTCTGTGTCATATTTTACACAATCCTATCTTTATTTATTAACATCAATTCTGTCATTTGTGGCAGTTTTTGAAGTGGATAGTGTCGTTTGGGAAAGGGTTGAAATAATCTCGACTTTTTATTTTGGCAACAATTCCAGCAGTCCAACTAACAGTTACATTCAGTAATCATGAATCAAACAACGATGTAGAAGCCTAATTTCCTGTATACACAAATTTCTACAACAGCGATACAGCAGAGGTCACAATATGTTATTACCCCGGTAACCCTTTCATATGCGACAAATTTTGGACAAATTTAAGTGATTCAAACAACAACATGAATAACTAGACAGTCCTGGCGGCCTGGAAGCGCTCCACAGGCCTGATTGTTTGTCTTGTTGAATGCAATTTCAAAGACTCAGGCTGCGCAAAAAAGCAAATGCATGACAAAGCTGAAAATTACAAGCAAGTAAGATCGTATGGTCAGTAAGATTTCTGTGAAAGTTCTGTATTGACTAATTAATACTAATAGTTGTAAAAGAGAAAATAAAGCCGAAAATGGCAATTTTGTCCATAACAAGGGAACTCATATAAAATTCAGATCAAGCTGAAAATTACACCAATGCAAGATCTAATAGTCACCAACATTCTGTCCTAATTATGTCTTGATTGGTCAATATTTGTAGTTGCTAGAGTGAAAACAAAGTCAAAATAGAGCCAAAAATGGCAATTTTGTCAATTTCAAGGGCACATAACTCATGATGTAAAATTCAGATCAAGCTGAAAATTACACCAAACCAAGATCTTAGAGTCACCTACATTCTGTCTCATTTTTGTTTTGATTGGTCAATATTTGTAGTTGCTAGAGTGAAACCAATGTCAAAATAGAGCCGCAAATGGCAGTTTTGTCAATATCAAGGGCGTATAACTCATGATGTTAAGTTCATATCAAGCTGAAAATTATACCAAAGCAAGATCTTATAGTCACCAACATTCTGTACAAGTATTGTCTAGATTGGTCAATATTTGTATTTGCTAGAGTGAAAACAAAGTCAAATAGAGCCGAAAATACCAATTTTGTCAATTTCAAGGGCACATAACTCATGATGTAAAATTCAGATCAAGCTGAAAATTATACCAAGGCAAATTCTTATAGTCATCAACATTCTTATATAGTTTTGTCTTGATTGGTAAATATTTGATGATTTTAGAGTAAAATTAAAGTCAAAACCAGCTATTTTTGACATTCAAGGGCAGATAACTCAAGTTATTCTAATTCAATCCAAATTCTTTGAAGGAATCTGAGAGAGGGCCACCCAAGGATCATTCTTGTGAAGTTTGATTGAAATCCATCCGGTAGTTTCTGAGAAGAAGATTTTTAAAGAAAAAGTTTATGGACAGACGCATGCACAGACGCACGCACGGGCGCACGCACAACGGACACACCGCCATGACAATATCCCGCTGGCCTGTCGGCCAGTGGAGCTAAAAATGTAAAATTCATACATGTTGCCATAGAAAATTATTTGGCAAAAGAACAAAATGCTGACCATAGTATTTTCTTCCTCTGCCAATAAGAATTCTAATATTTTCTCTTGAACAGCAGTCCAGACCATGATGTTTTGATGGGGAGCTTAAAGGCTAACTAACAATAACATTCTTAAGGTAGAATAGTTCTAATGCATATTTACTATTTTCGTATATTTTCGACACATGTCGACAGTTTCCGTATCTGTTTTTAGCAACAATATTGCTAAATATTACTTCCCTTTGTAAATAAAATTCCCCGAATACACCCCGGATATCTTTTTCTGGTATGATTCTCCGTTTAATATCAATTTTTCAGAGACATTTTTCGTGTAATTTTATATGGTTTTGATTGATATCACCAGTTTGTATGTGATTAGAAACTTTGATACTTAATGAAACTCCCTATTTAGGAAACAAATTGTAGTATGTATAAGTTTCGTTTGTTTTCTTGCTACTGGTTGGCTCAATATACAGAGAAACCCTCCAGTCGAAGATACATACATGTATTCTAATGAAATCTATGATGTGGTGATCAAACGCATATCGTTGAGAACGACGCGTGGATGAGATCGTCATTGTTCAGACATTCGCACTAGATTTTCATCACATCTTTGCCGGCGATCCTTATCTAAATGTGCAAACTCGTTGTCAGTTGATTGTAACGTGGTTTGATCCGTGATTTGATCCCCCTTTTTTAGATTCTTTTTCCATTTAAGTCCTTAGATTCAATATGCAATCCAGAAGAAGTGGCATAAGGAAGCTGTAATAGACTATAAAAAAGATTAAGTACAATTTTGTCTTTAGAATTTGCATTACTTTTTACAAATAGCGATGTTCAATTGGTTACTAGGTAAAGGGTTAAAATGGTGAAAGTCAAAGGAAATCACAACTGATATGTTATCATTTGCCAACTTCTGAAAGTCTTATACAACGTTTGAGTTTTAGTTATAAGCATATAATTAGATATGGGCTACGGTTCCCTTCATTTGGGGCATTGACTTCTTTTGGGAAAGAAATAGTGCGTTCGAAAATATGAAGGCACTAAGAATTACCTTTATATATTTTCAAATTTTGACGGATAAAATGTACATATGTGGATTTTATCGTGTTCCTACACATATCAGAATAATTTTGATATTGGTTTTAGAGAGTGCGTGAACTTATTTCTGGCACTGTCAACATTTGTTTGAGAGGCATAAATTTCAAATTAGGAAATAAAGAGGCTTTATTTTTAAATAAGCATGCAGTAATTTAAACAAATATCTCTCATATGCGCACAAGGGTCATATCATTTCACATCAGGCGATGGGTAAACATGTTTTTGATAATAAAAACCAAAA
The DNA here is from genome assembly GCA_963680895.1 of Fragum sueziense. Taxonomy (NCBI): domain Eukaryota; kingdom Metazoa; phylum Mollusca; class Bivalvia; order Cardiida; family Cardiidae; genus Fragum; species Fragum sueziense. The sequence continues at coordinate 64,559,914 of OY804594.1, read as the reverse complement.
TCTAGACACATTTAATGTGTTTATGTCCAAAATTCAGATACTTTTTTGCTTTCAGTGGTGGCCGCCCTATTGGAATTTTGTAAGTTGGGGGTGGGATAAGGGAAAATCAAATTTCTAGTGAACCGCTGGACGAATTTCTGTCATATTGCACATATAGATGTCTAACATAATGTACTATGAGACAGACGTGTTTGTCACCCCAATTTCTAAAGTTGCCATCAGGCGTATTCTACCTTAAAAACAAGTAACAACAAATTTGGTAACAAATTTTGGTAACAAAGGATTTCACCCTATCAAAGTCACAATGCACAACCTTCGAAATCTTCTCTCACACTAGCACAATAACAAACAGTCTCTCCTTCTGATGCCTTACCATAAATACTTTTTTCTTAACCCTTTCCAAAACAACAACACTTTGGAGTAGTTTTTTAAAATTTAAAAGCTAAACTGACGACACAATGCATGTTACCTAAATTGACAATGAGTATTTAATTGCACGGAAATCATTTTACAGAATGTTTTCCAACCAAAGCTGTCTCCACTAGCAGCGGCGGATCCAGGATTTCTGTTTGGGGGGTTCGAATATTCAAAAAGGGGGGTTCGTTTTCCTAGTATTACACAAATTTGGCTGAATTTCTGCATTGAAATTAAATATTTTGGCTACAGAGGAGGGTTCGTTTGAACCCGCCAATCCCCCTCTGAATACACCACTAACTAGGGATTTCAAACTAAGGCGTTGTTTGTGAAAGGAATAATCTTCTCTCACATCAGCACAACATCAAACAGTCCCTCATACAAATGGCCTGAACACAAATCATTTTCCAAAGAATGGTAATGTCTCCTGAAATAGAAGGAAACAGATTTGTCACATAAAAACAAAATTAACCCTTTCCCAAACAAGACCTGGTTTTGAAGTGTCTGTTAGACAAAGCTTTGGAAAACATTGAGACAAAAGAAGACAAGAGTTGTCCGCGGACAATGTAGCTCGCCTATACGAGAGCTTGTCACAAAATAAAAGAGTCCAAGGTCAAATGTCAAGGTCATTGGGTCAAAGGTTATGGTCTCATGGTCATGGTCATAGCCTGAAGTATCCATTTGTGAAATATCAAGGCTCTATCTATAACAGTGCATGAGATATAGGCCAGGTTAAAGTTTTTGAAAAGTAGGTCAAACTCCAAGGTCAGGGTTACTAGGTCAAAAGTCATGGTCCCGAATGAAAGGTCTTGCTGAGAAGTATCCATGTGTGAAGTATCAAGGGTGTATCTGTAAAAATGGCTGAGATATAGGCCAGGTTAAAGTTTTTTAAAAGTAGGCCAAACTCCAAGGTCAAGGTCACTAGGTCAAAGGTCATGGTCTCAAATGAAAGGTCTTGTCAAGAAATATTTATGTGTGAAATATCAAGGCTGTATCTGTTATAGTGCCTGAGATATAGACCAGGTTAAAGTTTTTCAAGTGAAGACGGGACAGGATGCGACGCCGCCGACACTAGGGCTGTGACATTAGCTCCCCGGACATACAGTCCCGGCTCGCTAAAAATGCTGATAATCAGCATTTTCTCCTTTTGCCTCAATATTTTCTATACTATAATGTACCAAAATTCTGTTTTCATTTACATCCATTTGGTTGTCTGCAGCAGCTTTCAACAGGACCACCATAAAATTTTGTTCAGTTTTAACAAATAAAGTTTTTGGACAGACAGACAGAAAGATACATGTAGATGGACCAGCAGACAAAAAGACAACAGTCAAACAATAGGAGGACATAAAATATAACTGGTCCAAAATGGAATTGCAGATGACACAATGAATAAATTTGTTTAAATCTTTAAATTAGGTTCAAGTTAATCATCTTCTGTATGCAAAGCCAAGGTAACTGAAACAGACTAGAACTGTTAGTCTAGGGGCCAACCCCCAAAAGAGGCCTAGAAAGTGGTTTTCTTTGGACCAATTGTCAAGAAGGATTCCGATGGTACAGTGAGTTAGGGTAACCATTGGGGCTTTATTTTATGGTGGATGCCAGAACTGAAAGTGGTGCAGATTTTTTCCAGGGGCAGATAACTCTACCCACCCAAAAATGAAATAAATAGTTTTTTAGTTGACCATGAATCGAAATTGTCGTCAAATTTTTTCTGTGACTTTTTTCCTCAATAACTTTATGTTTTAATTGAAATATTATGTATGCCAAAAAATGTTTAGTAATAGAATAGTCGGTTTTTAAAACACATTTACCGTAATTGCCCTAATAAATGTTCATTCACCAAAATAGAAAAAATCACTCTAAAATAATTAAGAAAAGTTTTTTCAAACTTTATTATCTTTTTAAACGTTGGTGATAGAAAAGTTTAGACACCATAGGGATATTTTGAAGTCAATTAGGTTTCGTTCCAGGATGACTTTGCAACAAATGTCGGTGTGATTTTTTTCTGGGGGGCAGACAACTCTTACCACCAATAAGGGCATGTTCAAAGAAAGGCTTTATGACAAAACATGTTTACAATCTAGTTCTCGCAAAAGTAAACCAATATTCATTAAACTGAATCAGAACAAGTATGATAATAGGTTCTTCAATGAGTTTGATTATCGGCCAGATCGGACTAGAAAGTCCTGAGTTATCTGCCCTTGAACATAAAAAATAGCTATTTTAGACTTTGTTTACCATCTAGCATCCACAAATATTGACCAATGAAAACGAAACTTCTACATAATGATAAGGACCATATATCTTTAATGAGTGTGATTTTCGGTCTGATCGGACAAGAAAATTGTGAGTTATTTGCCCTTGAATTTTACAAAATTGCCGTTTTTGACTGTTTTCGACTTTGTTTACACTCTGGCATTTATAAATATCGACCAATCAAGTTGAAACCTGGACATTATGTTGCTGACTATAAGATCTCTGAGGCGTTTAATTCTCAGAATGATCAGAATAGAACATCGCGAGTTATATGCCCTTGAATTTAATAGATTTGCCATTTTTGTCTATTTTCGACTTGATTTACACTCTACAATCTTTAAGTATTGATCAATCCAAATAAAGCTTATGCATAACGACTGGAACCAGAAGATCTCAGATGAGTACAATTTTCAGAATGATCGGACATAAATTCATGAGTTACTTGCCCTTGAATTTTACAAAATTGCCGTTTTACGACTATTTACGACTTCGTTTACACTTTAGTATCTACAACTAGAGTCCAATCAATTTGAAACTTGGTCATAATATTGTTGACCATGAGTTTGCGACTGAGTACAATTTTCAGAATGATAGGGACATAAAGTCATGAGTTATATGCCCTTGAATTTTACAAAATTGATGTTTTTGACTGTTTTCGACTTTGTTTACACTCTAGCATTTATAAATATCGACCAATCAAGTTGAAACCTGGACATTATGTTGCAAACTATAAGATCTCTGAGGCGTTTAATTCTCAGAATGATCAGAATAGAATATCGCGAGTTATATGCCCTTGAATTTAATAGATTTGCCATTTTCGACTATTTTCGACTTGATTTACACTCTAGAATCTTTAAGTATTGATCAATCCAAATAAAACTTATGCATAACGACTGGAACCAAAAGATCTCAGATGAGTACAATTTTCAGAATGATCGGACATAAATTGAGTTACTTGCCCTTGAATTTTACAAAGTTGCCGTTTCACGACTATTTACGACTTCGTTTACACTTTAGTATCTACAACTAGAGTCCAATCAATTTGAAACTTGGTCATAATATTGTTAACCATGATATTGCGACTGAGTACAATTTTCAGAATGATAGGGACATAAAGTCATGAGTTATATGCCCTTGAATTTTACAAGATAGCCATTTCCAAGTATTTTCAACTCCGTTACACTCTTGAGTGTATAATTATTGACCAATCCAAATGAAACTCACACATAAGGATTGGGACTATAATATCTCGATTGAGTACAATTTTCAGAATGATAGGGACATAAAGTCATGAGTTATATGCCCTTAAATTTTACAAGATAGCCATTTTCGACTATTTCGACTTCGTTTACACTCTAGCATGTATAATAATTGACCAATCCAAATGAAACTTATACATAAGGATTGGGACTATGATATCTCGATTGAATACAATTTTCAGAATGATCGGGACATTAAGTTATGAGTTATATGCCCTGGAATTTTACAAAATTGCCGTTTTCGAATATTTTGACTTGTTTTACACTCTAGCATTTACAATTATTAATTAATCCAAAGCAAACTTTTATACAATGTTGGTGACCATAAGATCTAGGATGAGTATAATTTTCAGAATGATCGGGACTGGAAGTCATGAAATATGCCCTTGAATTTTAAAAAAATGCTGTTATAGACTATTTTCGACTTGGTTTACACTCTAGCATCTACACTTAATGACCAATCCAAATGAAACTTGGACACAATCTTGGTGACCATAAGATATAGAATAATTTTTATTTCAGTCCGGCAGGATCAGAAAGCTGTGTTTTTGTGCCCTTGAATTTGATAACAAGAGTGCCATGGTCACAAAATACGCCGCCACTTATAAAACTTGAGACAAAAAAAATGAGATTGACAAGGATTTATAAATATTCACACAAAAACCTGTAAAAAGTTGTGTTCACAAAAAGGTTTTTATCAATATCCAGTCAAAAACCTGAAGGAATTGCGTTCACGAGGCTGAAATATCATTAAGCCCCAGAGACTAAGATTGAAGGGGGCATAACTCAGGCAAAAATCAATGAACCATAAAATCCTTAGTTCATGCACATCTACCAATTAAGGTAATAACATCCACCAAGTTTCATTAGGATCCAGTCAGAATCTTAGAAGAAGTTGTGTTGACAAGGCTGCAATTTCATTAAGCCCCAGAGACTAAGTTTTAAGGGGGCATAACTCAGGCCAAAATCAACAAACCATAAAATCCTTCCTACATGCACATCTACTAATTGAGGTGATAACATTGACCAAGTGTCATTAAGATCCAGCCATAAACTTAGGAGGAGTTGCGTTGACAAGGCTTCAATTTCAATAAGCCCCAGAGACTAAGTTTTAAGGGGGCATAACTCTGGCAAAAATCAATGAACCATAAAATCCTGCCTTCATGCACATCTACCAATTGAGGTGATAACATTGACTAAGTTTCATTAAGATCTAGCCAGAAACTTAGGAGGAGTTGGAGGCAAAAATCAACGAACCATAAAATCCTTCCTACATGCACATCTACTAATTGAGGTGATAACATTGACCAGGTGTCATTAAGATCCAGCCATAAACTTAGGAGGAGTTGCGTTGACAAGGCTTCAATTTCAATAAGCCCCAGAGACTAAGTTTTAAGGGGGCATAACTCTGGCAAAAATCAATGAACCATAAAATCCTGCCTTCATGCACATCTACCAATTGAGGTGATAACATTGACCAAGTTTCATTAAGATCTAGCCAGAAACTTAGGAGGAGTTGCGTTGACAAGGCTGCAATTTCAATAAGCCCCAGAGACTAAGTTTTAAAGGGGCATAACTGTGGCAAAAATCAATGAACCATAAAATCCTTACTTCATGCACATCTACCAATTGAGGTGATAAGATTGACCAAGTTTCATTAAGATCTAGCCAGAAACTTAGGAGGAGTTGCGTTGACAAGGCTGCAATTTCAATAAGCCCCAGAGACTAAGTTTTAAAGGGGCATAACTGTGGCAAAAATCAATGAACCATAAAATCCTTACTTCATGCACATCTACCAATTGAGGTGATAACATTGACCAAGTTTCATTAAGATCCAGCTAGAAACTTAGGAGGAGTTGCGTTGACAAGGCTGCAATTTCAATAAGCCCCAGAGACTAAGTTTTTAAGGGGCATAACTCAGGCAAAAATCAACGAACCATAAAATCCTTCCTTCATGCACATCTACCAATTGAGGTGATAACATTAACCAAGTTTCAAGAAGATCCAGCCAGAAACTTAGGAGGAGTTGCGTTGACAAGAAAAGTGGACGTACATACGGACGGACGGATGGACGGATGGACGGACGGACAGACGGAGAAGATGACGCCAATATACGTCCGCCTCCGGCGGCGTATAAAAACGGATGTTTTTTACTTTGGTTTTACTCTAACAACCACAAATTTTGGCCAGTCGAGACAAAAAACTAAAACATAATGTTGGTGACCATTCTTATAAGATGAATACAAATTTCGACATAATTGAACCAGAAGTTGTTAAGTTATCTTCCGTTGAATTGGACAAAATTTCCATTTTGTCTTTATTTTCAGTCAAATAACCAGATAGATGGACAAATCAAGACGATATTTGATGGGTAGAATGTTTCCGACGTTGTTTTTACTCTAAAAACCACACATAATGAACAATCAAGACAAAACTTGGACACCAAGATAACGTCTACGAGATTTTGGATTAGTTTGGCATTCAGTTATTTAGTCAGGATAGAAAGTCTAGAGTTATTTGCTCTTGAATTCTGTAAAATTGACTTTATCGACCAAGTTGTCACCCTAGCTACCACAAACATTGACCAAGCTAGACAAATCTCAGTCTGTGACTGTGAGATATATTTTATAGTGTTAATTTGAATATGACATCCTGAGTAGTAAGCCTTTAATTTTGACAAAATGACCATTTTTGACTTTGTTTTCATTGCAAAAGACACACATGTTGATCGGTCGATACAAAACGTGGACAAAATGTAAGTGACCACAAGATATGGTTCAGTTTTCAGCCTGATCATGATCCAACAATTTTAATTGCTTTCCCTTGAACTTGACAAAACTGCTGTTTACGAGTGTTCAGTTTTGCAGTCACAAATATTAATGGATTTGACTAAAACTATAGCTCATATTATCTTGGTTCAGGTGAGCGATTTAGGACCATCATGGTCCTCATGTTATTTATTGAGAATATCTGACAATCAAAACTCTTTTTCAAGGATTTGCGTTAAATATCATTTGAAAACGCGGAATTCGTTAAGTTACAGGTATATATTGATTACGTTTTAAGCACACAAAGTTTGGGCGATGAAAGATGTACAGACGATCGGACGGACACAATGGACAGTAGAATTCATTAGCATATTCTAAATTGTCTCCTTCTACATTATCTCTATCAGTCTTTTTCGAAGATGTGGGTGCAAAATTGTGACTTATCTGAATTATCTGCCAATAAATAAGCTATCAGCCATTTCCGACAGAAAACTTCAAATTTTCAAAAAATATATCAACTTGCGGACATGGATTAAATGTTTTTATCAAATGACATGTCATGTTAGAAGTTTAAAAACATTTCCGGGTACTTGGAAATGCATTTTCACAGTTTTAAGCAGATCTATGAGTTTTTGGCTTTTTAACGACATCATGAAGTAGAAGGGGGTAGACATAGCTTAAATTGGTGGGTGGGGTAAGGACAATTGTAGATTTCTTAGAATTCAAGATGATTTTTGGTATAAGAAAATTACAATCACAAAGACTATTCAAATGTGATTTCTTTCCATAAAAATAATTTATCAATTAGATAAAAATGGTAGTATAAAAACAAATTTCTGACGACTACTATTTAACCTTAATTTCAAGTGGGTGGGGTAAGAAAAGTGTTTGTAAAAAAAATTTGCACCACTTTTGATAATAGCATCCACCCTATTCTAACGTCCCATTGAACTAACAATCACCTGGTACCAACAGATTTTTTCTGGACGTTTGGTCCAATAAAAATTCATTTTGCGGGACGGGCCCCTAGACTATGTCGCAAAGCGGACAAATACTCCCCCCCACACTAGCGCATTGTCACTAAAAAAGTGCTCTAGGTCAAACGATTCTTGACTTAGAGCATGGAAGTTGAATTTAAACAAAGTCCAATTGTGACTTTGACCTTCATGACCTAAAAACAATAGGGCACCTCCTTGAGTCAAGGGCAAAAACTGTGAAAAGTTTCATGACCCTAGGTCAAACGGATCTTGACTTAGAGCAGGGAAACAGATTTTAAACAAAGTCCCATTGTGACCTTGACCTTTGACCTTCATGACCCAAAAACAATAGGGCACCTCCTTGGGTCAAGGGCAACAATTGTGTAAAGTTTTATAGTCCAAGGTCAAACGGTTCTTGACTTAGAGCAGGGAAACGGATTTCAAACAAAGTCCCATTGTGACCTTGACCCTTGACCTTCATGACCCAAATAGGGCACCTCCTTGGGTCATGGGCAACAACTGTGTAAAGTTTCATGATCCTAGGTCAAACTGTTCTCAAGTTAGAGCATGGAAACGAAAAAGTCTACGGACGGACGGACAGATGAATGGATGGACAGACAGACAGACATGGTGAAACCAATATACCCCCCTCTACTAAGTATGTCGGGGGGGGGGGGGGGGGGTATAATTATGGTTATGCATTTTTATAAGAAAATCTGGGACCCCAAAAAGGCCCTGATATTTCTTGAGACAACCGTAGAACTAGATCAGCTGGTGTCTAACCCTTTCCTAAACAAAACCTAAATTTGATGCTTCTAATAAAATATTGTTGGATAACAATGAGACAAAAGATCATCAGCATTTTCTCAATTTGGATCAACATTTTTATGTTAATTATGTATAATGCTATCTTTATCAAAATCTATTTTGTAGTCTGAAGCTGCGGACTGGAGGAGTCTTAATTTTTGCCATTTTGGAAAGGGTTAAATTTAATAATTAGTATTTACAAATAGGGTGGCACTAAAAAATGTAAAATGTTTGTGTGTAATTGCATACAATTTCAATATCAGTGATTTTTGGTCAAAATGACCTTTTCTACATGTACACAAGAATGAAGTTACTTTATGGATAAATAGGCTATTCATAAATGGGATGGCAAGAAATAAAATTTAGAAAGTTTGTGCGTAATTGAATATAATTTCAATTTCAGTCATTCATTGCCAAAATGTCTCATGGGACCCTTTTACAGATTCTGGCTTATATGATTTCAATACCAGTGATTCTTTGTCAAAATGACTTTTTTTTTCATGATTATAAGAGTGAACTTACTCTGTGTTTTATCCAAGATGCAAATGTGTTCCAAAAGAAAGTTAGAGTCGATACATAGGCTACTCGTAAATGGGGCGGCAAGAAATAGAAATTTATAAACTGTGCTGGCGGCCATATACACCAATCTGCCTGAAAATGAAATTTTAAATGCATGCTAAACAGCTCTTTTTTTAGTTTTTTACAAAATACATTATAATATTACACATGTGCAATATAACAAGTAGATTTTTTTTGCAGATTCATAAACAAAACTTTAGGAAAAGTTCAAGGTGAATTGATTAAAATTGATAGAACTGCCCATTTTACTCTGCAATAAACCATTTTATAATGGAGAGACCAAATACCTTCTCAAAATGGAAAAACTGTAAGAACTGCAAAATTGATAACAATAAATGGATTTGACTATATTAACAGTAACTGAAATGAACTGGGATATTGAAAAGGTCACAAATTATACAAACATGAATCCGGATCAGCCTGTGCATTTTCACAGTCTGATTAAGATCCATTTTGTTCTTTCATAGTTTATTCATTCCCTGTAGGAATGGTATAGGTGCTGCTGCAGTACAGATCCTGATTAAACTGCTCTTAGGCAAAGGATGATGTGGATTTATAGTGGCATCAAATAGCAAGAAGGTTGTTTTGTTTTCTTTCCAAATCTCAGCTCATACATGTAAATGAATTTTCATTTATAACCCATCAAAATTGAGACTGATCAAAGTTTAAAGATTTTACAGATGACAATTTTAAGTGAACAGAATTTTACATATTCTGATCTTTAACTTTTAGAGTAGAAAACATTGTGGAAACTGAAGAGATTGCTAGTCGCAAGTAATTTCTTCATATCCCACAATGTTTTCCAATGCTTTTATCTTGCTGGGTGTCAAAAGGCATCAATATGAGGGAACAGGATACCTACCAAGTATACAAATAGAAATTTGCTTCTAACTTCTTGTGCACCCTCTTGTGCTGTCTTGCCTTCTAGAATTGACATACCTGCAAAATAAAAGGTTCAATTAATTCTATCTCGAATGATCCTTGTTGGTGTTAATTCGGAAAACATCGACTATACAACAGAAAATGATGAAAACAAGCATACATTTACCTTCCCCCTACTTTTGTTTTTAAGGATTTTTTTAAAGTGTCTTTATTTTCACCTGCAATCATGAATGTATTATTATCTTCTTTGAAAATGTAATGATAAAGGTACCATCTAGAGCTTTAAAACAACTTTTCTAATAACAAAATGTTTTAGACTGGTAATAAATGATCTTTTATTGTAGTAACATCTAACTTGTAGTTTATATCCAATTTCTGATTGGGTTTTAATTTTCTTATTGGATTTGAATTAAAGTTGTATTCAGGGGAATGGTCATATGTACAACTTACCAAAGAAAAATGCAGAACAAAAGAAGGGGGCAGCTACAGCCTGATCGCAGAGTATCTTTTTGAACACCGTGACTCCTGTCTTTCCTGGCAAGTATTTATCTAATACTTTATACCATAAATGGTTGAATGGACCCAATAGGAAACCCATACAGAACATTCTACCTGCAAAATACCGTAACAATAAAGTATATTTTTGTTAACATATTCCTCAACAGGATGTTAACTGTTCCTGTTTGTTTTATTAATTGGGGTTAAACACCTCTTTCAACTAAGGGTCATATTGCAGTGGCAGGAGCTCCTAACCATGGATTCCTGTCATTTCGCATACCATTACTACCACAAGATCCTAACTGACCCTTATCAAGCCTCCAGCTGCTGGCCCACATGTTAACCATTATCAAAAACTTTGGTAGGAGACATTTTTGTCTGAACAGATATTTGCCGTGGACGGATATCTAACATGGGACCTCATAATTCTGTTTCCTGTTTGAAAGACTGGAGACTAGGAAAGGATGATGTGGTAGTACAGGCTAGAGACTTTACTGGAATCCATGATTAGGTACTCCAGGCACCACAATACAACCAAAATGCTTTAACCCTTTTCCAAACGACAAAAAAATGGACTCTTCCATGTACAAAGCGGCTGAAAATGTCAAAATGGATGTTGATGAAGGCAGGATTTGTGTACACTATAGCACAAAAAATATTTAGGCAAAGGGAGAAAATGCTGGTTATCAGCATTTTCTTCTTTTGCCTGAATGTTTTCCTAAGATCTTTCTATTAGGGATATGAAAACCAGGTCTTGTTCGTGAAAGGGTTAAGATGATGTAAAACCCCTTGATCATTATCAATCTGACATGAAAAATTTATTACATTACGAGGGGTGTTCAATTAATTCTGGAACTGGGGTTCTGTACGCCACAGTTATGTCTCAATTCAACTTTAAGTTTCTTTAACTCTTCGGAGTAATCCTCTTTGACAACCACACACTTCTGAAGTTTTGAGATCCATTACTTATATGCCAATAAATGGGCCTCTTTTGGAACACCCAGCAGACACTGGTAAATTGCACCATCATGGGGACCACAAAAAAGCTACAAGGGCTTAAAGTGACATTTCAGAATTATTTTTACATAAATTTTACTTTTATTCTATCTGAAAGAGCATGTTTTCTTATGAAAATTCTGAAAATTTCAAGCCAAAATATTCGACTGTTAACGAGAAATATATATTTTTGTGCTAAAATTAAACGAATTGTTGTGGACAACAGTTCAGATTTATATAGAATTTGTCATTTCTGTCTCAACTTTGAAGGCGTATTTTACGCTTAAAATAACAACTTCGAAAAACTGATATCATTTCTACGCATTAGAATAAACAATCTTTGCATCAAGACATGCTTTTAAAAAATAAAATAAATGTGAAATGTCACTTTTAGCCCGGCTATAATGGTGGATGAAGACGCTGTGCAGCATGTGTCTCTTCCAGGAAGTCTTGGACAAGAGGACACCAGAGGACAGCTCCGTTGTCATGGATTTGGCACATGCCTCTTTAGTCGGTCCTAGACCTGCTCTTTTTGTGATATTTCTTTACTTTCGCCGACATACATTTCTTGTATGAATGACCGGCGACAGTGGTACTATTTGAAACAGTGATTTGAATAATACACCCGTTACATTTGAAAATTACCGTGTACAAAACTTTTGCCGCGCTTTTAATTTTTTGGCTATTATGGACCTTGCCTGGTCTTTTCGCAACCATTGCTTGCTAATAACACGTCATTGGTGCTCATAATAGTAGATTATTGTTCAATCATAATGTATAAAGCTCAGAAAGCCCACATTTGTTGCATTTATTGCATTATTTCAAAATATATTTTGCCACCTTTACACGGGTGGCTCTCTGTCTTTTAGGCAGAAGGTGGGGGACCAAATGGGCATAAACCTGTCTGTGTTTCAACCCTTTCGTCAAAATCATATAACATGTCCCTGATGAAAAACCAACTTTATCTGCTATTTCTTGCACATTGAACCATTTGTCTTGTTCGGTCATGTCGGAATCTACAGCAATATTGGCTTTGGTAATAGCTCTACCCAGGTTGCCTGAGAGGGGGGCATCATTCAGGCCAGTTTTACCAATTCCAATTTTTATTAAATTTCTAAAAAGTGACGTATGTTCGAATGGCCATGAATCTGATAAAGTTCATTTTATACATGTGATGCAGATATGTCAAAGCCTATGCAAGCTTTAATGTAGACCCGTACATCCTACTTCAGTTCGTTTTCCATTTTGAGTACAGCGAAATAGCCAGTGTATATGACTGAACCAACTTAAAAGTTCAATAACTTTTGAAAGAATGAACGAATTTACCTCAAACTTTGACAAAGTATAGACAGTAATAATCTTGTCAAATAGCCACAAGCGCGACTAGTTCTATAGAACCGTGAGTTATATGTCGGACAATTAGTACCACTTTTAATTGAACGTCCCTCGTAGGCCTACTACATTGTATATCTATTATTTATTATTAACAAATCCATATAAACATCTGCCACTCTCATTGTCATATTTCACTTATAGTCTATTAAGTACCAGATAAATTTTTTGATTGATATTTTAATATGTGAATATTGATTACTGATTTAAATTGATGGAATTAACTCACACTTAAAAAATTGGAGTGTGGTTGTGATCTAGTGGTAAGACACATTGTGGCTTAAGGAACAAGGGATCAAAAGGTTTTGTGTTCAAATCCCGCCAGTGCACTGGGAAATTTTCTGAGCATAAAACTACAGACATTAAGCAAAAACTTTTACTTTGATATTGTCTTTGATTATAATATCCTTATAATAGAAAGAAAATCTAAAATTGTTTTAACGTTTTAAAACCTGAATGGTATTGAAAATTTGAAAAGATTGTTAAACCATTACCGAACAGCAAATTCTAGAGTGTTCCAAATCGAAATATGTTAAGACAACAATAATTAACGAGCAAATGGAGTGTAACATTTTTTAGTCTTTCTGCGTAGAAAACATTGTCACAAGCGATTTCTTCATTATCTTCAATATTTTTCTGTGTCTTTTTCTAGCAGGACGTCAAAAAGAGTAATTGTGTGGTAATGGGTTAAAATCACACAAATTAAAGCCTACCAGTTCTCCTATAGTCATATTTCTGATTCTTGTTAGACAGCATCTCTATATTCTGTGTGCAGACATCCCCCGTAGCTAGCAGCCCTCCACATATTGCCGTATTTGTAACCAACAGGTACCGACTAAACAACAGTTTTGACGCATTTTGAAGTTTACTCACTAGAGCCATTATTTTGGCAATCAATTTGATATCACAGTTCTTATATACCAATAAATCTATTTATTTTGATAGTACCTTATAATGATAAAGGCTATCTAGCAGAAATGTCTTGAATAAAAAATAAGTTCCAATGATGAATTTTGTTTTCTGATTCCTGAGATCAAGTTTTCATCCAATTTGACACACTCTGAAGACTAACAGCGTGATTTTGATATACTGTTGGACAGTTTTTCCTCATCGTCTAGCTAGATTGTAGACACAACATCAAATACACTACATTCTTCTGAAATTAAAGTAAGTGGCATTAATTTAACCCTTTATCAAACAAGACCTGGTTTGGATGTCCCTATAATAGACAAGAGTTTTCTGCAAACAACGTAGCTCGCCTTTACAGGGGCTTGTTACAAAAACAGCATTTTTTTAAAGTATGTCAAACTACAAGGTCAAGGTCAAAAGGTCAAGGGTAATGGTCCCAAATGAAAGGTCTAGGCAGGAGGTATCCATATGTGAAATATCAAGGCTCTATCAATAATAGTGCATGAGATATAGGCCAGGTTAAAGTTAAACAAAAGTAGGTCAAACTCAAAGGTCAAGGTCACTAGATCAAAGGTCATGGTCCCAAATGAAAGTTCTTGTTGAGATGTATCTATGTAAATATCAAGGCTGTATCTCTAATAGTACTAATCAGAGTCTTCTCTGATGTAAATACACTCTTTGATATTTTGATTTTTCGCTATTTACAGCGAAAAATCAAAATATAAAAGAGCATATTTACATCAGAGAAGACCCTGATTATAATAGTACCTGAGATTAAAGTTTTTCAAGTGAAGACGCAACGGGACGGGACGGTATGGGACGGGACGCTACGCTGATGCCGACACTAGGGCTGTGACATTAGCTCCCCGGACATAAAGTCCCTGCTCGCTAAAAAGGCAAAACATTGAGGCAAAAGAAAAACTTGCTGATAATCAGCATTTTGGTTTTGTCTCAATATTTTGTGTGCTATTATTGTGTACCAACAAAATAGAATTTGGTGAACTATAAAAGAAATATATTGAAAAGCCATCACTCCCTCATATCTAAGCTCTGATAATTTCCCAATTACCAGATAGACTGGTTACCGCCCTTGAAATCTACTTCGGATTTACATCGTAAACACCAGGTACCAGTTTAATTACCAGACAGCAAAATTTTAGACTGGTCCAAATTCACAGATGTTGCAGACGACAATTTCAAGTGAATGAATTTTTACATTTTTGGTCTTTCTGGGAAGAAAACCTTGTGGGAAACGAAGAAATTGCTTGTCACAAATAAGTTCTTCATTTTCAGTTCAATGTTTTCAAAAGCCTTTGTCACGCGTCGTGGGGCATCAAAAGGCTTCATTGTACAGGGTTCAACATTAACTTTTCTAGCTGGCAGACAGTAACTGTTGGTCTTGTTGCTCTCAAATGCTGCTAGCCCTAACCAACCAGGGCTTTTTCCCAGGATTGGGGGAAGACACAAGACACTGGTAAAAAGGGGAAAAATCACATGCGGCATCCTAGTTTTGGGGAAAATTTTAGAATATAGAAAAGGTACACTTAATAGGCTAAAACCCTCTTAAAGCCACTACTGTAGGCTTGAGAACAAGCAGGCCTAGTTAGTTAAGCTGCAGACATTGAGGAAAAGGTTTCCTTGTTATTCCATTTGGAGTTTTAGTGTGATTTTTGAAAATATGTCTTGGGGAAAACTTATTTTTTGGGGAAAAAATTGCATTATTTCTGGATGGGAAGACGCTGGAAACCAGTGTCACTTTCTTAAGGGGAAAAAACCCTGCCAACTGTACATTGGTTCTGACCAAATATTTGTGACCTGTCAGGCTAAAAGGGCCCTTATGGAAAGTCCTTTAAACCACATTTCGAGAAATGGATCAGACTTGTAATAAGTTAACCAGATGTCGTACTTGGAAAATGAATATTAAGAGGAGGAAAATATTCTAGATCCAGAAAATTGCTCTAGAGTGAAAAGTTTTGATCCTAGTCAATCTGCTTTTCAAAGGGTTTCCATTATTTGTCTGTTGTAAATCTTGTGATTTAGTGATTATGAGATTTGAAACTAGGAAGACCAGTCAGTCCTGCATCTGTGGGTCTAACCAGATCTGAACAAGCAACAGGCAAGTAATGGGAACGGGTTAAAAAAAGTCTCTGTTACAATATTGCGACTAGTGACCAGTGGTGGATCCAGAGGAGTTCAATAAAATTTTCATGCAGAAATTGACTTTTGAGTCAGAATTGTGTGATACTACGAAAAAGAACCCAATTACGGTATTTGTATATATTTAAAACCCCCTTAACAAAAATCATGAATCTGCTGCAATAGTCCACCTCAAAATCGACATACCAGCCCATGCAGATTCCTCTTCTTCTCATCAGCCATATAAGTATTACTAACTGTACAGACATTGCTTTAAAGTAACATTTCACAATTATTTTTACATATTTTTTTCTTTTATTCTATCTGAAAGTGCATCTTTTCTTATTGAAATTCTGAAAATTTCAAGTAAAAATATTGAACCGTTTACAAGAAACATATATTTTTGTGCTAAAATTAGACAAATTGTTGTGGACAACAGTTCAGATTTATATAGAATTTGTCCTTTCTGTCTCAACTTTAAAGGCACCTTTTTCGCTCATAAACAAGAACTTAAAAAAACTGATAGCATTTCTACGCATTAGAATAAACAATCTTTGCATCAAGACATATACTTTAAAAAATGAAATAAATGTGAAATGTCACTTTAATATTAATTTGAACTGCACATCATTTTTCACAGGCCGTTTTTCACCTCATGCCAATCTTGTACTCTAAGTAACAAAGTGTTGATGCTTCAGGGGGCAGGGGAGCCCTGCACTTATTGGGAAGAGGAAGAGACAGAAAATGCATCCAGAAGTCCCTCTCCACTGGCACCATACGCACTTGATTTCATGTTTCAAGTTGATGCGCACAAATGCGCTAATAGATACTCAAATGCGCTCATATCCACAGTAAAGCAGGCTATTGGAACTCTTAATTCCACTTGTCAAAACAGGATAGAAGTTAAAAATGAAAGGTAGATTTAACATTTTGTCATGAAAGTGAACTAGGGTGGTTGCCTCCCCTGATTCCATCCTTTGATATTGCTAGAAGAGGGGTTGACAGTACTCAGAGTAATCCGAGTCTTCTCTGATGTAAATACGCTCTTTGATATTTTGATTTTTCGCTATTTACATCAGAGAGCGTTGCTCTTTGAAAACAGCGGAAAGTTCGGTAACGGTACAAGTAGTGAAGCTTTGTTTTTGTGTATCATATCGAATCACTCAGTAAAACACTGTACGGTATAGATCAATTAATAATTTTTTGTCATACCTGACCAAAAATTTCATTTCAAATCGGCCTGCTGGAAGAGTATAACCTTTGGTTTTGAATGGAAGGTCAAGGTAAACAAACGCTGCTCAGGTGAGGGGTTTTGCAAAACATTGCCTAAAAACCTTTTGGAAATACTTTTTGGTCGTAATTTTTTCAGCAGCCATAACAATAAATGGTTCATTTATCGATACCATCAGGCGTTTTAAGGATATCGTTTAAGATCGGACGGTGAACGATGCGCAACATCGAGTTGCAAACTTCTTGATATTTTCAAAGAGCAACGCTCTCTGATGTAAATAGCGAAAAATCAAAATATCAAAAAGCGTATTTACATCAGAGAAGACTCGGATTATTGATACAGTCGGCACAATCCTTTCAGCCAATCAAAAACGTCGTCAGCGGACCCGCGCTCATTCGGTGGAGGTGAAAGCTTCGGTCTTTTTCATTGAAGCATTACCAACTTTCAGCGTTAATATCTCGATGACTACGCCTGATTATTAAAAATGCGTTGGTAGTTAGAAAGTTTAAATCACATTCTTTAAAGAAAGAGTTTTGTTTATGAATTTTAACGATGGATTTTTGAAATATTCTGCCTCTAAGTTGGTATCCCGTAACGATAAAGACCGAGGAAGTACCCTCGATGAAAAAATGAAAGTGAGGCTATGACGTCATGCCGACTGGTTCTATACTCAGAGATAGATAGAAAACATGGGGAGAAGACTGAAAAAAGCAAATGCTGATATTTTCTCCTTTTTCTTACAATGTTGATCTCTGCAACAGCTTTGAATTCTAATTGTCTAAAACGTTGACATGTGGGAAAAGGTTGAAATGACATTTGAACACAAAGTCATGAGGATTAGAATTGAATGACATTTTGTACTTTATAATAGTTTATTCTAACAAATCTAAATTCAAAGGAATCAAATCATTTTTTATTTTTGTCAACATAAATGTGCGGTATCACTTACTTTGCTGGCAATTACAATTATGTTAAATAAGGACAGAATACGCCTTGATATGTCATCATGTGCACTGATGAAACATCTTTCATTTCATGTTGCACTGTTTACAATCTACTGGTTCCACACTTTGCTTCTAGGGAGCGCACTAACCGTGGGTAAGGCCGGGCACCAACAGTTGTTATTGTTATCGGTTTTCGCGTGTAGGTAAATATCCTATTTTCCCTATAAAAATCGATTATTGACTTATTGCAGCAGCATTTTGCTTTCTACACTAACAATTTATGTAATTTAGATGTTAAGTAAATTATATTGTATATGTGTGTTTTATGCATAGGTGGAGAAAAAAGCTTGTTTTCTCTGGATTTATGTTGCAATTTTGAGGGTTAAAAAGTGGAACTAATCAATTAACCCATCAGTTTGTCCTCTAAGTGTCATCAGAAGTCTTGGTATAACTGATCTTGCATTTAAACCACTTTCTCAAGAAGTGTTGTCTATTAATGAGCACATGTTAGTGTGAAAACTTGGGAAAATATTGAAGTAATAGAAGCAATTGCTGATTTCCATCATTTTCTACCTTTTCCTCAATATCTTGTATTTTATTTGACAGTCTGATTCAGATTTATTTTTTTCGTTGGCAAAGCCTATGAAATTGATTGATTAAATGGGGTTTAGGGTCTCTTTCAATTGCTATTGTCAAATTGTGGCGACAGGAGTACCTATCCATGGGTTCCTGGTTCAACCACAATATCCAGTCCAAGCTTCCAGAGCTCTTCTCTGTAACATTTTATATATGATTGAGTCAATGACATTCACTTGTGGGAGACAAATGTCAGTAAGGATATCGGCATTGCCAAGTTGGAACCATCGATAGACTCTGATGGTACTGACTGAGCTGTCCAGGCTCAGCACTCAGCGTTTTTTCTCCTTCTTTGGACAGGTCCGTAAAAAGGACCTGTTCCCAATGCCAAATAGGTTATTTTTTTCCCAAAATCTGACAAGAAAATTCCCAATACCAAAGCTATTCCTTCTTTTTGAATGAAATTTCATTCAATCCCATTCAAATGTTGAGAAAAAAAATATCCAGATGCAAACTGGAAGTCCCTTCCATTGATTTCATATAGTTAACTATGCACAGGACTCAAGTTTTGTTGCTGTCTGTGTTGAAAAAAGTTTCCCAATATTTGACAAAACAATGCATTTTTCCCAATTTGCCTGGTACCGGACCCGTTCCCAAAATTATGAGAAAAAACGCTGGCACTTTGAATTTGCAGCAATCAAAAATCATTGTTTTGGAAAGGGTTAACTCAATAAAAGAATTGAAGACACCTCTAGATGCCGTGACCATGGAGCTCCCAATTGTAGGGTCAGGTTCGATCCTTGGTCAAGGTGAATATATCCTTTGTGACATTTGTCTCACAGGGTGGATAAGATTTTGTAAATGGAAAGGATGCTGTGGTAGTACAGATCAGTGAATAGACAACTATAATAGATAACTGAAATCTATGTTCAGGGTGTGGAACGGCTATAAATGCTGTTTAAAATGACTTTAAATGGTTAAGGTTAAAGGTATTTCACCCCTATTGAGATTCATGCAACGTTGACTCGGGGGTTTCAATAATTTTTGGCCACCTGGGCCAGAAGCTAAAGTAGGCGGACAATTTTCTTTCTATTCCCTTTTTAACCCCATAGTAAAATTTTCAAAAGTAGCAGGGGGATTGTACTCAAATTCAGCCAAATAGGAGGGAGAAATCCCCGCCTCTTAATGAAACCCCTGCAGCGTCGTAAAATATAATTATTACATTCTGTGATGGAAAGTTCCCATGCCGGCATAGATCAGATATGTCAGGCATGTTAATGATGTTGCACAAAGAAATTCGGCAAGGTGTGAATCTTATAGGGGTTGGACTACCTACACACCATTTTGAGTACCCTGGCTTAGTGCAGGCTCTGGATTCATATCCATCTGATGCCATAGGAATTTTTCTGAACAGAAAAGTTATAAATCCCACTTTGTTCCTTTCCACCAAAGAGTATAAAATGGATAAATGTGAAAGTTAAAAGCCAAAGTGCTGTGGCGGCCAAAGTTCCAAAAGTGTTGATTGTTAATAGCCAAATTGAAAATCTATGACCATGGGTCAAAAACTTTTCTTTTTGCTTATTTTAACATTTCCAAATCTTTAACCCTTTCCCAAACAATAAAAATTTGGGATAGTCCAATTTGAAAGTTGCTGCAGACGACAAAATGGACATTGAACAAGAAAGGATTTTTGTACAATATAGCTAAGAAAATATTGAGACAAAAGGAGAAACTGCTGGTTTTCAGCAGTTTCTGCTTTTGTTTCAATGTTTTCTCAAGCCTTTCCTAGTAGGGACATCAAAACCAGGTCTTGTTTAGGAAAAGGTTAATTTATTCCTCAGATAGTTTGTTTGATTCCACTCCACTAAGGCAGCTGATCAGGAGCCATCATCATGGGGTCTGTTGTGGGCAAGGTTATGGAGGAGAACTTTAAAAAGCAACAAGTCTTCATGGAAAAGAACCAAGAAGTCATGGTAAAAATCATAATACATTCATGTACCTGCCATTTGAATAGTAATTCCGACAAATGATTTTGATATTTATTATTTTGATTTATCTTAACCTGGCCCCGGTTTCTCGAAAAAACTTCAGTACATTCTCAGACTCAAATTTGAGCACCGTGATCAAATCGCACGAAATCAATTTGAACTTCAATGGAATACCCATCAACGTTGGAGAGTATTCCTTTGAAGTTGAGCATGTTCTCATGAGTATGTACTTAAGTTTTTTTGAGAAACCAGGGCCTGGTTTTTACTGTCCAAATAGATTAAAGTCTATGGAAAACATTGACGGAAAAAAGGAAAATACATTACACTACTTTTGAAGTTTTGACTCAATATTTTCTGAGTCATGTTGTACGCAAATCTATCAACACCCTTTTTAGCGAGCCGGGACTTTATGTCCGGGGAGCTAATGTCACAGCCCTAGTGTCGCCGTCGTGTCGCGTCGCGTCCTGTCCCGTCCCGTCTTCACTTGAAAAACTTTAACCTGGTCTATATCTCAGGCTCTATTAGAGATACAGCCTTGATATTTCATACATGGATACATCTCAACAAGACCTTTCATTTGGGACCATGACCTTTGACCTAGTGACCTTGACCTTGGAGTTTGACCTACTTTTGAAAAACTTTAACCTGGCCTATATCTCATGCACTATTATTGATAGAGCCTTGATATTTCACACATGGATACATTTCGACAAGACCTTTCATTTGGGACCATGACCCCTGACCTTGTGACCTTGACCTTGGAGTTTGACCTATTTTTAAAAAAATTGGCTGATTTTGTGACAAGCTCCCATATAGGCGAGCTACGTTGTCCGCGGACAACTTTTGTTGTGGTCTACAACAGCTTTGAACTTTGACTGTCTAAAATTTTGTCAATTCTGAAGGGTTAAGAACTTATTTTACTATTTGTCAAGTGTGACCATAATCAGTGCCTTCATTCAATGTGAAAGTTTCCATTTACCACTTTCCCAAATAATAAAAAAGGTTGTCCAATATTGCACTATCTGCTGCACATAACAAATTGAAGCTTACATAATAGCCATTATAGGTATGATTTACTGAAATATGTAGCGGGCGTCTATTGAGCCTTGGGGACCGCTGATAAACCATGTGCTGACCTTGTCATTTCAGATTGGGCGAAATCTACAGATGCAGAATCAGATGCGCGAGAGACAGATGGCCATGATGATTGCTCGACAGAGAGATCTTTTCCACTTCTACAGTGTCTTTTACTTTTTTGTCGTCCTTGGAGCAGCTGCAGGGTAGGATTTGTATTGCAAAGTGCCAGATAAGAGGGGCTTTTCAAAATGAAAAATATTTCATTCATTGTTCTTTAACCCTTTCCCAAACGGCAAATTTTGGACTGGTCCATATTTAAAGATGACGACAGTTTCAAGTAAAGGAAATTTAAAATCTTTTGGTCTTTTTTTGGTAGAAAACATTGTGGGAAATGAAGAAATTGCTTGTCACAAGCAATTTCTTCATTTTCCACAATGTTTTCCAATGCCATTATTTTAAAGAGAGTCAAAAAGAGTCATTGTGTGGTAATGGATTAAACCCTATGCTGTGAATACTCATTGGAATCGTCTCGAGACGATTCCAATGAGTACCCACAACATACAGTTTGTAATTGAAATACCAGCTAGAATGTCTTCACCCCTAAAATCTGTAGCTTTGGTAAAAATTTAATCTTTTGTACAGAGTCAAAGGTGCCTTAAGTCTTATACATACTTGTTAACGAAGACTTGTAGACGAATAAAACAGACAAACCAAAATATCCAGAAGAATCGGTTCGTAAAATGTCTATAAATGGTATCGCGAGTCTGTTGTCAACATGCAATGCAAGACTTGTTTAGAATCATCACTGAAATTATTAGTTATTTTAGCTTGTCCCCCATAATATCCCAATGTCCCCTTGAAACCTGTGTCCCCCCAAAATTCTGACCTAGGCACAACCCTGTGCTATTTATATGTATGTTGGTCGGTGCAAAAGCTCATGCGAGCTTATGTTATTGTTATATTGTCTTCAATGTCTTGCTGACTTTAAATTAAATTTACCTACTTACTTACTAAAGCATGCTGTCATAGTGTAGATTTTGTGAACTTTCATTTTAAGAAAGAAATACTGATAAATTTTGATTGAATTTTTTCTTTACTTTAATATCAAATGTTCAATTATTTTGTGGTGTTGAAATTGTTATCTTGAACTGTTTCCAGTTCTTGGCACCTTGTCTGTATGATATTAAACTTGCATTGATTTTCGTTTGGGTGGAGCGATTGGGTGGAGCGATTCGGATTGCATTGTTACCCGCAAAAATTCCTAAAAAATCAAATCACAAAAGGGGGGGGGGGGGTGTTACTCCCTTTCTGGATCCATACATGACTATAGATGTACTTGTTTTGACATTTTCTACTATTATTGAAGAATTAGTTGTGTTCACAAGGTTATCTGTTAGTAATACTTCACTGTTTAAAGAATGTGTATCGTTTCAGTGTTGCGAAGAAGAAGCCAGCAGCTGCCGTCCCTCTAGTCCCTTTCTCAGTGATATTTGCTTACCAATATGATGCAGCTTACGCAAATAAATTGACCAGAATCAGGGGTAAGATTACATCCATTTTCCTTTTCATCCCATGTTTGTTCATAATTAACTTAAGCCATCCCAACATTATGGTACTTTTTGAAGTCACACAAAATAAAAGTTTTGGAAAACATTGTGGAAAATGAAGAAATTGCTTGTGACAAGCAATTTCTTCAGTTCCCACCATGTTTTACTCCAAATAAGACCAAAACATGTAAAATTTCATTAATTTGAAATTGTCGTCTGTAACATCTTTGAATTTAGACCAAACAAGGAAATTTGAGAGCATTTCAGTATGGAAGGAGTTGCATAGAGTATATAAATGTCCCAAGTTAACCCTTTCCCAAACAACAAAATTTTATGGTTGTCCAAATTTAAAGGGGTTGCAGAATAAGATAAGTTATTTCAAAAGGAGAAAATGTACATGTTATAGCCCAGAAAATATTTAGATAAAAGGAGAAAGTGCTGGTCACCAGCACTTTTTATACGCCCGTCGAAGACGGGACGTATTATGGGATCACCCATGATGTCCGGCGTCCGGGCGTCCGGGCGTCCGGCGGCGTCCACTTCTTTGTCCGGAGCATAACTCTGTTACCTTAAATCCGATTGACTTTAAACTTGGCAGTTATATTCTTCTCATCATTACGGAGTGCAGTGCACAAGAACCATAACTCTACCTGGCTTATTTTTTGAGTTATTGCCCTTTGTTGTTTTTCAAACTTGAATCTTGTCCGGAGTATATCTCTAAAAGTATAATAGCTAGGATCATGAAACTTCATGGGTGTATAGATCTCACAAAGGGGGAGTGCAGTGCATAAGAACCATAACTCTACCTGGCTTATTGTTTGAGTTATTGCCCTTTGTTGTTTTTCATACTTGAATCTTGTCCGGAGTATATCTCTAAAAGTATAATAGCTAGGATCATGAAACTTCATGGGTGTATAGATCTCACCAAGGGGGAGTGCAGTGCACAAGAACCATAACTCTACCTGGCTTATTGTTTGAGTTATTGCCCTTTGTTGTTTTTCATACTTGAATCTTGTCCGGAGTATATCTCTAAAAGTATAATAGCTAGGATCATGAAACTTCATGGGTGTATAGATCTCACCAAGGGGGAGTGCAGTGCTCAGGAACCATAACTCTACCTAACTTATTTTTTGAGTTATTGCCCTTTGTTGTTTTTCATACTTGAATCTTGTCCGGAGTATATCTCTAAAAGTATAATAGCTAGGATCATGAAACTTCATGGGTGTATAGATCTCACCAAGGGGGAGTGCAGTGTACAAGAACCATAACTCTACCTGACTTATTTTTTGAGTTATTGCCCTTTGTTGTTTTTCATACTTGAATCTTGTCCGGAGTATATCTCTAAAAGTATAATAGCTAGGATCATGAAACTTCATGGGTGTATCAGGGTTCGCACAGTCTTGAAAAGTGCTTAAATTTGAGCCTGTTTCTTGAAAAGTGCTTAAAAACGAAAAATAGTGCTTAAAAGTGCTTGATTTTGATCCCTCTCTTAAAAAGTCCTTAGAAAGTGCTTGAATTTGTCAAAAACGTGCTTACAAATTATTGAATTACCAAATTCATGGTAAGAAGTAGAAGATTTTAATATCCATTCGAATTATTTATTGGGAAAATATAAACGGCGGAACATAACAGTCGTGGTATGAATCGGTCAGTACGAACTATTTTGGGTACGAATCGCCTGCTAGTACCTTCGGAGTAGTGTCCCTTTGTTGAAGTCAGGAAATATGATGTCGGGTAAATGTATTTTCTATAAACAGAGGGCTTTAGAATATCCTTGCGTCATGGATTGCGACAACAAACGTAAGGCAAGATGTAATAAGCGTGATAAATTAACCCATTCCCAAACAAGACCTGGTTTTGATGACCCTTATAGTTTAGGCTTGGGAAAACATTGAAACAAAAGAAGAAACTGCTGATAACCAGCAGTTTCTCCTTTTGTCTCAATATTTTCTGTGCCATATTTTACACAAATCATATCTTTAATACCTTCCATTTTGTGATTTGTGGCAGTGTTTGAAGTGGATCACCCTAAAACTTTGCTGTTTGGGAAAGGGTTAATTGACATAGGGAATATGGGATAAGCCGGCCTAAAATCACACAGGAAGAGTGAAAGACATTTACGGAATTCGAAGTCCATAGGCAACAGTGGTTTGACAGTTGAAAATTATTTTGTTGAAAAAAGAAGATGTGCGATCTTGAACAAGCCTTCATCAGAGACTGTAATTCCTCCTCCCCCTCCACCTACTGCTACACAAACAACAAACAATAATATGAATGCTTTTGTGAACAACAACTGTATTCTGAAAAGTGAAATTCTTTGGAGTCTACAAACAGTTGTTACACACTGGTGTACAAAGAAACGTGCTTGAAAAATAAAATTAAGTGCTTAAAAAGTGCTTGAATTTTGGCATTGGCTGTCTGTATGAACCCTGTGTATAGATCTCACCAAGTGGGGGTGCAGTGCACAAGAACCATAACTCTACCTGGCTTATTTTTTTGAGTTATTGCCCTTTGTTGTTTTTCATACTTGAATCTTGTCCGGAGTATATCTCTAAAAGTATAATAGCTAGGATCATGAAACTTCATGGGTGTATAGATCTCACCAAGGGGGAGTGCAGTGCTTAAGAACCTTAACTCTACCTGGCTTATTTTTTGAGTTATTGCCCTTTGTTGTTTTTCATACTTGAATCTTGTCCGGAGTATATCTCTAAAAGTATTATAGCTAGGATCATGAAACTTCATGGGTGTATAGATCTCACTAAGGAGGAGTGCAGTGCACAAGAATTTTAACTCTACCTAGCCTATATTTTGAGTTATTGCCCTTTGTTGTTTTCATACTTGAATCGTCCAGGGCATATCTCGAAAAGTATAATAGCTAGGACCATGAAACTTTTACCAACCCGCTCCCCCTGTTGACATAAAGCAGTGTTACGGGCGTATCTTGTGACAGTTTGACACCTTGTTTCTTTTGCCTCAATGTTTTCTCAAGCAATTTCTTTTAGGGACGTCAAAACCTGGTCTCGTTTTGGAAAGGATTAATTCTGTAGCACTATATTCTAAAGCATGGGAAAGCATCATTATGATATTAAGAGCAAGCTAAACATGTTGAATTGTTCACTTATTTACTAAACTCTTACTAAATTAAATGCCCTAATGTTGTTGCTTTGCATTTGTGTCAACCTTTGTGTTAACCCCCTCACAAACATATTCAAGTATCTGTTTAAGCTTTCCCAAAGAAGACCTGGTTTTGACGTCTCTGATAGAAAAGGCTTAGGAAAATATTGAAACAAAAGAAGAAACTGCTGATAACCAGCAGTTTCTCCTTTTGTCTCAATATTTTCCGTGTTGTATCATATGCAAATTCTATCTTTCATAACATCTCTTTTGTCGGCAACAGCTGAGTTTTCAAAATGGACATCCCTAAAATTTTGCTGTTTGGGAAAGGGTTAAAGCTTTTGAAACATTCAGCTTTTGGGTACTGCACTGCATGAAGTACAACATTTTCTGAAAAATGTATTTGAGTGTTGAATACTTAATATGTGTTATAGTTGCTTTAAAGATGTATTTAAATGAACTGTTTCACAATATTTTGATCACTGTTGTGCTTTTTTTGTACCAAATTGCTTTCAACATAATCAGAGATAAATAAAAACAATTTTCTCCACTTGTTTATATTTATGCCACCATCACAGAGGAGGCAGACCGCATCATGGACGACGAGAAACATTTGCTGGACCTCCCTCATGGGCTACCAACCTTGGCTGCCATTGATGCTGCACGGCTTGAGCAGGATGATCAGGAGCGATTTAAGGCGCATGACCTGTTTCTGTGATACTTGTGTTTATAAATGTCTCTCTAGGTATATTTTAAACACAGAGGCTGTAGATATTTATTTATCATGCACATAGCAACCTAGCTTTATGAATAGTAATATTCTTTTGAGAGTTGTGCTGAACATGATGTATTTCCCAAATTAATTATATGCCAACAATGTTGGGGTCATATGAGTTAGTTCATCTGTCTATTAGTTGATCTGTAGCTATTTTGTTGTCAACTCTATTTCTCAACAGCAACAGAATAGATTTGATTGAAACTGCACAGATTGAGTCTATATTAAGTACAAATGTGCATAAATATGCATTGATTAACCCATTACCACACAATGACTCTTTTTTCACTCCCTACAAGTTAATGGCATTGTAAAACATTGTGGAAAACTAAGAAATTGCTTGTAACAAGCAATTTCTTCAATTTTCACAATGTTTTCTACCCAAAATGAACAATCTTTTTTAAATTTCATTCACTTGAAATTGTCGTCTGCAACATCTTTGAATTTGGAGCAGTCTAAAATTTTGTCGTTTGGTAATGGGATGTGTGTATTTGTATGTAGGCTGATCTGGCTCTAATGCAAAAAGGACTCCTTTTCCAGATCCCAGCTCATTTATAACTAACATTAGACTATTAACTTATTTCCGTGACAGTCTTCAAATATTTTACAAATATTTTACAATATTTTGCTATTTTCATAGAGCTGGGTCGAAATACTTGAAAAAATTGTATGGATATCTTTCTTTCTGTCAGTGAATATCAATGCACTGTATTTTACTTTAGTTAGACTTACCGGTAGTTTTAGTCTGTACCCAAGGGACCTTCTGACAAGCATTTTTTTCTGCACTTTCCATGATGTTTTCAATCTAGAAAGACCAATAGATGTTGATTTCTATTTTACTTGAATTTTTTGTCTGCATCATCTTTAAATGAAGACCAGTCCAAAATTTTGTGTTCTGGTAATGGGTTAATCTACACAACTAGATCTACCCAAATTCTGGTTGGCTGAACATATTTTTCTCTCTTTTTGTATTCATACTCTCTTTACACTATTCTTTTTATGTTTACTTCATTTATAGATAAAAGTATTAAAGAAAACTGTAAAACTTACATGAAATTAATAGAAAACGAGACACGTTTTGCTTTATTCATGGAGGTATTACCGGTACTTACAGTACAGAGTGTCCCAAAAAAACGGAACCCATTTTTGAAAGTATATTTCTCGTTTATCAAGTAATACTTCTCCACCAAATTTACATATGCAATAGCAACGACAGTTTTCTATTAGCAGTGAAAATTTGGTTGAAAAATAATGATTAGTTTTGAAAATATTGACATTCAAATGAATATACCCGGAAA
This sequence comes from Fragum sueziense, assembly GCA_963680895.1. Classification (NCBI taxonomy): domain Eukaryota; kingdom Metazoa; phylum Mollusca; class Bivalvia; order Cardiida; family Cardiidae; genus Fragum; species Fragum sueziense. Next base: position 64,531,488 of record OY804594.1, on the reverse strand, counting down.
ACCATTTTAACACGATATCGATCTTTTTGTTTTGCAGCGCGCCTCTACACTCATTCAATAAATTGACGTAATGCAATTGGTTAATATATTCAATACAATACAAACATGATTTTGAAAAATTGTTTTCATAATAGTGCATTTTCATTTCATATTTTTGCTAATAAATAAACTGTTAATGCTGCGTGCTGCGATGTAACTAAACTGAGTACAAACAAAATATCGAAGTGCATCTCAGACTCATGAATAATACATGTAATCATAGGCACTTATTTTATTTCTGACCAACATGCCGGTCAACGCTCTATTCAAAAGTATTACGGGTTTCATTTGACCTGACACTGACCTTTATGCAAAACACAAATAACACAAAATTCACCATAAAAGAATTAAATCATAGTCCACAGAAATGTATACTTTTCAAGAAAATTAAGACTGGACTGATTTTAGGAAACATATCAAGTTTGTAATGAAAATAAAAGTTAAAACTGCGCCATGTGAAATGAATCACATAATAATTTGAAATTAATTCAAACAACGACCCTATGGACTCAATTTGAGCGTACAGAACGTGTACATATTAAATTTTGAGAAAATCTGTACATACATGTACAACGGTACAGAATTCAACAGCTGACCGTAAGTGCGCTTTCACGAACAAACAAGACGAAAAAATCAATATCATGTCAGATCGGTTTTTTAGTGTCATTATTAATTTGCTTATAACTTTTGAACCGATGCATATTTTTAAGTGAAATTTGGAACACAAATGCAAAAATGATATATCTTCAGTACTGCAAATTCTAAAATTAGATTTTTTGCTTACACTTTTAAATATTTGACTTTGAATTAGGGTTCCGTTTTTTTGGGGACACTCTGTACATCACATTTCTGAAACCAATTTCCAAGGCCAGTCCAAATTTCAGACTGCAAATAAATATAGAGCAGAAAAAAATGTTCTGCTACAAAATGGAAGTATTAATATAAAAGGAGTAAATGCTTGAAAGTAAACATTTTCTTCGTTTTTTCAATGCTAATGACTGTTTTAGAAATGCTTGCCTTTTTACTTTACTTTTATTTCATGATTTCTGTTGGACTATGTTCGACTTGTTACCTTTAATCTGGTTTACATTTTATTGAATATAAGCATTGTAAACTTAGTTGGGAAAAGAGTGAGTGCATGAAGTAACATCTCCATTTTGTATTGTATGCTTCTCTTAACCCTTTCCCAAACAAAACCTGGTTATGGCCTCTCTAAAAGAAACTGGAAAAACATTGAGGCAAAAAAGTAAATGCTGATGATTGGCATTTTCTCCTTTAGCCTCAATATTTTCTGGGCGATGTTGTACATAAATTAAGTCTTTATTTCCATCCAGTTGTCATCTGCAGCCTCTTTTCTTTTCAACAACATTAAAATTTGGACATTTAGGGAAGGGTTAATGCTTCCCTGTCCTCTTACAGCTTTTGGTTTTTACCCTGTCTAACTAACACTTAACTCCCAAACGACAAAATTTTAGGGTGATCCATTTCAAAAACTTCCACAAATGACAAAATGGATGTTGTTAAAGAATGGATTTGTGTAAAATATGACACAGAAAATATTGAGACAAAAGGAGAAACTGCTGGTTATCAGCAGTTTCTTCTTTTGTTTCAATGTTTTCCCAAGCCTTTTCTAATAGGGACGTCAAAACCAGGTCTTGTTTGGGAAAGGGTTAACTGATCTGAATGCAGATGTGTTTACCAGTATCTGGTTGAACATTTAACAAAAAGGCATTTAATCCTGACAAATTTGAACATTGTTTTATACACCAAAATAGAAGTTGAGGAAGATTATGTTAATAATTTTGTGTATATTATTGTACAGAAAATGTTGAGGCAAAAGAAGAAAATGCTGGCGTATAGCATTTTTAGCTCGACTTTTCGAAGAAAATGAGAGCTTATACTGTCACCCGGGCGTCGGCGTTGGCGTTGGCGTTGCAACAAAGGTTAAAGTTTTTTCAAACATCAATAACTTCCATACTATCAAAGGGATTCAACCCAAACTTGGAATACTTATTCACCATCACACCCTCTACCTTACTATCAGGGCCCATGACCCTGGGACCACTCTATTTGGAGTTATGCCCCCTTTATACTAAGCAACTTAGAAAGTCGAGCACGCTGTCTTCGGACAGCTCTTGTCTTCTTTGCCCCAATATTTTCCCAAGTACTTTCTATCATCGAGGTCAAAACCAGACCATGTTTCTGATAAAGTTAATTAAACAATTATGAGCAGCAACCTACCATTTCTGACTTCATTATGATGCTTCATGTTTACAAGATTTGGAAAGGAAAGCTACCATTTCGTCTGTGTTTGATGTTTTCTATAGGAAAATAACTTTAAACCATTGCTTGCTCAAAGAGCATTGGCACCCCAACCACCTAAAAAAAATGGGGGTTGAAAGATCTTATTTACTCTTTCTTGTACAGCAATATTACAATTTGAAAGTAGTTGCAGAGGACAATATTTGTTTAACCCTTTCCCAAACAACAAAATTTTAGGGTGGTCCAATTAGAAAGCTGATTCAGATGACAAAATGGGTGTTGTTAAAGATAGAATTTGTGCATAAGAAAGCACAGAAAATATTGAGGCAAAAGGAGAAACTGCTGGTTATCAGCAGTTTCTTCTTTTGTTTCAATGTTTTCCCAAGCTTTTTCTATTAGGGACGTCAAAACCAGATCTTGTTTGGGAAAGGGTGAACCTTTCTAGAAAATAGTCTTCTTGTAAATTTTGGAGGAAAAGGTAAATAATTATGGGGAAAAGGTAAGGTGTTTATCTGTGTGTATGTCCTTTCATGCACAGATTTGGGTGAAATTTTCACAGAATATTTAATTTCACCTGACTTTGTACATACCTGTATTATATTCTTACCATCACAGACACCGGGAAATTAACCCATTACCACACAGTGAGGCATTATGGCCCTCCATGAGATAATGGCATTGGAAAGGTAACATCCCATTTGGTCTACTCCCATTTCGTCTACTGTTTTATAAGTGCCTTGAGTCCCAATTCGTCTACTGTCCCAACTTGTCTACTTTCATGTCAAATCATTAATAAACAACATTATTTTTGTTTTAAACAAAGAAATTTAGTCAATATATTCACAAATGAAATAAAAATGCACACAATTTAATGAAAATTATGAAATACCATGTTGATTTACAATGCATAGAAAAGTAGACGAAATGGGAATGATGTCCAAAATAGTAGACGAATTGGGAGTAGACGAATTTGGAGTAGACCAAATGGGATTAAACCATTGGAAAACATTGGGAACAAGCAATTTCTTCATTTCCCACAATGTTTTCTACACAGAACGACCCAATTTGTCTATTTTTTCACTTGAAATATCTTTTTAATTTCGATCAGTCCAAATTTTTGCCGTTTGGTAATGGGTTAGTAAAAGAAATACCTTATTTGAGATTTTACATTTTTGAGACTTCGGCACTCTTGTTTATATTTTTCAGAAAATGCTGACAGAATTATGGAAGAAGAAAAAGACATGTTACTATTACCTCATGGTTTACCTACTTTAGAAGATATTGATGCTGCCAGACTCAAAAAATAAACAACATCAGGCTTCAGCATTTCCTTTAAGCCCTTCCCAAACAAGACCAGGCCCCGGTTTCTCAAAAAACTTAACCCTTTCCCAAACGGCAAAATTTTCAGATGATCCCCTTCAAAAACTGCCACAAATGACAAAATGGATGTTATTAAAGATAGAATTTGTGTAAAATATGGCAAAGAAAATATTGAGACATTGTTGTCTCAATGTTTTCCTAAGCCATTTCTGTCAGGAACGTCAAAACCAGGTCTTGTTTGGGAAAGGGTTAAGCCCTTCCCAAACAAGACCAGGCCCCTGTTTCTCGAAAAAACTTAAGTACATTCTCACGAGAACATGCTCAAATTCAAAGGAATACTCTCCAACGTTGAAGGGTATTCTATTGAAGTTCACATGGATTTCGTGCGATTTGCGCGCGGTGCTCAGATTTGAGCATGAGAACGTACTTAAGTATTTTCGAGAAATCGGGGCATGGTTTTGACGCCCTGAAGAGAAAAGGCTTTCGAAAACACTGAGGCAAAAGAAGAAAATGCCTCAGTATTTTCTGAAAATAATTTTTCACAGATCCTGTTCTCATTCCCTCCCAATCTGTCGTCAGCAGCAGCTTTCAAATTAGACCACCCTTAATTTTGTTGTTTGGGAAAGGGTTGAATAAGCCGGTCATATATTGGTATCATCTTGTCTGTCCTTCTGTACGTCTGTGTGTATCGTTACGGTTAGGTCCACATCTCATTAATGTAATTTATAAATTGATTTGGATGAAATTTTTACAGACTGTTCCTAGTCACCTGATGGAAAACAGTGAAAGAAAAGAAGAAATTGCTGAACTCCAGCATTTTCTTTTTTCCTCATTATGTACCATGCTATAATAAACAAATTTTCTGCTTTCAATAACATTCCTTTTTTAGTTGGCATTCAGCACCATTTTGATTCATTACCAACTCAAATACCAAGTGTCAATAATACATGTATTTTTGATCGGTCAATTTTGAATGCCTTTCTCACCAAAAAAAGAAAAAAGAAAACACGCCAGAGAAAATGAAGGAATTGTATTCATGACATAGAAGACATAGGAAAACTAGAAAATGCTTGTCAGCAGTATTTTTTCTCTCCTCTCAAAGTTTCCAAAAGCTTTCCTTTTGAGGGACATCCAAACCGCAGAATGTTTTGGAAAGGGTAAAATGATGTCTAGCACATATTAATACAGTTAATACAGCTATATGACTAAAAGATTTTTAGCTCCACTGGCCTTCAGGCCAGCGGGCTATTGTCATGGCGCTGTGTCCGTCGTGCGTCCGTCCGTCCGGTCATCAACTTTTTCTTTAAAAATCTTCTCCTCAGAAACTACTGGACGGATTTCAATCAAACTTCACAGGAATGGTCCTTGGGTGGTCCTCTATCAGATTCCTTGAATTAATGCTGATTGAATAAGAAAGTCTGGAGTTATCTGCCCTTGAATTAAAAAATGGCTGTTTTGACTTTGTTTTCACTCTAGCACTTACAAATATCAACCAATCAAGGCAAAAATTGGTCAAATTGTTGGTGACAATAAGATCTTGACTGAGTGCAATTTTCAGCTCGATCTGAATTTTATATCATGAGTTATGTGCCCTTGAAATTGACAAAATTGTCATTTTCGGCTCAATTTTTACTTTGTTTCACTCTAGCAATTACAAATATTTACCAATCAAGACAAAAATTTAACAGAAAGTTGATGACAATAAGATCTTGCCTCAGTACAATTTTCAGCTTGATCTGAATTTTATATCATGAGTTATGTGCCCTTGAAATTGACAAAATTGTTATTTTCGGCTTTATTTTGACTTTGTTTTCACTCTAGCAACTACAAATATTGACCTATCAAGACAGGACATTGACACAATATTGGTGAACATAAGTTCTTGCCAAAGTGTAATTTTCAACTTAATCTGAAATTTACATCAAGAGTTATGTCCACTTGAAATTGACAAAATTACCATTTTTGACCTTATTTTTACTCAAACAGCCATAAATATCTCCCAGTCAATATGAAACTTTCATATAATCTTAATGGCCAAAAGATCTTGCATGGATGTAATTTTCAGCATTATCTGAATCTTAAATCCTGTTTTATGTGCCCTAGAATTTGACAAAATTGCTATTTTCGACTTTGTTTTTACTCTTTGTATATCTACAAATATTAAACAAGCACTTCAAAACTTAAATATGATGTAGACAAAGTTAAGATCTTGCATTAGTGTGATTCTTGGCTTGATAGGAAGATAAATCCTCAGTTATATGCCTTTCAATTTGAAAAAAAAAATGTTAATTGTGACTTTGTTTTCACTATCTAATCAACACTTGGATTAAATACATGTATTAAAAGAATCTCAGGCCTGTGGAGCGATTCAAGACCTTCAGGTCTTCTAGTTTGTATTCTTTGATATGTTTTGTTATACTGTGTCTTAGATTATGTACATTTTTACTAAATTAAAATATGTAGGAATTGTTAAAAATTTCTTTTTTGTCAATGATAAGCCACTACCAAAAGGTAAAATCTTTGACTGGTCCAAATTCAAAGATGTTGGAAATGCCAATATAAAGTAAATGAATGTCAAATTGTTTGGTCTTTCTGTGTAGAAATAAAGAAATGTTCCAGCCCATTACCATTTGATGCTTTAGACGTGGCGGGGTCACGCCTGCAAGATTAAGGTTTTGCAGAACATGAAAGAAAATGAAGAAATTGCTTGTCACAAGCAATTTTTCTTACTTTTCCATGATGTTTTCCAAAGCCTTTGTCTCGTAGGGTGGTGTCATTATAATATAATGGTATTTATAATAGACTCGTTATTAAACCAGAAAAATTAAAGTTGAATTGCTTTATCAAACCAACTGAAATTATTCTCGTTTAATAGTGAATCTATTTTAGTTCAGGCCAATATTGTGGTAATCTTTAATAAATAGACTATGTTCTGCTGTTTTCATGAGGTAGAACACTGGTCTTGTTATCAAGGGTTTCCGAAAAGGTTGAATTGAGTACTTCGGACAGGTACCGTAGACAATCGCCAGGGTACATTATTATCTTCCAATTACATGTATCTGATTATTAACCCTTTCCCAAATAGTGATGCCTTTTGACATCCTACAAGTTAAAGGCTTTGGAAAACATTGTAGAAAATGAAGAAATTGCTTGTGACAAGCAATTTCTTCATTTCCCACAATGTTTTCCAAACAAAACCTCCAAAAATTGTAAAATTCCGTGCTCTAGATATTGTCGTGTGCAGCATCTTAGAATTTAGACAAGTCTAAAATTTTGCCATCTGGTATTACGGATTTCATTTGACCTAATTCTGACCTTTAGTCAAAAATTATTGTGCTCATATTTCGCATAAAGCGTAGCATTCTTCAAAAAGACTTGTACCATAGTATACAGATAAAACGGGTATACAAGAAAATATTACTTAATTGTTACTTAAAAAAATCCAGGCGCATAATTTATGATATTAAAAGCTAAGGCTGTGCAATGTGAAATGAAATCTGTAATAATGTGTTAATTAATGAAGGCATTTTGAAATTGTAATGACCCATAATCAGACAGCAATATTTTAGACTTACCAAATTTATACACGATATTGTAGATGACAATATTAAGTGACCAATTGAATGGAATTCTATTTTTTTTGTCTATCTTTTTAGATACTTGGTGGAAAATGAAGAAATTGCATGTCACAAGCAATATCTTCACTTTCCACATTGTCTTTCAGACTTCCAAGCCATTGTCAAAAAAGTCATCATGTCAGTCAGAATAGATTGAACATGACAGTTTCGGAAATGCTCATGCCTTGTTAACCTCCTTTATCCCTAACCCGGATACAAATTTTGCACTCTTTTCAGGTAGGACAAAGGAGAAAATACTTTAAAATAATCAAGTATTTTCTTAAAAAATGCATCGGAAGCGCATTCATGAGATCTCCGAATAAGTACCTGGCGACAGCAAGTATCCTTTCTGACATTTGTCTCCCACCAATGGTTTAATACCGGTAATAATAAACCTATTCAGGCGAGCAGGTGGAGGCTTGGAAAGGATGTTTTGGTAGTGCTGGGATTTTTTTAAGAACAAGAATCCATGGTTAGATGATCCAGCCGCCAGGATTATGGCCTTAGAAGCGGAAAGAGGCGTAATAATAGATCTACATTCACTTCAATCAATCAACTATTTCTGCAATGGCAAAAAATGTACTTGTCCAAATCAAAGCAGTTACCGATTAATTACGTACAAAGTGTAGGCGTAATATCCGATAATTCTACTCAATAAGGAAGGAAACATGGATGGGAAAGGAGAAATGTTGATAATAGGCATTGTCTTCTTTTCCAATGGGATTCCATGAATTAATCTCTTGTCATTTTGTCATTGTTTGGGAGAGAGATTATGATTAGGCATTAACCCGTTACCAGAAACTGCGACAGATCCAGGATTTCAAAAAAAACCCAACCAGTCTACAGAGGGGTTTTTATTTGGACCCCCATCTGGATCCACCACTGCCTGAAAGCAAAATTTTAGACTTGTCCAAAGTCATTGATGTTGCAGACAACAATTAGAAGCAAATACGATTTTACCTTTTTTAGCTCACCTGAGCACGAAGTGCTCAAGGTGAGCTATTGTGGTCGCTTTTTGTCCGTCGGCGTCTGTCCGTCTGTACGTCTGTCCGTCTGTCCGTCTGTCCACATTTTGGTGTTACCGCTCTAGCACCCACAAATATTGATCAATCTTAACCAAACTTGGTCAAAACATGTATGACCATAAGTTCTCGGATGAGTTCGATTTTGAGTCAGATCGGACCAGGAAGTCCGGAGTTACGTGCCCTTGAATGTCAAAAATGGCTAGTTTTGACTTTGTTACCACTCCAGTATCTACAAATATTGACCAATCTTGACCAAACTTGATCAAAACATGTATGACCATAAGTTCTCGGATGAGTTCAATTTTGAGTCAAATCGGACAAGGAAGTCCGGAGTTACGTGCACTTGAATGTCAAAAATGGCTAGTTTTGACTTTGTTACCACTCTAGTATCTACAAATATTGACCAATCTTGACCAAACTTGATCAAAACATGTATGACCATAAGTTCTCGGATGAGTTTAATTTTGAGTCAAATCGGACAAGGAAGTCTGGAGTTATGTGCCCTTGAACGACAAAAATGGCTAGTTTTGACTTTGTTACCACTCTAGTATCTACAAATATTGACCAATCTTAAGTAAACTTTATCAAAACATGTATGACCATAAGCTCTCGGATGAGTTTGATTTTGAGTCAGATCGAACTAGGAAGTCCGGAGTTATGTGCCCTTGAACGTCAAAAAAGGCTAGTTTTGACTTTGTTACCACTCTAGCATCTACAAATATTGACTGATCAAGACAAAACTTTGCCACAATGTTGGTAACCATAAGATCTTGGATGAGTTTGATTTTCAGTGTGATCGGAGCAGGAAGTCTGGAGTTATGTGCCCTTGAATTTGGCAAAATTGCTGTTTTAGACTTTGTTTACATCTTTGTTTACACTGCAGCATCTATATTTATCGACCAATCAAGTCCAAACTTGGCCACAATGTTGGTGACCATAAGACCCTGGATGAGTTAAGCTTTCAGCTTGATTTAAACAGAAAAACTAGAGTTATTTGCCCTCGAATTTCACAAAATTGCAGTTTTCAACTTTATTTTCACTCTAGATAACAAACACAAATATGGACCAATCAAGACACAACTTGGTCGCAATGTTAGTGACCATAAGACCATAATTTGTCAGATTGATTGGACTAAAAAACCAGAGTCGTGTGCCCTTGACACTGACAAAATTGCCGTTTTCGACTTTGTTTTCTCTCAAACAGCAATTAATATTGACCAATCAAAAAAACTTGGACATAATGTTGATGAGAATATCTTTATCAGAACTGAAAAAAACAGAGTTATGTGCCCTTGACTGTGACAAAATTGTTGTTTTCTTCCACTTTGTTTTTACTGTAACAGCGACAAATATTGATCATTCAAGATTATGAAAGCAGTTTTCAGCTGGATTATAATCTCGCATCTTATATCATGTGCTCTTGAACATGACAACATTGTGACTTTCATTCTATCTAGGTGCAGGTGAGCGATTAAGGACCATCATGGTCCTCTTGTTGGTCTTTCAGGAAAGTAAACATTGTGGGATATGTAGAAATCGATTGTCACAAGTCATTTCTTCACTTTCCACATTTTTTGCAAACCCTTGTCTTGATGGGCTTCAAAAAGTCTCATTATTTGAGAATGGGTAAAAAAGACCAAAATCTAAACTTTCGAAAGAACAAACAGATGGACAGATAGAACGAAACAAATGCACCCAACCTCCTGATGCATTTTATAAGGGTGGTCTAAAACGTTGTACGTGATAATATTAACCCTTTCCCAAACAGGACCTGGTTTGACGTCCCTGGTAAAGGGCTTGGGAAAACATTGGGGCAAAATAAGAAACAGCTGATAACCAGCAGTTTCTTATTTTGCCTCAATATTTTTTCCCCATTTTCCCTATATATTTTCTGTATTTTTTCTACACAAATCCTGTTTTGATCCAACATCCGCTTTGGTGTCTGCAGCGGCTTTTAAATTGGACCACCCTAAAATTTTGTTCTTTGGGAAAGGGTTAACCAGGCGCGTACCCAGGCATACTCCCATACTCCCGGGAGTACCTCGAATTTTAAAAATTATTATTTTTTTTCTTTGGCCTAAAAAGGGTGTTAAACCCGAAGCTTGAGGGGGTACAAGGTAAGTATGAATTCACCAGAATATTATTTCGTACATGATTGTAGTAAAAATGTCATTTTTATAAAGGTTGAATTTGTTTTCTTAGTAATTTTGTCTTATTTTCTACTGTGTGTATTTTGTCGCTAGTAATTCGTATCGGCGGTGGTTACTCCCCTTAAAGGGAAATTTCATTCCAATTTCAATTTTTAAAGTATGTCTTGATGCCAAGATTGGTTATTCTAATGAGTATAAATACTATTAGTTTGTTTAACGTGTTGCCAATAAACGAGAAACACGCATTTAAGGTAGATTACGCCTAATGGCAACTTTAGAAATTGGGGTGACAGACACTTCTGTCTGATAGTACATTATATTAGACATCTATATGTGCAATATGACAGAAATTCGTCCGAAGGTTTACTAGAAATTTGATTTTCCCTTATCCCACCCCCAACTTACAAAATTCCAATATGGCGGCCACCACTCAAAGCAAAAAAGTATCTTAATTTTGGACATAAACACATTAAATGTGTCTAGATTTTGGTTTTTATTATCAAAAACATGTTTACCCATCGTCTGATGTGAAATGATATGACCCTTGTGCGCATATGAGAGATATTTTGTTAAATTACTGCGTGCTTATTTAAAAATAAAGCCTCTTTATTTCCTAGTTTGAAATTTATGCCTCTGAAACAAATGTTGACAGTGCCAGAAATAAGTTCGCGCACTCTCTAAAACCGATATCAAAATTATTCTTATATGTGTAGGAACACGATAAAATCCACATATGTACATTTTATCCGTCAAAATTTAAAAATATATAAAGGTAATTCTTAGTGCCCTCATACTTTCGAACGCACTATTTCTTTCCCAAAAGAAGTCAATGCCCCAAATGAAGGGAACCGTAGCCCATATTTACTTATATGCTTATAACTAAAACCCAAACGTTGTATTAGACTTTCAGAAGTTGGCAAATGAAAACACATCAGTTGTGATTTCGTATGACTTTCACCATTTTAACCCTTTACCTAGTAACCGATTGAACACCGCTATTTGTAAAAAGTACTGTAATGCGAATTCTACAGACAAAATTGTACTTAACCTTTTTTATAGTCTATTACAGCTTCCTTATACCACTTCTTCTGGATTGCATATTGAATCTAAGGACTTAAATGGAAAAAGAATCTTAAAAAAAGGATCAAATCACGGATCAAACCACGTTACAATTAACTGACAACGAGTTTGCACATTTGAATAAGGATCGCCGGCGAAGAAGTGATGAAAATTGAGTGCGAATGTCTTAATAATGATGATCTCATCCACGCGTTGTTATCAAACGATAGGCGTTTGATCACCACATAGATCTCATTGGAATACATATATGCGTCTTCTCTTGTCGGGTGTTTCGGTACATTGAGCCAGACACTATCAAGGGAAGAAACGAGGTTTATATATATTACAATTTGTTTCTTAAATAGGGAGTTTCATTAAGTATCAAAGTTTCTAATCACATACAAACTATGATATCAATCAAAATCATATAAAATACACGAAAAATGTCTCTAAAAATTGATATTAAACGGAGAATCATAACGGAAAAAGATATTCGGGGTGTATTCGGGGAAATTTTATTTACAAAGGGAAGTAATATTTAGCAATATTGTTGCTAAAAATAGATACTATACTGATACAGAAACTGTCGACATGTGTCGAAAATGTACGACAATAGTAAATATGCATTAGAATTATTCTACCTTAAAGTTGAGACATAATCGATAAATTGCATATAAATCCGAACTGTTGTCCACAACAATTTGTTCAATTTTTACACAAAAATATAAATTTCTCGTGAACGGCGCAATATTTTCGCTTGAAATTTTCAGAATTTTCATAAGGAAATATGCTCTTTCAGATACAAATAAAAGTAAAATTTATGACAAAAAATTCTGAAATGTCACTTTAAAGTGACATTTCACATTTATTTCAATTTTTAAAAGTATGTCTTGATGCAAAGATTGTTTATTCTAATGCGTCTAATGCGCATCCACACACCCAGACCCCTGCTTCTTTTTTGGTAAGGGAGTACTTCAACTTTGGCCCCAGGTACGCCCCTGGGGTTAACCCATCCCAATCACCATTGGCCTCCGTCCGTCCCTCGAGACGATCGGTTGTGCGATGTTGTTCTGGAATAGCGCCTGTGATGATTGTATAGGCCGATTCTGGAGTGGCAGTCTCTGGAGCAGTCATGCATAGACACAATTATCATATCTTTTTAGCTTTGCTTGGGTTGAATATGTTTCTCTGTAAAAGCCGTGGCATCTAAAAAGTGAATGGTCACATTTTTTTAAACTTGCCCAGACAACAAAATGGATATAAATGACAATGGGGATAATAGTACACACACATACATATTACAATCTGTTTATTATCGATTCTAGCACAGAAAATGTGGGACAAAAGGAGAAATTGCAATGTTTCAGCATTTTTCTTTTGTTTCAATGTTTTTCCTTGCCTTTTCTAAAGAGGGACATCAAAACATATCTTTTTTTTTTTTTTTTTTTTTTTTTTTTTGGGGGGGGGGGGGGGGGGGAAGGGTTAAATGTTACTCAAAGCATTACAAAATATGGAAATAATTGAGGCAAAAGGAAAGAAACAGTATTATATATCTCTGTTCATCTGTCATCCATCGGTGCATTTTAAGTTTGAAGTTGTCAAATCTGTAGCAATGAAAATAAACTGACACGATTTAAAAACGCAAAAGACTTTTTCATTAACCATTTCTTTCCTGCAGCTTCAATCGGTACCATATTTGGGGACATTCATGAGTTAATGTATACCCTTCATTTGCCGCAAATATTGTCGTGTCTTCTGTAAACTACGCGGACATCTTAACCGCCCATCCCAAAATGCTTATGTGTCTCGTGCATTCAGACAACGTCTAAAATCACTAAGATTTTTTGTGTGCAAACTGCCATATTGATTTAATTTTCGAAAACACACAACAACTACGGATAATTTTCGTATGTAAAATGCCGACGCTTATTTTGGCACAAAGGAACCGAGTTTTGGGGCTCTTTGTCAGCGATGTTTTTCAAATGGAGGTATCTAGACGCCTTAATGTAGCCGACTCGACTGTTTCAAGGTTAGGAAGACGTGTAAACGACATGGGAACACATGAAGACCGCCTCCGTCCATGTCAGCTGCGTGTAATAACTGTGCGTCAAGATAATTGTATGTACGTTAACGTCACTTACGAAACAGATATGTGACGGCCCAGTCTACAGCAAATCGAGGGTTGAATGGAAAACTGTCGTAAGTGACTTTTGCAAAATTTTACAGGAGAGGGAAAAAACATCTCACTTTTTTTATTTATCTTTTTTATGAAAGATATTAATTGCAAATACATTTAAAATGTGTTGACTTTTCATGTGTATAAGTGATTTTAAAGATTAAAAGCATATTTTTCTAGATATTAGATGATTATTCACTTACGACAGCTTTACAACTGAAATTTGTAAAAAGTTGGTATTTCTCGATATGGAAAAGTGTCGTAACTGTCAGTTAGCTACAGTTTTCCATAAACATAATCTGCATTTACATACAGTATAAAATTCATGTTCTTGAATGAAAAACTAAATATTGTTAGGTCGGGAAATCTCTTTGAGATTTTCACGTCCTATAGCTATCCAACGCTTCTAACGCTTTTCTACGAAAATCTCGTATCTGCCGCTTGTTTTAATCTGCAGATACGAGGTTTTCGATATAATTTGGTCACCGCATAGTCGTTCAAAATGTCTGAGTCCGCCGAAAAAGTAGACCTACCTTTGAACAATTCAAAATTACTCAAATAACATAATCATCGTAAAGACTTGAAATCATTTCTTAATTGTTTTACCAAAACAATGCAGCAGTTTGCTCATTAGTGCGAAAACTATCAACTTCTCTTTTTGGCGGAAAGGTTGATTCGAACTATTCTAACTGGTGTGTCAGACTAGAGCAGACGAGAATTTCAACACCAAATTACTGCGCCACACAGTTCGTGTAATCGGACATTTCCGTGAAGCACTCGTAGATTCACGGAAAATCTATTTATATCCTGACTCTAATCGAGTCCTCCTTGTTCGCACAATCGCATTTTACAACACATGCATTTTATCGGGTTATACGCTCACGTGTTAACACTTCGCGGTGTAAAGCTAGTCTCCTATGCTTTGACCAACGAAAGTGTTACCCTAACGGCGCTGACGGACTTTGAGCCGTCTTGAGTACATACAACGTAATTTTCGTAATTTATTCATCCTTATTAATCCAGGCTTAGGTTTAACTAGTAAGGTTTAACAGGAATTTAATCATCTTTCTTCGACCTGGGCTTGAGATATAGGCTATTTATGAGTTAATTGTAGGCCTCTGTCTCTGCAGATGATAGGGGTGATAACTCGAGTTATCTCTTTCACAAACGACAGAAAGAACAATTCAAAGTGAAAGCTAATGCGAAAAGCAAAGAGGACAGCAAAAATAAAAAGAAAGCAAGATCTAGATTTGTGTGCAGAAAATACGAGCTCACTTTTTTCAAATTCTGAGTTTAATACACATATTATTAGAATTGTTGATCAATGTTTGTGGTCTAACCTTTACCATTATTTACAATGTGCTATATTGTAAATTTAATTATCTAAATCTGGTCAGTTCTCATGCCACTTTTGTGAACCATATTAAATTTAACTTCATTCCTCATTCTGAATTTTGCTCAGAAATTTTCCCGTCATAATATTAGCCTAATATTTTTCATCGTGCAAAGTTTAACCTTTCCTAAGCAGTAGAATGTAAAACTGCTCTCAGGCCCGTAGGAAGCAATTTGATAAGGGGAAGGGCTCAAAACTCTGTCCGGGTTAGTGTCTGAACATCTTAAGGGCTAATTGGCCTTTTCTTCAATTTTCTATGTAAAATGAGGAAAATTCGATATTTTTGGCCAACATTTGGAGCTTATCCCATCCCGTAGCCCCACCTGTGCCTACGGGCCTGCTTAAAAAAAAGGAATACTGTTGCTACATGTAATGTCAAGTTTGTGTTGATAATTTAGATAAATATTAATGTAAAGTTTAGCTGAAGAATTGTTGAAAGAAAGATTGAGACAAAGAAAAAATGTTGAATATCAAAATGTTTTCGTTTTGCCACAATGTATCCTCAAACCTTTTTATAATGGATATCAAAATGATATAATGTTTTACAAACTGTTAACCCAGACAATTCATTAAGGCAGTCCATCCGTAATGAGATTCATGCGACGTCGGATCTTTTCCGACGACGCCGTAAATATTTTTAACATACGGTTACCCGTTCAACACGGACACGTTACGGGTTAAAAGAAATCGACATTTTCCATCACCGAATGTTTACGACATCACCCGAAAAAATATGACATCGTGTAATGGATTTGGTTTATTGGGGTTTTACGCAGTTTTCAACTACTAGGGTCATATCGCGGCGGACCGTGTAATGGAGTAGATCTATATTGTTGACAATTACCCTTTCGTCTCCTATGATTTCTTTTCTAGAAATATCAAATTTTTGCTTATGTTAACTCGGGAATAAGAGTATAAGGATTAATTTTAATGTGCAATCAGATAACAACATTGAGAATATTTTACGAATTCAATGTAAAGGATGGGTTGCAATAAGGGGTCAAAGAATAGATTTTCTTTAAATTTTGTGGATTGATAGGGTTACATAATATCTTTAATTTGTATGTGTAAAAAATCTGGTTTCGGCTTCTTTTTCGAGATATGGGTAAATAAAGTGGGTGGGGTAAGATGGACTGAAACACAGTAGGGGTCATTCTAAGTCGCTTATCTTTCTTATTTTTAGCCCCAGATGCGTGAAAATTTGTATGCGTGTCTTGTGATATATGCGTTAAACATTTATGGGCTTATGTTTGATATTCCATGTATATCTTTTCCGTAATACCTATTCTTCTTTCTTTCGAAGAATTTCGCTATTTTTTAAGGACCAACTTTACCAAACTATCTCCACACGTTTTATTTGAAACCCGATTTCTATGAAACTTTACAGATGTGTTGTCCAGATATTAATGTAACTTTGTGTGAAATTTGAAAGAAAAGCGTAGGTCCGTTTTTGAGATATTTGACCTTGACCTTCAAAATGACTTCAAAACTCGGAAAATGCCAAAATGTGATATTTAAAGCGCCAATTTTATTCGTAAGGATTGGAAGCATGGTTTCTTTTTATTGTTCCTAATGAGTTTGGTAGCAATATTTATTTTTTTGTGTCGTACAACCCATTCCGAAGAATGGGAAAGAAAAGAAATTATTTTTACTACTCAGTTTTCTTATCAAACTAAATATTGCACATGAAACATGTCTACGCGGAAACCGCTGTGATTAATATTACTACCACAGGTGAGTGAAATTAAATATTAGCGTTATGTTAAGATTGCTAGAACTACCAAAGCTCTATATGCAACTTGAATTGTCTAAGAGTTTATATTCACTCACCTCATAATGGACAAGAATTATCAATTTGCTAGGAGAAAACTGATCATTTTCAGATTGTATTTATTATATGGTTATAATGAAGACGCATTGTGAATGATTTTACTAAATGACCAAATGTGCTTACAATTAGTTAACTTGAGCTAAATATTTATATAACGTTATATAATATCAACAAAAAGAAAATAATGTTAAATGTATAGACAGGCCTTAAACAAATATCTGTCTAACAATGATTTCATTAGATGAAATAACCGGGTAACTCTGAGAGGTGACCAAGTTTATTATATTGAGTATATCAATTTTAACGGTAAAATCATACAATAAAAAACCCAATCATATGTGAAATGCATTCTTATATGAATGGGTTGTCACATGCCATTCAACCCTAACCATTTTCCCAACAATGCGTAGTTTTAACGGACTTTCCCGAATTTGATGTCATTTTGAAGGTCAAGGTCAAATATCTCAACAACGAGCCAATGCTTTTCTTTCAAATTTCACACACAGTTATGTTAACATCTGGACAACACATTTGTAAAGTTTCATAGAAATCGGGTTTCAAATAAAACGTGTGGAGATAGTTTGGTAAATTTGGTCGTTAAAAAATAGCGAAATTCTTCAAAAGAAAGAAGAATGGGTATTACGGAAAAGATATACATGGAATATCAAATGTAAGCCCATAAATATTTAACGCATATATCACAAGACACGCATACAAATTTTCACGCATCTGGGGCTAAAAATAAGAAAGATAAGCGACTTAGAATGACCCCTACTGTGTTTCAGTCCATCTTACCCCACCCACTTTATTTACCCATATCTCGGAAAATAAGCCGTAACCAGATTTTTTACACATACAAATTAAAGATATTATGTAACCCTATCAATCCACAAAATTTAAAGAAAATCTATTTTTTGACCCCTTATTGCAACCCATCCTTTAAGAAAATTGATCATTTACTGTATTTCGAATCCTCTGTTTCCCGACCTTCGGTACTATCAGTACTTTGATTATTTTTATGCCCCCGTATTGAGAGATCGGGTGCATATTGTTTTACTCATGTCCGTCCGTCTGTCTGTCCGTCTGTCTGTCGGAAAACTTAACATGAAAACTTAACAATGGCATTGCCTCCAAAAGTATTCAACATACAAAGCTCAAATTTGGTATGTAACTTTCTTTGAATGATAGCTATCATTCCATGCAATTTGACCTTCCTCAAGGTCATTCATTAACCCTTATCAACCCTTTACTCTACGAAAACTTAACATTTTACTCCAAAAACTTTGCCATTTCTCCAAAAGTATTTGACATACAAAACTCAAATTTGGTATGCAACTTCCTTTCAATGATATCTATCTGTCCCATGCAATTTGACCTTTCTTAAGGTCATCCGTTTACCCTTATTAACCCTTTACTGTACAAAACCTTAACATTTTACAAAAAATGGCCATTTTGGGGGCATTTGTGTTTCACAAACACATCTTGTTTGTTTTATTTTAATGTCATTACAAGTTATTTAACAGTAAGGAAAAGCTTAAACAATAAAAATCTTGAATGAAACTTTAAGTTTGAAAAATGAAACAGCATTTAAGTTACTTATCTGTCTCTTGAACACATACAAATTTCAAGCAACTGTAAATGAATTAATTTGATGAAGTTAGTCTTTTTTCTTATTTTCTCTTGGAAGAGGTTTATTTTCAATGTGCATTTTGTAACTATTTTCCATATTTGGTTTATTTGGGTTTTCAACTGCTATGGTCATATAGCAGCGGCTGAAGCACCTAACCATGGACTTCTGTTATTTCTCATACCAGTACTACAACAACACCTTAACTGAGCCTCCAGCTGCTAATATTGCCCACATAGGTTAACAATATCAAACTATTGGTGGGTGACATTTTTGTCAGAAAGGATATTTGCCATGGCAAGGGATGGAACCCCGGATCTTTCGAGTTAGAATCAGATGCGATACCAACTGCACAAAGGCTACGGCCGAATTTCCATATTTTTCCATATTTCCATATTCTTTGTTCTGGAAAAAAGTTTTGTATGCTACTCAATTATGTCGCATTGTTCCTTTATAGGACAATGAAAATCAAAATTGTAGGAGTTAAAAATTCATCTACATATTTCCATTAATACAGGGAGTAAAGACTTTTTCATGACAATGCTCTGATAGTACATTTTGCTGGTATTTAGCTTATTAATTGGACGTCTTTCGGACGTCCAATTCTTATAACCACTTTTCGACAGGCGAAATGGGTTTTCATTACCAAAAAACCCTTCTCAGACTCAATTGCCAGTTGACCAAAATTCAAAATAGATTTTGCGACCATACAGGAAAACTGTCGTATCTTTTCCTGCTTTCTATGTGTTCTCTAACAAGCACTAAGATTCATTGGCCGATTCAATTCATGCCACGTCTTAACCAACTTTACGATCTTTTTTTCGATTTAACCATTTTCTTGTAGTGATTTGGCTTTCGTAGTATTGTGTAAAGGGTAAGATCTTTAGAAAGCGATACATGCATACATTATGTTAATAAAATTAACAAACGCACTATATCATCATCAGCGGCGATAGCTCAAACGGAAAAAAAATAGTCTCGCAACCTTTTTTCAGTATGAAATTTGGAACGCCGTTGGTTCGAAACCAGTACGGATTATTTCTTCTGTATAACGTTTGTTAAAACGTTTGTTTTTCTTGATGCGTTTACTGAAAGCAGACATTTTAGGATGATTACTCAATTTAATGCACGTATTGTGTATGATGAATTCTTTTTCTTTGGTCATTGTTGTTTAAGTCTGACACATTTAAAGAAACGGGGTTTCCACAAGACGTATGTATTTTGGAAACAAGGGTTTAAAATTGATTATCGGGGAGTTCATTTCGCAACTCGGGTTCGACTCGATGACAAATCGGGGTTCTGAACAGCCTCAGATGAGACGCTAGTGATATCCACCTATTCAGAAAAATAGTTACTCTTACGAGTTTTATTTTGTTTTCTCCAGTATCTGTATCACTTAATTTCGACAGTATCATGACCTATTTACATACTGATCAATGATCATGACAACAATGATTTTTACTAGTATAAGATCGAGTGACAGCGAACGTTTAAGTGACCCGTTTACGTGTATTGTGCTAAGAAGATGAAGCAATGGATCTGCAACAGTGACGATTGTACCTGGATGCATAGGGGTCTGTAACTTGACCCATGACACCTTCTAGGCATTACTTTTAATTACTAGAAAAAGGGTTCATTACGTGCTAGGAGTCAAATTATTGACCCCTTTGCCTGGATGATCGTATGAATATGTGTACAGATAGGGACATTGCTATTCTCAAATGTTCGTTGATAATGATATGAAGATTTAAATTGCGTATTGTACTCCACTGCCATTTTCCCGACTGCACGTTCCTAATTTCTTCTTTGTATGTACATCTGTAGATGAAAGGATGCTGCGGTAGTACTGGTATGAGGAATCCATGGTTAGGTGCTCCAATTCATCTGGTATTTTGTTTCAGGAAAAGTATGTATTGAATTTGGTTGTTTTGTAACCACATCAACGGAAACTGCTGCCGTGTTTTTACTCTAAACACGAATAAAATCAAAGTACTTGGAGCACTATATCTAGACGTCTCTGATTGATTGAGCGGAATTGTAAGTAAATGATTGGCGTTTCATTACTTTAATTCGTTGAATGTGTGTTTAGATCGAATTTCTAAATCACTGCGGTCGTTTTTTCCCTAGCGATGGTGGAGATAAAAGTCGAAAAAAGATGATAAAAAAGAACAATGTCTAAGTAGAATTCGAGCCCAGGGCCTTCCAGATATAGACATGTGTAAAGAGTACAAGGTGAGTGCTCTGCCAAGTGAGCGTTGGCGGCTTTCATTTATGTAGCGCGTTGGCTTTTATTTTGAATAAATTGCTTTATAAAATCAAAGAAAAGGTGTAACTGACGACAATACTCATACTTAAACCGAAACAAGAAGACAAAATTGCTAATCACATGGCCTTAATTGAATTGGGTAATCAAATTAATAGTGATTATTCATAGAGACAAATCAGTTGTCTTGAAACGGCAATCAAATCAATTTGAAGCCTGAGAGGGGTTTTCTGGTAATAAAGCCGATTTCGTATGTCCGAAACCAATCTTATAGAATTAAACACAAAAAATGAATAAAATATCTTTCGTTTATGTACAATTCTGCTCAATCAATCAGAGACGTCCAATTACAGTGCTCTCAGCACTTTGATTGTTGAGGTAGTCTCTTTTCAAATCTTTACGGCAAAAAGTGAATTTCCATTATAGGACAAGATTCTGTATGCAATCTGACGTCAGACAATGTCCACTTGTTAGGGGAAGAAATTTTATGAGGTCTATTTTTGTGTTTACCCCATTGTCATCACAAAAAATGCCTGTGTATTTTTTCTTGTGTTCGGTAGTTACATACCTTCCTTTAATGTAAAGAGTATATAAGAACAAGAGGACCGTGATGCTCCTAAATCGCCCACCCTAACCAAGATGCAAAAGCGAAAACTGCAATTTTGTCATAATTTATAAGATTTTCTCTTCTAAACAGACTCAAAATCAAAGTTGTCAAAGATCTTATAAACCAAACCGTTTTGACACAGTTTTGAATGATTAAAGATCAGCAAATCTAAATTGACAGGGGGAGAGGAATTCAAATTTATAGAAATATGCGACTCGAACCCACCACTCTGTAACTAAGCAACATAGTACTACATGTATCTAGAGAAAGCTACTGTACTGTCACGGCCATCGCCAACAGCACGCATAATGTGCCATTATTCGATTTTATTCAGTGGGAAATATGCTTCTCTCCCAATTTACATGTATTGGAATATATAGTAATATTTCATCAAGGCTAACGATTCATGTCGAATAATAGCCATTTTGTAAAATTGAAAGGCACATAACTCAGGATGTGAGGTTCCAATGAAGCATAAAATTGCACTCATTAAACATAGTGACAAACATTGTATCCAAGTTTTGTATTGATTAGTCAACATAATATTTGTGGTTGTTAGAAAATACAAAAGTCGAAAATGGCCCTTTTTGACAAATTCAAATGCCGAAAACTCCACACTAAGTGACGTTCTGGTCAGATCAGGCTGATGATCGTACCCATTCAAGATATTATAGTCACAGACATTGTGTTCATGTTTTGTCAATAATTGTAGATGCTAGACTGTAAACAAAGTCGAAAAAAGTCTAAAATAGCAATTTAGTAAAAAAAGTCAATTTCAAGGGCTTTCAGAACTTTCTACTGCAATCAAGCTAAAAATAAAACCCACTTTTGGTCATGAATACATGTAGGCCTATTGTGTTTAAGTTTTGTTGTGATAGGATAATTGTTGATGCTAGAGTGTAAACAAAGTGGAAATAAGTAAAGAAAACCCCGACAATTTTGTCAAATGCAAGGGCACATAACTGAAAACTTTCTTGTTAGATCAAACTAGAAATCAAAATCATCTGAGATCTTATGGTCACCAACATTGTGTCCAAATTTTGTCTTGATTGGTCAATATTTGTAGATGCTAGAGTTTAAACAAAGTAAAAAACGACATTTTTCGCCATTCAAGGGCAGATAACTCAGCACTGTCCAGTCTGATCTGACCCATAATGGAATTAATCCAAGAACTTAACACCATACTTGTTTTGAGAAAGTTTGGTCAAGACAGGAAAGTATTTGTTATTGCATTGACGCATCTATCAGAAATCCCAATTTCACTTACGACAGTTTTCCGTTTTCATAAAGAGGACTTTTCACTTACGACACTTTTGCACTAATCTTTTTTAAGTAAAAAAAATAAGAATTTGAAGCTACAAATTTTTTTACAAGTGTATATGTTTAAATGGGTTACAAAAATAGAATAAAAGTGATTTTGAAAAAAATGTTAGTTACGACAGTTTTCCGTTCACCCCTCGAAATGCTATAGTTGGTAATCGCAGGCAGCCTATGCGTCGTGAAACGGTGATAATTCGTCTGCCGGAATACGGGGTTCGCTGTCGTCCTCTCATGTCATGCTCTCACCCAACGTCATCGCCTTTAGAGGCAGCGATTAAACGGACGTCCACTCATACATTATTCATGACATGTCATTTTATTCCCTGTTATGTTTATAATTGTCACATTACAATTACACAAGGCTATATATCGGTTATGTCGCTGATATCAGCTCTTATTTTTAAAGTCCTTTTGCGTTTTTAAATCGTGTCAGTTTAGAAATCGTGAAGGGGGCCTACATTAGTCAACCAGGAAATGCTGAGGAAAAATGAAGAAAAAATGTTTATCGACATTTTTTTCTCTTGACTCATTGTTTTCCTGACATTTTCTGGAAGATGCTTCAAACCAATATGCCTTCACTCGTTTGGGACAGTGAAAATATATTAGATTGCCAAGACTGGTTTGTCACTGATCTACCAGTCTAAAGAATTAAATCCACTCTACACGGCTTTTAGACAACAACAACAATAAAAGAGTTAGAAAGGCGCGAAAAAATGGAGTGGCACGTGACAGAAGAACCAAAATCATAATTAAACCGGCCTTTGATCTTTTTACACCCGAAGAATTTAGAAACGTTGGCCACGGGTAGGTTTTTTGTCTTTCATTACTTTAGATACATATCTAGATCTAGCTCTACCAGTTTCGCAAACGACAAACTCTAATGGCGGTCCAATATCGAACACTGTTGCAGACGACAAAATCTATGTTGATAGATATGGGATTTGCGTGTACAATATAGAGCAAAATATTTAACCAAAAGGAGAAAACGACGATAGATCTAAATCTCTGCCGCGGATCCAGGGTTCCTGTGAGGGGTTGGGAATCTACAAAATAGCCGGGTGTGTGTGTGTGTGTGGGGGGGGGGGGGGGTGCGTTTTCCTAATAGATCTATTAGCCTACATGAGACTGAATTTCTGCATGAAAATGAAATAATTAGGCTACAGATGAGGATTTATCCGAAAATCCACTCCAGAAATGAATCTTGTGCCCCTAATTTTTGCAGTTTTGTTTCAGAGTTTTTTTTTCAAGTAGAGTAAGTTCACCTAATGTCGACACTGTCCATTTATCGGCACCCCCACGATTTTATGATAAATACGATTCCAGCCTCGCTCCTGATATGAAAATATCAATATTTGCGATGTCAACACTTAAAGATGCAATTTTGGAGTTTGTAGGCCACATTCTTGTCCATGTTTTTCAGGATCATCATAAATTTGGGTCAGTCTTAACTTCCGAGATAAGCCTGGTTGAATTTTTTTCTTGAAAATTCTTAACTTTTGTCTGGCATATTTTCCCTGCGTATACCATTCATTTAGCTTAAAATATGTTATCCTTTACATTTTAAACTGTTAAATGTGTATTGCCTTTCAATTTCTGTAAAATCTATGGGCGTCGATAATTAGGAAAGATTAGTCATGGTTTCCCTAATATCGACACCCACCGAAAAAGGGCTTCTAAAAAGGAAATTCTGAGGCTTTAGTTTACTTAGACTACAGGAAAATCTGATAATTTGTACACGTTGTAAATGGTAGCTAATTGTATTAGTAATTATTTCAATTGGGATGTATTTGGTCACCAGATTATATAGGCTACGATCTGGTCGCTACCCTAGTTGCAATAATGCAACCAAAACCTTTAGTCATCATCTTGGTTTCCAATACCAACCATTACCAATCATCAAGTTTGTGGCTAAGACATCGCATCTAGCCGTACCCTAATGTTGAAAAGTAGAAGTGATGTTAATGCCTGTAGTTTACCTACCATTTCAATGTAAAATAGGACAAATACGTATTTAAAATTGTCATCTGAAAATCGTATTTCAATTATTTGCTCAAATTCCCAACTAAAGATTAACATACATGAATAAAAATGACAAGTCTTACTTTGTAACAAACATTCTTTAATCCATTACAAAGGTCACACTAGTTTAAACTTATGCTATAGCCTAAAACTTAATGCAGATGGGGAATAATTTGACCCCTGTAAAGGGTACCACCCTGTTACTTAGTTTGAAAGAGTAAAAACTCATTGGTTAGTCACCAAAACACTCGGGAAAAGCATCCCCTAATTTGCGATGGTCTTACATACAGAGTTATCTATGCCGTACAACCGCTGAATTGATTGGCTTAACCCATTACAACTCAGTGACGCCTATTGACGCTCTGTAACACAATGGCTTTGGAAATGAAGAAATTGCTTGTGACAAGCAATTTCTTCATTTCCCAAAATGTTTTCTACCCAAAAAGATCAAAATATTTTAGATTTT
This sequence comes from Fragum sueziense, assembly GCA_963680895.1. Lineage (NCBI taxonomy): Eukaryota > Metazoa > Mollusca > Bivalvia > Cardiida > Cardiidae > Fragum > Fragum sueziense. The sequence continues at coordinate 64,506,314 of OY804594.1, read as the reverse complement.
ATTGATTTTGAAATGTCGTCTGCAAAATCTTTGAATTTGGATCAGTCCAAAATTTTGTCGTCTGGTAATGGGTTAACCCTATCGCACTCAGACCGGCCAAAACCGTACCTATTGGAATTTCCTCAGACCGCCCAAAACCGTACCTATTATAATTACCTCAGACCGGCCAAAACCGGCCGTTTTATAGGTGCTCCATTTACGCCGTTTTACAAGTTAATTTTCAATCAAATCACAAATTATCCAACATCGGTAGAATAAATACAAGTCAAAGTATCTTCTAGCGAAAAAAAATCAAGAAAATATTCAAAATTAGCGGAGATATTACAGTTTAAAAAGCGATGACGATATTTCCCCTGCGCATTTATTTTGCTATGAACAGTCAATATAAATCACCGAAATTCTAGTATACTAACTAATATTTCAACACAAATAGGTAAAAGTATATCTTTTACCTTCATCTTTCAATTTGGATTAAACAATTTTCATATGTAGGGTTTCTTGGGCGATTCATATTACACGCGTGATTGAGTCTGCTGACCTATCTTTCATGACTACACAAAAATATAATTATGTGCAGACAGGCAAATCATAAGTGCATTGTGGGTAAAAGAAATTTTAGTTAGGAGAAAAATATGCACGCATCGCAAAACGGCAGGTCTAGAAATCACAGATCTAGATCTATTTGAAAAATAGAATCTAGATCTGCAATGGTAAAAAACAAAACATCAGCCCTGTAATTTCCAAGCCTGAAGACTAAAAAATTGTATACGTAACCCACCACGGGAATTATCCCATTTACTATTCTACATACAAATTCTCCTACATTATGTTAATTTATTCACAAGTATTTGTTTGTCAGTAGAATCTAAGTCCATGGTAAAAATCGTACATCAAATAATTACTTACCCTCAAAGAGTTCTACATCCATTGACAAAGAAAGTCACATATTACTTTTTATCCTTTTTCATAAACAGGGTAAGAAATAAATTCGAATTCTATAAACAAAACTGGATGTTTCATTTCTAATCATTAAATATCCACGTGATTTAAAAAGTCTAGATATGATTAATCAATCAGCTGTTGATCTATTTTTAGCACATAAATTTAGCTTAGGACTCTGTTCTACATTCCAGACAGACAGTGTGACGTCACACTACGTCACTCACTTTTTGTAGGTCAGATTTTCTCCAGTTGATAACAAGAAACCCTTTCCTGATTAAACTATTCAGTGAATATTGACCAATCTTCGTATATTATCATTGGAATTAATAAAAGGAAAATAGATCTATACTGTCAAGGTAAATACATCAGATTTAGCATTTGCATTATGTTGACAACTTTTTAGTTTCTTTGTTTCTAAATATTGGAATGGACTGGTCCAATTAGTATGAGCAATTTGCATTCTCTTTTGTATTCGCCATCACTTGAATTTTAACCATTTCACAAAGACAAAATTTTAAGATCTGAACACAGGCAGTAAAGAATACAGAAGGGACTGGGAGCGCAGAATATTTTGATAATCAGCATTTTCTTTACCTGATTGGCGAAGCGCTCAAGTGCTATTTTCTATAACAATTACTGATAGAGTAATCATATCATTTATGATAATGGTTGTCTAAAAGCCAAGGATTGTTTGGAAAGGGTGTAGATCTAATTATGAGATTGATATTTGCATTCACGTGTCAATCATTATCGTCTGTTATTTATGGTAGCAGTCTGTTTTACTTCTTATCAAAAGGTTACGTAATCGGATTTAAATTGACATTACTATATCCAATATAACACCAGTTTACCGATATGCTTCCAAAAGGCAGTATCAACCAATATTGAACAAGTTAAGTTAGGGTGTTTTGATCGCCATTTTTCAAAAAGTGAGATCGCATTTCTTTTGAAAATCAGGGATTAACAAAGGGATCCCTTAGCGATTATTCTAACGTCACAACTCTTCTTTTGTTTTTCAAATCTGAATGTAACACATGATAGGGATCCCTTTTTCCAGCAAGGAGATTTACACTATTAGATCTAGATTGAATTTAAAAAAATCAAGAGAGTGTCTATGAAAAAACGAGATTATGATAAACTAAAACCCTTTACTAAACAACATTTGTAGACTGGTCAAAATGAGAGACTTGCATTTAATTATCAAGATTTTCTCAATGTTTTAACAGATAAATTACATGACTGAAAGGTTTTCCTTTTTAACTCTATGATAATAAATGCATTAATATTAACCCTTGCCTAAACAAGACCTAGTTTTGTGGTCCCATCAGCATAAAAAGTTTGCAAAACTATTGAGAGGAAAGAAGAAATAATTGATGATCAACCAACAATGTCTAAGATGAATATATAATATGAATTAAGTTGAGAGCCTACAACCGGAATTAGAATAGCCTTTTCCAAACAAGACTTGTTTTTATGTGCCAGATAGATATGCTTGGGAAAACATCAAGGCAAAAGAAGAAAATGCCACTAATTAGTAAACAAGTAATGTAAATCATCCTTTAATTTCAAAATTTCACAAAGAATGATCATCTCCATCTTCTTCATCTTTACTACATCAGAAAGGGAATTCATTTACCTACAAAATATAAAAAAAATAATAAAATTCATTCATAAATAATGAAAATATTCACATTTATATCCACATACCCTGAAAGAAAAAGATGTAGCAGACAATAAAATATGAGATTTTCAACAAATGATCCCTTTATTTCCATATTTAACATAGCAAGATCAAAATACTATTTCATCTTTTTAAACCATCAGAAAGGAAATTTATTTACCTGTAAAATTAAGAAAAAATTATTAAAATCAATTCATAAATAATGAAGATATTCATATTTATATCTACATACCCTTAAAAAAACAGGTTTAAATCTAATATTGGGTAAAATTGCATGAGGACAGGTAGATAAAAAAAACAATATCTGATAAGGAAATAAAGGCTTATCAGTTTAAGTTGCATGAGTGCAATAGGGTTAAACAGTTTGTCAATCTCCACCCATCCATGATTAATATGATTGATTGACAGGCAAGTCCGCACGCTGTTTCACATTCCTTTGTCGGAACAAAATGACGTCATATATTTGTCACACCACAGACTGTTTTGGAAACTTTGTGAACATCAAACAAAGCCGACAACACCTGCTATTCAATACCTTACACATTGTTCACAAAATACACGCTTTTTAGAGGCACTCTTGTTTAATTTTCATGGTGTGCAGATAAAGTTTTAATTGAATAGGGTTGTGGATAAATTAAATCATTAATTGGAATAATTAAGTGACAAGGTAGGCCTATCACATTTACAGAGCCAACACTTTCATTTTTTGTGTCTGTCCATCATGGAGGATAGTCGCATTTTGTATGGATGCATGGTTTAATAAACAAACCATTTAACCGGATATTCTTATGATCTTGAATGGTTTATCCTTTTTCCACAGCGATTTCATAAGTTTCCTCATGCTACTGGCGTCTTTTTCACAAATGTGTTAACAAGCGAAGTTTTCTCCACACTTCGCATGAATCATTTTTATTTACAAATCAAATAAATCCCACCCAAGACATCGCAGATTTAGATACTTACACTTTTTGAATGGAGTTGCAGACGTGAAAATATTTTTAATTGGTGTCACAAGTGAAAGAAGTTAATAGCATAACATTAAAATTATCAAGGGAGAAGGAAAGGAAAAATTAACGATTATCAACAATTCTCTCTTTTCTCTCAATGTTTTCCACAGCAAATTTAAGCAGCGATGTCAAATCTGGGTCATGCCTTGAAAATGGTTACAAAAAACAAGTAAAGTCCTTATTTTCTAAAGAAAAATATTGGGTGTCGATAATAGGGAGAGAGGGTGTCGATAAAAGGGAAATGTTGAAAATTTTACTGTTTCACCGCCTACATTGTAATCACGAATTTTATTGGCTGAAAAGTGCAAAATACGTATACACTACGAAGAAATGACCAATGAAAAGTGCCGTTACATGAATCTTGCAAGAAATTAAATGAATGATACCTACGAGTCATAATAATAAATGTGAAAGCTTAAGGTGTCGATAAACGGTGAACTTACTCTAGATCTAGATCTAGAGTAGAGGAGGGTAATCCCGACATGCGCCCAATTCCGCCACTTTTGGAAAAAAGGTCATTTGTATTGCATTATCTTTTGTCAAAATCAACAACTTTCTGTTTTAAATATTACGTCATATAGATCTAGTTTTCCAAAGTTTTATAACGATTATTGACATGTAAAGGCTTGCTTTCTAAAAAAATCGAGGTTAAAGATAGACCACCCTGTTTGCGGAATTTTTTCAAAAATGCAGTCTTACAGATTTCTGTAAGAGGGGTGCCCTGAAAAAGTAAAAATAAATTCATGTACAAGTTATCTCCCTCGATAGATTTTTGTATAAGATGAACATTTAGACAATTCTCTATTACCCTAGCTGTCTAAAAACAGTATCAGAGCGTTATTTATTCATAAATCATGGTGTCGGGGTTGACAGTCTTTTTTGGCCAGAGAGTTTAACTCCGACACCATAAGTCAAAATTATAGTCCTTGGGCCAGATATGGTTGGAGTTACCACTAAAATGGACAAAGGGACACCTATATATCTTGAAAGACCTATCCAAAGGAGGAACAAAAATGTGATGATATCCACTCTGCAGAGTAGCTATACCTCAGAATGTGCATTTGAAATTTGATAGGGTTTGGATAGTTGAAATTCAGTGCAAGGTTTTGAAATGTTTAAAATAATGTGGCTTTACTGCTTTCTATACTAAGCATACATTGCATATATAAACCAGATGCATAGAAAAACAATCCATGTTGAATAATTTGTCCTACACAGCATGTATATGGAAACAATCACAACAGGTATATCCATAAAGGGAGGTAATAAACCGAGAAAATTACATGCTTTTAAATATGGAGTATGGCATCATTATGTCATAAGCCAAAAATGAAAACCCTCTGTATTTTCTTGAACCTGTTAATGCAGGGGTGTGGAAATATGGAATTTTTCCACTTGTCCTCAGACAAGTTGAACTCAAATTTCTACTTGTCCAAAGGCAAAGTTTACTTGTCCAGAAAAAAACAACATCTAGACAGGAAAATAATATTTCAGTTAACATGTAAAACTGAATGAACACAATTCAAACAAATGTTTACCTTTTAAAATTAAAATGTGATTTGATTGAAATGGATTTTTTCAGACGGATCGTGAGCAAAAATAAGATTAAAATTTCGTTTTTATCCCATTTTGATCCCCTTGATATGCACTTGCCCACGGACAAGCTCACTTGAAAAAAGCCCTTGCCCGTCCACCGCAAAACCCAGGTCGGGCAAGTCGGGCATGTGAATTCCGCACCCCTGGTTAATGAATTCTGACTGTTGTTCCATTTCAAAGTGCAGGATAAGCAAAACTTAACAACCTTCTTGTTTCCATGGCAATTGTCTTCTTATAGAAGTTTCAGCATTAGCTTCAACTAATCGCAAAAACATTTTAAAACCATTATAGTAAAAAAACATACATTTTAGTTTGGAAATGTTATTTTGTTCAGACATCTCTTACACAAAACTAATTAGTATGCTTATGAATATTAATTAATAAAAACTTTAATAACAAGATCGTGAAATGCAAATGCAGTGTTTATTTTTAATTTTGGGGGAAGGCGGTCAGGGCCAATAGGTGGGGGAAAATTTTCGCGTGAACACCCAAAAAGGGGAAATTTCAATACATATGCTTATACTCTCAAATACAGTGTTATAAATGCATTTAACTTGCTTGTATATCATAATGGGACATTTAAACAACCATTAGAACTGTTAGAGATGCCAAGAATCTAACTATGATTTGGATTTTTCTTTGCAAGAAAAAATCTAGTTCCAGGAGGGGAAAAGTTTCTCTAAAATGGGGGAAAAAAGTATATTCCTCAGAGAGGGGAAAGGGGCCCAATAACGACCGTTTTTTTAAGAAAAAAAATCTTTGAAATGCCCAAGGAATGGCAATGTTAAGTTTTTATGCTAAGTTTTCGAGTTAAGGATTGATAAGGGTTAATGAATGACCTTGATGAAGGTCATATTAATATTGCATGAACAGATAAATATCATTGTTCAAAAGAAGGTTACATACAAAATTATAGCTTTGTATGTCAAATATTTTTGGAGAAAAGGCCAGTGTTAAGTTTTCATACAGACAGATGGACGGACAGACAGACAGACAAGAGTAAAACAATATGCCCCTGCGTGTTAAAATTGCTGAAATGAGACATTTCTAGTTACAATGTAAATATGATATGTGTTTTATACCGTAATTCAAAAGGTAAAATAACACAAATAAATTAATTATTACTTCATTGGCAAATTATGGACAATTATAGGTAAACTGCATGTAGATCTAAAAGGAGACAAGAAAGAGACGGCAGACTCAGTATGCAATGTTTTTTGACAGCATTTGGGGTTAAGGATGAATTCCTGTTGTAAGCCCTTTAAAGTTTAAGTTTTTTAAAAGTAGGTCAAACTCAAAGGTCAGGGTAACTAGGTCAAAGGTTATGGTCCCAAATAAATGGGCGCAATGAAGGAAAAGATCAGAAAAGAGTATTACAGAAGAGTTACGGCTTGCCATCAAGATTGAGCTAAAAGCTGCAGATAAGATTGAAGCCATAAACACCCTGACAGTCCCAGTTGTCACATACAATTTCAATATCATAAACTGGCAAATTCAAGAAAAAAGGAAAACTTGACACAAAGACCAGACAGTTACTAACAACAGAAAGAATGCACCACCCAAAGGTTGACGTTAAAAGATTGTACCTACCACGAAAGATCGGTGGCAGGGGCCTCTCATAGATTGAGATGGCATAAACACGTATTTGGAGACAACTAAAGACAATCTGCTTCATCTGATCCGGGAACATGCCCTAATGAACGTAACAAGAAACTTTACTCAATCTCAGAGCAAGCCAGAAAATTCATTCAAGAACTGAACATTGCACAAACGACAAGAAATGGAGAAGAATCCATCACAGAGTTTACCAACAGAACAAGAAGGACAAAGGCAAATGCCCAAAAGAGGATGACACAAACATGGAAAGCCAAACCAATGCATGGGCAATACCCGTAAGGTTTGACAAACCAGATGTTGACCAAGATCAGACACATAAGTGGCTCTCTAGTGCAGGTCTCAGTGCAGAAACAGAGGGAATGGTGATAGCAGCACAAGATCAGAGTTTGGCTACAAGAGCATATCGCAACAAGATCATCAAAGATGGTACAGATCCAAAGTGCAGAATATGCAACCAATATGATGAAATTGTCTCAGGCTGTCCAACATTAGTGCCAACATAGTACATTTAAAGACATGACAAGGCAGCAGGGTACATTCATTGGAAAATCTGCAAGCAATTTGGACTCCCAGCAAACAAAAAATTGTATGAACATCAACCAAAAACTGTCGTAGAGGGACATGTCAGTGAATACTGGTACAGAGATCAAGGCTTACAGACCAGACATCATCATCAAGAACAAATCGGACAAGACGTTCATCATGATTGACATGACGGTTCCATCTGAAAGAAATGTCTCCGTTAAGGCACTTGAGAAACTATCAAAATACAAAGACCTTGAGACAGAAGTAGCCAGAATGTGGGGTATGGAGACGACAACTGTACAAGTCGTTGTAGGTGCACTTGGTCTCATTAAGAAGAGCATTAAGAAGGGACTTGACAAAATACTCAAACAAATCCCTGGTGCACCAGTTATCGAGGAACTGCAGAAGATCATACTCCTCGGAAGTGCACATATCATCCAAGGAACGCTCTAAAACACATGAAAGCTAATAGTGCCTTAAAATTATGTGTTGATTCCGGCATTTCAGTGTAAAAATACCTTTGTACAAAACCGAACTAGACAATAATAATAATAATAATAATAATAATAATAATGATAATAATAATAAAAACACTATAATTGCAAAATTTATACCTTCTGTCATAGATCTAGCTATCCCCTAAAGAATCTGCTTTACGACCTACAACCTTAATTTTAAACAATGTCAATAAACTTTCAATATATTGTAGTTACCCTTTTTGTTAATCCATGTGTTTTGATTCTACTTTGAATTCTAAAAGTATCAAACGAGATCATTTGAACCATCTAATCAGTTCTGTTCATCATCATAATCATTCAATCATTTGTGTAAATTGTGCAAAGAAAGTGTTAAAATATTTAACAATCATTTATAATAATGTATTCAGTTTACTGTATCAGTGTTTTCCTAAACTTTAGGGACATTATTTTCTATTTGATATTGGATTTAGGGTGTATTTTTTTACGTTCAAAAGGGTTGTTTAGCCCTTATATTTAAGCAGATTTACAATAAGATACAAAATTACGGATGCTAACAAATGATTGAATCTTGTATGAAAATGAGTGAATTTGCCAAACGAATGAACGTTAACTGTTACTAGATTACATAACAGATGCTGATCTTAGAAGCAAGAGCAAATGCCAAGTTTGAAAGCAATAGTTATGACAGAAACAAACTTATTTGTGACAGATATTTGAAAGATGCTCATTAAAGTTTGATGAAGAATTTCTAGGCCGCAAAAAGGTAAAAATTGCTCGACATTAAATGCTAGAGTAATAGATATCTGTCTTGAGGTTGGTATCATGGACATAGAGGTATGTGCAAAGTTTTAGAGTAATGGCCTTAGTAAAACAGAGATATGACACTTTTACCAAACACAAACCTAATTCGCAAAAAGGGTCACAGTTTTAAGTAGTGTCATTAATATTCGTGAATATGCAAATAAGGTAATTTGCATAAAATTTATGGTAAATTATTGAGCAAGTCATAAACTTTCATTTGATACCATTCTTACATCTGTAGGTCAATATTCAACCAAGACATGACCAATTACGTTTTGAAATGACTGAACAATTTTATAGGTTTAAGGGTTTAGATAAGGTTTACGACCCAAAGCCCCTACGGCCAAATTAAGTGCAAACATCGCTCAAAATGTTTGATATATTATTTTCTTAAATATTTAATATGTTTACGTAATTCCCCTGCACAAAAATGCCTCATTTTGGAAAGTATTTACCAAATTTTTGTCGAAAATCGCAATTTTAGGAAAATTCATGAATATGCAAATGAGCTAATTTGCATAACATAACTAAAATGAAAGAATAAGTCATAAGCTTTCATTTGATATCATTCTGACAACTGTGTGCAAATATTCAATGAAGATATGGCCGAATTCATTTTCAAAATTTACATAAGTAATTTGATGGGGCTAAGGGTTTAGATAAGGGTTACAGCAAAAAGCCCCAACTGCCAGAGTGTAAACAAGGCTCAAAATGTTTCTAATAAAATGTTCTTTAAGAAAAATCATGTTTTCAAAATTCCCCCTGAAAATAAACGCCTTGTTTTGGAAAGTATTTATCAAAATTTTCGCAAAAAAATGGAATTTTTAAGGGAAATCATTAATATTCATGAATATGCAAATGAGAATTTGCATAAAATAACTACAAACAAAAGAGCGAGTCATAAGCTTTCATTTGATACCATTTTGACACCTGTAGGTCAGTATTCAATGGAAATATGACCAAATAAGTGTTATAAATTTTAATGCAAAAAATGATAGGGTTAAGGGTTTTAGATAAGGGTTACAACCAAAAGCCCCGGCGGCCAGAGTGCAAACAACGCTCAAAATGTTTCTAAGATAATGTACTTTATGAAAAACCATGTCTTCTTGCATTAGAAATAAATGATAATTATAGAAAAATACTTTTTCTAATATTTCGGCGAATTCTTACACTACCTTGCACATAAAGCATATTTTGAAGAGGAGTAATGATGTCATAATAATTACATAATTTAAAAAATCATGATTCATAAGTAGTGAAATACATGATCATACGTATGGATTCAAATAAATAGATTTATACATTCATTTAATATATTTTATTAATTTTTCCCTTTCCCTTACCCTAAACCAGATTGTCATTCACGTCGTGAAGGGTACCTATATAAAGGTAAGGGTAAAATATATTTAGCTACTCTTCATGTCGAATATCATCACTGAAAAACATCCGCCAGATGTATATCTACAAATATATATAGGTGTCCTTTTGTCCTTTTTTCTGGTAATACTTATCCCATTTTCCTGGTCCTGGCCCAAGGACTATTAGAGGAAATTTCCCACTCTCGCTTATTAAATCTTTACTATACCGACGGTACGTTAAAGAAATGTGTAAAACCAACTTATTGGAGCTTATGGTGACACCTTAATATATTGATTTGAATATTTTTTCCCATATGTTCTCATCATTTTTCTCAGGTGTCGGATTTGACCGAAGCCTCAGAGTGTGAGTTATGAGCGAAATTATATTCCGTCTATAACCTAATTTCTAATTGAGAGAAAGGTTTACAGTACATGTCTTACAAAAGAAAGAATGGTTTTCTTCCCTTTTCAATCCTAACTTCTCTGTGACATTGCATCACATAGCTCATTTTGCTTAAAAAATATATTTGGTGTCGGGTTTGACCGAAAAGTGTCGGATTTAAGATGCTTCATATGTGGTAGAAATTCGGTTGTACCATCATTGTTTATGGCCAGAAGATGCCGTAGAATACACAAATTTGTTGCATAAAGGTTAGTTCGTGTAAGGCCGACACGAAATATGGCCTCATATAAGTAGAGAAAGAAATATATTGATTTTTCCCTTAAAGTGTCGGGAATACCCTCCTCTACTCTAGATCCTACATGGTAAAATGATTAAAAAGTCGATGGGAACCCTGGGGGGGGGGATTGAATGTGTGAACAGAACCCCCAGCCTACATCCAAGTGGCAGATCCAGAGGGAGTTCTGGGTCTTGAAATGAACTGCCTCAGACCTCTACTCATTTTTGTCGAGCCCGCTTGCGGTGAGCTCGACATAGTTGTCACAATGGCGGTTCGGTGTATGTGCGTTAGTGCGTTAGTGCGTGCGTGCGTTAGTGCGTGCGTTAGTGCGTGCGTGCGTCCGTCCGGATGGAGCTTGTCCGGGCCATAACTTCACCATGGATGGAGGGATTCAGAAATAACTTGGCACAAATGTCAAGCTCAGTAAGGCGGAGTGTCGCGTGCAAGAACCAGATTCCAAGCTCAAAGGTCAAGGTCAAACTTGGAGGTCAAATGTCAAAAATGAGAAGATTTTTGCTTGTCCGGGCCATAACTTCACCATGGATGGAGGGATTCAGAAATAACTTGGCACAAATGTCAAGCTCAGTAAGGCAGAGTGTCGCGTGCAAGAACCAGATTCCAAGCTCAAAGGTCAAGGTCAAACTTGGAGGTCAAATGTCAAAAATGAGATGATTTTTGCTTGTCCGGGCCATAACTTCACCATGGATGGAGGGATTCAGAAATAACTTGGCACAAATGTCAAGCTCAGTAAGGCAGAGTGTCGCGTGCAAGAACCAGATTCCAAGCTCAAAGGTCAAGGTCAAACTTGGAGGTCAAATGTCAAAAATGAGATGATTTTTGCTTGTCCGGGCCATAACTTCACCATGGATGGAGGGATTCAGAAATAACTTGGCACAAATGTCAAGCTCAGTAAGGCGGAGTGTCGCGTGCAAAAACCAGATTCCAAGCTCAAAGGTCAAGGTCAAACTTGGAGGTCAAATGTCAAAAATGAGATGATTTTTGCTTGTCCGGGCCATAACTTCACCATGGATGGAGGGATTCAGAAATAACTTGGCACAAATGTCAAGCTCAGTAAGATGGAGTGTCGCGTGCAAGAACCAGATTCCAAGATGAAAGGTCAAGGTCAAACTTTGAGGTCAAATGTAAAAAATGAGTTGATTTTTGCTTGTCCGGGCCATTCCTTAACTTGGCACAAATGTCAAGCTCAGTAAGGCGGAGTGTCGCGTGCAAGAACCAGATTCCAAGCTCAAAGGTCAAGGTCAAACTTTGAGGTCAAATGTAATTTGGTTTTATGGACTTAGCATAAGGTCCCTTTTAGCGTGACGGGTCTATGGACTTAGCATAAGGTCCCTTTTAGCGTGACGGGTCACATATGTATACTCAAATTAATCCATTCTGGTATCTCGTTATAAATACATAGACATGTAATATTTTGTGAACAATAAACTGTCTCACCATGATCCCCATCATTCCAACTTATTTTGTCCCCACTTTTACAACGCCATTGTAATGACAGCTGTAGACATAGGTATGGTCTTCTTTCTTCAAAATGAGCGGGCTCGACATGTTGCCCTTCGGCATCTAGTTTTAAGTCGCTCGCGCTCGCGCTGCGACTTACTGTGGCCGTACGAGATTTTCTGGACAGTTCAAATAAGGTCAAAGACGGACCTCTTAACGTCTTCTGTATTTCTGTTTTGAGACAAAGTAGATCTCTGATTTCTTGTCCACACTTTATGGTAATAAACATAACGAACTAATGCCACATTTTGCGATCGCATGAAAGTTGTAGAAGAAATATACATCATACTACATAAACGCCATATGAGGCAGAGAAAGAATTTCAAAACACGAAAACAAACAAACAAAAAACACCGTAACCACACCTTGTTTAATATGCAGTTACGAGGGTTTTTTCGTAAACCATTGAAAAAATAGTTCACGCAAAAATACAGACGCGCACAAAGAACGTCGCTTTTCAAAACAACAACACCGTAACCACACCGTGTTTAGTATGCAGTTACGAGTTTTTTTCAATAATTCTGTTTTCTGAGGTATATTGGTCTAAGGGAAATAACCAGGTTTAAATTAGACAGTTTTCATGAAAGAGTTACTTCCCTTAGATAGTGCAATATAATTTTGATACCGTATATCATCGGCTATAAGTCAAGAAAAAACTATTCAGAATGTGGGGAAAATAGACATCGACTTATGACTCGGCGACAATTAACATACAACAAAGAATTTTACAAGCATTGTTTATTCATGTCACTTACCCTGACAGTTAACGACGGAATACTCATTTGCTTGATTCTTTTTATAATTCCATTTTAACTAGGCGTCTTGCTTGATATGCATCGTTCTGCCATTTCAAGCGTGTAATCTTGCAATCAATATGCCCTAAATTAACACACGACATAATCGTACACAACAAGCAGTCGTCGCTTTTCTTCGAAAACCTCGTAACTCTATCTTGTTTTAATCTGCAATTACTTGGTTTTCGATGAAAACCAACGCATTACGACACGGGTTATTCTTTTATCTGCGCTTTGAGGTAGGGTCAATTCGGGTAAATACGGACGCTATTTACACTTCGGTGATTCACTAGGCCGTGTGCTTTACCTGCTTGTCCCACAAGACCGGGTACCAGTTTATTTGGTCGGTCAATATCTTGTCTTGACGCTGGTGATCGCAGAAAGACGCTATATTGACGGAAACTTATAAAAAAACGGCAAAAATGTGCATGATGTAAAATCTGGTAAATATGGACGAGGTAGGGAAATTGCGGACATACGGCGAGAAAATACGGACACTATTATAAAACTATGTAAAACAGATAGGGATAATACGGACACATAATTGTTGTTAGAAACATGATTTTTCGGGTAAATACGGACGTTTTTGACACGTCGGCGATTCATTAAGCAGCTTTCCTCACTTGCTCGTCCCGTAAGGCCGGGTCATATTACTTCACCCACAACTACCGTCTCGTTCACAAAATACCTGCTCCGCCCGTACGAAAGGTCATTGCAAAAATGGAGTCCGTATTTTCCCTACCCTAGCAAAATAGGTGGTAAAATACGGACAGTTTATATTTTGGCTTATTTTTCAAAATTAATCATTTTCTCAGGGTAAACAATTGTATAGGGTCAAATCTGAATGATTTATGATCTGTTTAAAACAAAATCAGCATCAAAGAAGTCTGTAAAACTACCTTTATTCATGTAATGATTTTAATGTTTTTAACCCTTTCCCAAACGACAACATTTTAGGGTGATCCAATTTGAAAGCTGCTGCAGACGACAAAAATGATGATAATAAAGACATGATTTGTGTAAAATATAACATAGAAAATATTGAGACAAAAGGAGAAACTGCTGGTTATCAGCAGTTTCTTCTTTTGTTTCAATGTTTTCCCAAGCCCTTTTAATTAGAGACGTCAAAACCAGGTCTTGTTTGGGAAGGGGTTAATGCTCCCGCAGTTTCAAGTCTTGTCAGAAAATGTAGGAAAGCAGGGGACGCTCCGAATGAACGAAAAATTATGTCGTTTCAAACAATTAATAACGATTGCTTTACAAACTAAAGAGTTATAGAATAGTTAAAATTTAAACAGAATTGGTCCGTTTTTATGCCTCTACGGTAGAAAATTCTGATATAGACGCATAAAGTGAGATGTCCATATTACCCGCCTGTCCGTATTTACCGGAACTGACCCTATCAATCGATTTCATTGATTGGCATCAGGCCCTTAGGAAGCAATTTCATATAGGGGGGGGGGGAGGGGGGGCTTAAGCCCTTGTCCTGAATATTGGGGGGGGGGGTATTGGGATTTTCCCAAAATTTTCAGTGTAAAATTAAGAAAATTCTGCATTTTTGGCCAACATTGGAGGGCTTAGCCCCAAAGTGTAATTCATGGATATTTACATTCATATTCAATTTTCGTCATTTTGTTTACCCCAAAACAGAAATATTTTAGACTGCTCCATTTTGAAAGCTGTTGCATGCATACGACATAACTTACTTAAAAATCGATTGAATTACAGCATGGAAAGTATCTCGGGGAACGGAGAAATGGCTAGTTATCGACAATTTCTTCTTTTCTCTCAATGTTTTCCAATCTTTTTGTTCCCATGATTGTCGTCGAAATCAAGTCTTGTTTGTGAAAGGATTTAAGAGAGAGGTGATATAGACGAGAAAAAGAGGATTGTCCCCGCCCATTCATTGACTTACAAGTTGATTGACATGCTTCTCAGATGAATAAGCACATGGTACAGTCGGATCCCGTTTGTTAAAAAAACAATATGACGTCATGATGACGTAGCGTCTACTCAGTCTGGGCTGGAATAGTGACTTCAAAAACACCACCAACATCTGCTCAGTTATTTCGGAAACTGTTTCAAAATATGTTAGTTACCGGTGAATTTTTGGTTTGGATAATAGACTAACAGGTATCATTTTCTTCGTATCATGACATTATCGCTTGCCGACCAAAAACAAAATAACATAGATCTATGTATAATTCTCTACTTTACATCATACAATCGGCATGAATTACCATTCAAATTAAATTATCGAGCGTCCGTCAATTCAGTCGACGTTTCTGCGATTAAATTTCTTATCATTAATCACCGAATGATTAACGTGAAATAAAATAGTTTTTGTGAAGAGAGGGGAATTTTGTGAAGAGAGGGGAAGTTAATTCGTGAATAAAACATTATTGGAGGCTCAAATTATCGATTAATCACGTTAAGGCTTGCCACAATAAACAGTTCTAGAGATTGTTCATTTCTGTGACTGTAAAATATTGCGTACTGAAATGATATCAATCTTGAGAAATATCACCAAGAGGGATGACAAAAGTGCAAGACTTAGTGTGGAAATACAACAGCAAAGATCAACGTCTCGCAAGGACGGGTACAGGATTGTTTTCCAGGGGCGGGGGATGTAGTCGTATTGATCACCGTTTTATAAGATAATTTCGGAAAGTCAACTTCCAAAAGTTTTTCAAATATAGCTAAGTAATAGCTGCCTTGATGCATCCGAAAAATAAATCCAATCTTGAAATCAAGACTGAAAATTTTGCCAATGGTAGTGACACCATGAAATTAGCTGCGATATCGTAGCCACAAATTTGATAACCGGTATTGGTTTGTGGCTACGAGTCCGCCCTCTTGCTTCTTTGGAGTAAAGCAAACATGTGTAAAACACATTTTCTTGTATACGTTTTTAAATGCCAACATATTTTATCAGAAGTAAATCCGATAAGAACATAGTCCATGTCAAAATTTTGGTATAAAAGTATCAACAAGAATTGTTTTGATATTTTTTCTTCCAACAGAAATTCCATGTCTCAGTAGAATAAAATGGGTGGGTAGTCTAGTCCGCTTCAAAATTAAGTTAAACTTTATTTGAAAGTGATTTCAACATAAAGCTAAGATGGATTGACAGAAAATGGTTTAACCTGTTATCAGGTAACATTCGCACTACATTCATCAGCTTTATTTTGAAGTTTGACTTTGCTAAACTTGCTGGAATGAATCATTCCAGTACCTGCTCCATTGCATCAAATAGGAAGGAATTGTATCCGAAACCCAGATCAATATTCAAAATGGTTTCGGTTACATTATTGCACTTACCGTGAAATATGTGCACATTTTGAAATTTGCCATGTCATACCACGGGCGGATCGAGAGGGGGGTCGGTGGGGTGTGTGTTTCGGACCTCCCTCCTGGAATTATCCGAAAATTATTTTTAAGCTGTATAACTTTAATGTAACGTTACACATTTTACACATTTTAAGCCATCATTTAGGCTCGGACAACCTGGAAAAAATCCTTGAGCCACCATTGCATACTAGAACGTATAAGTTCTTATTTCGAAATTGAAAAAAAAAAATGATGTAAAACAGTGCATCATATTGAGTTAAAATTTTAAACTAAGTGATAAATGATTTGGAAAACTTCAACTTGCATCAAAAGATGGTAGTATTTATAGTGTCATGAACGCCTTCCTGAGGGGTTTGAAAACGCTATTTCTCAAGAGCTCCCTGGGGCCTCTGGCCCCGTGGACCCCTTGCCAGGGCGTTTCCATAGACCCATCGGTGGCCCTGTGGTCCATGGCCCCCAGCTGTAAAATTCAGTATTTTGAAAGTATCTAACTTTCACCCAGGGAGGACAAGTGTGATTTTGAGGGGTTTTAGTTAAGTGAGGAATGCGCTATGAAGTATAGATCTATTTTATTCAATGAATTTCTGTGACATCTTCTGAAATTGGGAAATCTGAATAGAACAAAATGGGTAAATATTTCAAAACATCGTTCTTACTCAGAATTTAGTTTAGTATCAATTCCACTTATTCCAGTCAATTTACAGGACATGCAACCAAAACATCGCAACTACAGATTAAAGGGGGACCTGCTAGGCTGTCGAAAATGCAATTGGCACAAAAATTACAAACCAGATATAACGTATGAAATTACCAACCTGAAGGGGTCCATTGTTAGCACTCATTGAGCTTTATTAAGTATTAAAATCCAAGTCAATGAATAACGTGCAGATCCGCATTTCATTGTCCTTGTTTTTGTTTTGTAACGGTTACACATGCCCAATCTTCAAAAAGCAAATACGTCAGAGGTACGTCATCTGTACCCAGCGAGATTCAACACACCGTACAACCGGCTGCGTCGAAAGTCAACGAAGACAGATTCAACATCTGATTAATTTACTTTTATGAATAAACGAAAGGATCTTAGGTATTCTATAGTTGATAAATACGCGTATAAATGTTCAGTGCTAACTGCTTCTACAAAATAAACCTTTCCACGCATCCCTCGCAAATAAGGTCACAGTCATTGACGCAGCCGGTTGTACGGTGTGTTAATACTGCTGGGGATGTGTCTCGTTGACTTTGACCTTGTCTCGTTTCGAAGTAAAAATAGAATCTGTAAACACGCTTGTAAAGGATTGATCTATAGCAAAGGAAAGATGGTTATTCGCCGTGATTGAGGTTTTGATGCATTGCAAATTGTTTTTCCATGTACAAATATGAGTTCCCGAATAGTTCAGAAGCATAAAAACCTAGCATGGGCCCCTTTCAGAAATCTGTAGTTACGACATTTTTACTCCCAATCACTAAACACCCCAAAATTACCTACAAATTGGACCAATCTAAAATTTTGAAAATAGATCTAGCTTCCACTGCTTTTCATATGTAGCATTCATTTAACCCAATACTCCACAGAAAAAACCAATAATCAATACTCCCCTTCAATACCCAATACAGGTATAGGCTTATCAGTAACCAATAGACAATCCATCCCTTATCTATACCCATCTCCATATAAGGTATTGGTAAAATTCATTGATTTTTGGGGTGTTGTTTTTATGGCCTAATTAATGCAATTTCTTCAAATCTGATCAAAAAGCTGTAGTTAAAAAGATTGTAGAGAAAAGAATGAACTTTCAAATGATGAAATTGTTAGAAAAATGATTTTAAAAATAAGTCATAAAATGAGGTTTAAAAAAGAAGGAACCAATAATTTTCAGAAAAAATACACTTAAAACTTAAAACTAATCATAAATACAAACAAGATTATTTTAAAATCACTACAAGAATTTTATTAAATCATCATAACATTCCTCAATCGTTTATGGCAAATATTTCATTTCTTTTTCATAAAATAAACTTTTACAAAACAACAAAATTTAGACCAGTCAAAGATGAAAACTGCTGCAGTCAACAAAAATGGATGCAAATTATTATAGAGTTTTTGCAGAAATTGCCACAGAATACTTGAAAGAAAAGAAGGTGAAAATAGTAATTAACAGTATTTTCTTCTTTTCCTTCAACTTTCTGTGATAAAAATGCCCTATCTTCTTTGGAAATGGGAGCTTTTGAAAAACATTTCCTTTCATTTTGAAATAGATCTTACAACCCTATCATATTCATATTTTCTTTCAATTTGAAATGACTACCCTATTATACACATTTATATGATAATAATAATTATATTTATTCGAATCCCCTAAACCATCCTCCCCTTGGCGAATCCTGGCTCAACCAAGTGCTGAAAATGTTTTCACCCACCCCCACCCTCCCCTGAGAAATTGTGGATCCACCACTGAACATGTTTTCAAAAGTTGTTTGTTTTGGAAGTCGAATGGTGAATCATGCAGAATAATTCTCTTTTCAGCTTAGATCTAGTCATAAAACAGGATTTGTGTAGGCCTATAATATAGATCTAGCACAGAAAAATATAGAGGCAAAAGGAGAAAATGCTGATTATCAACATATTATTTTTTGTGCCTCAATGTTTTCTCAAGCATTCTCTGTTATAAGATCATCAAACCAGGATTTGGAAAGGGTTAACATTATTTCAATCAGAAATTAAGTCGTTTTGGAAAGATTTCAAGCCTTGGTGAACAGGAAAGAATGAAGAATTGAGAATCACGGATGAAGTGTATTTTTCTTTTAAAATATGGCGAAGAAAATCGGGACAGGCAAAGACTAAATTTACTGAAGCAAAAACATAAACAAATAATGTTGGAGTGTGTAAAATAATGCACGTTTGAAAGCGATCGTTTCATGATTCCGAATATTAGGGTTTACCCGAAAAATGATGAAGTTCGTCGCTTTTCAACTAAAAATCTCGTAACTGCAGCTTAAACAAGCTGTAGTTACGAAGTTTTTGTTGAAAAACGACAAGTTGTTCGTCCATTGTTGATCTTCGACTTCCTCGTTTGAGAAATCGCCCAAATCGGCAGAGGCAACGCTGCTCAAGGAAGAAATCTTTGTTGGAGTCTGATTCAATGTCCCTGGCCCTCGTAGACAAGTCAAATTCATCAAAACATACGAAAATCGAGTCGCTGTACATATCGGCTTCGGAAAATACAGCCATTTTTCTTGTTGTGATATTCAAATTGTTCTGGGTTTTTTCCGTTACCTAATATGAATAATCATGAGATTGTATTTGCGCATGTTATTAGCGAATGAAAAGTCTAGTAGGTCAATCTATTTTTAACAATAAGTCACGTTTTACAACCGACAGTTCATTGGAAAGCGTGGGAAAACCAATAGTAGCGTGTGCAATATCGCTCGGATCACGCGTGATCAGCCGAGTATAGCACCTTCGATTGGACGTTATTTTTAGTAACATCTTTATAACAAACTACGTAATATTTCCCGCGAAATAGTTGTGCAAGATGTTTTTGTATGTGGATTAACGAAAATTGAGGTCAGTTGAATTTTGTAAAGTTGTTTTATTTACGTTTGAAAAATGGGGCGCTCCTGAGCGCCTCCATGGAGATTATAGTAGACAGGTCAAAAAGCGCTTCCATGGAGATTATAGTAGACAGGTAAAAAGGCGCTTCCATGAAGCAAGGGGTTTAGGCGTCAAGGGGCGCTTCTGAGGCGCAAAGGGTTAAAGATATAATTATCTATGGATTTGCTGTAGCCCATGGTAGAATTTGTATATAGATTTAGACCCTAGAACTTTATGGATGAAAAATAAAGCTGTGTTTCTCTGTAAATATTCTATAACTTGTTTTGTTCTTTCATTTTATTATTTTTTTTTTTCAATTTGTTTCTATAGAATGTGATCTAATCACGAGTTCGATCATCGTTTATAAACTTTATCGTCATTTTGACAAAATATATTTTGCGTACTTAAAATGGAGATCTAGGTCTTGTTTACATCGCATAAAACTTCATAGGTAAGAATTGTTATAATAGATTCACAATTAAACGAGAATAATTTCAGTTGTTTTGATAAAGCAATTCAACTGTAATTATTCTCGTTTAATAGTGAATCGATTATAATCTGTCAATCATATTTTTGGGTTTTTGCCCTTTGTTGATTTTCATATTTAATTGTTGTCAAGAGCATTACTAAAAAATATGCGAGGTAGATTCGAGCAACTTCATGGGTGGATGGTGTCATTATGTAGAAGTGTATTGTACAAAAATATAACTATGCTGATAATGTTCGTGGAGTTATTGCCAATTTTCCCTTTTCATTCTTGATGTAAATTAATACTACAATTGCACTACTTCAATTGTTAAAGGTTTACCCTTGTGGGGGCATACATACATTTCATTCAATACTTCAAAGCCTTCTCTGATAGGATCATGAAAAGCAAATCTTGTTTTACAAATAATTCTGTTATGGCGACTTTCAGGCCCTTCAGGGCTTTGATTAATTCTTCATATTTTTTGTTTCACAGTCGGCAATCACGTGACTTTGTTATGATATATTTTCCTCAATTATGTAAACAAAAACACTCGGCAAGAACACATTTTCTCAAATTTTGAATCAAATACTTAACACGTAATATTGAGATACCTGCCATTGGATACGTCATACTCTCTGGTCTATTTTGGTATCAAGATCTTCCCTCAAATCCCTGTCAAAGCCGAGAATATTCGTGCAAAGTATTTTTAAATGCCATGATATATTTTCTTAAGAAATGTTTGCACTTTGCACGAATGTTCTCAGCTTTGACATGGATTTGAGGGAAGATCTTGGTATCAAAATAAACCGGAGATTACGACGCATCGAATGGTACGTATCTCAATACTGAGAGTTAAGTATTTGATTTAGAATTTGAGAAAATGTGTTCTTACCGAGTTTTTTTGTTTACATAAGTGAGGAAAATATATCATAACAAAGTCACGTGATTGCCGCCTGTGTGTTTGTTTTCTGTTTGTTTGGGTTGTTTGTTTTCTTCAGAAATTGTAGAAGTTTTGAATGTGGCAGGGAGATAATTTTTTATTGTTTATTTTGATCAAAATTAGTTATTCCCCTTGTAAACATAATCGTAAACCTTTCCAGTCTGATAAAATGTGTAGGAAAAACTGAAATGCAAGGTTAGAAGTTGTGAAATTGTCAGCCTACCATAATTCCTTGAAATGAAATTGTAAAGTTAGAAAAAGGTCAATTAACCCATTACCACATAGTGACGCCTTTTTGGCGCCTCACAAGATAAAGGCTTTGGAAAACATCATGGGAAATGAAGAAATTGCTTTTGACAAGCAATTTCTCCATTTTCCATAATGTTTTCATACTGAAAGACCAAAATATGTAAAATTTCAGTCACATTAAATTGTCGTCAGCAACACCTTTGAATTTAGATCAGTCTAAAGTCTTGCCATCTGGTAATTGGCTAACTCAATTGATCCTCAGATGTAGCCAAACAACTTTCTAGTTCCTTTCCAAAAAATATGATTTTTGTAGTCTGCATTGACTAAGACTGTCGACAAGTCAAAGCTTCAGTTTTAGGGGAAACACGATGGATAATCATAATCATGTGATACAATATTTTCAGAAAATCTTCAATAATTTTGTAAATACTGGACCGATTTGAATTTGGTTTGAAGCAGAGAATGTGGACAGACGTCACGCATTAGATGGAAATGGTCGATTTTTGAAACATCAACTGACAGAATAGTTATTTAAGATAAACCAAAATTTTGGTTTATCATCAATAACTTTTTTATCAGTTGATTTTTCGAAAATCCAACACATCCAGCTTATTCCTGGCATTTTCCCACCTTCTCTGCTTCAAATTGAATTCAAATTGGTCAAGTATTAAAAAAAATATTGAAGATTATCGGAAATTTTGAGTCACGTGATTATACACAGTGGGAAAGGGTAAACAAATATTTGGTCCAAAAAGAAAAAGAAGTTTGGTTTGTTTGTAGCCAGCCTTGACTTTTCACTTGAGTTTAAGACAAAGATTGAGTAGTATACAGCGGCAGATCCAGGATTTCTGTTAGGGGGGTTCGGATATATGCAAATGGGGGGGTTCGTTTTTCTAGTATTACACAATTTTGACTATGTTTCTGCATGAAAATGAAATAATCAGGCTACAGAGGAGGGTTTCATTCGAACCCCCCCTCTGGATCCGCCACTGGTATAATTTATTCACCATACTGGTTTATTTTGATTGGCACACTGTCAGGGGATGGCCACAAGTGAATATCTTGGGTCCAAATACGAAATCTGAAATTTTTTCTCCCAACACAGTGTCTAGTCTAGGATTTAAAAAGTAGGGGTGAAATTTGTTGAAAATCTACAAAATTGCGACAAAGATTGAAATATTTGCTCTTTCTATATGTAAAAAAATCCCCCGTCATTGAATTAAAAAAAAAGTTTGTTTTTTTTAAAAGTATGTGCTAAAATGTGCAATTCCCCTTCTAGAATAGACACAGCAAATATGGGAACTACTGAATATGTATGTTAGTAGGCCACTGTCATCTTTTTCTACCATATGAAACTCGTCTAAATGTGCAGGTGGCATAGCTAATTGATAAATTAACATGAATTTGCATAATTATGGGAAGGTGAAATATTTGCTCAATTTTATATCTATAATACTAATAATTTGTATATCTTTAATATCTCAATTCATATGAATTAATTATCTTGCACTGTCTATAAAATTGGAAAATGCAAAAACAACAACAGCAACAACAATAAAAATGCTGACAACTTCGTTGAATAATTTCAATGTATCACCTTTACCAGTACTTTGGGCACACAGAAGGTGTTCATAATTGATCAACTTCAAAAACCATGATAGAATACAAATAGAATCTTACATGACTTTCTTATAATTGTAGAAATTGTGTCATCTTAAATTGCCTATCTAATCTATATTTAATGATAAGTAAAATACCAACTAAATTTTATTACAACTTCAAATAGGGTACTTTAACCCACTTTATGGTAATATACAGAACTATCAAATTTTATTGAGAAAAAATAAACTTTTCCCCACAAATTTAAAACTTTTATCCTAAAAATCAGACACTGGTCTCTGAGAACATGGTACTATACCACATGTGACCTCCAATAGACCAAGCCAATTGCCCTGCGCAGAAAATCTTATCGCCTGTTATGCAGCACCATTTATGGTTCTTTAATGTTTGGACCATAACAGGTGTGTTTCTTCTTTTTTGGTTGATTTCATTTCTTGTAGTGTAAAAAGGTTAATGTTATGCTCTGCTAGGATTTTTTTAAGTTGAATATCTGTCTTAACATAACAGCTTTATCTTCAGGTCTTTTTAGTTATGTTTGAAATTAATTGGCCTTATTGTTTTTGTGTCGTCCGTCCGTCCAAGATTCGTTTCCGCGCTATTTCTTGAAAACTATAGACCAGATTTCAATGAAACTTTGTGCACAGCTTTACTACAAAGAGGACATGCGCATATCATCGGGGTTACCCGGTTCGACTATTGAATTAAGAGTTACTGCCCCTGACTGTTGAAGCCATATACATACAGAGTGATATTCGTTTCCGCGCTATTTCTTGAAAACTAGACCGGATTTCAATGAAACTTTGTGCACAGCTTCACTACAAAGAGGACATGCGCATATCGTCGGGGTTACCGGGTTCGACGATTGAATTTAGAGTTACTGCCCCTGACTGTTGAAGCCATATACATACAGAGTGATATTCGTTTCCGCGCTATTTCTTGAAAACTAGACTGGATTTCAATGAAACTTTGTGCACAGCTTCACTACAAAGAGGACATGCGCATATCGTCGGGGTTACCGGGTTCGACCATTGAATTTAGAGTTACTGCCCCTGACTGTTGAAGCCATATATTCTGAGAGGCAAAAATAAGTATACACCCTAGTTATTCCACGTTTTCTGAATAAACGATTCATAATAGTATGTACGACTTTTAATCGCCTCCGTAGGTGGCCGTTTATTGATGTACCCTTCTCCGCCTATCCGTGTTTCTGTTCGTCCTTCCGTTGCGAAGGTCTTTTCATAGCATACCGCGTCACCGAAAAAGGGGATATAATCGATTAATCAATGCAAGCATCGACATTGACACAAACCCTACATTTATTAACGGATTTTGATAAAATTTTCACAGAAAGTTTCGAATCACTTAAGACTATGCGTACATTGTTATTTTGTCCCTATTAAGATGCGTCATGGCAAAAGGGGTCTTGATGAAAACAACCTACCTGACATTACTCATTCTAAATTTATTGACGGATTTTGATAAAAAATTACGAAGAATGTTTCTAGACACCTGACTAAGTGTATATAGTGTCAAATTTCTTTCATATCATGCTGCGTCATAGGAAAATGGGCCTTAATGCAAAAAAGTGGCTTATTTGTCGATTTCTACCAGCCACCGAAAATTTGGTTATAATGTTAGAGGAAATTTAATGTTGTGATTTGTTGTGGTAAAGAATAAAGAAATCATGCACGGTTCAACGGCATTATTTGATGCTCCACTAAGTCGCACGTACAAAGTTTGCTAAATCAACAAGTAGCATGAGTATAGGTAGTCGAACAATTTCAGATAAAATTTATCAACACTGTATTATTGGTTTATAAGTAGGAATAAAAAGTACAAAATTTTGAGTCGATATGATAGAAATTAAGAGAGATATTGACAAACAAAAAGTGTATACTTTCTTTTGCCTCTCAGTATACATACAGAGTGATATTCGTTTCCGCGCTATTTCTTGAAAACTATAGACCGGATTTCAATGAAACTTTGTGCACAGCTTCACTACAAAGAGGACATGCATATATCGTCGGGGTTACCGGGTTCAACCATTGAATTCAGAGTTACTGCCCCTGACTGTTGAAGCCATACATACAGAGTTATATTCGTTTCCGCGCTGTTTCTTGAAAACTATAGACCGGATTTCAATGAGGACATGGGCATATCGTCGGGGTTACCCGGTTTGACCATTGAATTCAGAGTTACTGCCCCTGACTGTTGAAGCCATATACATACAGAGCTGTTGAAGCCATATACATACAGAGTGATATTCGTTTCCGCGCTACTCCATTGACAATGAAAATATGTTCGGCGGGGGATATCAATTCAACGAATTTGATTGTTGAATTTCAATTTACAATTTAGAAACATTTTCACAAAAATTGTTTAGAATATTCCCCGGAAATCTGAGCATGCTCAATATTTTCTGTTTTTACAGAAACAGCAGGGAACTACTATTGGGCATTATCGGAAATGTTCGATGTATGCTCGGACTTACCAATGTCGCAGAATAATTATAACAATTATAACTACAGATAAGATGTTATGGGTTCAAACACCCACTAGATCAATATCCTTCCTGTCTGTGTCTCTCGCAGATGGATGAATTGTTTATAAACCATGTAAATTGGTAAAGCAGTTGGAGGCTTGAATTTTATGTTGTTGTCGCACAGGTAAGAGAAGTGCCAGGAATTCATGGATAGGTGCTCAAGTTGCTGCAATATTACTGAAATATAATTGAGCCAGGATCTGGAAAAACGTCCCTTATAGCATTTGAGAACAACATGGTCCAGATCAGCCTGCGTATACACGCAGTCTGACCAGGAACCATGTTGTTCTCCAATAGCTTCCTCATGGTCTGTAGCAAACATTTATGAGCAACATGGATGCTGGTTAGACTGCATCTAGGCACAGCCTTATCTCGAGACCTAGCTGTCTCAAATGCTATAAGGGACGTTTTTCCAGATCCTGACTCATATGTATTTACTATTGTTAAAAGTGGTGTTAAACTGCATTCAATCAATGACTTGATGGTATTTGAGGCCAACATGAACTCAGATTAGACTGTGCCTATTCACAGTCTAATCTTAATCCTTGCTAAAGATTGTCTGATAGGTCAAGGGCGGATCTAGAGGGTGGTCGGGGGGTCTGGTCTTCTTTTGTCGCAATTATTTTCCCAAGTCTTTTATTCTAGGTAAGTCAAAACCAGGACTTGTTTGGGAAAGGGTTGAATGCAATAAAGGTCCTTTTTCCAGATCTTACATCCTTTCTTCAATACAATGGGTGGGTGCAAATAGAGAAAATGTTTCAGTAATTAGAACAAAACAATTTTTCTGAAAAACATTCAACTTGAAAGAGATAGATTTCGTCTGAACATGCTGTGAACAAATCATAACATTTAGGGTTAATTCAAATCCCAGTGTTACTGAACTTAGCTTGAAATGACTCCAAAACCTAGATTCAGTATCAAATAGCTTTGCAAGGCATTTGTCAATCACTTTTATCTGTTACTTTCATCTATTTTGTCATTTCTTGAAGTCTTCGCCATAATTTTTGGAAGGCTGTTACTTTACCCTTTCCCACACAGCAATTAAGTGCATAGGTTAAACCAATTTGAAAGCTGCTGCTGATGACAAAATGGATGCTAATCAAGATGGGGTTTGTGTAAAAAGTAGCACAGAGATATTACTACAAAAGGAGAAAAATTAATGCTGGTTATTAGCATTTTCTTTTTTGTCTCAATTTATTTTCAAGCCTTTTCTCTTAGGGGCATCAAGAGGCATGACTGCTATGGAGATGACTTTAAGTGTTTTATTTGGCAAGAACCAAGCCACAATCAGTTAAACACTTCAGGAAATTGACAAACCCTGAAAAACCCTTTCCCAAACAAGACCAGAGTTTGATGTTCCTAATAGAGAAGGCTTTATGGAAAACCTTGAGGGGAAAGAAGAAAATGCTGATGATCAGCATTTTATCCTTTTGCCTCAATATTTTCTGTGCTGAAATGTACACAAGGTTTATCTTCAAAGCATGCATTTTTGCTGTCTGCTACAGTTTTATGCCCTTTAGTTTTGTTGTTACTGGAGAGGGATAAACCCATTCATTACCAAACCTATATCGACGCCTTTTGACGCCCCTAAAGAAAAATACTTTGGAAAACATTGTAGAAAATGAAGAAATTGCTTGTGACAAGTCATTAATTTTCTTCATTTCTCACGATGTTTTCTAAACAAAAATACCTAAATATGTAAAATTCTAAGCACTTAAGATTGTTGTCTGCGACACCTTTCAAATTGGAACAGTCCAAAATTTTGTCATTTGGTATTTAGTTAACCTAGCTATCCAAAGGATCACTCAATTTGGGCTGCAGGTCCAATGAAAGCTGTTTCAGATTGCAAAACGGAGAACATTTCTATTAATCAACATTTTCTGCTGTTCTCTCATTGTTTTCCAGTGCTATTTTAATCAGGGTACTAAATCTAGGAGTTGTTTGGGTAGGGTTAAATGTGGGCGCCCAAACATTGAAAAAAGTATTATATTCATTTGTGCATTTGGGATAGTGAATCACTTTTCAACAAAAACCTCGTAACTGCAGCTTTAAGCTGCAGTTAGTTAAGAGGTCTTTGTTGAAAAGCAGAATATTCTTTTTAAAAAGATTTGGTTTTCAGATTGCAAGAAAGCAGAATTTGCATAAGCTTGGAAAAATCAATGTATTATATCATACAAATTATATCAAATTGAAAAGAAACCAACAACATAGAAGGAATAATTATTGTTTCCATGTTCCAAAGAAACATTTTACTCAGCAATTATTTCTTTATATCATGTACTAGAATTCCAAACTTGATTTATGAGAGGTTCCGATTTGAAATGGTCTGTGATGACATTTCTGGAAAAGATTTGCTGAATTATGCAATAAGCCTTTATTTATTACCTCTACGCATGAAAAATTGACAAGGGATAACAATAAATATGTCTTGAATTTGGAACTAAATATGGGTATTTGCATTTACTCTTTCCAAATTGCCAAAGAATGAGACTGCTTCCATTTGAAAGCTGCTAAAAAGCAGCATTCAATAGCAACAGACAGTATCAAGAAATGGTTTGTGTACAATGTAGACCAAAACAAAATAATGAGACTATCAGAATTTTTTTCTTAATCTTTTGTCTCAATATTTTCTATGGATGTCAAAATCAAGGCTTGTGCAGGAAAGGGTCAATATATTCATGTTTCTTGGATAGCTTTATTGGAACTATAATTTATCGTCGGTCACATTCAAAAATGTCGTAACTACAGCTTAAATAAGCTATAGATACGACATTTTTTAACTTGACCAACGTTATGTCTGTTCTTTTCACAGATTATGTATGTCACATCACGAAATATTATCGAGACTAGAAATGCAACAGTTAACTGCAAAAATGAATCAATTTTGAGAAGAAGAAGAAAGATGGATGCTACCACTAAAGCTCAAAACTATTACTTGAGAAATTTTGCAAAAGTAAGTCCATACATTTAATCTTTTCCGTAACTGGTTTGAACAACCCTGGAAGAAATAGTTTGGGATTCAAAAGCTTTTAGAGAAAAGAATAGATTGCTGATACAGCGTTTTTTCTCCTTCTTTGGACGGGTCCGTAAAAAGGACCCGTTCCCAATGCCAAATAGGTTATTTTTTTCCCAAAATCTGACAAAAAATTCCCAATACCAAAGTTATTCCTTCTTTTTTAATGAAATTTCAATCGATCCCTTTTAAATGTTGAGAAAAAAATATCCAGATGCCAACTGGAAGTCCCTTACATTGATTTGATATAGTTAACTATGCACAAGACTCAATTTTTGTTGCAGTCTGTGTTGAAAATATTTTTCCAATTTTTGACAAAACAACACATTTTTCCCAATTTGCCTGGTACCGGACCCGTTCCCAAAATTATGAGAAAAAACGCTGTGATAATACCATAATTATTCTAATAAACGCCTATATTTATGCTCCCCGAAGGGAGAGCATATAGTCGCCGCTTTGTCAGTGTCCGTCCGTCCTGTCCGTCCGTCATTCCGTCTGTCCGTCTGTCCGTCTGAAGTGATTTCTCCATAACCCTTGGGCCAAATTAAATGAAACTTACCATGTGAACTCCCTATGACATAATGCCGATGTGCTTTTCCTGGTTTTTGGATTTGAGGCCTCGTCATGGGAAAAGGGGACTTAAGGTAAAATACAGTTTTTCTCTAATTTCTCCTAGTCTAATGATCAGAATTTGATGAAATTTCATATTTGAGAAGCAAATCAGATGCCCTTGACAATAAAGTGCTCTCCTTGGCATACATTTATTGTGACAATGCCTTATTCGGGGAGCATTGTCCGTCTCTGACGGCCCTTGTTTAATAAACACCCATCCCCCAAATCTTGGCTGAAAATCTGCTTGTTTCAAGCACAGTTTTAGCAAAAAGGGGTGATTCTAATAAACGCCCAATCCCCTGATTCCGGATTAAGATAATGTAAGTCATAACCCAAGATAACTTTCAAAAGCAATGAAAAAGAGGATGACCAGTCATAAATACTTTGGCAATGAAGGAATTTCATTGAAGAATGGTATTTTCCAGTCCTTTGAACAAAGCTTTGCCAAATTAGACTTGCTGAACTTAGAGTCCATGAATCAGTTACACTTAATTTGCAAATTTTGAATAACAAAATTAGAATACCTCTAATAAACGCCCACCCCCTACTTTTCCACTGACCATGTTTCTAATAAACGCCCGGGCATTTATTAGAATGATTACGGTAATTTTTATGCACTTTTGGTAAAAATGTCTGGATATCCGTGCATGAACTAGGGTACTTTTCATACTTATTTTTTGTCAGAGTTATTTTGCCTTGACTATGTCTATTTTCACACTAACATTCTGTTCGCCTGAGCTTTTTTAAGTTTTCTACAAAATATGGGTATTTCTAGAACTATAAGTTGGCAATCCTCCATTGTCACATTTAAAAAACTCCTCATTCCATCACGGTGGATAAAGGAACCATGCGATACTACAATTTCAGAAAATCTTCAATAATTTTGTTAATAGATCAGTACCGATTTGAATTCGGTCTGAAGCAGAGAAAATGAACAGAATTTCACAAATTACTTGGATGTGTCGGATTCTTGAAAAATCAGCTGATAAAAAGGTTATTGAAGATCAACCAAAATTTTGGTTGATCTTCAATTTCAATAACTTTTTTATCAGTCGATTTTTCAAGAATCCAACACATCCAACTTATTCCTGGCATTTTCCTACCTTCTCAGAGAGCTTGAAAACAAATTTAAGATTCTAGGGATTAATTTTGTACACAAAATAGCAAAGAAAATGCCAGTATTGAGGCAAATGCAGGAAAAACAAAGGCGAATCTGGTGTTAGTTTTGGACATTCTAAAATGTTACAGAAGTGGAACATGCTTTCATACAAAAATACATGTACATCGTGAATAATCAATAACATCTCTCATTTCCCAACAATTTCTGTATAATTATAACAGGCTACTGATATTAGTACTTTGTATGCATTTATTAGCCAAATGGATGGGTCACCCAAAAAGTATTGTAAACACATATAAAATTACCTTCATTTACAATAGTTTTGGACTGATCCAGCCAAATAGATTCCATGTAAATCCAAGCTATAAAATATGTCTAGCTTGACCTCTGAACGGGATCATGTAGTCTTAAGTAAATGAAAGGGACAGATTTGCTTGTAATGTTTCTGGCATTCCTTGAGTAATAAACTATTTATGGAAGACTTTGTTAACTCACTCCCAAACAATGACGCCTTTTGATGCCCCACAATATGAAGACTTTTGGAAACGTCATGGAAAAAGAAGTAATTGCTTTCAACAAACAATTTCTTCATTTTCCACAATGTTTTCTACCAAGAAAGAACAAAAAATGTAACATTTCATTCACTTTCTACATCATCTTTGAATATGGACCAGTCTAAAATGTTGTCATCTCAGGTAATGAGTTAAAAGAATGTATTAAACCCTTCCAAAACGACAAAAATTTGGACTGGTCAAATTCGAAAAAGCTGCAGACGACAAAATGGATCTTGATAAAGTGAAATATTTGTACACAATATTGCAAGGAAAATATTGAGGCAAAAGGAGAAAATGCTGATTATCAGCATTTTCATCTTTTGCCTCAATATTTTCCTAAGTCATTTCTATAAAGGACGTCAAAACAAGGTCTTGTTTGGGAAAGGGTTAAGACCTTGGTTAATCTAAGTCTGTCTTGAAGTTCTTTTTTTTCTGAAAAAATTTCATATGGTTCACATCCAACCACATATATGTATCTTCAAACCTGGAAAAATAAGGATTCATTTTCATGTTTTTATGTTTTGAATGTCGCTGCTGTAGTGCAGATGGTACTGCTTCTAACGGTCACTGATGAGGTCCCAGGTTTGATCCCAGGCAGCGGCATTAACATCCTTTCTGACAGAATTAATTCCCAACATTATTTTTTAGCCTATAAAGGCGAGCATCTTGAGGCTTGGTAAGGATGCTGTACTAGCACATTAAGTACTAGTATGAGAAATAACAGGAGTCCATGGTTGGGTGCTTATGACATCGCAGTATGGCCATAGCAGTTGAAAGAGGTCTTAGACTCTAATCAATCAATTAATCAATCAATCAATCAAAGTATTGAATTCATACATGCATGTTGACAGTTGTACTTTAAAACTTTGCCGAGCCATATTGGGTTTAACTGTACTTTTACAGCTGTCTTATGGGTTTTATTAGGAATACCAAAGATGTAATGATTTTTCTGAGCAATAAAACATGAGTTCATTGAACATTGAGCAGACTTGTAATTTAAGTAATAAAACCAAGAAATCGCATTAAAGTACTTTGAGATTTGCAATTAATGCCAGTAACGCAGCATGTTTAATGTATCAGATGACATGTACACATGGTTGCGATGATGCAATGAAAAGGGGTAGGTTCACTAACCCATGAAATCGGCCTAAAAAATTGAGAAAAAATGAACTTGATAATATTATTGTTTTGATGCCATATATGATAGAAGTAGACCTTTAACTGTCAGAAAATGACATTTACCGATTCTCCCCTCGGTCTAGTAATACTGTAAAATGACGACAAAAACAGGTAATTTGGCCGTTTTGCTCAATTTTAGCCATTTTTCTCGCATTGTTGTTCAAAATTGAATGTGGCTGCACTTGAGTACCACAAAAATATTTTTTTCGGACAAAGTCCGACTTATTCCTGATGCACAGTCAAAATATTATGTTGGTACTCATGTGCGGCCACATTGAAAATTGAACTTTTATGAACATCGTTGAAGACTTTTCATACGCAGTACTTTGATTATTCAAGGCCGTTTCGGCATTTCGGCTGCTTTCACAAAGTAAATAAACAGAGTTAATAAACAATCGCCGATAAATTTCATTGATAATATTCCTTCGTTGTTTCTGGAAGCTGATTAAAAAAATTCACGATGAAGTAAAGAGACAGACAACCGTAAAGGTAAGACAAATATTCCTATTCTATCTTTTTGGGGGAAGGGTTAAATGGTCGGAGCTTTGATCGTCTCTGATTCACCGCTAGTAAATCTATGTTACTTGTAACTTTCAACATACAATAAATTCACATACAGTAACACACATATTTCATATAAACAGCAAGAATAATGTGAAACCGGTGACACTAATCTTTTAAACTCGATCCCATCGAAATAATCATTGAAACTACTTAAAAAAGACTGCGATACTTTGATTCTAAAAATAGATTTTAGCGAAAATAAATCGATGGTGAATATTTAAGGTTTTACAGGTTGAATATGAACCAAAGCCTTTGAGGGTATTAAAAACTATTATTTTGTTATTACAGAAAGTGTGCAATTGGTGAAATAAGCATATTTTCATGAAAATACTGGATAAAAAGCAGCCGACGATTAATTTCGCTGAACTTTTATTGACAATAAATAATTATTTTACATTCCTTTCAGTATGATAAGTATGGTCTAGTGGATGGCACTGTGGCCTTCCATGCTAGAGGATCCAGGATCTAATCCTACAATCTCTACATATTTTTTTCATTCCCATTTTTTTAGTTAAGAAAATAATGTTTTCTAATCATGTATTATACCTTAATGTCATTTCAAAATGTTTTTAAGATACAATTTCAAAAAATAACACATATTGCACATTAAAAGTTCTTCCGCCAGTCCTATCAGTTTGATTAGGATAAAAAATTATAATGCTTTCTTTTTTTTTTAGAATGCCTGGCGCTGGTCCAAAAAGCCTCAACTGCGTTGTGTGCAACAAAAGAACTAAGCCTAGGGAAAGACGAAGTATAAACGAAAGTCTGAAAAGTTATTTAAAGTCTAACTTTTTAATCGACCCAACTGAAGAAGACGTGATATGTGGTAAATGTAGAATAAAATGTTACCAACAAGAACCAAAAGATGCGGGAAATCCGAATGATGGTGATACAGAAGACCCCGACTATATACCACCTACAAAAAGGACCTGTGCTGCGGCTAGCCCTCCTTCAGTATCACTCAAAGTGGAGTCGACACCAAAAACACACTCAAGGTGTATTATTTGTAAACGACCTGGGCCGAAATTGGTAGTACTGTCAGCAGACGCAAGATACAATGCATTTATCCAATTCAATGTTCTTGTTGCCGCTGGTTCTCGGTGTTGTCCAGTTCACCTGAATGATGATGGACATCTATACCCCGATTGTTTAAATACAGTCGCAGTTAGTGAAAAGTCGCATGTAAACAGGACGGCTATTGTAGAGTTAATGCAGTACATGAGAGACTTATGTCGCCGAAACCTAAACAAAATCGACTTTGAAAACATAACGGACACTGATTGTAAAAGCCTAACAGGATTATCAAGAGGACAATTTGAGGACTTATTCAGCCATGTTAAGGACAAAATAAAGTGTACACCCTCGCGTTCGCCAAGGACATCACTTGGCTTATTCCTGCTAAAATTGAGATCTGGCATGTCAAACTTGCTTCTTTCTGTGATCTTTCGGATTAGTAAATCAAGCATTCGAAGAGCGATTAACACTGTCAGAAATGCATTGATGAGAGGATTTGTTCCAATGTATCTAGGACTGGAAAGTATTCCAAGGGAGAAAGTCATACAGTCCCACACTCGAACATTTGCGAAAACATTGTTTGGTGTTGGAGATGATGAGATGATTTTAGTTTTAGATGGGACGTACATTTATGTACAGAAAAGTCAAAACTTCATGTTTCAGAGGAGGTCGTACAGTTTCCATAAGTCAAGGACTCTTGTGAAACCAATGATTGTAGTTTCTACTACAGGCCATTACATTACTGTAGTAGGTCCCTACTTGGCCGACGGAAAGAATAATGACGCGTCAATCTTAAATCACATGCTGAGGAAAAATGTTCAGGATATAAGAGAATACCTGAAAGAAAACGATTTACTTGTAGTGGACCGCGGATTCCGCGATTCACTGAATTTCCTCGACGAGCTTGGGATCAAAGCAGCTATGCCATCATTCCTTCCAAAAGGGTCGTCCCAAATGAGCACTGAAAACGCCAATACAAGCAGACTTGTAACAAAGGTACGTCGAAAAGTAAATATTAAACAAATTCTAAAGAGCAAGACCTGGTTTTGATGTCCCAAATTGGAAAGTTGGTGACTAATTTTTTCTCTTTTTGCCTGAATATTTTCTGTGTTATATTGCACAAAATCATGTCTTTAACGACATCACAATTGTCATTTGCAACAGCTTTAGAATCGGACCACCCTAAATAGTGCAGTTTGGGAAAGGATGAAATATATAAGGTAGATATAATGTGTATGTAACCCTTTCCTACATGGGTCTTTTACTACCCTTTGTTAACTGATGCATATTGCAAAATAACTAGCATATTCCCACACATTGACAATTTTTTGACATACTAAAGATAGAAAACATTTTGGAAAATGAATAAATTGCTTGTGTTAAGCAACTTCTACGTTTGCCATAATATTTTCAACTCGGAATGACACAAAAGCCATAATAAAATTTTTCAGACATTTGAAAGTTTCGTCTGCAATATCTTTTTGTTATTCTAAAAACTTGTTGTGTTAATGAAGAAAATATGTACATGTATGCAGAAACATATTGCAGTAACGGGGAATTACCAATAAAACAACAACCTTATCCTTTTCTCTGAACTTTTTAATAAAAGTTAACGGCCAAATGTCGACTGAATTCTGATAAATTTCGTCGTTTGGAAACGTGTTCTTTAACTCCTGCAGACGTGTGAAGGTTTCTTATTACGTCCCACTCAACAGCTAAGGTCATATGGAGACGGGATCTAGGTTTGATGACTCGTTCAAATGATTTCAAATGATTGACAAAAGTTTTCGTATTTTGCAGGTTCGGTGGGTAGTGGAATCCTCCAATGCCAGGATTAAAAATTGGAAATATCTAGACAAAGTATTACCGACGAACCAGATCCCCTTTATTGGAGACTTCGTACGCATTGTTTGTGCCATATCAAATAAATATTTTGCGACTTTGAATCCGACAACCTGTAGTGACGATGACAAAATTTTGGCAAATCAAATGCGCCATCGAGCAGACCAAATCAACTATCTTCAAGACTACATTATACAAAACAAATTAGACCGCAAAACAGTTGTGTGGCAAGCGTGTACAAATCTTGAGGATCTCCAGTTCCCTACGATATCGGAAGAGAAGCTTCGAATGATCACCTGTGGTGTGTACCAGCTGAGACTGAGTTCCAGCTATATTCAGGAGTTTCTCGACGGCGAATCCTCTATTTTCATCCATAAGGAGAATAGCAATCTGATACGTGTCCAACTACAAAGCCGCCACATTTCCGCTAAGAAGTACCAGTTATGGTTGGAGTATAGTGCTACTGATATAACAGCATGGTATTGCAAATGTCGTGCTGGAGCTCGGGTTGTGGGTGTTTGTTCCCATGTAGCTTCAATTATTTGGTATCTAGGGTCGGCAAGAAACACCACCACCACCAAGTATGGTGTTCAGGATTGGAGCAGCTATCTTGATGATGCTGGCGAACTTCCAGCTACAGTGGATTCATCAGATACCGACAGCGCGGTCGAAGAATAAAGATACCACCAGGGCATTTAGATAGATATTTTTCAGCGGTGATTTGTCCTTTTCTTTTATTTCACACAGTGATCCGCATAGCGGGTATTTTTAAGAGTAGTGGAAGCCAAATTAAAAATACCTGTCATGTTGATCACGACAGAAAAAAAATTGAATCTTCCACAGAAAAGTATGATTTGCTTTATTTGTTCTTTACATACCGCACTATGTTTAACCTATCGCAGAGAACACAATTTTATACTAGTCCAGTTTGAAATGTATTGCAGACGACAAAGATAAATGCAAAGTGCCTTTTTAAGCACCATTGCACAGGAAATCAGCGATGAATGAAAATTAGAATATCGCTACTTTTCTTCAAAAACCTCGTATCTGCAGCTTAAAACAAGCTTCAGATACGAGGTTTTTGCAGAAAAGTGACGATATACTAGTCATCGGTATTTTCTTCCTTTCTTTAAATGTTTTCCAAAACCTTCTTCATTGAAGTCAAAACTCGGTTTTGTATGGGAAAGGACTGCTCCCTCAAAAAAGATAGAAAAGAAAATATGGAGACCATTTCCCTCTGCTGCTTCAATGATATCTCACATCGATTCTACGTCAAAACTCTGCGTTGTTTTAGAAATATGAAATAATATAATATAGACCTGGCCCAGGGGCCTGTTTCATCAAAAACATTTAAGACGTTTTTTTTTTTTTGACTTACCGACGACTTACGACAAGTTTATGACAAGAAACGCGTATCTCCATTCTATCAAAACATGCGGTATGCGACTGTTGTTTTAAGCGATATTTGAGACATTGGTAAGTCAAAAATACGACTTAAATGTTTTGATGAAGCAGGCCCCCGGTTTCTCGAAAAAACTTAAGTATATAGATCTACTCATTAGTTCATGCTCAACTTCAACTGAATACCAATCAACGTTGATTGGTATTCAATTGAAGTTCTCGTGGATTTCGTGTGATTTGAGAATGGTGCTCATATTTGAGTCTGAGAACGTCCTTAAGTTGTTTGTTGTGTTTTTTTTTTGAGAAACCGGGGCCAGGTCGTACACACAACTCAGTATGTTTAAACAATGTTTACTTTTAGCTTTGTATTCATTTTAATCTTAAGGGCTTTTGTGTCGTGACAAGTACCGACACCTAGGGTTAGAACAGCTACCTCAAGAGTAAAGATGTAAGGGTCCCTCTTGACGGTGGCGTCCTAGCTGTCCACACATTAGCTCTAGGGGTCAGTGGGTCCCGGGGCGCGTCAGTTTTTTGTTGACTGTTTCGCTATACCTGTTTGTCTTTGGGTTGCTTCTTCGGCTTTCGGGCACATGAAATCAGGTGATTTGTCCATATGTTCAAATCGTCATTGGATGTCCGAACTCCGTGGTTGTATCTTTTGGTGTTTGGTATACAGACGTCCTCCGGTTGGGACCCATTGATACCTTGCTTCTTCGGTGATTATTTATTGTATTGGGTTGAATACACACTGTATAGCGGACGAGAATTGACCTGGCAGATCATTCCATTCGATTAGCATGGGCTGCTCTACCAGGTCATTTATCGTGAGGTATACTATGAGTTGTAAAACTAATAAAAACATGTGTTTAACATTATTTGGCAAGGTTTCGGATCAATGGGTGTGAGAGGATCTATATTAAGATCCTCTAACTCTGATTGGCCCTGGCATCTTCAAAGTTACGTGTACGTTTTTAAGTCATCTGTTATATTTCAGTGAGACTTCTGGCCCGGGTGTATGATAGTCGATTGAAGCTGTGTCAATCTAATTCTCTTGGGCCCGGGTTTAGATGCCTATCTTTTATATCTGTTTCTTTTTTATTCAATTGTAAATATAACATAAATATTAGCACGAAAATGACCCCAGTATTGAAGGATAGCTGACCTGCGTTCAGTAGACAAACTGTTAGCTAACATTACCAACATTCGCAACTTCTTTGACCCAAAATTCACAGAGGCTTACTTCGATTGGGACTATAGCTCGGACCATTCAGACGATAGCTCCAACCGAACACCCGATAGTGCGAGCTATTGACGTCATTTCCGCAGCTATAGCTCCAATCGAACAGCAATGGCCCGAGCTATAGTCCGACCACCGGAAAAAGTGTGGTCCGACCATTCCCGCCATTTCGTCATTCGGAACACCTCGGATAACAGCGAACCAATCAGTGTCGAGGTAAACAAAGATTTTGATTGGCTGACTCAGAACGGGGAGGAATTCAATTGACGGAACAGCGCTGGTTCCCAATAATGGTTCTCGTCCTCGCGAGCTATAGTGCCAATCGAAGTCAGCCCGAATTGACCAAGTATTCCGAATGAAACGGCCAAAGTTAGCAAAGTTGTCTTACTGAACGCAGGGCTGGACAGCACTGGAAGCGATATGACTATCAGGATTCCACGTCACTGCGGAAGCGCGTCCAAAATATGTGACTCGTGCATTTTATTTTTAGATCGGATGTTGCTTTAAGATTTTGCGTGGCCTTCAACCCGTTCCCACCCATTTGCGCCCCACAAGAAAAAGGCTTTGAAACACATCGTGGAAAATGAAGAAAGTGCTTGTGACTCTCTATAATGTGTTCTAATGGAAAAGAATAAAAATAGGAAATATAACATTCTCCTGAAATTGTTGTTTGCAACATCTGTGAACTTGGCGCTGTCTAAAATTTTGCCATCTGGTAATGGAT
Organism: Fragum sueziense; assembly: GCA_963680895.1. Classification (NCBI taxonomy): domain Eukaryota; kingdom Metazoa; phylum Mollusca; class Bivalvia; order Cardiida; family Cardiidae; genus Fragum; species Fragum sueziense. The sequence continues at coordinate 64,467,293 of OY804594.1, read as the reverse complement.
TAACAAAGGTAACTTTGATTACATAATATGTGGTTCAAAAGTCTGTAGGAGAAAAGATATCTCCAGATAGTTCATGGCTAAAGGTATTTTTCATGTATGTTATAGCCCTACTGATTATCAGCAATGTGTCCTTCTCAAATGTTTTCCAAAAACTTTCTTAGAGAGATGTTAAAATCAGGCGTTATTTGGCAAAGTGTTAAGAGGAAGTTAACTGTTTTTTGCCTAATGTAGTCCACCACTAGTGCGATAAACATGACGTTGGAATTTTTCATGCGTAGTTAATTACATTAATTTTGTTACGTATCCGAACTTATTCAGGTGACATCGAGAAGCTTCGGCGGTAGAACGTTCCACCACCAAATGTTTACGACGTCGCCGAATAATTCCGACGTTACGTGAATCTCGTTTGACTACCTTAACACAAAACAGTTCAAATCTGTTATAGTGGGGTCATTCTAGTGACAACCAAGGGCTTATTGACTTCAAGATTGTAAATACGTGTAGATAGATACCCATTCATCCATAAAACTTCATCTATACCCATTTTGGTTGATACTTGCATTTTTGTATTTCATTCTAAGGAACCATTTACGGTTGTCATGGTTACGTATTTTAATTACTGTTGATAACCCTGCTATATTTGAAAAAAAATATCTTTTATAGTTTCCTTAAAGTAGATCTATAGGCAAAATATGATATATGAAAATAATATGGTTAAAAAATGAATGTTATGTCCAAGTTTTAGACATTTTGCCATTTTCTGCTAAACGGTTACCATGGAAATTACATAAAATCCATGACATCGGTCTTATCCTATTGACTGTATGCTACCTTAACATTTGTGCTTTGACTCTATTATTTTCATGGTGCATTATTTTTACAAGAACAATATATTTTAATAAGATTTGGTGATAAATATGCCTAAAATTTGACTTTTTGAAGAAATTATTCATTTGGTTACCATGGCAACCATGAATGTCATATGGGTTTTGTACTTGCGTTTTTTTTAATGTGGTGATGAAAGTGTTCAAATAAAAAAAAATAAGCAAAATTTGAGTTTGGGCCGTTTTTGGTGGTTAGTGAACCTACCCCTTTACAGGCTCTGAGGGCTAATAAAACGGGAACACTAAGGCTCTGTTTTATAATATTAACAAACTTGTGGGCAAAATTTTGGACTGCCCAAATTTAAAATCTGCTGCAAACCACAAAGTTGAAGTGACATTGATTTTCATAGATATTTTTTTAATGAATTTCATTTTTAGCTCGACTTTTCGAAGAAAATGAGAGCTTATACTGTCACCCGGGCGTCGGCGTTGGCGTAGCAACAAAGGTTAAAGTTTTTTCAAACATCAATAACTTCCATACTATCAAAGGGATTCAACCCAAACTTGGAATACTTATTCACCATCACACCCTCTACCTTACTACCAGGGCCCATGACCTTGGCTCCACTATATTTGGAGTTATGACCCCTTTATACTAAGCAACTTAGAAAGTCGAGCGCGCTGTCTTCGGACAGCTCTTGTTATCTGAAAGAGTATATTTTCTTATGAAAATTCTGAAAATTTCAAGCCAAAATATTGTGCCATTTACGAGAAATATATATTTTTGTGTTAAAATTTAAAAAATTGATGTGGACAGCAGTTAAGATTTATATGGCATTTGTCATTTCTTTCTCAATTTCAAAGGCGTATTTTTCTGTTCTTATCAAAAACTTCAAAACACTGATAGCATTTATACACATTAGAATAACCAATCTTGGCATCAAGACATACATTAAACAAGAGGCCCAAGAGGGCCTAAATCGCTCCACTGGCTAAAGTAAAAGAATTATTTCATGATTCCTTGTAAGCCTTACACTGCCAAATCTTGTACAGGGTTGCCCAAGGTACATTTCTGCCAAGTTTGGTTTGAATTGGCCCATTTGATAATTTTTAAAGAATTGTTTCATGGTTTGTCCAATTCTGATAAGCCCTGCCCTGCTACACCCACATTTATAGACCAATCAAAATTTCAATCACATAGTATGTAAAGGACTACCCATTGAACATTTCTGCCAAGTTTGTAATAAATTGACCAAATGGTTGTTTTTAAAGAATAATCTCGTGATTTCTCTCTTTCTGATCAGCCCCGCCTACCACGCCAACATTAATGGATCAATCAAAATTTCACTGACAATTAAAATAAAGGGCCACCCAAGGAACATTACTGCCAAAATTGGTCTACATTGGCCAATTGGTTGATTTATAAATAGTTATTTTGTGATTTCTCCCATTCTGATAAGCCCCGCCTGCCAAGCCCACATTTATCATCTTCGCAAGCCAAGGGTGACATCTACGACGTAACGTCGTTTCTGTATTCACCCTTGGCGTATTTAGTCCGATTTTCTTGGTCTCCTGGAAAGCGTTTTCATTGGTTCCAGCGAGGTCTCTCTGGAACCAATCAGATTGTCGACTGATACATTTGTTATGAATACTCAAATAATGGCAACGGGCGGGAAAAAGCATTGCATTTGCAACTCAAAAACGCGAAGATGGGGGGGGGGGATTTTTCGTAAGAATTTCACTGCAATAGACAGGAATTCCCTAAATTTAATCGACAAATTATTATACTTTTGACAATTCGACCAAAAAAGCAGCTAACTTTTACATAATCCGCATGACGTATGACGCGAAAGACAAGGCACGTTAATGACGTCATCAATAATGGACGTAAACAACCAGCAGAACAACCGCTAGGCAGCGCTTCGCGGTTTCAAGAAAATCGGACTAAATCCGCCAAGGGTGAATACAAACGTAGGTGGGTTCAACCTTGGCTAGCGGAGATGACATTTATGGACCAATCAAAATTTCACTGACAATTAAGTAAAGAGCTACTCATGGTACATTTCTGCAGAGTTTGGTCAAAATTGGCCATATGGTTGATTTTTAAAGAATTAATTTGTGATTTCTCTAAGTCTTATAAACCCTGCCTTGCCACGCCCACATTTATGAAACAATCAAAATTTCACTGATGATTTAAGTAAAGGGCCAATCAAGGTAAATTTCTGCCAAGTTTGGTCAAAATTGGCCAAATGGTTGATTTTTAAAGAATTATTTTGTGATTTCTCTAAGTCTGAATGCCCCACCCTGCCACGCCCACATTTATGGACCAATCAAAATTTCACACACAATTTAAGTACAGAGTCACCCAAGGTACATTTCTGCCAAATTTGGTCAAAATTGGCCAAATGGTTGATTTTTAAAGAATTATTTTGTTATTTCTCTAAGTCTGATAAGCCCCGCCCTGCCACGCCCACATTTATGGACCAATCAAAATTCTTTGAACAATTTAAGTAAAAGGTCACCCAAGGAACATTCCTGCCAAGTTTGATCAAAATTGACCCACTGGTTTGAGAGAAGAAGATTTTTAAAGAAAAACTTAACGCATGCACGGACGCACGACGGACACAACGCCATGACAATAGCTCGCTGGCCTTCGGCCAGTGGAGCTAAAAATGAAATTGGAATGTAATGTCCCTTAAATGATTTAATAGATACAATTTGAGCACAATGTATCAAAGAAAAGAGGCAAAGGAAAGGGCTAAATGTCTGTCTGTCTGTCTGTCTGTATGTCTATCAGAAAACTTTATTCTAGCTTCATCATGGGAAAACGTTTTGTGGCTTTTCAACTAAAACCTTGTAAATGCAGCTTGTTTTAAGCTGCAGTTACAAGGTTTTTGTTAAAAAGCAGCAATTTATTTCATATCAAGATTTTTTTTCTTTTTGATCTGATCAATGTGTGTGGCTTTTGTTGCAAAAAAAGGAATTAAAATTAAATATAGTTTAATGCCTCAATGGTTTTAACACCTTAAACGATTACTTCGTAAATCAATTTTATTTCCTGATAAATCGTAAGATAAAAATGAAAACATTTAAAATATTTATTTAGTTACATTTCAAAGTAAAAATGAGAGTTTCGCTTTATCTTGATAAAGCTAAATACAAAGCAATCCATTTGATTTAGTATCATTTTTTACATTAATAAATCATTAACCCCTTCCAAATAGTGAAATCATGATTTGATTCTAATTGAAAAGTGTAATTGTAGATGACGAATTAACTATCATGCTGATCTAGATCCATACATTACTGGTCTGAAATATCTTTAGGGACCTTTTGCAGATATGTAAACTGGTTCATATATTAAAAAATAAAATGCTGAAAATGATGTTTCTGATGTCTCTTTTAAATATCATTTATTCAAGGCTCTCGTTCTTTGATATTTCAGAATGCATGAGAAATACACTTGGGACAATCATGATAACAACAGTGATCAAAGTAACAGAACAAAATATTGTAAGTATATAATGCAGGCATTTCCTTAATCATGTACGGTACTACACATGGATGCTTTTTATTATACGCCCGAAGGGTCGTATTATGTTATCGTGTGCATCGTCTGTCTGTCCATCTGTCTGTCCGTCTGTCCGTTAGCAAATTCATGTCCGGTCCATAACTTTGAAACTATAAGGCCTATGGTCTTGAAACTTCACAGGTGTACAGATCTCATAGCTAGGGTGTGCAGAGCGCAAGAACCACAACTCTACCATTTGTAATTTTTGAGTTGTTGCCCTTTGTTTGATTCAGTTAGCAAATTCGTGTCCGGTTCATAACTTTGAAACTATAAGGCCTATAGTCTTGAAACTTCACAGGTGTATAGATCTCATAGCTAGGGTGTGCAGAGCGCAAGAACCACAACTCTACCATTTGTAATTTTTGAGTTATTGCCCTTTGTTTGATTTTGTTTGATTCAGTTAGCAAATTCGTGTCCGGTCCATAACTTTGAAACTATAAGGCCTAGGGTCTTGAAACTTCATAGGTGTGTAGATCTCATAGCTAGGGTGTGCAGAGCGCAAGAACCACAACTCTACCATTTGTAATTTTTGAGTTATTGCCCTTTGTTTGATTTTGTTTGATTCATTTAGCATTTGTGTCCAGTCCATAATTTTGAAACTATAAGGCCTATAGTCTTGAAACTTCACAGGTGTATAGATCTCATAGCTAGGGTGTGCAGAGGGCAAGAACCACAACTCTACCATATGTATTTTTATGCTCCCCGAAAAAATTTCGGGGGAGTATATAGTCGCCACGCTGTCCGTCCGTGTGTCCGTCCGTCCGTCCACAGCCATATCTCAGAAACCCTTGGACCAAATTCAATGAAACTTCACATGTGAACTTCCTTGGTCAATACCTAGGAATCTTTTTCTCCGTTTGTAAATTTAAGGCTGCATCATGGAAAAGGGGGCCTTAGTGTAAAAATTAGTTTTTCTCTTATTTCTCTTCATCTAATGGGCAGAATTTAATGAAATTTTGTGCTCATGTAATAAATAAGATGTTCAAGACCATATTCTATAAATAATGTGTGTAAAAAAAAGCTGTCATGGGAAAAGGGGGCTTAATGTATGATAGTTTTTATTTTGTGACAAACACTTATTCGGGGAGCATAATCCGTCTGTGACGGCTCTTGTTTGAGTTATTGCCCTTTGTTTGATTTTGTTTGATTCAGTTAGCAAATTCGTGTCCGGTCCATAACTTTGAAACTATATAAGGCCTATGGTCTTGAAACTTCACAGGTGTATAGATCTCATAGCTAGGATGTGCAGAGCGCAATAACCCTAACTCTACCATTTATAATTCTTGACTTATTGCCCTTTGTTTGATTCAGTTTGCAAATTTGTGTCCGGTCCATAACTTTCAAAATGCAAGGCCTACAATGTTGAAACTTCACATGTGTGTAGAACTCATAGCTAGGGTGTTTGATTACATTATCTCAATCTGATTAAATTTGTGAACATTTTAGTAGTACTCGGGTACTTGCAACACTTCGTGAATATTTTAGTACTCGATGAATTTGTTTTATTGGATACTTGCAAGAGACTTTTAGAAAAGAACAGGACATCAACAAATATCACACACCCATTTATTTCTGAGCTTCGGGCGTATAATGCCACGCCCAGCGTTGCTCTTGTTGGTGCTTCTGAAGAAAAATGTATGAGAAAACATTGTGGGAAATGAAGAAATTGCTTGTTACAAGCAATTTCTTCATTATCCACAATGTTTTCTAATCTAGATAACAAAGATTTTCATAATTTTATCAACTTTAAATTGTCTACAACACCTTCCAAATAGGAAAAGTAACAAACATATCATCATTGGCAACATCTTTCAATTTGGACTATAGTCTCAGGTTTTGTCATTTGTGAAAGAGTAAACTAGACCAAGTCTCCCAGACACTGTTTTGTTGGAACATTCCTTGCATTGTTGTACACCAATTTTCGCACCAATTAACAGGCTTTGAATGACTGCATTATTAGAAAGTGGTTGGTATAATTGTGCAGTTCTGGGCAATTGCTTATCTTAAAAGTAGGCCAAAATGTCATGTGTCATACAAGAAATGTGCCTATAACAATAATCCAGACAGTCTGAACAGTGCTCTGTACGGGCGGACAGACTATTTTTTAAAAAAAAAAAGTCTGAGTAAGAACAATCAAGGAGGATTATGATAAAGATTAATGTAAGATCTTCAGGCTATTTTCTCGAACTAATTATGCTGTTTAGATATGACAGACCATTGATTAATCTGTAACAGAGGGTGGGGTTTGGCTGCCTTAGGAAGAAATCTTAAATTGAGAAAGTGCCTAAAGTCACTGACAAGCTAGGCTCTCTCAGGCTATAGCGCCGCTCCACAAAGCTCTCAATTGATGTTCAATACTTACATTTTCTTAAGCCACATCCTTTTCTGATGAAAATATGAAACAGTTTACTTGGTTACAATCTGTAGACAAAGCATGAAGAGTTCAAAGGCATATTTCTCTGCCAATTTAGAGTCTATTACTTTCAAAATTACCCACTCTTTGTATTGAAATAACCGCAAATATAAACAACTGTTACTGTAGATAGTATTATCGCTTGCAACTTGCAAGTAAATGGTCATGATACATCTTTCTTTTCTGCAAAAACCTCTTTAAACTACAGTTTGTTTTAACCCATTCCCATGTATTGACTCATTTTGACTCCCCACGAGATAATGGCTTGGGAAAACATTGTGGGAAATGAAGAAATTGGTTGTGACAAGCAATATCTTCATTTCCCACAATGTTTTCTTCCCTATAAGACCAAAATATGTAAAATTCCATTCACTTGAAATTGTCATCTGCAACAATTTTGAATTTGGGCTACCCTAAAATTTTGCTGTTTGGTAATGGGTTAAGCTATCGTTACAACGATTCTGAAGAAATGCAGGGATAATACTCTTATTCTAATGTCAAAATGTTTAGAACTGTAAACAGTTGATCTACAGACAAAGAATTAAGAACATAATTCATATTTATTAGGGAAAAAAATAATGGCAATGTTTTATCAAAAGCAATTTCTTCTTTATCCACTTAGTTTTCCAAATCTTTATCTTGTGTGGTGTGAAAGAGCATCATTGTCTTGGGATATGGTTTAAAAAAATCTCTGAGCTCTACTGAAAATAAGCCGCTAATAACATTGCTATTTCTCAGTCTCTGATTGAAGTATTGTGAAATATATACAGATATTTTCCTGCACATTCACCATTGTCTAAATTGTTAGACACAAACCCTGACACAAACCCTGACATTTTCATTACTTCTTAATTGGATTCATTTTAAAGGGCGACGGTAACAGATGGTCTAATTGCAAAAAATGAAATTTTTTGAAAAAATATGCAAAACTTTTGTGTTGACCACCTCGGGATGGTTAATAATATGCGATTCAGACAGAGTATGAGCCGAAATTACAAGACAGATAGCTGAATTTAGGGAGAATCCAAGCCTAAATTCAACCCCATCACTGATGGGGTTAGAATTATTTTCAAATTGTTGCGCATGCGCATACAGCGCGGACCATGATTCAAACGAGATTCATACTTAAATTTCAATATGACGTCATCATCGTATGTTGTGACGTCATTTAAGAAAGTCGCATGTCCTACTGTTTTGACCTACTTTCGACATCGCTTCATGAATTTGGTATCAAATTGCGAAAAAATGAGTCGTTGCTTCAATAGTTTCTCGTAATCATTTAATCAGGTCATATAAAGCTTAAAAAGTGTACATTTCGTTTGTATTTGACAATTTTTGGGTCCAAATCTGGGAAATAGTAGCTTTAAGCTCTGTTGTGCCTGTGGATGACAAATCCCCCTCTTTCATTATTGATTTAGGCACTAATTTAGCAGTCAATGGAAGCGCAAATTTTGGTGCATTAGTAAATGTAATAAAACTAACTCTCAATGGATTTATTTCCGCAGTTTCTGAATATCAGCTTACAACTATTTTGTGGCTTTGTTGTTTTATCATATTGGGAAATCTATACAGTAACTTTTGTACTTGTTTTTGGGAAACACTGTTGCAGCAAATCATAGACAAATAGTTGATATCTTGCAATTCATTTGTTTCTGATATGTCTGTCTACAATAAATTTTATTATGTTAGGAGTTTCAAAAGCATGTTGAGACAACTATTTTTCCAGATCAGTCTGTGCCTTGATATAGCCTAATCAAGATTCATGTTGCTCAGTGAGTGTTACAGTTGCTACACATCATGATGAACCCATCAGTGAGTAACATACTCTGACCTTGATCAGACTGTGTGTATATGATGGCTGATCTAGATCCATGTTGATCTCAAAAGCAATAAAGGCCGTTTTTCCTGATCTTAAAGCTCATGGATTGATATGAGACTTTGCAACATATGGCAACATGTAAGGTTAAATTAACCAGAAATATGTTTAACCTTGATTATGTGCTTGCATAATGGGATTGTCACAGGGTCTTATTGCACATACTGGGTGGTATTATTCAATGACCTCTGTTGAGGGTCAGTTTAACCCATTCCCAAACAACAACTTTATAGGCTGGTCAAATTCAAAAGCTGCTGCAGATGTTGATAAGGATAGGACTCAAGTAGAAAACAACACAGAAAATATTGAAGCAAAGTCAGCATTTTCCTCTTTTGTCTCAATGTTGTTCGAAGCCTTTTCTAAGGACGTTAAAACCAGTCTTGTTTGGGAAATAGTTTTTCTGTTTGTTTATTTCCATAAAAATAATTTATTGTTTATCTTATCAACAGATTGGCAGAATAACAGTTTGGCAGAAAAGAGTTTCATCTGATGAAGCCTTATCTAACTGGTATGGCCAATATTGCAAGTGAGTGGACCTCTCTTCTTTTAACCCTGCTAACAGAATAAATGTTTTGGCTGTTTCAATTTGACAGCTGCTGCAGACAACAAAATGGATGTTGCTTGAAAAAGGGTAAGTATACAATGTAGCTCAGAAAATATTGACACAAAAGGAGAAAATGCTTGGGCCTGTGCTTTTTCGGTTGCAGGGCCTTTTTTGGCTAACACTTCACATTTTGCAGGAGATTACCTATTAGTTCAGTAGACCTCTTCTATTATTTAACCCTTTCCCAAACGGCCAAATTTTATGGTGGTCCAATGAAAAGCTGCTCCAGATGTCTAAATGGGTGTTGAAAAGATAGAATTTGTGTTCAAGGTACCTTAGAAAACATTGAGGCAAAAGAAGAAACTGCTGGTTATCAGCAGTTTCTTCTTTTGTCTCAATGTTTTCCCAGGCCTTTTTCTATCAGGGACGTCAAAACCCGGTCTTGTTTGGGAAAGGGTTAAGAATTGTAACAGCTGGCAACATGTAAGGTTAAATGAACCAGAAATATGGTTAACCTTGTAGTCTGCATACAAACTGATGATTTTTTTTTCTACACCCCTTTCCTACCTTTTGTACAAGTTAAGGGCTTTGTTACGCAATATCATAAATGCATGACAATTTTCATAATGCGATCCATAATTAACCTAGGTACTTATAAATAGTAACATTTAATTGAATAAGATGCGTAAGTATTAAAGTAAAAGATATACAAAGAATCAAAGAAATTGATAAACAGATATTTATTTGATCGAGTGTGCTTGTAACTGACATTTTCTCTTTTTCCCATTTTGTTGTAGAAAATCATCCTACCGGTCAGTACAACTGCAGGGCAGGATTATGGAAAAGGTTGAGGGATCAAACGGTAAGTCATAATAGTGCAAGATGTTGACAAGAAAGGTCTAATTATTGGCTTTCATAGGATATGGTTTTGAACACAGAATGACCAGAAAATTAAATTAACCTACTCAATAGAAAAATGATTAACAATAAACAGAAGTGCAGCAGCTATTGAAGTATGGCTGTAACTTGTGGCCTAACATATGTTATCCTGTTACTTTAAAGTGATGCCTTTTAACACCCTGTAAGATAATAGCTTTGGAAAACATTGTGGAAAATGAAGAAATTGCTTGTCACAAGCAATTTATTCATTTGCCACAATGTTTTCTTCACAGAAAGTCAAAAAAATGTAAAATCCTGCCACTTTAAATTGTCATCTGCAACATCTTTGAATTTCTACCAGTCGAAATTTTTGCCCTCTGTTAATGGGTTAACCATTTCTCAAACATGACCTGGCTTTGACATACCAAAACTATATACACAAGGTATGTTTAGTGGACTGTCCATGGTCAACAGATGGTGCATTGGCTTCATGCGCGGATCCAGAGGGGGGGGGGGGGGGTCAGGGGGTCATGACCCCCCCTGGAATTTGGCGAAAAAAGGGGTTATCAAAAAGATTGCTGGTTATGCCCCATATAAGCTGCGCCATTCTTCCCTGTGTGCCACGACAAACCATTGTTATATTCAGTCCTTCATGGTATGACATGTATCTGCATGAATCCAGGGGTGGTCAGGGGCCTGACCCCCCCTTAAATTTGGCGAAAAAAGGGGTTAAAGATCGGTAACCTTCCCTGGGAAAAATACCTGGATCCGCGCTTGGGCTTCATGACCAAAACGCACCAATTTTGATCCCCAGAAGTGGATCTTGGACTTTGCATTTGCCCACATTTTTGGCGCCAGCTTGTTTTGATAGCAGAATCAGGAGGGATGAATGTATGTTTCATCCCAATGAGTATTAAATAATTTGCTTAAACTGGAAAAGCTTACCAAGAATGATAAATGCTTTTTATGCCACCATATCGAGAGATCGGAGGCATATTGTTTTACTCGTGTCCGTCTGTCCGAAAACTTTCACATTAGACATACAAAGCTCAAATTCGGTATGTAACTTTCTTTCAATGATATCAATCTGTTCAGTGCAATATGACCTTCCTCAAGGTCATCTGTGAACCCTTATCAACCCTTTATAAGAAAACTTTACATTTTAGAAAAATTTCCATTTTAGGGGCATTTGTGTTGCACAAACACATCTTGTTTTTAATTCCCCCTTTTGAAGATAATGGAAGAAGAAGAATAAGAGGAAGAAGGAAATGTAAGGTAGAATCATGAAACTTCATAGGTATGTAGATCTTTTATGGAGAAGTGCAGTTTACAAATACTGGTACTCTGCCAATCATGTAGATGGAGTTGTTGCCCTTTGTTGATTTTCATACTTGATATTATATATATATTATAATACTACCGTTGAATTGCTTCAATTGTAAGATATGGCTGCATCAAAGGTAGGCCCTTGAGAGGGCATATATCTCATACATTTGTACCTAAGAGCAATTAATGCCAAAAAGTCATATTCATGTACATTGAATTTTGCAATGGAACTTGTCTGATTTGCATAATGTAGTCAACAGGCCAAATAAATCATTGTATGAGATGATATCGAGTGCACAAATGACTCATCTAAGTAGTCAATTAAAAAAGATGTTTTAAGTCTGTATTAACGACGAAAATTGCAATATTCATGGCCAATGGGTATGCAGTATTGTACAAGTCATGAATGGATTATTTATGCCGCAAATATTTGTTGATGCATAACAATTAGTCTTGAACCATTGACCACAGAAGTATTGCCACATGCCTGTCAATGGTTTTAATTTTACGCCAAGTTATACTGGAAGCTTTACCTTTTGTGCAATGGAACAATATAAAATTATGATAGATATGTTTTAACCCGTTTCCATTCAACCCCTGATTTTGATACCTCCAGTCTAAAGAAGGCCTGTCATGAATGGATTATTTATGCCACAAATAATTGTTGATGTGTAAAAATTAGTCTTGAACCATTGACCACAGAAGTGATACCACATGACCTTCAATAGATTTAATTTCATGCCAAATTGGAGTAGGAGCTTAGACCTTTCCGAGAGCAACACAAATCTTGGCTAATATCTTAAATAAAAATTGTTGCATATAATTGCAAATAAATTCTTATAAAAATGGATTTTCTTGACATAACGGCTAAGAATATTTTTAGGGAAATGGGGTAAATGTTAGAAATTATTTTTTTCCAAAGCTTAAATTCTAAAAATTTACGAATGTCAAAACCTTTTGTGTCATAAAACAATATGAAATTATGACAGGTCTGTTTTAAATGAATAAACTAGGTGATCTGACAATTCCACAGTAGTATCATTTGACAGGAATAATTGAAATATCTTATCAATGGCATTATTGTTGTCCACACAATGAATTGGTTTGGAATTTTCATTATTATTTTAAGGGATTCACAAGAAATGGCAAGAACTCATTGCTAGCTGGACCAGCAGTTACGGTTATCTAAATGCAGAGTTTTTAAGCTGAAGTAACTTTTTCCCATGTAGACTGTTCCAAATTGAATCAACTGCAGACAACAAAAAGAATATTGATAGTGATAGGATTTCTTTAAAAAAAATAGTACAAAAAGTTTTGAGGCAGAAGGAGAAAATGCTCGGCTGGGTATCGGCAATTGCTTGAATATTTTATCAAGCTTTCTCTGATTATATAATAAGGACATAAAAAAAGAGGTGCGTTCTTTAGAGCAAGATTCCTTAAGACTTCTTGAGATTTCTCAAGATGTATAAAGATAAAGCATTCTTAAAATAGAGCAAGATTTTTAAGACGCTCAAAGGGAGGTTCCATTATCCTATACTTCGTGGGGAACCCCTCAGTTAACTCTGTATATATAGAAACGATATAATAGAGAGTTGACCAAGTTGTTCCGAATGATCCATGGTACCATGGTAATGCTCCATACTTCATACAAATGATGTCACGATGACATCATTTGTATGAAGTATGGAGCATTTGGAACACTTTGATCAGAATCTAGGTCTTAAAAACGCTTTATCTAAAACATCTTAAGAAATCTGAAAAAATCTCACTCTAAAGAATGTGGCTCGGGTCTTAAATGGAAAAAGGGTTAAAGTTGTGAGATTTTAGTGAGTCTCTCCAACAAAATTCTGTTCGCATTAAATGCACTGAAACTGAATCCCCCTCATTTATCCCTAGTGTATAAGATTACTGATGCAAAATTAATGCTAATCAGGCCCTATGACTAGCCAGCTTAGATTTCACCAGTTAACCCTTTCCCAAACAAGACCTGGTTTTGACGTCCCTAATAGATATGGCTTGGGAAAACATTGAGACAAAAGAAGAAACTGCTGATAACCAGCAGTTTCTCCTTTTGTCTCAATATTTTCTATGTCATATTTTACACAAATCTTATCTTTAATAACATCCATTTTGTAATTTGTGACAGTTTTTGAAGTGGATAACTGTAAAATTTTGTCGTTTGGGAAAGGGTTAACCCTTTCTCTAATGACAAGGTTTTAGACTGGTTCATATTCAGAGGTGATGCTGATGACTAAATTTTTTATGCCAATTTCGGAAAAATATATGTTTCAAAGCATGAAAAGTACTGAATGAAAGGAAGAAAATGCTGATAATCAGCATTTTCTTCTTTTCTTGCAGTGCTTTTAAGATTTGTCTTGATTAGGGATGTCAAAAGCAAGGCTTGTTTGGAAAAGGATAAAGTTTCAGCATTCAACTAATGATGCCTTTATCAGATTGACTTCAAAGGCTCTGCTATATCAAATAAGAGAACTTTATTGTCCTTCAGTTTTGTACTTTTGTAGAGATGCAATCAACAGTACATGCTCGCAATTTAGACACTACAGATTATGTTTTTTAGTAGATTTGAGGCATCCCCTGTGAAATGCTTTGTCATTCTTCATGAAGTATTTAATAAATATTCATGAGCTATTCAAGAACGGAAAAAATGAAAATGAAATCTTCATGAAGAAGAAGTGAACAGAAAATGGCCCATTTTGCATAAATCTTCATAAAAACAGAGTAACGAATTTTTCATGAAGTTGGAAATGCATAATAAATCCTTAAACCATGCAATTTTGCATTCTGAGAAAAAGGCATGAAGTCTTCATGAATAAATAATCATATAATTCATGAAGACTTCATGCAAGAAAAATACGCAAACGATCTTAAGAAGAAATCATGATTATTTTGTTAAAAATGAGTATGGGCCATTTTCTGTTCTCTTCTTTTCAATGAAGAATTCATGAATAATATTTCTTTACAAACTTCATAAAAACATACAGGTTTCTCTAAACACAGAGTAATGAATTTTTTATGAAGTTGGAAATGCATAATAAATCCTTAAACCAAGCAGTAATGAAAAAAAAAAAAAAAAAAAAAAAACAATCACGTCAAGGTCATGAAAAATACTAAAAAACAATTTGTACAAATATGTTGCTGACAGAACAAAACTTAGGAAACTTTTTGCAGAACAGGTAGTTTCAGAACTGTAATAAGTAACAGGCCATTAAAAAGCAATGATTCCTATTTATAGAAGCAAAATAATATTATCCATTTTACAGAATAATTATGTGGGTGAGGAATGGTAAAAAAAAAAAACATTTGAATTTGTTAAATTTAGTCTAAAGAATACTTACTAACATTGCCTTCCTTGGTTTTATCATTTAGTGAGCTCCTTAATCACTTGATTATAACTAAAAATATTAATTATAACTCTTAACAAAAACATATTTCTTGACAAATAGTCAGACAAGCAAAATTCCCTCCATTATTTTCTAAACCACATGTCATAGACTGGAACATAAATTAGACTGGGAGATCATGAATGTTTTAAGAACATTTTATGAACTGTACACAATCCATTATCAATTCATGATTAGTTCATGATTTATTCTTAATACAACAAAACAAGAATGTTTTATGAAGTACCGGTTTTACTTGCAGTGGAAAATATTCAGAAAAAAATCATGAACAAGTTTCAGGATTATTCATGATTTTTTTATATGAAAACTTCATAATAAATCCTTTGCATTCATCATGAAGGTTTTAAGGATTTTGTCAATCATTAATATCTTCATAATGTCTTCATGAAGCAATTATCATCATACTTCATGCAGAAAACTTCATGAAGTGTGTTAAAGAAGTGATAATGAATAATGTATGAAACATTCTTAAGATTCATAATATGTTCATTATTTTATGAATTACATTTCACATGGGATCCTCCAGGACAACATGTAGACCAACTTCAGTTTCAGGATTCAACTAATGATGCCTTTATCAGAATGACATCATGCACATGCGCTGCTAGATTCTCTACATCAAATATGAAAACTTTATCGTCCTTCAGTTTTGTACTGTTGTTGAGATGCAATCAACAGTACTTGTTTGTGATTTTTACACTTATGGTTCCAAGAATTAAAAGGAAGGATATCGGTAATGTTGCCATTTAGAGATTCATAAATCATCAGATTTTTTCGGTCGGCATTTTTACATAATCTGGACCTTTTCGGGCGCTGTCATAAATATTTGAAGGTGGAAAGTTCCACCGCCGTATGTTTTCGACGTCGCCCGCATAATTCCGACGTCGCGCAAATCTCATTAGGGGTGGATGAGCTTAAAACAGCAATAAGAATGTGCTTGCATGCCAAGAAAAGTTCTTACAGTCCAACATTTTCCCTTGCTTTGTTCTAGAGTGGGTCATAATGTCTCCTTGGTCTTCAAATTTGGGGGTCATACCTATTGTAATTGACTAGCCCTAGTCGTTTCTGTTTGTGTTATTTGTGTCTGTCTGTCCGTTAGCAATTTCTTGTGTGCGCAACTCCTACAGTTTTGATCCGAATTTGATCAAACTTGCCACAGTGAATCTCCATGGTGTCTAGTTGTGCACACCACTTACGGAATTCAGATAACTCTTTTTGTTCTTGAATTATCTGCCCTTGAATTAAAAAAATGGCCAATTTTACTGACAAGCCCCTCTCGGGTGTATATCCGCCGCAGCTCAGGGCTCCGAAAATTTCGATATCTGAATCGGTCCACGTTTATCCCCCCCCCCCCCCCCACCCCGCGCTTCCACCCCCACCCATGCACCAAAATTGGACACTCATATCTTTCCCGTTTATACAACAGTTCGGGCTACCAGCTCTTTTGTTTCAATTCCCGACGATCAAACTAAATTGTGATCTGTAGCTCGAGTGAAAGATACACGAAAACTAGTGACAAATTTCTACTTTCACTTTGTTAAAACGCCCTAACTGCATTAGGCACTTTGGGCAGTTTCATCTATGTTATGCTGGGAATGACAAATGATTTAATCACTCTTACGTGAAATAATGAAATCGCTGTTAGGCGACATCTGAAGTTTTTTCCTATTCCGTTTTTTAAACACGCAGAGTGTTTGAGATGTTCCCCAGATATAAAACATCACGTGATCCGATATAGGTCAAACGGATCCAACTACCTCCCTCGTGTAAATCGTATTTACGTCATAGATCGTATAAATTTACGTCATACTATTTTGTAGTTCAAATGTGGATTTTTTACATGTTCTTATGAAGAAAAAAACGAAGGAATATTTACGTCTGCTACGATCGCCAGAAACCTCGCTAGTGACACGCTCAAGTAGGCCTAGATAGATCTACGGATGTGTTTCATATCTTTGAATCTTTCTTTTTCTTTATGTATTTCTATTTGGGAATGTACAATCGACTCTGGATGAAAAAAATCTAGTGGACAGTCCCGACTAAACGCGTGGTGGACTATTTGCGTATGTTCTGTGGATAATTTTTTTTAACTTCCACAATAATTGCGGAAAGGTTTAAATATTTGCAGACTTCAACTGAAGCCTTGAAACGTCATCTCTGGTAATCACGCACCTGCTTGGTGTCTCGCGCGCAGTTTGTAAACAAACCATCGTAATTGTTGCCTTATTTGGGAAAAGGGGTAAGCTCACGTGATCAATTCGAAACCAAAATCTGTGGTTGGGAGAATAGAAATTTCAAAGGACGGATTCACATGTGTTTGGCTTAACTGGTACTCGTCGTACGACTATGTATACAACATAGTGGCATCAGAGACGGGAACCAGTCTAGTGTTTGGCAAGAGCTAAATCCGAGATCTTTCATCCGTGAAACTGCAGGTAACTGTAAGCATGCCTGCGGGTCAATTATCGGTTTCTGTCACCTCCTTATCTCGGGGTAAAGTGTAAAACCCTTGATTTTGTTATTTTTCATGTTGATTTTTAGCGAGCCGTGACTTTATGTCCAGGGAGCTAATGTCACAGCCCTAGTGTCGGCGTCCCGTCGCGTCCCGTACCGTCCCGTCCCGTCTTCACTTAAAAAATTTTAACCTGGTCTATATCTCAGGCACTGTTAGAGATACAGCCTTGATATTTCATACATAGATACATCTCAACAAGACCTTTCATTTTGGACCATGACTTTTGACCTTGTGACCTTGACCTTGGAGTTTGACCTACTTTGGAAAAACTTTAACCTGGCCTATATCTCAGGCACTATTAGAGATACAGCCTTGATATTTCATACATAGATACATCTCGACAAGACTTTTCATTTGGGACCATGACCTTTGACCTGGTGACCTTGACCTTGGAGTTTGACCTACTTTTGAAAAACTTTAACATGGCCTTTATCTCAGGCACTATTAGAGATACAGCCTTGATATTTCATACATAGATACATCTCAACAAGACCTTTCATTTGGGACCATGACCTTTGACCTTGTGACCTTGACCTTGGAGTTTGACTTACTTTACAAAAAATTGCTGTTTTTGTGACAAGCTCTCGTATAGGCTAGCTATGTTGTCCGCGGACAACTCTTGTTATGAATTGTGGAAATATTTTGGACCGATTTTTTCAGTTAATTTGAGATTAAAATCCAGTCCAGACCGGTATTTTATCGGTTTTCCTGAGCCCTGCCGCCGCTTTGCGAAGTTCTTGTTTGGACATGCAATCAACAGTACTTGTTTGTAATTTTCAGTGTTTGTGTAATCGCTGAATAATCATGTTGGTCCTTCTTTTGTTTAATAACTAGCTGTGACTTCCCGCTTGTTAATGTTTTCACTCTCTGTAAGATAAATGATTTGGAAAATGTGCTTTTTACTTTCTGCTTAGAGTAGTTACTGTTTTGTCTCTGCACTGACTTTCGCTTTTGATCAGCCCAAACTTGTATTGTTTCAAAAAGGGTTAATGGTAGCCTATATGCTGGGGGAATGTGATCATTCTAATAGAGCAGACGGGTATGGACAAGGTCTAATTGAATGCAACAGGCCCAAGTTTATTAAACCAAATCTGCCATATTAGGACAAAATGATGAATATAATAGAAAGTGATGCTGGCAGGAGAGATGCTGGTGTTGGGTTCAACACTTTCCCAAACTGTGAAAGGCCTAAATGATATTAAACATATTTAGCTTTTGAAAACATTGAGCGAATAGAAGACACAATTAATGATAATAATGATGCTTAATACTGATGCCTAATGATATAGAATTATTAATTATGATAATGTACACAGTTTTCATTTTCTATATTAATCATTTTGTTGTGATATAAGTTATATATATTGTCATTTCATTTCCTTCACAAACAAGACATGATTTGATGTTGCTAACATAAAAGGTATTGGGAAAACATTGATAATCAGCATTTTCTCCTTTTGCCTCAATATTGTCTGTGCATTATTCTGCACAATTTACATCTTTATCAACATTTGAGTTGCCGTCTGCAGCACCTTTCAAACTTGTTTAGAGAACCCTAAAATTTTGTTGTTTGTGAAAGGGTAACGCGGAAAACATCAAAAGGGAGTTTCCATATTAGTACAAAATGTTGGTTATGATTGAAAAGTGAGGCCCCTATGGAGAGCTGCACAATGTGTTAGCTCTACCACCTAATTCATCATGAAATTGAATTACTGCCACTTTGATGGATTGTCCCAATTGCTTTAAATGGAATTTCTAGTAGTTTGCTGGTATAAAATTCACTTTGCTGTACATTTTAGTTTTCCCTTGCTGTGAATTTGTTATTGATTGTATGATTGTATATCATGAAAATAGAGGCTCACACAAAACACTCACGGCTCAAGCAAATGCAGTTTGTAAACATACAAGTTCGGAAAAACTACAGGTCTTTCAAGTTCATGCCATTTCTTGATTCTGTTTCCAGAAAACTGCACCTCTACTCATAAAGAAGATAATGTAGGCTAATATAAAGTCCATGATCAATCTGTCTTAATCACGGTGGATAATCGCGTGATGCAATAATTACTGAATATCTTCAATAACTTTGTTAATACCGGACCCGTGATTTGAATTCGGTTTGAAGCAGAGAATGTGGACAGACGTCACGCATTAGATGGACATGATGGGTTTTTGAAAAATCAACTGATAAAAATGTTATTGAAGATAAACCAAAATTTTGGTTTATCTTCAATAACTTTTTTATCAGACGCAATCCCAGTTAAAGTGGACAATTGACTAATTTTTTTTCGATTTTTTTCATTTTACCATTCACTCATTCTGGACAAATTTTCTTCATGGATCACATCTTCTGCGCAAATTTCTCTTGTTTTGTCAACTGGGCTTGCTTAGTTTTGGATTTATAGACTGTTAAATGATCAAATGTGTGCATAAAAAACTACGTATTTTAAATAGACCCCTTTGTGAAATGTGTGTCTAATTTCACATTAAGTAATGCATAAAGAATAATAAATCCGATACATTTTGATGAGTATTTGTTTGTAAAATGTGAATCAATTGACAATATGGGTGAAAATGGCGAATTGTACCTATGCGAATGAAAATACAAAACGGCCATCCATGTACAATTCCTTTATTTTAGAACGTTGGATACTTCCAACTCTTCTAAAATACACCAAACAACCTTTAATTTTCTCTCGTATTGTTAAACAAAAGCAATGAGTTATCCCCTTAATAGATATACCGAAATGGAAAGTCAATGATTTGTTACAAATCAACAATAGTTTAAAACTGGTCTGTCCCGAATGTAACTACAGCTTGTCCCGTACGTAATGTGCTTTCTTTTCTTTAACAATCACAGCCTCTGTGTTATTACCTTTTCAATCAAATCATAATATTATATGGCAATATCCATTTGCAAGACACTTTATCACAAAAATTGTAATGAAATGAATAAATGAAAATAAATACAACTCTATAAGCCATCTGGGTGTGTTGTTTTACAAATTAAAACTTCCTAGCCAAATTAGTTTCAATTTATAAAAGTTGAGATGTTTGTATTGTTTTGACACATGAGGTATGTGTAATAACTTCTTAATTAAGTGAAATGTTATCCAAAATTTGCTAGACATCCTTACCTCTGATGGATCCAATATACGAAAACGTACGGGACACTTTTTTATAAAGGTAAGAAATGCTGAAATAGTCTATTTTAATGCATCAATCTAGTGTAATGTATATGGGTACGAATATATTCCTATATATATATCAACAAAAACCGGCATATTTTGTGGAACTTTCTTCAATATTGTAAAAATAGTATCAATTAAGCATAATTATAATACCATAACGAACGAGACTAGTATGAGTACGTGTACAGTCACTTATGTGCATTGAAAGTCTATTTTGCTTAAACTGGAGTCCCTAAGGAACCCAAAACACATAAAATAAGCACAGGAAACGTTCCATTTCAGCAATTTAAAAACTGAAAACTAAAAATTGCCTCGAATGTTATGGACTCGTACGTCACTTTTTAATGTGTACCCAATTTTATTTGGCCTGCTGTATCAATGCTATTATAGTAATCGGCATAATTCTTTTTGTCATATTTGAAGACACTTCGAATAGTGATTTTACTTGAAGAATTAAACTATTTATAGTTACATATTTTTAACTACTGTTACTTTAGTTCTTGCCTCGTACGTTACGGGGTTAAAATTACGGTAAATTGTTTAAGAATGATGTTGATTTTTTAAAAATATTGACAAAAGTATATCAAAATACGACTTCATTTTGATTATATATACTTATACTAAAGTAGATTACGCTAGATTAATGAATTAAATGTAGATTTATGTCAGTGTTTCTTAGCTTTAAAGAAAGTGTCCCGTACGTTTTTGAATTTTGGAGACAACGACCCGAGGCTGTTCTACAAATTTTGGATTACATTTTTTATATAAATCTTGGTATCCTTTTGGAGCTCTTTGTTTTCTGTACAAGATTGGGACATTTCTGTTAGGATAATTTATAGTTGGAATTGACATTTTTGGTTTGAAAGTTAGAATTTATGCCCGGAGACATCGGTTTTTCATACCCCTTAGTTTGATTGTCACATGAGTGACATGATTTTCATAAAAAATGGAGTTCTTACCAACGTAAATTATAGATACATTTTTTAGTTATAGGTGTTGGATGAAAATAAATGTGGAGGGCATTTATATAATGTTGACTATTTGCAGCTAGAACATATTGAAGGCCGGAGACATCAATTGTCCCCTTTAACTGGGATTGCGTCATCAGTTGATTTTTTAAAAATCTACGCCAACCATGTTATTCCTGACATCTTTCCACCTTCTCTGCTTCAACCCGAATTCAAATTGGTCAAGTATTGGCAAAGTTATTGAAGATTATTGGAAATTCTAAGTCACATGATAATACACTGTGTTAATGTAGGAATCTAAACTTAACCCTTTCCCAAACGGCAAAATTTTAGGGTATTCCAACTTGAAAAGTGGTACTGATGACAAAAGAAATGTTGTTAAAGATAGAATTTGTGTAAAATACAACACAGAAAATATTGAGACAAAAGGAGAAACTGCTGGTTATCAGCAGTTTCTTCGTTTGTTTCAATGTTTTCCCAAGTCATTTCTATTAGGGACGTCAAAATCAGGTCTTGTTTGGGAAAGGGTTAAACTATAAATCGAGAGGCTTAAGCTTTGCTCATTTGGTCAGAAGTAACCTGTGCTATAGCAATTGAATCGCTGTCTTTCTGCCAAAAACTTTCCACCAGAACTTTGATCCTGTGACCTTGACCTTAGAGTTTGACCTACTTTTGATATACTATCAGAGAAAGGGCCTTGATATTTATTAATTTGGGACTTTGACCTCGTGACCTTGGATGTTAACCTTAGTAATTTAACAAAACCTGTGCATATTTTACAATATTATAGATTCAGCCTTGATATTTTAGGCATAAAAAAGTACATGCTATGTAGACCTTACGACCTATGATGTCAGTGGACAACTCTTGTTTAAATAAAGATGTGGCAGAAGTGACTTTCAGGTAAAAAGGGCAAGGAAAGGTTAAATGTACCTAATATGTTAACCACTACTATTTAAGTAAATTGAGCGAAATTATCTGACATAGGATACAGTTTTTGGACCGCCCATCTTTGATGTTATTAGTGCCCCGAAGTGTTTTCACAACCTGTTAATCACGAAATAATAACACCTTAATAGCGACTACTTTAATCCCCCACCCATGTAATTGCAGACCTTTTTATCGGGTGAAAGACCTGTTTAATTTGATGTTCAAAAATATATTTTTACCTTTATTTAAATTATTTTAATTCTTTTTATGCCCCCGTATCGAGAGATCGGGGGCATATTGTTTTACTCGTGTCCGTCCGTCTGTCCAACTTACGGTACCATTCGCCTTTTCTCCAGAAGTATTTGACATACAAAGCTCAAATTTGGTATGCAACTTCCTTTCAATGATATCTATCTGCTCCATGCAATTTGACCTTCCTCAAGGTCATCCTTTGACCCTTATCAACCCTTTACTCTATGAAAACTTAATATTTAATAAAAATGGCCATTTCGGGGGCATTTGTGTTTCACCAAGACATCTTGTTAGATTTTAAAACATTCCATGACAATTGACCTGATTGTGATATCCATTTTTAAATAGAAGACTTGGGAAAATATTGAGAAATCAGAAGAATATACCTTATTTTTCTGGGTTTTTTTTTCTGAGATATACATGCACACAAATCCCATATTACCATAGTCAAGATCAATTTCATGGCTTACTTACATCAGCTTTCAAATTGAAACTGTCTAAATCTTTGTAGTTTTGGAAAGGGACAACTTTAAAACTATTTTGTATTTTCTATTATAAAGTCATCGAAGTAATGGACCAAACACTAGTAACACCCATCATGTATAGTCATATATTTTCGCCTGGAGACCAAAACCTTGTAACTGCTGCTTTTTCAAGCTGTAGATAGAAGGATTTGATATACAGACAATATCCTTATAGAAAAAAATATATATATCAATTGAGTGAAAAACAACAGAAACAGCATCACTCTGGTCTAAAATATTCTTGTATGGGAAAATTTTTAGTGAATCTGTTTGTCGGTTCATCATTTTCATACATTCATGTATTTTCCCACCAGTATTTTGTCCAATGAGCATTTTTTATCCCCCGCCGAAAAAATTTTTCGGGGGGGATATTGTTTTTGCCATGTCCGTCCGTCCGTCCGTCCGTCCGTCCGTCCGTACTCATGGAGAGGCAGTTGTGGGGTGAATGGCCAGTACATATGCGACTTGTGTGGATTTTTGGCACTTGTGTGTTGCAACACATATAATATCTAGTCTAGATAGTATCCATCTGATAAAACAAGCTCACACGTCTTTTTTTGCATTTGCAACCCAGAGGTTTTTCGGACGGGTGGACAAAACGGACGACTATGGACGAGATCATAAACTGATTTTTAAATTCCCGCTGTTTTAGCAACTCTCGTGAGTTGCGAGATTTCGTCAGTCAACTCACCCAAACGCTTTACGCTCCGGAAATCAGAAGATCCAAACGCTTACATGACCTTGATGCGGTGGCATGAATTTCGAAGATTATCAGGTAAGAATCATTGTTTTATCTACATAATGTTTTGTTTTATTAGGATTATTAAAGTTAGACATACCCTCTTTTGCAATCCTAGCAATCCTGAGAAATTTTCTTCGTGTTTTTACGGTGATAAAGTAATTGTCATTAGTTTTCACGATCACCCGACTGCGTTCGTTTGTCACTAAATTTCACATGTATTCCTTCGTAAACACCCTTTTTTTTGCTAAAATTATGATATTGATTCGATATATGTTTGAAAATAAGTTTCATGTACGCTATGTCCTGGTCGTTGTCAGTGATTATATATCAAAAGTCGGTATGTATGTGATTCGGGGGGGGGGGGGGGGGGGGATAGGCCCATTCTTTAAAAAATCCCACCAGTTACCCTGTATGAGAAAGGTATGTGATTCTTTTTATATTCTATCTAGGCTACTTGAGGAAAAAGATGGAACAATGAACGCTGACACTTAGTCATTATGAGTCATGTTCCTCTCCAAACTTTTTCCTTTAATTCTATCTCTGCCCATATCTTTTGAAATGGCTTAAAAAATGAGAAAAAGTGCAAAATATAGGCGAACCCCTGCCCGATTTTTTTTTGAAGGTGTGGACTTTGTGTTTTTTTCAACCCATTTTCGTAGCAAGCATTTCTCGTGTGTGTGTGTGTGTGGGGGGGGGGGGGGAGGGTAATCTCAAACTAGCAAGCAGATCATGCAACCCATTTATTCAGAGTATTTTTAGCAAATAAAATGATTTTTTCTATGAATTTAATCCTTTCTCAAACCATACCCCTATAAAAAATAGAATACATCGAAACAAAAGAAGATAATGCCTGAAAACTAGTTCAGAATAATGATAAGAAAATGATGATACCCATCGTTTTTTTGCCTTGTTTCTAGTGTTTTTCATAATACATAATGATTTTCGTCCGGGGGGGGGGGGGGGGGGGGGGGGGGGGGCACTGCACCTAGACCTCACCTGGGGCATGCTGCTCCCCCCAGACCCCGGGCTTTTCAGGATTAGCCCTCAAGCTCTGTTATCACCCCTGTTAGAAGTAAAATATGTTTTGTTTTGAACAAGCATTTTATGTTCTAGTATATATAATTGAGTCATGATCTGGGAAAAAGATCCCTTAAGGCTTTTGAGCCCAACATGGTTCCAGATCAGCCTGTGTATACATGCAGTCTGTTCTTGAATCATTTTGGTCTCCTGTCTCCAATAGCTTATTCATCATTTGTCAGGCTTGTCACTTGAAGCAACTGTTAGAAAGCAGCATAGATCCTGATCAGACTGCTCTTAGGCATATTCTGATCTGGAAACATAGCAGTTTAATGGAATAACTAAAGTCTAAAGGGATGTTTTTTCTAGATCCCAGCTTATTTGTTTGTCTCAAAATTGCCGCTAGATGCTCTACTCTGTAATTGATTTTAAAGTAATCACTTTTATTTATGATCTATGATATTTTTTCTTGCTTAGGGTTTAATTTGTTTACATGTAAACCTTTATAAATGTGTAGGTCTGTTTATGGACAAGCGCTTTTGCAAACATGATGTCATTTGTCACAGGAATACATATAAGAGGAGTTTCTAGTTTCGGGGGGGGGGGGGAGACTTCAGTCAAAATTGTGTGCAATAAAATGAATACAAACGCCCCCTTGGAATTTTGTTCGAATCCCCTTTACAAAAAGTCTAGATCTGCCACATACACATCAAACCCTGTGTTCTGGGTACTCATTGGAATCGTCTAATCAAAACGATTCAAATGAGTACCCACAACATCGGGTTTGGATTTGAAATAAGAGATTTAGAATGTCTTCACCTTAACTTATCTATTGCTCTGTGTCAGACCTCCGATATGTTTCATTTACTGAATCTAGTGTTTCTATGCCGTCCTCAAATAGGTTTGATGTGCTGCCTCTGGAGCACGATTTAACCCATTACCAAACAACAAAATTTTGGACTGTTCCAATTTGAAAGGTGTTGCAGACGAGAATTTCTATTGAGCAAAATTTAACATTTTTGGTCTTTCTTGGTAGAAACATTGTGGGAAATGAAGAAATTGCTTGTCACAATTTCACAAAATAACAAGAAGTCTTCCAAACTTGTGTCATTATGCCCCCTTTCGAAGAAAATGGGGGTATATTGTTTTGCAAGTGTCGGACGTAAGGTCGGTCGGTCGGTCCGTAGGTCGGTCGGTCTGTCCGTAGACCAAAGCTTGTCCGGAGCATAACTCGAAAAGTATTAAAGGTAGAATCATGAAACTTCATAGGTGGATAGATCTCATTATGGAGAGGTGCAGTGCATAAGAACCGTAACTCTGCGGATCAATTTTTTTGAGTTATTGCCCTTTGTTGATTTTATAACTTGATTCTTGTCCGGAGCATAACTCAAAAAGTATGTAAGGTACAATCATGAAACTTTACAGGTAAATAGATCTCATTATGGAGAGGTGCAGTGCACAAGAACTGTAACTATGCTGATCAATTTTTTTGAATTATTGCCCTTTGTTGATTTTCAAACTTGATTCTTGTCCGGAGCATAACTCAAAAACTATGTTAGGTAGAATCATGAAACTTTACAGGTTGATAGATCTCATTATGGAGAGGTGCGGTGTACAAGAACCGTAACTCTGCTGATAATATTTTTGAGTTACTGCCCTTTGTTGATTTTCATACTTGATTATTGTCCGGTGCATAACTCAAAAAGTATGTAAGGTAGAATCATGAAACTTTACAGGTGGATAGATCTCATTAATGAGAGGTGCAGTGCACAAGACCCGTATCTCTGCCGATCAAATTTTGTGAGATATTGCGCTTTGTTGATTTTTTAACATGATTCTTGTCCGGAGCACAACTCAAAAAAATATGTAAGGTAGAATCATGAAACTTTACAGGTGAATAGATTTCATTATGGAGAGGTGCAGGGCACAAGAACTGTAACTCTGTCAATCAAATTCTTGGAGTTATTGCCCTTTGTTGATTTTTACGCTTAATTCTTAACCTTGCCTATATCCCGTGTCCTTTTACACATACAGCCTTGATATCTCACACATAGATACCTTCTATCAACATCGTTCACATTTAACCATGACCTTCAGTGTTCTCCCCAGCTCAATAAGCTGTATCGGCCCCACTACAGCTTCATGTTAATCAGTGTAATGCCCCTACAGCTTCAAAACTACCCCACAGCTTAATTTCTTCAAAATGGTTACCAAATAGAGGCATTTTGAGGTATTTCATGCCAAACACTGTTTAATAATACATTTTTGTCATTGTAAATGTAATAATTATGAGTAAAAATATTATGGGAAAAGAAGAAATTGCTCAAGATGAGCAATTTCTTCTTTTTCCATAATGTTTTCACTCACAATTATATGCTTTCAAAGTTTACCAATTCTCATATAATTTGCCACTACAGCTTCCAAATATTCTGCGGAGAACCCTGACCTTGGACCTTGTGACCTTGACCTTGGAGTTTGACCTACTTTAAAAAAAATGAACCCGGCATATATCTCATGACCTTTTACAAATACAGCCTTGATATTTCACACATGGACACATCTTACCAAGACCTTTCACAATTGACCATGACCTTGGACTTTGTGACCTTGACCTTGGAGATTGACCTACTTTTAAAAAACTTTAACATGACCGATATATCATGTCCATTTACACATACAGCCTTGATATTTGACACATGGAAACCTCCGACCTAGACCTATCAAATATGACTATGACCTTGGACCATGTGGCCTTGACCTTGGAGTTTGACCTACTTTTAAAAAACTTAAAATAGGCCTATATCTTATGTGCTATTACACATACAGCCTTGGTATTTCACACATGGACACATCTTACCAAGACCTTTCACATTTGACCATGACCTTGGACCTTGTGACCTTGACCTTGGACTTTGACCTTCTTTAAAAAAACTAACCTAGCTAATATTTCATGTCCTTTTACACATACAGCCTTGATATTTGACACATGGACACCTTCGACCAAGACCTTTCACATTTGACCATGACCTTGGACCTTGTGACCTTGAACTTGGTGTTTGACCTACTTTAATAGTACATTAACCTGGCCTATATTTCATGTCATTTTACATATACAGCCTTGATATTTCACACATGGTCACTTCCAACCAAGATATTTCACTTTTGACCATGACCTTGGACCTTGACCTTGGAGTTTGACCTACTTTTAAAAAACTTAAACTAGGCCTACATCTCATGTCCTGTTACCTATACAGTCTCAATATTTTACACATGGACACCTCCTACCAAAACCTTTCACATTTGACTATGACCTTGGCCTGTGTGACCTTGACCTTTGATGTTTTACATTCTTTTAGAAATATTTAACCTAGCCTTTATCTTATGTCCTATTACACGTACAGCCTTGATATTTCACACATAGACACCTCCTACCAAGACCTTTCACATTTGACCATGACCTTGAATATTATCAACCTTGACCTTGGAGTTTGACCTACTTTTAAAAAGACTGAAACCAGGCATATATATCATGTCATTTTACACCTACAGCCTTGATATTTCACACATGGACACCTCCAACCAAGACCTTTCACATTTGACCATGACATTGACCTTGGCATTTGGCCTACTTTTAAAAACTTAAACCTGGCCTATGTTTCATTTTACTTTTACATATACAGCTTTGATATTTCACACATAGACTCCTCCTACCAAGACTTTTTATATTTTACCATGACCTTGGACCTTGTTAACTTGACATTGGACTTTGACCTACATCAAATGTAGGCCCTTGAGGGGGCATATATGTTTTACAAACATCTCTTGTTTGGGAAAGAGTTAACTATTTGTATATGTCATATTATATATAATATACTAACTAAACATTGATACATCCCTCGTATTTATTGGTTGATTTCTTTTGCAGAACCATCCAAGATTTATATTCTTGGGCTAGATTGTCAGACTGACCAATTATGTGGCATGTTTGAATTGTGGAAGAAGACAAGAACCATATCATCTGTATGTAGACTTTGGCAGGACAGAGTAAGTGAAATTTGAAACTATCAGTACATGGCACAAGATAAAATTTGACAATTTACTCATGTAGAACCCATACAACCTCAAATATAAAAATAATATTAATGTTTGTAAAGAACTTAAACCAACAAATCATGTCCAAAATAAGTCTTCTTACGACAATTACTGGTCACACTCTCCTGAATTAAAATCTTGTGGAGCTTTCGCCATTATTTTTCGGTTGCGGGTTTTGTCCATTACTTGTGTGATAACACTTAAACCCACTAATCATGGCCAAAATGTATATCTTCCTATAACTGACAATACTGTTTTAAGTTAAAATTTAGTGGGATATTTTGTCCATTTCTTTTGGGCTGCATGTCCTGTCCATAACTTGTGTGAAAACAAATAAACCCACAAATCACGGCCAAATATATATATATCTTCTTAAAATTGGCCACACATGCTAAAGTTAAATCTTGTGGGCTTTTTGGTCCATTCCTTTTGGGTTGCATATCTTGAAACTGAAACCCATAAATCATGGCCAAAATATACATAATGTATTTTCTTACAACTTGCCACACTGTCTGAAGTAAAATCTTGTGGGGTCTTTTGTCCATTTCTTTTGGGCTGCAAGTCTTGTCCATAACTTGCATGATAACAATTAAACCCACAAATCACGGCCAAAAGATATATATTCTAAAACTGTCCACACTTGCTTAAGTTAAATCTTGTGGGCTTTTTTGTCCATTCCTTTTGGGTTGCATGTCTTGTCCATAACTTGTGTGAAAAAACTGAAACCCACAAATCATGGCCAAAATATATAGAATGTATTTTCCTATAACTGGCCACAGTCTTAAGTTAAATCTTGTGGGCTTTTTTGTCCATTCCTTTTGGGTTGCATATCTTGTCCATAACTTGTGTGAAAAACTGAAACCCATAAACCATGGCCAAAATATACATAATGTATTTTCTTACAACTTGCCACACTGTCTGAAGTAAAATCTTGTGGGGTCTTTTGTCCATTTCTTTTGGGCTGCATGTCTTGTCCATAACTTGTGTGATAACAATTAAACCCACAAATCACGGTCAAAATAAATATATTCTTAAAACTGGCCACACTGGCTTTAGTTAAATCTTGTGGGCTTTTTTGTCCATTCCTTTTGGGTTGCATGTCTTGTCCATAACTTGTGTGAAAAAACTGAAACCCACAAATCATGGCCAAAATATATAGAATGTATTTTCTTACAACTGGCCACAGTCTTAAGTTGAATCTTGTGGGCTTCTTTGACCATTTCCTTTGGGTTGCATGTGACTTTTTGTCCAAAACTTGTGTGAAAAACACAAACCCACAAATTATTGCCAACAAGATCTTCATGCCGCTGGGCACACTGTCTTATTTTAAATTTGTGGGCTTTTTATCCATTTATTTTTGGTTGCATGTCTTGCCCATAACTTGTGTAAACGTTTTCCATTTGGAAGCTTATGCAAACAACAAAATTAGTGTAAATAGTTATGAATTTGTGTACATTATAGCAAAAATACATTGCAGTACTAGGAGAAATTACTTAACACATTTTTCTTTACCTTCAGTGTTTTCTGACCCGTTAGGGGCATCAATACTCAGTCTTGTTTTGGAAAGAGCTTACAAAATTTCTAATAATTTGTTCTTTCATCAGAGATCCAAGGACCTGAGGATGATAGCTACAAGTCTGATGGCAACATAGAAGATACCGGAATACATCCAAGGAACACAACAGAAATGGAAACAACAATTGACTCAAGTAGCATGTGGGTATATTCTGGTGTTACAGATTTGGCCGCCACAAACCCTGGGGGGGAGACAAATTGTGTTAAGAAGATACTGGAATACATTCAAGGAACATAACAGAAATGGAAACAACAATTGACTCCTTAACATGCAGGTATGCTCCAGTGATAAAGATTTGGCCGCCACAAACTCTGGGGGGAGAAATAGTGTATTACGAAGATACTTGAATACGTCCAAGGAAAACAACAGAAATGGAAACAACAATTCACTCTATTAACATGCAGGTATGCTCTGGTGATACAGATTTGCCCGCCACAAACTCTTGGAGGAGAAATTGTGTATTAAGAAGTTACTGGAATTTGTCCAAGGAACACAACAGAAATGGAAACGACGATTGACTCTAGTTATACCCGGGTATGCTCTGGTGATACAGATTTGGCTGCTACAAACTCTACAAACTACCAACTCCTTTCGCCTCAATATTTTCATGGGTAAATTGAACACAAAGGTTCTCTTTATCTAGTATATTATCTACATCTGTTTCAGCAGATTCTCTCCCTGAATGCTCTTAAAAGATTGTTATACTATTGGCATCAAACCAGACTTCTGTTTGGAAAAGGGTAAACAGTGATTTATTTGAAAGGAAGAAATTGTTGATAACATAAATGTGTCACCTATAGCATTTCACTGCCTCATTGTGTCTTTAAAATGCTTTGTATATTTGTTTATAGGAATACATTTAATATCTTAAGTAAGACAAACTAGATTATTGTACAAAAATACCAAAATAGTAATTTTTAATGTACCTTTTTACCTTTACCCAAGTGCCATAAGTACCACTTATATAGTACCTCTATACCCCACAAGTTCAGCTGCGTGCAACTCACACTTAAGGACAAATGCATGCTACAAGTTCAGCTGTGTGCAACTCACACTTACGGACAAATGCATGCTACAAGTTCAGCTGTGTGCAACTCACACTTACGGACAAATGCATGCTACAAGTTCAGCTGTGTGCAACTCACACTTACGGACAAATGCATGCTCCCCATAAGTACCACTTGTACCAGTTGCAACCCACAAGTGAAAATACACACAAGTACCCGTGCATGAGTATGTCCGTCCGTCCGACATTCGTTTCCGCGCTATTTCTTGGAAACTATAGACCGGATTTCGATGAAACTTGGCACACAGCTTCACTACAAAGAGGACATGCGCATATCGTCGGGGTTACCTGGTTCGACCATTGAATTCAGAGTTACTGCCCCTGATTGTTTAAGCCATATACATACAGAGTGATATTCGTTTCCGCGCTATTTCTTGAAAACTGTAGACTGGATTTCGATGAAACTTGGCACACAGCTTCACTACAAAGTGGACATGCGCATATCGTCGGGGTTACCCGGTTCGACCGCCGAATTTAGAGTTACTGCCCTTGAGTGTTTTAGCCATATACATACAGTGATATTCGTTTCCGCGCTATTTCTTGGAAACTATAGACTGGATTTCGATGAAACTTGGCACACAGCTTCACTACAAAGTGGACATGCGCATATCGTCGGGGTTACTCGGTTCGACCGCCGAATTTAGAGTTACTGCCCCTGACTGTTTTAGCCATATACATACAGAGTGATATTCGTTTCCGCGCTATTTCTTGAAAACTGTAGACTGGATTTCGATGAAACTTGGCACACAGCTTCACTACAAAGTGGACATGAGCATATCGTCTGGGTTACCCGGTTCAACCGCCGAATTTAGAGTTACTGCCCTTGACTGTTTTAGCCATATACATACAGTGATATTCGTTTCCGCGCTATTTCTTGGAAACTATAGACCGGATTTCGATGAAACTTGGCACACAGCTTCACTACAAAGTGGACATGCGCATATCGTCGGGGTTACCCGGTTCCACTGCCGAATTTAGAGTTATTGCCCCTGACTGTTTTAGCCATATACATACAGAGTGATATTCGTTTCCGCGCTATTTCTTGAAAACTGTAGACTGGATTTCGATGAAACTTGGCACACAGCTTCACTACAAAGTGGACATGCGCATATCGTCGGGGTTACCCGGTTCAACCGCCGAATTTAGAGTTACTGCCCCTGACTGTTTAAGCCATATACATAAAGAGTGATATTCGTTTCCGCGCTATTTCTTGAAAACTATAGACTGGATTTCAATGAAACTTGGCTCACAGCTTCACTACAATGAGGACATTCGCATATCGTCGGGGTTACCGGATTCGACCGTCGAATTCAGAGTTACTGCCCCTGATTGTTTAAGCCATATACATACAGAGTGATATTCGTTTCCGCGCTATTTCTTGAAAACTGTAGTCCGGATTTCGATGAAACTTGGCACACAGCTTCACTACAAAGTGGACATGCGCATATCGTCGGGGTTACCCGGTTTGACCGCCAAATTTAGAGTTACTGCCCCTGACTGTTTAAGCCATATACATACAGAGTGATATTCGTTTCCGCGCTATTTCTTGAAAACTATAGATCGGATTTCAATGAAACTTGGCTCACAGCTTCACTACAAAGTGGACATGCGCATATCATCGGGATTACCCGGTTCGACCGCCGAATTTAGAGTTACTGCCCCTGACTGTTTTAGCCATATACATACAGAGTGATATTCGTTTCCGCGCTATTTCTTGAAAAGTATAGACTGGATTTCAATGAAACTTGGCACACAGCTTTACTACAATGAGGGGATACGCATATCGTCGGGGTTACCCGGTTCGACCGCCGAATTTAGAGTTACTGCCCCTGACTGTTTAAGCCATATACATACAGTGATATTCGATTCCGCGCTATTTCTTGAAAATTATACACCGGATTTCAATGAAACTTGGCACACAGCTTTACTACAATGAGGACATGCGCATATCGTCGGGGTTACCCGGTTCGACCGTCGAATTTAGAGTAACTGCCCCTGACTGTTTTAGCCATATACATACAGAGTGATATTCGTTCTGTTGAAGCCATATACATACAGAGTGATATTCGTTCTGTTGAAGCCATATACATACAGAGTTATATTCGTTTCCGCGCTACTTTATTGACAATGAAAATATATTCGGCGGGGGATATCAATTCAACGAATTTGCTTGTTTTAATCTGATAGTAGCATTATATAGCGCTTCTGTTTATCTTGAGTCAATGACCTTCATTGAAAGGGAACCTGTCATAAGCTGTCATCTGTTAAACATTTTATCAAGAATCTTGATCACCGCGATTTCCTTTTCAAGTATTTTGTGAATGAAATTTTTTTACCCATTAGCAGATAAGAAAATTGGGCTTTGAAATTGACATTTTCAGTTGAAAATTCTCCGGAAAAGTGTAGAATGTCTCTAAATAAGGGTTGTAAACAATTTTTTTTCATTGGATAGAAAATAATAACAGCTCAATAGGATAAAATTGAATTTTCTTCTTTTTATGCCTCTGCATTGATAGCACATGTGAATTTTGCAAGTATTTCGGTTTCTCTGTTTCTTTGGCCTTATATAAGTGCAGTTGTTAAATTAGCACAATTTTTCTTTCATTGCAGCTATTTCTATCTTGTCAGCACCAAATAGCTTAAGGTTTACGAACTGAGAATGAAAACACCACTTTCTAGCCATACGAAATGCATCAAATTTCACACACATGTAAATACACTTCACACAAGTTGATTCACCAGGCCGGATTTCAAGATTATGCTACAAGAAGATAATAATTTACAAATATTGTTTTACTCTATTTTCATATGCAAGGGAGGTAATTTTGAACATTTTGGTCAAATATTTCCATAAGTATGCATTAATTCAAAATTGGAATCCATACAAAATGCTTATATTTGTATTTGGAAGGGAAATGTAACACAGATTAGGAATTACTGGCACTTTTCAAATTTCATCTCTGGCTCTGCATTTCATTCTCAGTTCGTAAACCTTAATATCCAAGGTCGGGTGAATTATTTGAATTTCGCAACCCAGTCGAGATGAGATCATTTGAAGACGGGGGGGGGGGGGGATGGGGGGGGGGTCTTGGTCTTTGTCAGTCAAATTGAGGACTAGAGCTGTTGGGGATCAAAGCAGAGAACTCTTGGGACTTAAGACTATGCTGAGCCATCACTATACTAAATGGGTTCCTCAAGCTCTGATGAAATACTTATGCAAAGTACATAAAAAAAGTGATGAAAATAATCAGCTACTTTGACAAGTAAGTCGGTGCTTTTTAGCAAAAACATATTTGGCTTGAAATTTTGTCATTGTTCAGCTCCTAAATAAGAACAAAAAGAACAATTTTTATATCATGATGAAAGTGAAAGATGAATCATTTTCAAGTTTTGACTACTTTGATTATCATGTAATTGATGCATTACTTATTATAGTCCCGCAAAACAAAGCGGGGGGAGGAGGGTTATACTAGAATTAACCTGTCAATCAGTTGATGGTTGGTTGGTTGGTCAGGTCGTTGGTGCATTGGTTGGTCCGTTGGTGCATTGGTCGGTCCGTCATAAAAATCTTGTCTTGGGAAAGGCGTTAAAGACTTATAATACAAAGTACTCTACATTGCATGCAATATGATTTCAGATGGTTCCATATTGACTGCCCTTATATTTTTCAATTGAAATATCAAGCTCATCAAATGAACCATGTACTCATTAGTTTAAATGGCATAATTACATATTTTTATTTACAACATCAAACTTCAAAGAGAAAATACCTTTTTTATCAGTCGATCTTAATTTCTTTAATTTCACTGAAGATCTAGATGTGAAGAATTTTACGATGTCACATCTGTGTAGCGTGGCGCATCAGAAAAGGACTTAATTGCTAATTTTTTTAATGAAAAAAAAATTATAACATATTTTATAAGTTGTTTTCACATAATTCAAGTTACGGGCAACATTATTAAATTTAATAGTAGCTAAGCATGGAAGGTGTTATTTTGTGTCAAAGATTAGATTTTAAATTTTGCCTTTCCTTGTGAAAAGACAATCATTTTCCAGTGATTCCATTGGTTGAAGACCAAGTCTAATCATCGAGATTAAAGGTCAAATGTCAAGGTTATTCCTTTCAAACATTTGCCGCTGTATCTTGTTGTGATGTGACATTCTACTTTTATGTTTGTAGAATATTACTCATTTATGATTTTTGTCATAAGCCTCTTTTTCATATGTCACAGCGAAGTTGTGTAAGACCATTACTATCTCTGATACAGAAAATAAGTTTTATGTGATATGCCTTGTTTAGCATATTCTAAATAACCAAATAGCATGTCAATATTTAATGTCAATTTGTGTACTTCTCAACCTGCAGTTGGCGCCACATCGTATGGCACAATGTTTATATTTTGTTCAAATGTAATTGAACGTGAAACAAAACATAAACACGTGCCATACGATGTGGCGACAACTGTACAGTTGTCACCACATCGTATGGCACATGTTTGTTTTCTTTAACGTTCAATTACATTTAAACAAAACATAAACATTGTGCCATACGATGTGGCGACAACTGTAGCTGGCCGTACCTTGATCTTCTTTGAGGCTGTTATGCTTAATGTTTAGTAAATAATTGTGATTGCCCATAATCATGGCTTTTGTAGTATTTAACCCTTTCCCAAACAAGACCTGGTTTTGACGTCCCCAATAGAAAAGGCTTGGGAAAATATTGAATCAAAAGAAGAAACTGCTGATAACCAGCAGTTTCTCCTTTAGTCTCAATATTTTCTGTGCTATATTTTACACAAATCCTGCCTTTATCAACGTCCATTTTGACGTCTGCAGTGGATTTCTAATTGAAAAAGTTCAAAATTTTGTTGTTTGGGAAAGGATTAAGTATGCTCTTGAACTAGACATTTAGAATCTGTAGAGAGAAAAGTTTTGATTCTAGTCAATCTGTTCTAGGGTAGACACCTTTCAACCTTCCCAGAACTTCCCTTTGAGCAATTGTGGGGTCACATTAACATTGGTGGTGAACTCGGCCAAAGCGAGGGACGTTTTTCACTACAACAAGGTACACATATTTTGCGTTTAAATGTGAGTTTAAAGATCTGATAGGATAGTTTTTCTAATAACAATGAATTAGTTCTAAAAATAGACCGGATTTACCGATTGAGAAACAGTCTGTGTTGTTACAAAATCTCGTAACTACAGCTTTATCGAAGCTGTAGTTACAATATTTTATAACAACACCGACGGAATACTATGATCGCGAAAAAAACGTCCCACGCTTTTGCCGAGTTCACCACCAGTGATTAACATAATATATTATGCTAGACAACCAAAATTTCTTTTTGCAGATGAAGTCCTCCACATATTCCTAGATATGAATCCTCGATCAATGCGACATGATGCAAAGCTGACAGGAGTTTCATATATCTCTGTGAATTCAAAAATTGTAAGTACAAGATGTTTTTCGTTCTATCAATCTTAAGCTTATTCATTTGTGACCCGTCGCGCTAAAAGGGACCTTATCGGGTGTGTGAAAAATATCGACCCTAGTCAGTCTGCGCAGTCCGCGCAGCCAGACTAGGGCCGACACTTTTCACTTTTACGTAATTTTCTAAATCCGGAATGATTTCCCTATCTTACTATATGTTCATTTCTCGCATATGAGATCTGGTTGACATATACTGGGTCTGACAAGTTTGTCCAAATTTGGATTTTTGAGTTCGGATAATGTCCCTTTTAGCGCGACGGGTCACATTTGGTTAGCCCATTCCAAAATAGTGACACTTTCTGAGGTTATGAAATAAGATTTCATTAACTTTGGACAAGTCTAAAACTTTAAAATCTGGTAATATGGGATAAAAAATGTACCAAGGTTCTTATTTCTGAAACATGGTGATTGTTTTACTTGCGTCTGTCTGTCCGTCTTACTGTCTGTCTGTCTGTTTTTCTGTCTGTCTGTCCGCAAACTTAACATTTGCCATTTCGGTGGCCTTTGTTCATGTTTCCCCAACACATCTTTGTTTTCTCTGCCTTTTAGAACCTTTTTTCAATATGAAAGAAGCTTATGTTATACTTTTGAGATGACAATACAAAAATGATAATTTCTCATATTACACATACCAATATAACTGTCACATTTCTTGCTATTTTACAACAGTGGCAGTTTAGAAATACATATTATTAGACATTTAAAAACATGAAAAACAGACAATTGTGGTGGGTGATAGCTCAAGATGGCTCTAAATATGCCAACAAAAAAATTTACTGACTTAGTGGTATTGTGCAAAACTATTGTAAGTTCAAATAGTTCTGTTTTCTTTTGCAGCATTTTTGCACTAAGCTAGATATTATTTACAGTTGTAAAAGCCATTTTTGTCACAATAAAATGATATATAGATGTATCAATTTTCATAATAGCTTATAGGGCATGGAATTAGGCCAGCAGATTCTGGCTAAGACTACAAATCCAAATTGCTTTTCACCATTCTGAATTTTCAGGAACAAACTTTTATTTTAAGACAATACTATAAATAACAAGAGGACCATGATGGTCCTATATCGCTCACCTGAACCAAAATGATATAAGCAACACTTTTCTTCAATTCAAAAAATATTTATGACTTTTAGACTGAAAACGAACTTATGGTCAATAACATTGTGAAAATCGAACTCATCCAAGATTTCATCTTGCCCAACATTGTGCCCAAGATTTGTCTTGTTTGATAAATAATTGTAGATTCTGGAGTATAAACAAGGACGAAAACAGCCGAAAACAGCAATTTTGTCAAATTCAAGGGCACATTACTCTTGACTTCCTAGTCAGATCAGGCTGAAAATCAAACTCAACCGAGATCTTATAATATCCAACATTGTGTCCAAGATTTGTCTTGATTGGTCAATAATTGTAGATTCTAGAGTGTAAACAAGGTCTAAAGCAGCCGAAAATGGCAATTTGATCAAATTCAAGGGCACATAACTCTCCACTTTTTGTCAGATTGGACTGAAAATCAAACTTATCCAAGATCTTATGGTCTCAAACATTGTGTTCAAGTTTTGTCTTAATTGATAAATAATAGTAGATTATAGAGTGTAAACAATGTCAAAAACAGCCGAAATCGGCAATTTTATCAAATTCAAGGGCACAAAACTCTTATCTTTCTGGTCAGATCAGACTGAAAATCAAACTCATCTGAGATCTTATGGTCTCCAACCTTGTGTCCAAGATTTGTCTTGATTGGTCATAAATTGTAGATTCTAGAGTGTAAATAAGGTCGAAAACAGTCAAAAACAGCAATTTTGTCAAATTCAAGGGCTCATAACTCTCAACTTTCTGGTGATCAGATAAGACTGAAAATCAAACTCATTTCAGATCTTATGATCTCCAATATTGTGTCCAAGTTTTGGATTGATTGATCAATAATTGTAGATTCTAGAGTGTAAACATCGTCGAAAACAGCCAAAAATGACAATTTTGTCAAATTCAAGGTCAAGTAACTCTCGACTTTCTGATCAGATCAGACTGAAAATTACACTCATCTGAGATCTCATTGTCCCAAACATTGTGTCAAAGTTTTGTCTTGATTGATGAATAATTGTAGATTCTAGAGTGTAAACAAGGTCAAAAACAGCCGAAAATGGCAATTTTGTCAAATTCAAGGGCACATAACTCTCGTCTTTCCAGTCAGATCAGACTGAAAATCAAACTCATCCGAGATCTTATGGTCTGCAATGTTATGTCCAAGATTTGTCTTGATTGATCAATAATTGTAGATGCTAGAGTGTAAACAATGTCAAAACTAAGTATTTTTCGCATTCAAGGGCAGATAACTCCTACATTTCTA
This sequence comes from Fragum sueziense, assembly GCA_963680895.1. NCBI lineage: Eukaryota > Metazoa > Mollusca > Bivalvia > Cardiida > Cardiidae > Fragum > Fragum sueziense. The sequence goes on along the minus strand of OY804594.1, from coordinate 64,427,724 downwards.
GTTCAATCTGACCCATAATCGAACTCATCCGAGATCTTATGGCCATACATGTTTTGACCAAGTTTGGTCAAGATTGGCTTATATTTGTAGATGCTAGAGTGTAAACACGAAATTGTGGACGGACGGACGGACGGACAGACGGACAGACAGACGGACGACGGACAAAAAGTGACCACAATAGCTCACCTTGAGCACTTCGTGCTCAGGTGAGCTAATAATGATAATAAGTTTATTTCGGTAAAAGAGTACAAAACATGGCATAGTAAAAACACATTACAGCAATATTGCACATAATAAGTTATGAAAAAAAAATACAAGACAAATTTGTGATGCATAGCATCAAAGTAGCCGACAATATTTTGGTTAGCATCAATTGAAAGTGTATCTGCGTGTCAACATGGTGACATGAGTAACAAGCGGAACATTGGCTACCCATAAAAAATGTGGATGTGCGGACTGCCCCTATTCTGAAACTCAACAAGAGCAAAGTAGTCCACTATTTCATCAAGAGGTTTGGAATCTGAGAGAATAACATTTTTCATCAAAAATCGAAATCTCCTCTCAAAATGCGTAGCAGTAAGAACTGGGTCATTTCGCATTGACCTAATAAATGTTTTTCCGAAAGCATCATCAAAGGTCAAACCTTCCAAAGGCATGCCTAATTCTGGCCAATGCAAGTCATCAGCAGATAAAGTCAAAAACAGAGTAGGAGGACCTAAACACCAAAACATGGACAGTAAGTCATACAGCATATTTCTGAGATATGCAACAGTCCCTTTAACTTTTTTATAAACATATATGAATTCTCAAGAAGTTCTGGATTCTCATTTAATTTCCTTTAATTCCCAAGAGAAACTGGTTGAGAACAGTTATTGTGTGAATGAGTTATTTTCATACGAATATTAATAGCTGACTTTAAGCAGGATAAATCATATGCAACAGCTGTTTGTAAAATCAGGGTGGATCATCACGTGATCAAAATGGGTACATACACGGACGCAAGATGGCGGAAAATTAGAAATTTTCGGTAGATTTCCCTAAATTGGTAAGTACTGCTCAATTCGTTTGACTTACCATATAGCGCAGTCTATGCGCATTTCCGAGTGCTTTTCAATGATGTCTGTCTCGTCTCTAGGCTTCATGTAGTTTCTGGGATACCCTCGAGGTTTTGAGCCGAATCGGAACGATTTTCGAGGGAAATTGAATATGGTACGTTACACGTTCCCCGGTTTTTTTTCATCAAAAATAGCGTTTTCTCTCAAAATTACACTTATTTCGATTCAATACTAAGGTCCTTCATGTGCAACAATCATACGTACTTTGCTTCAGCCTGTTCGTTCTTAAATTCACGAAAAACGGGGAAATTGTAGAAACGGTACGAAACACGTACATGATACGCAACACGTGATGATCATTTGCAATTATGGTACGTACTACGTAAAAACCCAACAGCTACAAAGTTTTATGAATTTCCCAAACCAATCGTGACGAAGTTCAAGGTATCATCCATACTTGATTAAATTATACAAGAATATACTAGTAGAACGTAATACTATCCATTAACCAGAACGATTTAATTCATAAATAAAAAGAGTGTCCAGTATGTTTCATAATGCACGATGACTTTTTTTTAAGTGAATATACCTTTGGACCAATAATTATTTCGCATGCTTTAATACGAAATCCTGTTACTGCCATCCACCTTTCTACCTACAAGAAAAGTCGAAATTAGTGTGACACTCTTCTAGCAAATTTGAGACCTAGAAAAAATGAACTTTGTCACACTAATTCTGACAATTGTCGGGCGCAAAACTTCAACTTTTCTACCTAAAGAACTTTCTAGAAAAGTCAAAATCTGTGTGACTCACGTCAATTGTTATATTATTTTATGTATCAAGTTTAGAAAAGTTGAAATTAATGTGATTAACTTCCACTACTCTAGCAAAATGGTATGGTAGAAAAGTAGAAAAGTTGAAGTTTTGTCCCTGACAATTGACTGTGGTTACTGTGACACGCTTCGTCATTTCTACTTTCCATGTCCCAATTTTGCTAGAAAAGTTTATATAACTGTAACTAAATTTTCTAAAAAAAATAGGTAGAAGAGCAGAAAAATCAAATTTTGTCATACTTACTTCTGGCAATTCTTTCAAGAAAAAATATAACTTTCTGGTTTTCTAGGTAACTTTTTCCCAAGAAAAGTAGATTAGTCGACAGTTCATGTTTGATTAGTAGAGAAGTGGATTGTGGAAACAGAATTCCATAACCTATTTTTTACATATACGATTGTAACATTCGTCATTTATTTATCATTACAGAACCATGTGGAAAACAAAGTCGAGGCTCTCTCTTGGCAAGAAACCATGGACAGTGAAGAGAGTTAAGGCCGCCCATGTGTTGCAATGCCAACCAGACAATAATTTCACAAGTCTACAAAATAGGCACTATCTAGACCAAATTATTTTGATTAGACAAATTACTTTTTTATTTTGTTAGAAAGATCAATCATAAGTTGAATCAGAAAAAGCTCTCTCCAATTAATGATTCAGAAGAAAAACATCTTCAAATACCCAAGGTATAGAGAATATATCCAATCTGTAATGCAACAATTGAAACTGGAATCTACTTCGTATTGAATTGTAGAAATTACATGAATTACAGGCCCGGAGGAACTGGGTGTGCTAAAATTTTCCTTCTTTTACACTGAAAATTTATGGAAAATTCAATTTAACCCCCCCCCCCCCCCCCAAAAAAAAAAAAAAAAAGACAAAAGGGCTTGAGCCCACCCAATATGAAATTGCTTCCTACGGGCCTGTAATTAAGGAAGTACGGACCCACTTTTAGTTCCTACTTGAAAAAACTGTAGGCATACTTTTGTGCAATATAGTGTAGGAAAGGTTCTAGGCAAAAGCACAAAATGTGATTATCTGCATTTTCTTTTGGATCAAGGTTTTTCCAATGCCCTTTTACAGATTCTGTTTGGGAAAGGGATACATTTGTCATATTGATTTTGTCTTAATTGTATTTGTGAATATGTTTTTGTATTTGTATTGACTTTGTTGTCATCCGATGGGTCCAAACAAGAATGTCATTTTAATATAATTATAATCCTTTAAGACTGAGAAGAAGATGTTGATAAACAACCATTTTCCTTATATTATTTTGTCACAATGTTTAAATTTGCCGCATTCGATAGCATTGCATTGACCGCCTGTTATCGTTCGAATTTGGCCAAGTCTAAACATTTTGAAATCATGGTAAGGGTAGGCTATATTTGTTTTCCGAAGGCCTTATTGTAAATAAGCTAATCATTATTCTGTTATTGTGTTGTGATGTCTTTATAAGTTACCTTCGATAAATAAAGATATTATTATTATTATTATTATTATTATTATTATTATTATTATTATTATTATTATTATTATTATTATTATTATTATTATTATTATTATTATGTAGTTGTATTTTTTAGTAATTTGCTTTACCCACGGGGAATGAGCTAACATGCGAATCGCTAACGGACTCTGTTGTCCTTGGTTTTTACATCGCATGTGGAACTTCCGGTAAAAACAAAAGAAGATCAGTATCTCTGCAAATATTGAAATATGAAATGAAGTTTTACATAAAATGTCTTAATGCAATCCTATGAAGCCGAGATTCTTGAAAACGTAGGTATGAGTGCTTTGCTTTGCGCTTGCGCTTGCAGAAATGAGTGAAAAAGTGTATACATATAGCCTACCTTCGGAACAAATCGGTCCCATTTCAATATTGAGTAGGCCTAGCTCTTTCTTTTTGAATATGTTTATCAAATTTTTCCCAATGGGCTCAGTCTGAAAACGTTATCAACAGAAGTACAGGGTGTTTCATAATATGTGTTACCATTTCGAATCTCAAGTATATTTTAACCAAGAGATGTAAATTTAAATGAAATGTACAATGCGAAAATAGACATAATAACGTTTTATTTGACATATAACAATAGTATGTTTGCGTCCAGGATTGATACCGATTCAACCCCATTAAAAAGTACAGTTTTTTGACACAACATTCTAGATGACGTCATCCTTGTTGCAAAACGACGTCAACCCGTTTCTTATGTTTGTAATGACCGAATAGCACGTGTCCATTGGAATATTCTGGTTTCACAATGAAATGCTATTCAAATGCATTTATGGATATTGCAACATGGTTATACGTACATGCTCGTTCAGATACCGGGTATATCAAAAAAGAAGTTCAAGCGCAGTGAGGTCTTAGGAGTGCGAAAGCCACACTTTATCTGACCTGTACGAAATCTATTGTGTCCCAAATGTTTTCTCGATCAACACAAGAACTTCTCTTGAAGTGGGGGCGCAGCAACATCCAGTCAGAATCAAAGGGTATTAAAGTCTGTAGCTTTTAGCCTTAATGCAAAATCATATTTCTATCATATTTCATGCAGATAGTGAACTCTATTCAACGTTGTCTAAACCTCACAATTTTCGTCCTCAAAAAAGAAGGGTCCAGTTATTACCGATGGATTTTAGGACGTCCATACTGCTAAATTGTGAGAATGAAATTATCTTTTCTGACAAAGTCAGATTTCTCTAAGCATACGTGTTGAATTTACATCATCAGGATATTATTTTTTCATCGATCTGGTGACAGTTATCGATAAATAATTGAGCAAGCTGTTTTAAGGCTTTCGTCCATGCGTCAACGGAGAGCACCATTTTTGAAAAACGGCCCAAATTTGATGACGTCAAAAAAGACGCCATGACGTCAATATTTTCCCTTAATTTTTGCGTGACACAAAACTTTATTATCTACCCTTTAAAAATGTGTATAACATAACTATATTGTATGTAAAGTCAATGATTTATATTTATTCGTAATGGTAACAGATATTATGAAACACCCTGTATTAGGTCCAACCCCTGAATTCATACTTACTGTCTGCGCACTTAAGAAACAAGATCAACCATTGCCATTGAATACACGATTTTAAGCTCACAAATGACTAGCAAAAGCAAATTTATGAGTATCTTTTTAAACACGACAATACAGAAATTCTGCAAATTTCCCATTGGCTATTTACCTACCCTCGTGTTGAAGTTTATTTGTATGTCCGGTTAGTCTGCGCATGTCTGATTGTCACTGTGCGTGGTTTATTTACACAGTGACGTCATTTGGTGAAGTGATGACGATTGCAATGTAAAACGTGACTGAGTTTAGTCTTGTTTACTCTGGGTGTGGAATTTCTGCATTTCATCGTTAGGTTAGACTTTTTTTTTAGATAAGGCCTATTTAGCCTATATGAGGAGAATTTTTGTGCCGTATTTCATGACATAGATCTAGGCCTACTTACTTAGTTTTCAAGTCTTTGCAGAAGAAAAAAATGTGGAGACCGGGGTTCCCATTAATATAGTCACATGAATACCGATGAGTAAACTGTAAAATTGTGTTCCGAGAGTACGTTTTGTAGTTAAGATGGATTTGAAATATTTACGTGGTGCGTACCATAATTGCAAATGATCATCACGTGTTGCGTATCATGTACGTGTTTCCTACCGTTTCTACAATTTCCCCGTTTTTCGTGAATTTAAGAAAGAACAGGCTGAAGCAAAGTACGTATGATTGTTGCACATGAAGGACCTTAGTATTGAATCGAAACAAGTATGTAATTTTGAGAGAAAACGCTATTTTTGATTAAAAAGCCGGGGAACGTGTAACGTACCATATTCAATTTCCCTCGAAAATCGTTCCGATTCGGCTCAAAACCTCGAGGGTATCTCAGAAACTACATGAAACCTAGAGACGAGACAGACATCACTGAAAAGCACTCTGAAATGCGCATAGACTGCGCTATATGGTAAGTCAAACGAATTGGGCAGTACTTGCCAATTTAGGGAAATCTACCGAAAATCGCTAATTTTCCGCCATCTTGCGTCCGTGTATGTACCCATTTTGATCACGTGATGATCCACCCTGAAAATATATGTGATATTTTTTCGAAATATTGAGTCATAATTGCACAGTCTTGTCCTGAAGTACATACTAAGATTTAATTTTAGAGGCCTTTCAGGATGCACCTTAAAACCATTACATTCTAAAGGGAAAAGCCAAGGAAAAGCCATTTCCTCACCGCTGCATGTTTCCAAAACATTTAAAGGAGAATTGGTATTGGGGGGAATATTAATATGTTGATTACTCAAAACATCATTCAGGACACAGTTTCTAGATGGATTCACAGGCACCATAACACATTCTTCTATTTCGTGATTCAAAACATCCTGTTCATTGTGTAGATTTGAACATACATTACTGTTGTCATCTAAATTTAGGCTTACGTTGCAATACAGAGGATTGTTTTCTAATAGCCATTGCAAAGCACGTTTAAGTTTAAACACTGAAACTGTATGACTATTCACAGCTGTAGGGTGCAATGCTGTGTTTTCAAATGAAACTGTTATATGCGAAACATCATCATTGAAGGGTAATTTATGAATAATATCTCAAGTTTGTGCAGGCAAATTTAAAATCAAGCCCTTTTCAGCATATTGGCCACCGAGCAACAATATTACTGACATAAAAACATTTATAAGACAAATCAGACGCTTCTCAACATTTGAAAGACTTAAAAGTTCTTCAGGAATCAATCCTGGATCAATATTATTGTATGTGAATGATATGCTTGGTATTTGATTCCTCGAGATAGCACAAAAACATGTAGAACAGCAGTCATCTGAATTTTTAATTTTTAACAGCTGTGTAGCTGTATTTTCTTTCTTTATAGAACGTACTTGGTCTGCATATAATATTCGAAAACAGCATTCACATTTATGCTCTGGCTTCATTCTTATATTCTTCTCATGAATTGAACAATGCTCGCTGCTCAAGTCATAATCAATGAACGTGAAATCGACAGTTGACGATACATTGCATACATATCCCACATCCAACATGTCATATAAAGAGTTTACAGTGGAGACAGTATCAGTGTCATTTGTCACGCTTATAATTGAAGTTTTTCGCCTTCTTGACATTCTACACATCGTAATAGTTTTTTTTCTACTATACATATGATCCTTAGATACAAATGGAACAATCTGGTCAGTCTGATATTCTGATATTTGGTTTGAATTAACTGAATGGGTTGACTGTTCCAACATGGAACTATTTGCTGCATATGCATGCATGGTAGTTTTGGGTTGTTCAGTGTCAATACTTTCAGAATCAATTGTCTGGTGAAATGTGGAGGCAAAACTTGGGCTACCAGGTCTTACATAATTTAGCACACTATCAGCCACTTCATTTGAACTTAATTTAAATGAGACAGGGGTTAATTCATATGAATTACCCGAGCATTGACTGTACAAGTCGACCAACTCGTCTAAATTGTCAAAAACCAACAACACAGACATACCATATTGACTATATTGCCCAAGACTATTTCTTTGGTGAGAATCAAAAATGAAAAATTGGTTAGTTTCTTGCTTTATGTATAGCGCTATTGTAAGGTCATTTAAAGTTAAAATATTCAGTGGTGACAATAAAACAGCTTGCGAGATTGCGTCAAGAAATGCCGTATGTTGGAAATCTTGATTCGTCAAAAAATTTACGGACCCAAAAAGGTGATCGGTAAAATATTCTATCTCGTAAGAACGGCCGTGAAAACTGTACGAATTCGGCAGTTCGTTATGCGACAAATATCTTGGAATACGAATTTGCTCTACAACACGTGCATACAGCGCATTTCCCTGAAACAAAACATCGTCAAATTCTTGTGCAGTGAATAATCTCAGCTGCTCATTAACCGGCTCATTATTATTAAAATGGAAAAATGCCAATAAAGCCGCCAATGACATAGCTGTGCATTGTAAGGCATTTATAATTATGGAGCAAAAATATTGCATCCCTGATGGAAATTCCCCAGAACACTTCCTACCATGTTACTCCGTTGCTGTCTCGTCGTCAAATGTCGAAATGGCGAGGGTGCGCGCGTTTATGTGTGATGTGATTGGTCAATCCAGCCCTGCGTTCAGTAAGACAAAACGTTCCCTAATGTTAGCAACAGTCGCAACTTCTTTGACACAAAATTAAGAAAATTGACCGAGTATTCCGAATGAAACGGCCAACGTTTTGTCTTACTGAACGCAGCCCAAGTGTCACCTGATTGGTCAATCGGTTAGAAGCGGGTCTAGGCTGGTTTTCATCTCCGATACGAATACGTGGTAGTTCGATTTTGATATGATGGGTACCAGATTAAAGCGTTGCATGGCTACGCTTGATTAGTCAATCGGGTTGAAAACAATTTAAACGATTGGTCAATCTGGTTGAAAACAATTTAAAGTATTTTTCATAGAATATTTTAATAAAAAAAAGTAAAGCGTGCAGAGAGAATATATGATAAAGTTCTGTCTTATTGATTTAAAAATGTACAAAAAGAGGAAAAAAGAAAAAAAAATCATGCGTGGATGGGTTTCGAACCCACATAACAAAAACACAAAAGGTTATCAGCATTCAGCTCTACCCATTAGGTCACTGTGACACAACCAAAAAAATGGTGTAAATTAGATGAAAATAAATATAGAAGTATTTATCAGATTAGATTGGTAAACGTCCCTTAAATCAGTCAGTTGTTCCTTAGAAATACTCAAGCGCATTAGTAAAAAAAGTAAAGCATACAGAGAGAATATGTATGATAACTTTCTTATTGATGTAAAAAAAAGTACAAAAAGGGGAAAAAAGAAGAAAAAAATCAAGCGTTGATGGGTATCGAACCCACGTAACAATAAACAAAAAGGGGTCAGAGAGATCCGTTCTATCCATTAGGCCACAGAGGTCTCTGTATATCTGTTCGTTAGTAATATTATATTATATAAAGTAGTATTTATCATCAGATTTGACTAGTTACCGTCCCTGAAATGTCGGTCTGTAGAAATACCGAAATGCGTTAGTAAATACCAAAACACTTTCACAGAATCGATTTTAAAACAGATCAGTTCATAGCGTATATATATTACCGTTATTCATTCAATATTTCATACACAATTTTCTTCTTGCTATTATTGAGCATAGACAACAATAGTTAATATGATGCGTTCCAGTTCTTCGTGTATATCGGTATTTCTATGGACCGATCTGGTCACGTGATTGAGCGGTTAGTAATTCGCATCTGGAGGAAAATAAAATAATATACAAATGCATTTTTATGCATTGTATTTCCTCGTAAATGGTGTAAGCATGTAAAAACAAACATGTTGATAATGTAACAATTATCATAAACGTGCAATTTAACCAGTTTCAACCAATATGTCGGACATTTGGTAAAATAATCACCTCCCCAACTCCCCATGTTAATATTTTAAAATTATTACAAAGGTAGCCGATCTCAAGATCGGCTACCAATAACAACCATGTAATGCGCTCCATTACCAAGGATAACACAAAAAAGAAGAAAATTAATTATTCCATTATTTCCATTGTGGTCCAAATAATAAAGCAGGATTTGAAAATAAGCAAACAAAATTTAATAAGCTTTACAACTGATTTTTTTACTCAATTTGGCATCAACAAACAATGGTTATTTTTTTCATTTTTATACGCCCGAAGGGTCGTATTATGTTATGGCCTCGCTTGTCTTTCTGTCCGTCCATCTGTCTGTCCGTCTGTCTGTCCGTCCGTCTGTTAGCAATTTCTTATGTGCGCAACTCCTCCTACAGTTTTGATCGGAATTTGATCAAACTTGCTACAATGAATCTCCATGCTGTCTAGTTGTGCATACTGCTAACGGAATTCAATTAACTCTTTTCATTCTTGAATTATCTGCCCTTTAATTAAAAAAATGCCCATTTTCTTGTTTTCAACTCCTCCTACAGTTTTGATCAGAATTTAATCAAACTTGCCACAATGAATTTCCATGGTGTCTAGTTGTGCACTCTGCTTACGGAATTTAGATACCGTAATATCCCAAAGTGATCGGACACCCAAAAAGATCGGACACTACCTATAATTCTTAAAAATAATTTATTTTATGTCCCTAATTTCGGCCATTTGGTCAAATGGTCATCCCGTAATTTTCGGACACGATATATTGCGTTGATAACGCAAGTTGTAATACACGCTATGATCAACAAAGAAAATCGATAATTTTGTGCATTAAGCCATTTACATTCTTTGCTAGTTTAAAAATCCTTAATTGTTTGACACCCGACATTTAGCAAGTTGTCAGGTAATTAGCGTGGTATTTTGAAAGGTGTGTGTTTATCTCTAAAAGATCGATTGACACTTCATTACAGGTAAAGATATCGGAAAAATAATCTATCTGGTCAAATTCAGGCATTGCGATCGCAGAAACTTACGATCGCGGCCACTTTGACTTAGAATAAGATCTACGCCGATTCAATGCATGACTCGGAACAAAAGAAGCTTTTACTGTATATTCGATGGTTTTTGTGTACAAAAATTAAACTATGAGAAGAGTACCTTCTTTGCAAGCGAAAGAATAAATTTCCGTACTCCGTGTTAAATATTCCAACTACAAGCTTTCGTTAATTCCCATTTATTCCCGGTCTTATCAACAATGTTGTAACAGCATTCAGTATACTCTGTTGTTACGTCGCTTTCGTTTAAGTTAAATGCATGATGGGAAAGCATATCCTAAGTGATTGGCAGGGAATGAAACCGAATTACAACCAATCATATGTAATCATATGTAACAAAATTTGTTTGCTCCGCCCCCAAAGTGTACCCGAAAGTGATTGACGTATAACTGATTACAGGCAAGCGAAATCAACCGTGACTGTGTTGACCGATATCTAAGTACACGAGTGAAGGTCGTCGCGCGCGTCTCACATCAAAGGGACCGCTGGCCTTGTGGTTATATTAGGAAACACGCTTTTCTCTCTCATCATTTCTCCATTCAATAACCGCGTAACTACCCAATATTTATACCGTAGTTAAACCTTATCGTTTTTCATCTCCGCAAGTCATTTAGTCTGCCGATTTTGACAGTCAAATCTCCCCAAAAAAATTAGATCTAGTTGGATAATCAGTGTTAGACTTGGATTTATTATTACAAGGTACTTTTATCATTCCCCGAAGAAATAAAATCTGGTCAAAAGCCTGCGATTTATTCAATCTACGGGACATTTGTCAAATATGATGTTCAATTGATGTGATATCGCGAAAAGTTAAAAGAAATATTCCATAATCGTTCGCGTTTTGTTCGCTTCTTTGTTAGAATATTTGGTAGGCTACAAATTATTTTCTTTATAGCGGCGCCCAAAGTGATTCCCAAAATGGATATGAAAAAATAATAATAATAATAATAAAAAGGAGGACTCAATAAAAAGATGAACTTGCCTGTCAAATGCAAAACTGTATAGCAAGCGAATATCGCATAACGTGATCTATGCAATATTTAACATTTGACTTGCACAAATTTATCGGACCTTGAAACCATTTTGCGATCATATCAGATCTAGATCTAATACCACCACTCGACTGTTTCTACTTTGAAGTTGGGAACCGAAATTTTCGGGACATGCTGAAATCAATCCAAAATTTTCGGACACTATTCAAAATATTTTCCGAAGAAATCGGACAACAAAATAAATAATTAATTAATTCTGTCCGAACAATAAGGTTTTTTACGGTAACTGTTTTAGTTCTTAAATTATCTGCCCTTGAATTCAAGAAAAAATGCCCATTTTCTCCTGTGCGCAACTCCTACAGTTTCAACCAAAATTTAATCAAACTAGCCATAATGAATCTCTATGGTGTCTTGTTTTACAAAACAAACTTTGATAACTTTTCATGTTTGAATTATCTGCCCTTGAATTGAAAAAAAAATGCCAATTTTACTGACAAGCCCCTCTCAGGCGTATATGCACCGCTCTGCGAAGCTCTTGTTTTTTACTTTTCGAAAAATTATCATTTTGGCTAGGTATTTACCCTATTTGCAATGAATGTGCCTGTAAATATCTTGTAGCAGAATCTTAAAATACATCTATGTCATTTATGTGAAAATATACATGTAGATCTATATAAAACAATTTTGGAAAATTTAAGTTCTTTCAGAAAATAATTTACTAACATAATCTTTCTTTTCATAGAAAACTTCTTTTAGAGAATGCATTCCTTGTGCAAAGCATGAGATTCAAGTTAAACTTTACAGTATTCTTTTTTTTCAAAATGGCTTAATTGAATAATTTGTTTTTAATTGCTTTTTGTCTCAAATCTAGTTTAGTAATTAACCCATAAGATCATCTAGGAAAGGATTATAACTCTAACGCGATATTGCGATCATTTTTTGGAAAAACCAATACTTACCTGTAGGAGGGGCAGATTAATGATCAATTATTGATGTGTTTTCTAGCCATTAATTTGAATTGTCCAATTAGAAGCATTACATCCGCAATGGTCTATTGGATACAATAATGGCTTACGAATCTCACTCATTTCACACCATGTGCAGGCGGTGGTTCGAGGCTTGGGGAGAACGTAACATTTTTAATGGTTACTTTCGAATGTTTTGTTTTAAGCATTAATAGTTTATTGCTAGTCTCATTACAATACTCCAAATAATTATAATTTATTATCATTATTTTAGCTTTATAATGTTTTTTCTCTCTTTTTTTCTTTTTATTTTTTCTTCATCTCTTTTAGTAGTGATCATTTATTTGTCATCATTTCATTTTTGTAATGTACAAATTTTCATCATTTTGAAAACGTTTTCACAAATAAACTCTACGACAACAAAACAAATGAGCATGTGTCCCGTGCACGATCTATTAAAAGAAAAGTTTCTCAGAATAAGCAAAACGATATCGGTGCACAGAGGATTCGAACCTGGGTCGCAAGATTAACGGTAATTGTACTTTCAGTCAGTCGATAGTTTTAACACTTCTTACGTAGGACGAATTAAAATATTATATATGCTATGCAATGATCACCTGGGCTATGGTCTATTGCGTTTCGAGGCGTCCCTTGGGAAAATGAAACGCAGCTCTTCCAGAAAGCTGCGTAAAAGCCGGCTTTTACGCAGCTTTTCTGCGTTTTTTTTGTTTCTTATCCCAAAAGCTGCGTTTTAAAAAAAGAGCTGCGTAAAAGCTGCGTTTTTCTTCAAAAGCTGCGTGTTTTACTTAAAAGCTGCGTATTTTGTTAAGAAGCTGCGTAAAAGCTGCGTATTTTGTTATGAAGCTGCGTAAAAGCTGCGTATTTTGTTATGAAGCTGCGTAAAAGCTGCGTATTTCTATTATTTTGTCTGAGATCCAAAAACGCAGCTCAAGAAGCTGCGCAAAAGCTGCGTCTTTCTTTTGCAGATTTTTCTTCCCCTTAAATAACAAAGACGCAGCTTTTACGCAGCTATTCATAGCTGCGTATTTATGATTTTTTTTCTTTTACTTTTCCCTCAAAGGTTTGCGCCCATATTGCTTGATTTTGAGATTTAATGTCACAATACATAACCCATTCACAAACATTGATGTACCAATTAGAGAAAAAAAGACTCAGTAAAACATTGAAGAAAAATAAAAGATGCTTATAACCCTATAATGCCTCAATATTTTCCTGCCAATAACAAACATACTTTGTTCTCTTGGTGTCTAATTTGTCAACTGCAAGGGTGGATCCATGATTTTTTCCAGGGGGGGGGGGGGCAGCGGCGGATCCAGGATTTCTTTGAGGGGGGTTCGTCTTTACAAAAAGGGGGGTTCGTTTTACAAATATTACACACTTTTGACTGAATTTCTGCATGAAAATGAAAGAATCAGGCTACAGAGGGGGGTTCGTTTGAACCCCCGAACCCCCCCTGGATCCGCCAATGGGGGGGGGGGGGGGTCCAAGCTCGATTTTTTTCCAAGGGGGGGGGGGGGGGGGGGGGAGGGGGTCCAAGTCCAAATTATGGCTTAAAATGTAATAAATATGTAAATATATATATAGCCAAAATTCAATTTTCGGCCAATGCCAGGGGGTCCGGAGGCACCCCCAGCCCCCCAACTCCCCCTCTAGATCCGCCCATGAACTGCATATCTTTCTGAGTCAACATTTTGTACTTTGGGAAAGGGCTTAAACAAGAGAGGCAAATTGTTGAAATAAAATTTCGAATTAATTAGGTCCATTAAATGTAAAAAATGTGTCCATATCATATAAATTAAGGTTACTCCACCCTTAGAGATCCATGTGACATCATTTCAGGGGAATGTTCAGTGGTAGAAAAAAAAATTTGTAACTTGTTTCATGTCAGTGTAGATCAGATATGTTGAAAAGGTTCATTGCACTTTACAAAAATTTCCTATGTTCACTTTTCTACATCAATTTATTCAATAATTAATTTCCTGGTGTCCAAACTGTCAATTTATGTTTACCCAAACAGCAAAAAGTATACCTTTTTTGCCCAAGTTATAAATAACAAAATTACTAAGAAAAGAATTTGTGTCCAATATAGCACAAAAATATTGAAGCAAAAGGAGAAAGTGCTAATTGTCAGCAATTTCTTCTTTTGTCTCAATTTTTCAGAACCCTTTCTATTAAGGATGTCAAAAACTTTTTTATGAAAGGGTTTAAAATAATGTTGTATGTTTTTAATAGAAACATTCATAAGAAAAGAGAAATTTGCATTGAGTTGTCAAATTCTATGACTGATACTTAGATTTTAACACCCTCATAAAAAAGTTTTATGTGTGCACTAATTAAAACTTGTCTTATATGCACAAAAATTATAAAATTTCAAATGAAAAGAAAAAAGAATTAACAAAATTAGTAATGCTTGCAATTTCTTCATATTCTAAAATACTGTACACTCAGAAAAACAACAAGAACAAAAAATCCATTATTTTCCGTAAAGCCTTCGGCTTTCACATGTATACAACAGCATATCGTTCCGAACATTATTCTATTACCCGCGCATTTAAAGGAATCAAATACACCCCCAGATACGTCACTTCCGGTGTTTTGACACATGTGGTTCATATTCGTTTCGGCGTTCAACCCGCAAGGTTGGTAAGTTTGGAAAATAGCCGTTTTCGTGGACGCTGTCCCGAATTGAAATTTCTATCGAGTTAATTCATAACTCTAAATCAATATGGCTTCACCACAAGACGATGTTTTGTCGGTATCAGAGCATTCAAGCGGAGAATTTTCTGGTTTCAGTGCCTCGGAAGTCGCCGACTCTGGTCGAAAAAAGAAAAAGATGAACAAAAAGGCTTCGTCGAAGCCTTCTAAACAGAAGTCTACAGCTTCTACAAGTAAGAAAGATGACTCGAACGCTGTTCGAAGGAACACAGAGAAACAAATGAACTTTGACATTATGTCTTTGGGTGCTTCAGACATCGCTAAATTGAGAGACTTGCTCGGAATTCAAAACCCGAATGTTGTAACACAGCAGAATGTCGATTCCGCTGACGATGAAGATCTCCATTCCATTCATGGATATCAATTTGATAGATTACCACCTGTTCACGTTGAGTTTGACCCAAATGACCTCTCAGGAGGCGAATCACCATCAAGACTGAAAAAGGACAAAAATATTTCTGTTGATTTGTCAAGTGCCCTCTTCTCTAATGATAAGGAGAATGAAGAAGGAGATGATGGATGGGAGTTACCCAAACTGAAAGTACCTGAAAAAGGGAAACCCATAGCTAAGACATTAGCCAAACTCATTAATACTGCCTGTACTACACAGTGTGAAACGGACAATTTGTTGGGAAAGTACAAAGTTCCCCAGAACTGTGACATGGCATGTCCTCCTACAGTTAATAGTGAAATATGGAAAATTATGGAAAGAAGGGCTCAAACCCAAGACAGAGGTATAGCAGAGACGCAAAATTTACTGGCTGCTTCAATGGTGCCTATTATTCAATTAGCAGAGACTTTTCAGTCACAGTTTGCCTCAAATTCGGTAGCGAAGACTATGTTATCTGATGCATTAACATTAATTGGACAAGCTCAGTTCAACCTGTCAATTAGACGTCGTTACATGATTCGTCCAGTTCTAAAGAAAAAATACCATTCGTTGTGTAATATTGGAATGCCTATTACTACCCAGCTGTTTGGGGATGACGTTTCAAAGGACATCAAGTCGTGCGACTCCTTGATTTCACTCGGAAAAGAACAATATCAAAGTTCGAAGCCGTTTTATCCGACCCGTGGTAGAGGTCGGGGACAATCTCAGTCACAGTATGGATATCAGTCTAACTCCGGCAATAGGTATCAACCTTACCAGAGAGGTCAACGAAGACCATGGGGTAATAACTACAGGATCCCAAAAAAGGGCTCTGCCTCGGCCACAGTGACGGCCCCAAACGATCAGAAATAAATCAGGTGAGTTCTGTTTGCAAAATTAGACAACATTTCTCTGTCTGGGAAAGTATTACAAAAGACCAATGGGTTTTAGATGCTGTTCTTGGTTACAAGATAGTATTTGATCAATTACCTTTTCAGAATAGGATACCAAATGAAATCCCTTTCAATTTAGAACAATGGAACATTGTAAACAAAGAAGTTGAAACATTGTTGGAAAAAGGGGCTATAATTAGATCAGATCATGAAGAAGGAGAATTCATCTCCACAATTTTTATTGTTCCAAAGCCAAATGGAAAATTTAGACCAGTAATCAATTTGAAATACCTGAATGAATTTGTTCATTATGACCATTTTAAACAGGAAACGTTTAAGGTTGTTTTAGATCTTATTCAAAGGGGTGATTTCTTCACATCGGTCGATCTGTGTGATGCATATTTTTCTATACCTATCCACAGAGATTTTCAAAAATATTTAAAGTTCTCTTGGAACAATTCACTTTTTTCTTTTGTCTGCCTACCATTTGGTTTAAAATCGGCTCCGTTCGTTTTCACAAAGGTATTAAAACCTGTTTTTTCATGGTTCCGACACCAAGGTATCCGATGTAGCTATTACATTGACGATTCTTTGAATATGAATCAAAGCTTTTCGGTGTGTGATAAGAATACAGCTGTAATTGTGCAGACTTTACAGAATTTAGGATTTGTTGTCAATGAGAAGAAATCATCCCTTGTACCTATGCAAAGGATTGTCTTTTTTGGTTTTATAGTGGACTCAGTTTTATTTATGGTCTTTTTGACTGATGAGAAAGTTGATAAAATCTTGCTTAAAGCAGAAACATTGTTGAAATGTGAAAAGGTTGTTGTACGATCTTTAGCATCCTTTATTGGGCTTATCATCAATGCATTTTTTGCAGTCAAAGAAGCGCCTTTGTTTTACAGAAATATGGAGAGAAATAAGATTTTGGGATTAGGCACAAACATGTCTTTTGATAATGAAACTGTTTTGACAACTAAGTCTAAGATGGAAATTCAGTGGTGGTATGATAATGTAAAATTAAAGAATGGAAAGCCCATTAGGGAAATGAAGGTTACAAAGCACTGCATAACAGATGCTAGCTTAGATGGATGGGGTGCTATTGAGATGGGGTCAGATAAGGTCAGTCAAGGAAGGTGGTCTCTAACAGAACAGTCTAACAATATTAATTATTTAGAGTTGTTAGCTATCTTTTTTGCATTACGTGCTTTTTATAGAGATCATTGTAATGTGCATATTGAGTTTCAGTGTGACAATACATCTGCTATGGCTTATATCAATGATATGGGAGGAATGACCTCTTATAAGATGGATCAATTAGCTAAAGAAATTTGGCTATGGTGTATTGATCGGGGTATACACATTTCTGCATCCTATGTAGCTAGTGCTGATAATACAGCAGATTTTTATTCAAGAAACTTTTCTGACTCAACAGAGTGGATGCTCAAAAACGAAATTTTTGATCGTCTGTGCAAACAGTTTTTTACCCCAAATATTGACCTTTTTGCATCAAGACTGAATAAAAGAGTAGATACATATGTTTCATGGTTTCCAGACTCTGATGCTTTTCGTTATGATGCATTTACATTCAGTTGGACTGGTCTGAAACCATACATTTTCCCACCCTTCAATTTAGTGGGAAAAGTTGTCAACAAGATATTACAAGATAATGTCGAAAAGGCAATCATTGTGATTCCTTTTTGGAGTAGTCAAACATGGTTTCCGTTGTTATTAGAAAATGTTTGTTCTATTCCTGTCAGATTACCTCGACACAAGGACCTATTGACGATGGCTCACAATGGACGTCTTCATCCCCTGGGGAAAAGTCTAAGGATCTTCGCTGTAACAGTCTCCGGACAGCCCTCAGTCGTAAAGGAATTCAGAGAGAGATTGCAGACATCATCTCGTGGTCGTGGAAGGATGGTACAAGGAAGCAGTACTCCTTCGCTTGGAAGAAATGGGTGTTTTGGAACCATATCAGGTTTGGTGATCCCCTTCATACAACTGAAGAAGTAGTTCTACAATTCTTGTATTTTCTCTACAAGTCTGGTAAGTCATACAGTGTTTTAAATACCAACAAAGCCATGTTGCTTCAGACTTTACCAATTTTTGGAAATACCTGGTGTTCTAATTCCGTGCTTATTGGCAGATTTATGAAAGGTGTGTGCAATAAAATTCCACCCAAACCTAGATACTTATTCACGTGGGGTGTTTGTTCTGTGCTCAGTTTTTTGAAAGGATTGTTTCCGTTGGAGAAAATTACTATGAAACTTTTGACTTTAAAGACTTTAGCTTTAGTAGCTTTGGCTACAGCTCCGAGAGCTCAAACACTTCAATCTATGTCACTAGAATTTATGATTAAGAGTAAAAATGATGTTAGTTTTACATTTCCTCATGGGTTAAAGACTTCTAGGGCAGGTCATCGGTATGTGATGAAGGTAGAACATTTCAATGATGAAAGACTGTGTGCCATGCATACCCTTCTTTTCTATATTGAGAAAACTAAGTCTGAGCGACTTGATAATAATGTTTTTGTATCATATGTTACTAACAAAGCAGTAACCACCAGCACTATAGCCCGATGGTTGAAGTGTGTTTTGGATCTGTCTGGTATCAATACAGACGAGTTCAAAGCCCATTCCTTCCGTGGTGCTTCAGTTTCAGCAGCGTTCAATAGGGGATGTTCACTTGAGCGTATTTTGTCTACTGCAGACTGGTCGTCTGATAAGAATTTCAGGAAATTTTACCTGAGACATGCAGTTAGGAATACTAACACTTTCACTCAGAGTGTTTTTTCAGGGACATTATTGTGTTGATGTCATATCCAATGTACTTTGTTTGAAGTGGGTTTATTAATAATGGTTGGTCCCACATAAATGTTTTGTTTTCTTTAAAGATGCTGTTGTATACATGTGAAAGCCGAAGGCTTTACGGAAAATAATGTCCCCTCATCCAAGCTTTAGTGCAGGATGAAGGGCATTATTGAAGTAAAGCCGGAGGCTGAGCATGTATACACCCACCCATTGCTGCTGTCATGGTGTGTAATGCTTTCCCCTACCCATACATGCTCAAATAAAACAAAACATTTACTGTCTTTAAATTATGAACCACATGTGTCAAAACACCGGAAGTGACGTATCTGGGGGTGTATTTGATTCCTTTAAATGCGCGGGTAATAGAATAATGTTCGGAACGATATGCTGTTGTATACATGCTCAGCCTCCGGCTTTACTTCAATAATGCCCTTCATCCTGCACTAAAGCTTGGATGAGGGGACATTCTTTTGAAATCATTCATCTGCAATTTTTGGGAAAGTGTTAATTATATAGTCTGGTATTATCCAAGTACCCTTTACCCAACATCTGCAAACAAACTATTTCACAGAGTTTGACAAATTACTTCTAAATCATTTTTTTATCAACAAGTAACAATACATAAATTAAAATGTCCATTTCATAACCCTTTTCAATCTCAGCTTATTGTTTTGGAGTCCCTTGGTCTGTCTGTTTTTAGCATTTCCTCTCTATGGTATCCAAAGCACTATGATGTGAAGTATTAAAACTATTCAAGACTTTCTGGGGTAAGGGTTAAAACTGTATACTTCAGTCATTGTTGCAAACTTGTTGCAAATCTGTGACTGCTAAAATACCATATCTTTCCCATTATACTAATTTCATTTAGGGCAATTATGCATCATATAATATTGATTTCTGTATATTGCTGGTACAATGATAACAAGTTGACCAAACAATGCTGTTATGTTAAAGTGCAATAAGCCATGTGTATTATTTGTAACTTTTTTCATAATTCAATATAATGATTAAGAATCTAGATGAAATTAGTTTCATGTATTTGTTATGGAAATTAATCAAAATGAATTTATGTTGTTTGGAGTATTTTCCTGAGACAGAGAAAAAATGAATGAAGAATGAAATTACAGTTATGATTTACAATTTTTCCTTTTGCCTATTTTCCATGAATTGGGTACACTGTTGTTTACTCTTTCCCAAAAAGCAAACTTTTTAAAGGTTGCTCCAATATTTAAAAGATGTAGTAGACAATAAAAATTTAAATGAAAATAGCAAAAGATATCCATATTACAGCATAGAAAAAATATGATATTTTTTTTTTTTTTTACTTTTTTTCTCTAAACTGTTTCTACTAAAGATGTCAAAAACCAGGTATTGTTTAGGAAAGGGTAATATTGGCAGGTGCCCCTCAAGATGAGCCATGATTGGTTAAAAAAAGAAAAACAATTTATTAGCCAATCATTTTCACAGGAACCAACAGGAGGGATTTCCTCTTCTTCTTTGAATGTTGTTTATGTACATGATAATGCTTGTTTGAGAAAAAAGTAAGTTATATCCATTTTTGTTCATTAAGTACTACAGAATTATAAGGAGATATAATTCTGATTGCATATACTGTGTTAACTTTTTAGAAAGGAAGTGGCTAGAGATACGGGCCCGTATCTCTAGCCTATGGGGGCTACAGATACGGACCCGTATCTCTAGCAAAACCCCCCATGTTTCACTAGAGATACGGGCCCGTATCTCTAGTGAAAACAAGGGGTTTTTGCTAGGGATACGGGTCAAACGACTTCCGGTCTTATATACGGGCTAACTTATCGCGTCAATTATGAAAAATCGATAATATTGATCCTTCCCCAAACTGCGAAATTTAGACTATATAATTTTATACATTTTGAAATTACGATAGGCCTACAGTGTATTACAGGGGAAATGTCGGAGGAATGGAGAAATTGCTGAAATGAATGTATTAAAATTGAAACTTTATATTAAATCAATAGTCTATTATATATATCTCATGTTATTTATATTATCGTTTAACAAGAAGGTGCTAACTACTAGCAACTTTTTCAATGGCAATGGTTTCACACATGTGACATGTGTGGGGCCTATTAACCCTTTTGTTTGTTTTAATATTAGCCTAGGGGCTATTCTTGTTTGGCAAGAAACTGTAAGGTTTGCGTCAAGAAAGAATAGTCTATTGCCTTAATTTCTCGGCAAATAGCATACCCAGTTCACTTCCCCGTGCCTTTTAGCCTATCAATTGTGTATCATCAGGAGAAACGAGTTCATTAAATATCATGTTATTACACGTAACCTATGTTATTTTTTGTTGTTTTGTGTCCCCCTTTTCAGCTGTTTATACTATCCCTTCATGAATCACCGGGACTAGGCGAATTGAAATCTGTCCACGATCAACACCCAAACTTGTCTTTATTTAATAACTTGTTATTTACCCTACCGCGAACAATTTTCGCTTTTTTACCGACATCTCATACTTCTTTTTACACATTCCAAATTAATGTGATAGGCTATTTGACATCCTCAACACATTCCAAAACAAGAACTGTTTTCAAATCTTGTCATTAGAGAGAGGGTTGGTAGTTCAGCCGATAACGCCGGTCTGCGCTGAGAATTTTGAAATGGAAGTTGAGTGGGAACCCTGAAACATATTCTATAGGGCACATCCTATTTTTTATCAGAACACAAAGGAGACCAGTTACCACAGTATGATGGCTAGCCATCATGACACTAGTCGTAATATTGTTGAATTATGGCATCTTACGCGCCGTCAAATGTCCAAATTCGAAAAAAAAAGCAAATGCGTTCCCTATAGCTTGGTTCCTTGCATTTCAGGAAGACGAGACATAGGCTACTACTGGTAGACTTAAGAATCTTTCAATTACCCATATGGACATACATGTACATTATTAAAATGTTAAAATTTATCTCGAGTTTCACGTGCATCAACTTGAAAATTTTGAATTAATGCTTATTACGGAAATATTTGATAAAATGTTCAAAATTACCTCCCTTGCATATGAATTAAAAGAGTAACATAATATTTGTAAATTATTTTCCTCTTGAAGCATAATCTTGAACTCTGGCATGTTGAATCAACTTATTTGAAGTGTATTTACAAGTGTGTGTAGTTTGATGCATTTCGTTTGGCTAGAAAGTGGTGATTTGTTTGAAGGTCTGTAAACCTTAACGCAGCTAAAACGTGTAAAATGCTTTGGCTATTATGCCTTAAAATATTCCTGATTCATTTATACTGATCTTTGGTTTTAATGTTTCAATTCATAACAAACATTTCATTTTCTTTTAAAATCGTGTTACATGATGATGAACTTACATCGTGATTTCAGGCTTTGGAAACTCTGCGTTTTTAAATGTACTAAGTATAGATACATGTATACTATATTTATACACGGTGGATAAACCACGGGACTTTTGGGAAATGTTCACACACGAAAAATGGTCCACGAAAAAGCGTCCGCTTTAAGTATCACGGTGGGTAACCCACGTGACTTTTGGAAAGCGTCCACACGGAAAAATCGTCCGCTTCAAGGTAGGCCTATGTTTTGTTTAATTTCCCAGCTTATACTTGATTTTGATGAGATAAAGTGCACGGAACGCGCCTTTGAGAGGGCTATTCCCGGCGCTAACTCACTCTGCTCCAAATCCAATGTTTTTTTTCTAACATTCGAGCCAAAGTATTTGTAAGTGCAAAACGAAAGTGGGAAGCGTTCACATGCACCGAAAAAAACTTTCGCTTGAAAGCTTGAAGAAAATACGGGATTCTGAGCAGAGTGACTTACAAACGGGGATAGCCCTCTCAAATGCGCGTTCCGTGCACTTTATCTCATCAAAATCAATAAAGTATTAGCTGAGGAATTTAACAAAACATACCTTGAAGCGGACGATTTTTCAGTGTTAACGCTTCCCAAAAGTCACGTTGGATATCCACCGTGAGTATGTTTTGTTGAATTTCTTAAGCAATACTCCACGGATTTTGACGAGATGAAAAACATCGCAAGCGCCTAGGGGTGGGGACATTTCCGGTTCTAACTCACTCTGCATCGAATGCCATGGTTTCTCCAAACATTCAAAATAAATGCTTTCGTTTGAATATTCGAAGAAACCATGGGGTTCGGCATCCTCGGAAACCCCGCGGTCATAGCTACGCTACATGAGCGTGAGCTATGACCGCTGTGGTTTCCGAGGATGGGGGTTCGGTGCGTATCGTCACTTTCTATCTAGTCAAAAAACGAATAGCATTAGCTGAGAAATTAATGAAAACATACTTGAAGCGGATGGTTTTGTGGTACGAACGTTTCCCAAAAGTCACGTGGGTTATTCTCGGCGTAATAAACACGTCGGAAGACATCACCGACGTGGGGTCATTACGTTCTGTAGATGTCCGGGTTTAATTTTAAAAACTTTCTGAGCGGATTCCAGATCAGCCTAGTCCAGTTTAGAATTAGCCAAAGTAGAATTCTAGAAACTGGACTAGGCCGATTCCGGATCCGCCTAGATTCAAATATGGTCCTTGACATTATAGGGCCTATATAGGAAATGAAATTTGAACAGGATCTTCCATGATGTGTCCATTTTTTTTTCTTTTCCGGGTATCTACGTATGTTTGACATCCCTATATTAAAAGTGCACGTAAATATTGAGAGAAAAGAAGACGGTGATGATAACAAGCTTCTTTTGTTTTGTTTCGGAGTTTCTTGTCTATAAAATTCACACATTAATTCGGATGATTTACAAGCAATACAATGTACATATGATCTGAAATGGACCATTGCAGACATTGGTAAAAAAAAACTCCACAAAACTGTGTTTTAGTTGCTTCTGTAATCGTAACAAATACCAAATATGGAGCGAACGTAATCGATCACAATAGCTAAATAGAAGAAACCTATGCGAGAAAAAAAGACAATGCAGACAGACATATTCCAATGCTTTCATGCCAAAACATTTCCCCAAAGAAGTCTAGTCTAGGCTGATATTTTGGAAAACATTACGAGAAAATTTTGCAGAACAAAGTTTTCGTCTTTTCTTGCAATTCTGAATATACAAATTTCATGTAATTATTACTTTTCATCAGCCCTTTCCAGAACTACATTGTCTTACACTGGTCCATATTGAAATCTAATACAAATGGCAAATTGGATGTTGTACTGATACAGATATAGAGTTTGTGAGTAGTGTAAAAGGAGGAAAGATGGTAATCTGCGTTCCCTTCTTTTGCCTCAATTTTATCCTTAGCTATTCTGAACAGAGCGTCAAATCCGGGTTTTGGTAAAGGAAAGAGTTAATGTAATGTTTTTATTGTTCAGCACATCTGAATTTGAACTATTAGTGCAAGGTTTGGCGCACGAGGTAAATGAGTCTTTTTGATTGCAATGGATTGCTTGGACCATTATAGGGTACACTTTCCAGAACGGCAAAATTTGAGGGCACTTCATTTTTTCCCATGCCGCAGGCGACAATTAGAGATTTAGATTGTGTGCAGAAGAACATAGATAATATTGAGGCAAAAGGATGAAATGATGATTTCTAGAATTTTATTATTTTGCCTTTATATTCTCTAACCCATTTTGGGACGTCTATGCCTATACTCTCTCTCAACGATAAAAAACAAACATTTATTTTATATTTCCTAACATGTATCCGTCCAATTTGGAATCTAATTCGGGAAATAAGATGACTGTAGAAAAGGGTTCCCTTCAAGATAATGACTTTGAAAAACATTGTGGAAAATGAAGAAACTGCTTGTGACAAGCAATTTCTTCATTTTCCACATTTTTTCTACCCAGAAAGATCAAAGAATGCGAAATTTCATTCATTTCATATTGCCGTCTTTGAACTTGGACAATTCCAAAATTTTCTTGTTTGGTAGCCTAATGGGTTAACAAACATAAGGGTTAATACACACGGCATAATGTGTAGCCTATGAATAACGAGATAAGATATCTACCAAATAAATAATTTCCATTTTAAACCTTTATCAAACAAGAAGAAATAGTTTCAGCAATTTCCCCTGCAATATTTTGTAAGTGAGACATATGCCTAAAGACTATTTAATGTGTCGTCAGAAACTAATTTCAAAACGTAGTCTAAATTTCGCAGTTTGGGAAAGGATCAATATTATCGATTTTTCATTATTGACGCGATTACATTATGTAGTTATAGCCCGTAAGTTAGACCGGAAGTCGTTTGACCCGTATCCCTAGCAAAAACCCCTTGTTTTCACTAGAGATACGGGCCCGTATCTCTAGTGAAACATGGGGTTTTTTGCTAGAGATACGGGTCCGTATCTGTAGCCCCCATAGGCTAGAGATACGGGCCCGTATCTCTAGCCACTTCCTTTTAGAAATATTAATATTCCCCCATCACATTTTGTGAATTTGTAGATAAAAAATGTCCATTTTAGCCCACTACTGCTCAAAATGGCTGCCACTTTCTCTATTTACTGGCATGTTAACAGCTAAACACAGCAAAATGTAGTGTTTTGAAATGGAAAGTTAATTTTATTCAAATTATAAGTTGATAAAAGATTTATGTATGTGTAAAAATACAATACTGGTCCAAATGGGGGTGTTATATAAAATTCATAAAAATAAAGTATTTGATAAAAGAAACCTGTCATATTGTTTGTTCTTGTGTGTTATGTTGATAATGAAGAGATAAATTAACCAATAAAATGTAAACAATATTTTTGTTTCATATTCATGTTATAATGAATTGGGCAAAAAATGACGTTTTTTCAGCCCACAAAACGTTACATGAAAATAGGAGCTTTCCAAGATTGATTATAGTTTTTGGAATTTTTAAAATCAAAACAATTTTTCTTTAAAAACTGGTTAAGTAATAATTAAATTTTCCAAATATACCGCTATGGTAATTTTATCTTTTAATGTACGAAAAATATTTCGTTTGAAATAAACCCATGATGTAAGTTACATTCGGTGTCCAATAGGAAAGGTGAAAACAGGGCTAAAAATAGGTTGTACTATAAACCATTTTTTTTTTTGAAAAATGTGTTCTTATGCTGTCAAAACACTCGAGAAGTCGATTTTATTAGCAACTTGTTGGATATAAATGTGTAATGGGCAACATTTTGATGAATATTGGAAACACCCAGTTTCGTGTCCAAATGTAACTTACACTTTCTACCCAGTAACTTGCATGTACTATGAACTGGGCTCATCCTGAATAAATATTTACCTAGAAGGGGTTATGACCTTTCCACATCAACACACTTTTTGGTGACATCATTCAGTTAGGAGCACAAACATTATCCTATGTGTCTTTTTCAATCTTGTAACTTACGCATTTTGTGTCTTCGTAACTTACAAATTCATTATTTCTTTAGTCATTACTTCACTTAAATGGTCATAAATTGAAAAAAGAACATAAAAAGATTATCAATATATACAAAATGAATCTTCTTTTGTTTTTGGACATGTCTACAGTTTTTATTAATTCTGTGCGGGAAAAACAATTGAGTCAAAATTTGTGTAAGTTACGGTGTCCACATGACTTTGTCAATTTAGATTTTTTCAAAAAAGTGTCTTTAGTTGTACTCTGACATAAAAAGCAAGTGTTTGTATGACACAATTTGACATTGATGTCAAATGTTTGTTGTTTTGTGCAAAACATTCTAAAAAAAGCAACCATGAGACACTATGTAACTTACAAAATTGGTTAGTTGTCTTTGTAACTTACAACTTTATTATTTCTTTAGTCATTATTTCACTTCAAAGGTCATAAATTAGAAAATAGAACATAAAAAGCTTATCAATATATAAAACTTGATTCTACTTATGTTTTTGGACATGCCTACAGTTTATATTAATTCTGTGCGGGAAAAATAAATGAGTTAAAAAATTTGTAAGTTACGGTGTCCATATGGTTTTGTCGATTTAGATTTTTTCAAAAATGTGTGTCAGGCTGTATTCATCTATAGAAAGCCAGTGTTTGCATGACACAATTAGATATTGATTTTAAACATTTGTTTTGTTGGGAAACATATTTTTTAAAGGCAGTCAAGAGACACTATGTAACTTACAAAATTAGTTTGGTGTCTTATGAACTTACAAATTAATTATTTCTTTAGTCATTATTTCACTTCAAAGGTCATAAACTAGATAAAAGAACATAAAAAGGTTATCAATATATAAAACTTGATTCTACTTATGCTTTTGGACGTGTCTACAATTTATGTCAATGCTGTAGGGGAAACACAATTGAGTCAAAGTTTTTGTAAGTTACGGTGTCCACATAGTTTTGTCGATTTAGATTTTTTCAAAAATGTGCCTCAGATTTTATTCATGCATTGATATAATGTGTTTGTATGACACAATAAGACATTGATTTCAAATGTTTGTTGTGTTTGGAAAAATATTCATAAAATGCAGTCAAAGGACACCGTGTAACTTACAAATTTTTTTGATTACATCAAATTCAACGTGTACTGGACACCAAACCGTTGGTCCGATTATCTTCCCCGTTTGGAATCATAGAAAACACTATTTAGTCTCTTCAAAAAAGACAATACATAATGTTAAGAATGATTTTGAAAATTTGGGTTTCATGTAACACTTTTGTTCCCAGTATTGTATTTTTACACGTATAATTATAAGGTTTTAGTAACATTATTTTATGATTTGGGCCTCAATGGTTTGACCCTTTCCCAAACAAAAATGTCACTCCCTGAGAGATAGTTTTGGGAAACATTGAAAGGAAAGGAGAGGATTTTATTATCACATTATCATTTATCTTCATTATTTACTTTAAGCTTAAAAAAAAACAACACATTTTTAACTTTAACCCTTTTCCAAACAAGACCTGGATTTCACGTCCTTTATAGAAATGGTTTAGGAAAACATTGAAACAAAAGAAGAAACTGCTGATAAGCAGCAGTTTCTCCTTTTGTCTCAATATTTTCTGTGCCATGTTTTACAGATATCCTATCTTTGATAACATCCATTTTGTCATTTGTGACAGTTTACAGGGGTTTTTCCCCTTAAGAAAGTGACACTGGTTTCCAGCGTCTTCCCCTCCAGAAATAATCCACTTTTTTCCCCAAAGAATACATTTTCCCCTCTAAAACCCAAGACAAATTTTAAAAAATAATACTATAAACCCAAATAAAATGAAAAGGAAACCTTTTCCACAATTGCTGTAGCTTTATAAACCAGCCTTGCTGGTTCTCAAGTCTACAGTAGTGGGTATAAGAGGGTTTTAGCCTATCAAGAGTACTATTTCTATATTATACAATTTCCCCAAAACTAGGAGGTCGCATGTGCTTTTTCCCCTTTTTACCAGTATCAGGTGTCTTCCCCCAACCCTGAAAAAAAGCCCTGGTTTATGCAGTGGGTCACCCTAAAATTTTGTTGTTTGGGAAAGGGTTAAATGTCTCTTATAGTATGAATAAAAATTTATTAAATTTGTTGTGTACATCAGGTAGCACTGATCTTTCAATTTGGATCAATTCTTAAAATCTGCCATTGGAGAAAGAGTTAATTTATCTAATTATAGAACATGTATGTGATATGAAGATGAAAGAACTTGTGATAAATGGTATAATAGATTCACAATTAAACGAGAATAGATACGGTTGTCTTGCTTTAAATTTACGTAGGTAAAGGTAGTAGTTCTACCTAAAAATAAACCAAAACAACCGTAAACTATTCTCGTTTAACTTTGAACGTATTATAATAAGATCATTAACAACACAGTACCATCAAAACAAACAATAAATAATAGATCTACAATAGTACCGGCCGAAAATGACAGTGACGTGGGCTAATGTTTACTACTTGACAACCAATCAACTCTGTTCGTATTTGTAACGGTGCAAATCAGACGAATTGATTGGTTTTGCAGCAGTAAACATCAGCCTACGTCACTATCATTTTCGGCTGGGACTATTGTATATATTGTTTTGGAATTCTCAAAATTTTATAGGAGAGATAAGTTTTTGTTTATTTATTTCAGGCTATTTTACAGTACCCATTCACCACCCCACTGACAAAAAAATCCTTTTATGGTGCTTAGTAATAAAGCAAGCTGGTAATGTAGTAAAACTCAGCACTGATTGAATAATGGTAAGTTTTATGTATCTAAAGTAAATCTGTGGTTAACTCATTGCCAAATGACAAAATTTTAGGGTGATCCAAATTCAAAGATGCTGCAGATGATAATTTGTAGTGAATGAAATCTAAAGATTTTGGATGTTTTTGTGTAGAAAACATTGTGGTAAATGAAGAAATTGCTTCTTACAAGAAATTCATTCATTTTCCACAATGATTTCCAAAGCCTTGAACTTGTAGGGCATCCAAAGGCGTGACTGTGTGGTAATGGGTAAATTAAAGAGTATAATCACGGTGGAGATTGTGCATCATGGGATGGATACCAAATACAGACAAATGTGCCCCCTCCCCTTCAGGTAAGAAATTGTGGAATAACTTTCTTATTTATGCATCAATTTTCAAACGATTTTGTGCATGTACCCCACCATACTGATATCTTTCCTCTGATATATGACTTATGTGTGAAATCTTTGTACATTTCCCAAGAACTTATCCCAACCACCCAGAAAAAAGACAAAAAATCCCGGTTGTTTTTCTGGTTGGTTGGGATTAATTTTTGGGAAAAGCGGGATGGGGTACAGCTAGACAGGTTTTCAGTTCTCCAAAGCACAGAGTTATCAACAGGGAACAACTGTATCTTGTAAACAGTGATGTAATTTCAGACAAACAGTAGTAATTTGTCAGTATAATTCTAAATCTCATAATAAAGTTAAGACCTGGGTAATGGGCTTTGTGACCAGTTATGGAACGAAATCTTGGTGGTGCAAATATATTTCGCAGAAAGTAATTTTGGTTGCTCTCAAATTTTGAATTTTTGACTTTTGTTGTGCTTTTTGCCTACTCTTCATACAATTTAGAAACATTTTCACAAAAATTGTCTAGAATATTTCATGAAATCTCTGAATGAGCTCAATTATTTCTGTTTTTATGGAAACAGGCGATACTGCATCTAACGGTACTTTAGAAATGCTTGGACTTACGGATGTTACGGAATAAGTTAAAATGAAAGGAACTGCATTATACCCAGGTCTTACCTTAAAAAGCTTAATTTGAGCTGTAGCTACGAGATGTTTTAACAACTCAGAATATTTAACAAAACATACACCATGTAAAGCCAGTCTATTTACAGCACAAAATCCATACCTATTGATGTTGTACATGCCAAGATTATATCAGCATTGGGTATTAAATTTAACAGACACTGAGGAATGTTGCTGGTCAGAACCAGGATACCAACCTAGTCCCTAACACGAAATAGGTACTGGCATTGGGAGGGGGGGGTTCATTTGCCTGTTTTTAATTGCACTGTTTTGTTTTCAGGTTAAAGGTGCAATGAAGGATGTGTGGTAGAAATTCATAAAAGATTGACAGTTTGATGTTCTGATGTAGAATGGGATGTGTTCAATGCCAATTATGGACGTAAATAAGAAAGTAACCAAGGTCTTATGCCGGTCAACAGAAAGTAGGTTCTCTGTATCAAGTTTTTTAGCTCCACTGGGCACTACTTGTTAATACTCAAGCATCCACAATTATTGGAACCGGTTGCCTCTATTACTATACATTTATTGGTCAAATATAAAGCAATGTTCATTTTGTCCGATTCTTATCTCATCAGAAAAATGATATTGCAAACAATTTTTCATTAGTTATCATTTTTTTCAAATTTTCACATTACTAACCATTTGTATGTCTGCTGAAACCGTTATTATGCCCTTGAATCGAAAGAATGGGGGTTATATTGTTTTACTCGTGTCAGTCTGTCTGTCCAAAAAATTAAAATTGGCAAAATTGGCCATTTGGGGAGCATTCATATTTCAGTACTTGTTATGCCATAGACTGTAATGAAGTGGCATATTGTGTGACTTTTTGTCTATTTGTCTATGCAATTTAACATATCCCATAACTTCTTTTAACCAATATTAAACAAGTATCATGTTTGATATACATGTACCTTTTCTCCAGTACAGGAACAATTGATTGCAACACATAACTTAAGGAGAAATTTGAGATAGTGAGATACTTTTTCAAGTAGTTACATCTCATCAGCTTACATATTTGGTACTTGCATTTGGTTTTAGGATCAATATCTTTTCTAATACATACTGCATTTATACTGTTTCAGGGGTCGTTGCTGAACATATCTCCATTACTTAAGACAACGCCTTCACCAAGGACGGCCCTTGGAGGTTTCGAGGCCATGTGGAGCGGACTGCAGATTTAGAACAATGTGAAATTTGTGTTTTTATGCCTTCATATTCAGTGTTCTCCCCAGCCTTGAGGTATTTCATATCAAAAACTGGTAAATAATGCATTTTTTTAAATCAATATGTTATAATTTTGTATAGAAACATTATGGGAAAAGAAGAAATTGCTCAAATTGAGCATATCTTCTTTTCCCATTATGTTTTTGATCAC
This sequence comes from Fragum sueziense, assembly GCA_963680895.1. NCBI lineage: Eukaryota > Metazoa > Mollusca > Bivalvia > Cardiida > Cardiidae > Fragum > Fragum sueziense. The sequence continues at coordinate 64,396,073 of OY804594.1, read as the reverse complement.
AATTATTTGCATGAACACAATATGTTTCAAGGTTTACCAATACTTATTATTTGATACAATGACTTCAAATTATTCTGCGAAAAACCCTGAAATATTTCTTTGTGTGCTTTGAAGTGGTGCGTTATTTCAGCACAGTTTAAAATGCTTCATCTTTAAATTTATCCATTAAGATAAAGCTGTCATGCTAAAAGATACCATTCAAGAAAGAAACACTATAAACTCAGCATATGTCAATCACATGTTCGGTTTAATTGAAAAATGAGCATAGAGTAAGGTATGAAAAACATGCTAGATTCAGAATTATCATCTTGCAGTATTCTAAATCCTTGTCAAATCGGTGCGGACTGAACATGCCAAATACTTTCCCTGATGGTATGTTTTAGCCTTTAAGGTCGAATGTAATATTAATATTGTTAATTTAGAATATTTGATGTTGATTTATGAAAGAATTAAACCTTTTTTCACACAAGACTTTGTCAAAGAAATATTATGAGAAAAGAAGTATACTATTATTATCATCATTTTCACTTTTTTCCTTAATGTTTCCCATGCTATAGCATTCTTTGATATTGCTTTTCAATACAAAAATTCTAGTACAAATGTATCTGAAACTGCTTTGGACTAAAAAAAAAGTTGTTGGGAAAGGGTTTAAATATTAGATGATTTGTGTTATTTTATTATAATATAATGAAATATCCAAAAGAAATCCTCATAACAATCAAACTGCATACTTGCTTATTCTGAAAATTAGAATGACAAGGATAATGATCAAACATAACACAGGTTAAAAGAGTTAGAGAAAATGCCTAAAACATATTAAAATTCATGATGACCAGCTTTTAAATGAGCTGCGAGCTGGAAAAATGTCCCTTAGAGCATTTCAGACAACCATGTTTCAAGATCAGGCTGTGCCTAGGTGCAGTTTGACCTGGATCATGTTACTCTCATGTAATTGTTACACACTATGATGAAGCTGTTAGAGAACAACATGGTTTCTGATCAGACTTTGTGTATACACAGGCTGATCTGGAACCATGTTGGGCTCAAAAGCCTTAAGAGACATTTTTCCAGATCCTGGCCTAAATGTTTTCTGTATGTGTCATTTTTTGTACCATCTTTCAATACGTCTCTAATAGAAATGCTTGGGAAAATGATGAGGCAAAGGAAGAAAATAGGCTGATCATCAGCATTTTCTCTTATTGCCTCAATATTTTTACTGTTATGATACCTTTTTCTTCATGAAAACCTAGTTTGTTGATATAAGAAACATTAGCTTTGGACCAATTTGAAATTTCACCATTTTTGAAAGGGTATTTGGATTTTGTTAGAATGTATTAACGCATTACCAAACAACAAATTTTGGACTGGTCCAAATTCAAAGATGTTGCAGACAACAATTTCAATATAAGGAAATTTAGAATCTTTTGGTCTTTTTTGGTAGAAAACATTATGGGAAATGAAGAAATTGCTTGTCACAAGCAATTTCTTCATTTTCCACAATGTTTTCCCAAGCCATTTGCGTTAGGGGAGTCAAAAAGAGTCACTGTGTGGTAATGGGTTAAGATAATAAATTAGGTAATTTGTCACACGCTTATGTACTTTTGAGTTTTATAAGTCTATTTATTAAAAATTTGTATTTATTACATACTTTGATATTTTCTGTTATATAACTTTAAAATGCCTTCGATAACCATTGAAGTAAAAGAAATAATTGCTTATAATTAGCCTTTTCCTCTGTGACATGATGAAAACAAATATTGTATTCCATTATTGTAACTAGTAGCAGCTTTCAAATTTGATTTGTTTAAAATTTGGCTGTTGGATAAGGACTAATCTACTTTAAAATTTGTATTAACATATTTTGAATCATTCATGGCCAAACGACTATATTATTTTTTCAAATTTTGGTTTTCAGTTAGACGTTGTGCAAAGCTGCGTAAAAGCTGCGTTTACGCAGCTCTGAAAAGCTGCATAAAAGCTGCGTTTACGCAGCTCTGAAAAGCTGCATTTACGCAGCTCTGAAAAGCTGCGTTTACGCAGCTCTGAAAAGCTGCGTAAAAGCTGCGTTTACGCAGCTCTGACTTAGAGCTGCGTAAAAGCTGCGTTTACGCAGCTTTTCAGAGCTGCGTTTACGCGGCGGTATTGGCACCTGCGTTTACGCAGCTCTGGAAAGCTGCGTTTACGCAGCTTTTGCACAGCTTTTACGCAGCTTTTACGCAGCTTTTACGCAGCTTCTGTTATTATTTCTTTAAAAGCTGCGTTTTTTCTAGCCCCAAAAATACGCAGCTTTTGCGCAGGTGCCAATACCGCTGCGTAAACGCAGCTTTTATGCAGCTTGAAAGCTTCGCAGAAGCTGCGTAAAAGCTGGCGATTTTTCCCAAGGGGGCGTCCAATCTGTTTACAAAAATAAAGCGAACCCGATAATGGTCACATTATCGAGTTTTATCTATACCAATTTGTCTAGTTGTTTTCATTTTCTTACAGAAAAAGGTTTTGACATAAAATTGTATTTACGACACCAAATTTGTGACAGATAAAAGGCCGAAAAGCCTTTCAACTTGCCATAAACAAAAACATAGGGGTCGTTTTCTACCTTGTTACTTGCCAGATTGTGACAAACTGCGATTCAAATCAAAGGATATCTCCAATTACAGAGGTTAGATATTTTGATGTAATGTTTACCCCTGGTAGTAAATTAACTGTTTTCTAAACAGTGATGCCTTATGACATGCTTTAAGATTTTGGAAAATATTGAAGATAAAGAAGATATGCTTTAAAGTGTTGGAAAATATTGAAGATAAAGAAGATCAAATAATGCTGATAACCAGAATTGTGTCCTTTTTCCCTCAATATTTTCCCTCTACAACATAGTGTTTCCTTTCTGGCAGTCTGATTAAATTTGTCATCTGTACATTGTCATCTGTGTATCAGCTTTGAATTTAGATTTGTCCAAATCTCATTGTTTGGGAAATGGTTAAAGTTGCATCATGACTTACTGTATGTATGAACTGTAGTTCTTTCATGTGTTCCATCATAGGTCAGTCTCAGGCTGGATCTTTAAATACTCCCCTACCCCACCCACACACACACAAACGTATGTTTTATTATAACCCCCCCCCCCCCCCCCCCCCCCCCCCTACAAAATTATGTTTAAGGTTTACAGACCCTCAAACAAATCACCACTTTCTAGCCATACAAAATGCATCAAACTACACACACTTGTAAATACACTTCCAATAAGTTGATTCACCATGCCAGAGTCAAATTATGCTTCAAGAGGAAAATAATTTACAAATATTATTTTACTCTTTATTCATATGTAAGGGAGGTAATTTTGAACATTTTATCAAATATTTCAGTAAATAAGCATTAATTCAAAATTCTAAACCGTTCAAAATGCTTATTTTTGTATTTGGAATGGAGATGCAATGTTCACAGTTTAAGAATTACTGGCACTTTTCAAATTTCGCATCAGGGTCTTTGGTGCTTTTGGATACCTTAACCCTTTCCCAAACAAGACCTGGTTTTGATGTCCCTTATAGACAAGGCTTGGGAATTCATTGAGGCAAAAGAAGAAACTGCTGATAAACAGCAGTTTCTCTTTTTGCGTCAATATTTTCTTGGTAATATCATACATAATTTCAATCTTTATTAACATCAATTTTGTCGTCTGCAGCAGCTTTTGAATCGGACCTGCCTTAAATTTTGTCGTTTTGAAAAGGGTTAAGGGGGTATACTGGTATCAGCCTGTCTGCCAGTCTGTCCGTCCATCTGTGTACAAATCTTGTCTTGGGCATAACTTGAAAATTATTAGAGGTAGACTCATGAAACTTTATAGGTGGATAGATCACATAGTGGACAGGTGCTGTGCACAAGAACCATTACTATGCTATTCATATTTTTGGAGTTATTGCCCTTTGTCCTTAAATTTCTTTGTCCAGACAAATATAATGGCGGGGTATTTTATCACCTTTAGTGATAGATTTCTAGTTTAAGATGTTTTAGATAAAACGTTTTTATGACCTAGATTCTGGCCAAGGTGCCTTGAAATCTACATACTTCATACAAATGAAGGCATGATGACATCATTTGTATAAAGTATGGATCATTCAGAACACCGGTTTATGAATCATGGAGCAATCAGGACCAACTTGGTCAATTCTGTCTTATATTGTTACAGAGTTGCAGATCAAGGGGTTAAGCAAGAGGTATAGAGTAATGGAACCCCCCATTGAGCTTCTGAAAAATCTAACTCTATAGAACGCTTTAGCCTAAAATATCTAAAGAAATCTCAAAATATCTTAAGAAATCTAGCTCTAAAGAATGTGCCTCAGATCAGCCAAGAAAGGCCAAATATATGTATCCAGGAATTTTAAAGACGGCTGCATGATATTGCAAAGCTTTCTTTACTATAAACGTCATAACCAAACATTGCTTAGGAAAGGATTAAAAATAGCCCAACTTGCAGGAGATGAGGATCATCCCTGTCTCAGAACCTGCACAGCGTAGCTTTTCATTGAAAACCTCGTAACTGCAGCTTTTTTAAGCTGCAGTTACAAGGTTTTCGTTGGAAAGCAGCAATATGCTGCTCATATTTCAGAAAACTTTTTAATTAAAGTATCAATTTACCACATTACTTCTATGCTGAAGAGCTACAAAAATTAATAGCTGTGCAGGGTTTTAATTCTTTGAAGTTTTTGCATAATATCAACTTGAATATTTTTTTTATGACAGCTGATAATGAATTATCCCTTTCCCTAACAAAATCTCAATATTGAGACAATTTCAAAATAGTAACAAGCTCTAGATAAATCTAACCATAAATTTCCTACTTTTATCCTCAACTAAATGCCTTTTAAACTATTCCTAATTGGCATAGTATTGGACTATTTCAATTTCAAATACTGCTGAAGATAACAATAACATAATTGATATCAAAAGTATAGAATATGTATTGCAAAGCATAGGGAAAAGGAGAAATTGTTGGTTATCAGCAATTTCTCCTTTTCAATCAAAGTTTTCCTAAACTATTTCTCCTGGGGATGTCTAATCAAGGTCTTGTTTACAATTATAGTTGTGGATAACTTGAAAAAGTCTCAAGGTAGAGTACCCGTAACATGGCCATTTTGAGATTCTTAAAACATTGGATATTCCTGATCGGCGTTGTTACATAGACAAACCTATTTTGGCGCAGTCGTTAACATTCGGCGATGGGAAGTTCCACCGCCAAATGTTTTTGACTTCGTGTGAATAATTCCGATGTCATGCAGATCCCATTAGGGATGCATATGGACTACCTTAACCCTGTCCCAAACCAGACCTTGTTTTGATGTCCCAAAAAGATATGGCTTTGGAAAACATAGAGACAAAAGAAGAAACTGCTGATACCCAGCAGTTTCTCCTTTTGTCTCAATGTTTTCTATGCTATATCATATGTAAATTTAATCATAATTTAAACTACCATCCATTTTGCTATCTTCAGCAGCTTTTGAATTGGACCACCCTAAAAATTGTCGTTCGGGAAAGGGTTTATTGGTCTCATCCAGGAAAGGATTTAGTTGCATTTGATCAGGATTTAATTTCTGATGCAAACATTATGATAGACTGCCCGACAATACATCAAAGTTATTTTCATTGCCTGACTTTGTTTGATGAGGGCCTACACTTTTTCTCTTAGTTTGTAATGTTGACAGGATGCATTTGCTTGAACATTACTTATGAAAATGTTAATCGTTTCCTAAACATTAACCTTTTCCCAAATAAGAACTGGTTTTGACGTCCCAAATAGAAAAGGCTTGGGAAAACATTGAAACAAAAAAAGAAACTGCTGATAACCAGCAGTTTCTCCTTTTGTCTCAATATTTTCTGTGCCATATTTTCACACATTGTATCTTTAATAACATCCATTTTGTCATTTTTTGCAGTTTATGAAGTGGATTACCCTAAAAATTTGTCGTTTGGGAAAGGGTTAAAAAAAATATTTAGACTGAACCCATATATATTATGTGTAAGCAGTTGCAGAAGACAAAATAGATGTTGATCCAGATACTATACAGCTGGCGTGTTTATTGCCCAAAATAATCGACTACTGCGGACAAAAAAAATTGGGGTGGAAAATCGCGGTGGTGTGCCATCGCGACCACCGCCTTTTTCCATTCTAAATTTCCGTGCATTACTGCAAATCGCTGTGATGGGTGGAAAATCGTGGTGATCTCGGCGATTCGCCGTCTTAGAATGGAAATGCCAGATAAAACCAATATTGCAGAGATTCGCGGTGTTCAAGTGGAAAATCACGGCAATTCCCGCAGATTTGGGTGGAAAAACTTGCTCGCCATGGCCATAGCGTCTTTCCACCCGAAATCCAATTGCAGTGATGCGTGGAAATAGGCATAAACATGCGAGCTGTACTGTATAGGATTGATGTACAAATTATAGCACAGAAAACATTGAGACAAAAGCTCAGAAAATGCTAGTTGTCAGCATTCCTCAGTGTTTTCCCAAGCATTGTCTAACAGGGATGTCGAACCAGGCCCCGGTTTCTTGAAAAAACTTAAGTATATTCTCATGAGAACATGCTCAACTTCAAAGGGATACTCTCCATCGTTGAAGGGTATTCGATTGAAGTTCACGTGGATTTCATGCGATTTGAGCACGGTGCTCAGATTTGAGCATGAGAACGCACTTAAGTTTCAGTGATTTTGTTAAACATTTTTTTAATGTGACAATGGCCCATCCTTTTAGAAAATCAATGTGACATTTTGAAAACTGATGTGACAAATATAGACTAAAATTTCTCCTTCTTTGACTACAACAAAATTCAATGGGATAAGGGCCCATTCATTGACTGAAACAATGTGACATTTGGGATTTCAATGTGACTATGGCCCATGGCGCAGGCCTTTCCCAGTCACTGAAGTTTTTTCGAGAAACCGGGGCCAGGACTGGTCTTGTAGGGTATAAAACGACAGTTTTCAGCATGGTCATATTACACCGATGCATATTATTGAGACATAAAGCGTTTCAAATGTGGCAATTTTTAAACTTGAGACTTGAGATTTTCTCACTTAAAATTGTTAATATTTGTGTCATTTTGATACATTTACTATAGTTTCAAAATTATGTCCCATAAAAATAATAAATTTCCCATAAATTTCACGTTTCTGCTCACATTTGACGGTAATCATAATAATATTTGGAATAAATTTGAAATGAGACATCTGTGCACACGCCTTTAATACATTTCAAACGACAAAATTTTAGACTGATCCAGATAGAAAGAAGTTGCAGACGACATTTTCAATGTGAAGGAATTTCAAAATTTTAAAACTTTTTGGGTAGAAAATATTGTGGGAAATGAAGAAATTGCTTGTCACAAGTCAATTTCTCGTGGGGAGTCAAAAGGCATCACTGTGGGGGAATGGGTTAATACATTTCCAAACAGCATAATTTTGCGACAAAAAGTCTGAGTTGCTGTAGACAAAGTAAACCATTATATATTGAAAAGCCTTTCCGAAGCCTTTTATGGAGACACCAAAAGCAATCATTTTCCAAGAAAGAGTTAATAATTTATTTGGAAAGTGTTTAATTAACCCTTTCCCAAACAAGACCTGGTTTTGACATCCCTAACAGAAAGGGCTTGAGAAAACATTGGGACAAAAGAAGAAACAGTTGATAACAAGCAGTTTCTTCTTTTGTCTCAATTTTTTCTATGCCCTATTTTACACAAATTCTATCTTTAATAACTTCCACTTTGTCATTTTTGGCAGTTTTTGAAGTGGATCACCCTAAAACTTTGTCGTTTGGGATAGGGTTAATTTGTTTGACAGCATTCAAAGATAACATTAATTATTTCACACCCGAAAGTAGTAAACCAATCAAATCACCCCATTCGTACCACGTGAGTATACAATACCTAGAGCCGTATTGCACGCACGAGATAATTGCGTGGACGCATGGGATTCTCGATATTCCAAAGCGGCTAGATCGATATTGTACGATGCACCGGTTGAACCGTCCAAATATGCATTGCACTCATTTGAACCCTACAAATATCGATTGAACCGTACAAATATGGATTTTTTCCCAAATCGAGGCTGCAGTACAAAATAATCCATATTCGCATCGAAGAGTAATCTCCCTTTAGTAGTTCTCGTTTGCAAAAGCAAAATTGTGCATTAGAGTTGAATGTTTGTTTCAACATGATATTTTGAATTCACTGTCCTTAACAAGACATAGCTTTGATTCTGTGATTGAAAAAACACATTGCCTGGCAATACATTAAGACAAAAGGAGAAAATGATTTTAAACATCACGAAAGAGATTATTTTCATTTCAAAACATTTCTGAATTGTAGCGCATTTAATTTGCAGCAATGATAAAAATCACACTTAACCCTTTCCCAAACAAGACCTGGATTTGATGTCCATTAAAAGGCTTGACAAAAAAGTTCTAAGAGAAAAGGAGATTTGCCGTTTATCAGCAATTTCTCCTTTTCTGTCAATGTTTACATTGTTGATTTACGCATGACATGATAGATAGTTTATATGACAAATTCCATGTACATTTCACACTATCATAATTTATGACGGTCTATTCAATCTTTTGAGACAAACATAAATCGATAAATATAGATTTAATGTCAGATGCCATGTATATTTCACAGCGTTAGAAATGTACATGAGGCCTACATTTTTTTCATGACACAGGCCTATGTTGTTTTCTTCCTTTTTCACGTTGGAATTCTATTTAAAAGTAATTAGATCTAGATCTTAATTTTATACAAAATTAATCTTTGTCATGTTTTGTGTGAAAAAAATGATGTGAAATAAAGAGGTCATTTAACATGTCTTTGTACAATACCGAATTCTATTGGATTCATACTTTGCAGAACAAGTCTATATTTAGACTCGCCTATCGGCTCGTCCAAATATAGCCTCGTTCTGCAAAGTATTCATCCAATAGAATTCAGTATTGTACAAAGACATGTTAAATAACCTCATAATATTTTTGTTTTTACAAACTTTCTTGATTTTTTGCTCAGTACATATGAAAAATAGGTTAGGACATTATATTTTTATGGAAATCTTTTTCTTGATTCTTCGGGACAGAAAATGGAATTGTATAAGACATGGAAGGGTTTTTTGCAATGCAAACAAGTAAATATTAAGTTGCAATTGAAAAAAGAAAAGTAAATTGAATTGAATGCACTGATAATCTTCTTTAGAATATGTACCTAATTTTTTGTATGAGATGATAGAAATGTGTGATAAAGCATAAAAAATAAACATAGAAATAGGATCTTTTCATTTAAAATTTGTTTGTGATTTGAATACTCATTTCTGTTTGTATACTTCATTGAATATGATGTAAAAACTGGATTTTTGTAAACAGGTATTTATTTGATAAGATGGCTGGGTAAAGACATTATTTTTTAGAATTGAAAAATATGTCGGACTGTGTTGAAGATACCCAGGTGAAATGTATCATGGTTTTCCATGAAATAACATGAACTATCATGGGCCAGGGACCATGTTTGACCATGGACTACCATGTTTTGTTAAATGGCCACTACCATGGTCAACATACCATGATATACCATGGTCAGAACATGGTTGACCATGTTAAGGAAAACATGGTTGACCATGTTACTTTACCCATGGTCTACCATGTTTTGTTAAATGGCCGCTACCATGGTCAACAAACCATGATATACCATGGTCAGAACATGGTTGACCATGTTAAGGAAAACATGGTTGACCATGTTTCTTTACCCATGGTCTACCATGTTTTGTTAAATGGCCGCTAACATGGTCAACATTAACATGATATACCATGATAAAAACTTGGTTGACCATGTTAAAGAAAACAAGGTAAACCATGTTACCAGCATGATAAAAAGCCATGGTAGGCCATGGTCAAACACAATAAACCATGTTATGTTAAATCATAGAAAACTTACCAAGGTACATCGAGTGTTTCCCCAAAGCCATTTTGTATGATGCATTACCATGCCTCTTTTCTGGTGCACTATGTTGGTCCAAAGAAGATTAAGTGCAACATGAGCCTTTTTTTCTTAAAATAATTTTAACAGTTGTGAAATGATTGATAATATACATGTTTATTCTTAGCCCCTCAAGAAAGGATATATCGTAGGTTACAATGTAAAAATGTGGGTGGGGTGTTATTTGAATTTGAAAGTCAAAAGATTACTCACCAAAATTAAGGTGTTGTCTTATTTGGCCTTTTCAATAAGCAAACTCCTGTATTCTTATTTCATTCACTACTGTACACAGATTGAAATTATCACAAACATCATTTTCAGAAAGTGCAAACAAACAAACTCATGTTCCCTCCACTTTTTAGAAAAACAGGAAGTGACATCATCATTATGATTTGACCATGGTAGGCCATGGTCAAACATGATAAACCATGTTATGTTAAGTCATAGAAAACTGACCAAGGTTAATTAAGTGTATCCCCAAAGCCATTTTGCATGGTGCATTACCATGCCCCATTTCTGGTGCACCATGATGGCCCTAAGAAGATGAAGTGCAACATGAGCCTTTTTTCTAACAGTTGTGAAATGATTGATAATATATATGTTTATTCTTAGCCCTTCAAGAAAGGATATATCATAGGTTACAATGTAAAAATGTGGGTGGGGTGTTATTTGAATTTGAAAGTCAAAAGATTACTCACCAAAATTAAGGTATTGTCTTACTTGACCTTTTCAATAAGCAAACTCCTATATTCTTATGTAATTCACTACTGTATACAAGTTGAAATTATCACAAACATCAACAGTTACTTGAGAAATTGCAAACAAACAAACTCATGTTCCCTCCATTTTTTAGCAAAACAGGAAGTGACAGGATCATGATTTGACCATGGTTGACCATGGTTATGATCTTTGTAAGATTGGTGACCATGGTATTTCATTTCATACCATGATAACACTGTAGAACCATGCTCTAACATATGATTTGACCATGGTTGACCATGGTTATGATCTTTGTAAGATGGGTGACCATGGTATTTCATTTCATACCATGATAGCGCTTTAGAACCATGGTCTAACATGGTCGTAGTAGCAACTCTGACCATGGTATGACCATAGCATTTGATGTTTTTTCACAGTTGATCATGAAAAAACATGATCAGATGCCAAATACAATGAAATACCATGGTAACCATGGTAAACATTTCACCTGGGTATCCATATTGTTGGTACTCATTGAATCATCATTGGGTATATCATTAATTAACATGTGCGGACAATTTTCCCAGACAGGAGGGACACAACAGCATTGGCTCATGAAAATTCCTTCAAAATCACTTTGATAAACCAGAAAGTTTTTTTTAAATTTGATGGGGGCAGTGCCCCCTTGCCCCACTCCTGGATCAGTGCATGCTACAATATAAATTATATAATAGGGTCTGGAGGTATATTCCATTTTATTAAATAAGATTGTAATATAAAATTTCCTTTCAAATTAGTTTCATACTAATTTTTATACTAATGAACTCCAAAATGGTAATGTAAAATTACAAATTAGGGTGAAAAATGAAAGAGTAACAAATTAGAAAATGAAGTGAATTCTATCAGAAAAAGAAATTACTCATCTCACCATAATTATAATGAGTAACAAGTTTTTACATCAATTATCATAATTGTATTGAATTTACAAAATTCCCACAAAAGTGATGGTCTAATGACTTCCATACAGGACTATGAGATTGACTTAGCTTCCAAAACTGTATATTACTTATCAATATAGCTCAGTTAGTAATGTCAGAGTCTGTCATTTCAGGGTTTGCGAGTTCGAACCTTGGATTGGCCAACAATCCTTTCTGACATTTGAAAAGATATAAATGTCTCTCACCTACATATGTAAGTGTGAGATCAGCAGTAAGGCTTTGATTTGATATTGTGGTAGTACTGGTGACAGAAATACCTGGAGTCCATGGTTAGGTGCTCCAGCTGCCTAGATATGACCATAGTAGTTTAAAGATGGTTTAATGAAGAAATTAATCAAAATTTATTGAAGATTGATTGAAATTCTATCAGACCAGTGTTTCTTAGAGTTTACACGAGAGAACGAAGCGTGAAGGTCATGGTCATTCTTTAGAGGAAATAATGACTGTGTTTCCCAAATCAGGGTGGGTCAAGAAAAATTGAATTTCTTCAATATAGAGGTGGGTGTGTAAACTCTAAGAAACACTGGTCTTATAGAATTTCAATCAATCTTCAATAAATTTCGATTAATTTCTTCATTCTATCAGACCTAAGTGTTTCTTAGGTTTCCACGAGACTTTAAAGCTAAACACAGTCATTATTGAAAAACCTGCCACAGAATTTGTGCATAATTAAATCAGTATGGAAAAGTAATAAAATTTTCAAACATACCCACAACGCCAAGGTACCTGCATACTGAGTTTACGCACCTACTCTGTGTTCGGGGGCCTTACTATAGCATAACTGTGCTGCCCCTCTCCAATGACTCGACTGTAGTATTGTCTAAAAGTCTTTTCTGTGCTCCATCCCGCCGCTTTAAGGATGGCTCCAATTTGTAATCCTGTGTTCTTGGCTTTCGATGTAGATGCAGCTCTACAACTATGCGGTCGGAAATAGCTAGTATCTATACCCGACTGTGTCATAATGTTTTTTATCCAACGACTGATAGTACTTTTAGTCACTCCTTTATGTGGAGGAACAGTTGATATGAACAGTTTGTCATCTCCTGGTTCCCGTAATCCTGCAGTCCTTTCCAAATGTTTTCATAGTTGCTACCACACAAAGTTTTTCATGGACTGTGTACTGTTCTAGTATTAACGGTTCAAGATGTCTCTTAGGGGTTGTATGTTTTAGTGGACTAGTGAAAAACAATGTAATATTATCACTTTGTATTTGGATATCCCCTTTCCTTAGAAGATGAATGGTTTGTCCACGTTGTCCACTTAATAACATTAATAAAATTACCAATTTCTCCGATAATTGAAGAAGTGATAAAGTTTCATTTGAAGGCAATTTTCTCAAAATTCGAACACAATATTTACATCCCAAATATGTCCGTATTGCGGAAGCTTGGGTCTCTTAGTGAAGATTCCTCGCATAAATCTTTTTACAATAGGATCATCACCAATGTTATGATTACTCAAAAGTCCACAGACTGATGAAACTGCTGATTTTGCAGTGTTTATACAACTATAACTCTTTCCCTCTTGAAATAAAATTGAGAGAAATTTCAAAAGAGTTCCGGAAGATGGGTTAAACGGATCACTTTCTTCTTCAGTTGAAAATAACAGCCATCGTCTGAGATACGACCCATACTGTTGACAAGTTGATTTTCTCCATGAGTGCATGAGAATGTCGACAGTGAGTTCCGATAATCCTTGACTGACCAGTTGTTGCCTGATAAGATGAAAGCCCCCAGTCGAAGATTCCGAATTGGGTGTTTCCGGTCGGTCTGGGTGGGAAGTTGTAAACAATTTCTTGGAAGGATGTACGATTGCCCTGCTATTTGTTGAAGAAGAGTCGGAAACCATATTTGTGTTGGCCAGATAGGGGCTATTAGTAGAATTCTTTTGATTTCTTCTTTGGCAATCTTCTGTAATACCCTGCCAATGACACAAAAAGGAGGAAAAACATAAAGTTTTTTATTGCAATTCCAATTGAGGGTAAAAGCATCAATAGCAAAAGCATCTTTATCTTGTTTGAAAGAGACATAGTCACTTATTTGTTTGTTTAATTTGGATGCAAATAAATCAAGGTCGAATATCCCAAAAAGGAGTTGTAATCGCCTAAAAACTTGTGTTTTCAACATCCATTCAGCATCATCATTCATATTTCTCGATAACCGGTCAGCGTCAAAGTTGTCCGATCCCGGAACATGTACAGCACTGATCCATAAATTCCTTGAAATAGCCCACTTCCATAATTGAGAACTAAGGGAATGCAATTTTTCGATTTTTCCCCCAAAATTATTGATGTATGAAATTGCCACAGTGTTATCAAGGAATATTCTTATATGACAGTTTAGAGTTCCAGTGTTTAATCGTTGGAGAACGAGAACAGCCCCCTTTAACTCTAAATAATTTATATGTTCCTCTTTCTCAGTTTCGGTCCATATCCCTTCGACAGTATCTCCAGTTGAGTTATTTATGCCCCCAATAACCACTTTTACTAGAATCGCAATGAATGTGAATATGAGGTTCTGGCATATTTATTAATTTGAAGCTCTGTTTGGTATTCTTAATCCACCAGTCCAAGCTTATTCTTATGAACTCTGTGACCTCCATAGTACTATCGAAATTCCCACAGCACCTTTTCAAATTTTTATCTTTAATATGTTCAAGATCTTTATAAAACAATGGGGCATACTGTATTCCAGGTTCACTAGCAACCATTTTTCCGATTAATGTCGCAAACTGTCTAATCCCATTTAATAAGGATAGAATTTGTGCAAAATATAGCGCAGAAAATGCAACAGTAGATATTTATCTTGATTACAATGAAGAAATTGAGAAATACATTTCTGCATCAGTTATCAGAATTGTATTGAATTTTTAGCAAGCCGGGACTTTATGTCCGGGGAGCTAATGTCACAGCCCTAGTTTCGCGTCAGCGTCGTCAAAAACTTTAACCTGGTCTATATCTCAGGCACTATTAGAGATACAGCCTTGATACTTCACACATGGATACCTCCTGCCAAGACCTTTCATTCGGGACCATGACCTAGTGACCTTGACCTTGGAGTTTGACCTACTTTTAAAAAACTTCAACCTGGCCTGTATCTCCTGCACTGTTAAAGATAGAGCCTTGATATTTCACATATGGATACCTCATGTTATGACCTTGACCTTGAGGCCATGACCTTTGACCTAGTGACCTTGACCTGTGACCTTGATCAGCTCCTTTTTTTGTGACAAGCTCTTGTTAAGGCGAGCTACGTTGTTCGCGGACAACTCTTGTTGAATTTTCCATTAGATATGAAGGTTTAATGGATTCTTTCAGGACAAATATCCTTTCAGACAAAATTGCCAGAACCAATGGTTTGATAGTCGTTTGCCTATGTTTGCGAGCAGCTGGAGGCTCGGTTAGGATCTGATAGATCAAAAACATAGCAATTTTATTTTGAACAACTAGAGATAACAATATTTTGCATTTAGTCAATTTATTATGTATAATCAAAATGCTGCTTTGTAGATAATTACTCTCAGGTCTTTGGAGACTGGCGCTCCATTTTGAAACACAGGGGCATCACTCTAAAATCAATTTATGATGATTTATGCTTATATAGAATCATATCCCTGATGTTTAATGTAAATTTATAATGAGACCATGTAATGAAACAGAGCCCAATATCATCCCTTTTCAACAAAAACCTGGTAACTGCAGCTTGTTTTAAGCTGCAGTTACGAGTTTTTTGTTGAAAAGCAGCTAGAATCTATATGCTGTAAGTGAGAATTGACTCTTTCCCACATGATTTTGATTACATCAAATTAAACGTAGGTCTTGTTGACATCAGAAATGTTTTTCTTTGAAAAGATATTTCACTTACTTATATAGGTGAAAAATAGAGATAAAAGGAGAAATGTCGGTGGATGGCATTTTCTTCTTTTCTTTCCATAGCTTTCTCTGATTGGGATGTCAAAAAAGATCTTCTTTGGGAAAAGGAAACTTATTATGAAATAGCATGGTCCACGAAATTGCTGCTTTTTACTTGATTATTCAGGTCTGTAGAGACGGTTACTCAACAAGTCTCAATTTTTAAACACATCGGGGTACCATTTTAAAATCAATTTATGATGATTTATGCTGGCATATAATCCCATCCCTCATGTTTTATGTAAATTTCTGTCATCCTTCACATTTTTGTGAATTTTTATGAAAATGTGTCATAATATCAATTTAAACTTTTCCTATGAAAGTCGTCCAAGAGTATGGCCAATTTATCATTTGTACCACTATGATATTATTATTATATTTTTAAACATATCTAAGTGTGAATCACTTATGGGAAACAGTAATTTTGCATTTTGTTATATAAAAAAACATGGATTTTTGTGGTGAATTTTACCTTTGAAACTATATCAATGAAAGGTACAAAATGTTGATAAAATTTCTATTTTCATTGTCATAAAATTGTATCTAACATTTTGTTTTCTGTCACACATTGAAGTTACTCATCAGTTTTGTGTTTAAATAATTCATTCAGGTAAAATATCTGAATTATTTTTCATCAATTGCAGATTGGTCATTGAAGATGACCCCTAACAGATGCTGTCAACTAGATCACGGGTAGTAAACGGAGAAACTAGTCAACAGTATTTTGTTGCCTCGTGACACCCGGCTTCTACCGAGGTAGTTGCATAGAGCGAAAATCTGTCAATAAAGGTAGGTCATGAACACATTTTTCTACAATTGTTTCTTTTATAACGAGTTTTTGAAAAATCCGGCGATTTTGAAATGTTTTTCAACGATTTTATTAAAACCCTGCTACTAATACTGTATATTCTCGTGCACAACAAACTTCGACCATTTCTTCATATTACAGCATCACCGGATTTCTCAAAAACTGTCGTTAAAAGAAATAATTTTAGAAAAATGTGCTCGTGACCTACAAATTTCGCTCTAAGCAACTACCTCATTTTGGAGCTAGTTTCTCCATTTACCACCCGTGTAGATGTAAATGTTGATATCATCAGATTTTAGTCAGATTGCAATTCATTTGACCTTATATCTGAAATGTTATCCAAATAAATTGCACCAGTCATTTGATATCCAATATTTGATGTAGAAAAAGTAGACAGAATTACAGTCAAACCTGCCCTAGCGACCCTCTGAATTTAGCGACTTCCTGTCATATGCGACCGTATATTTTCCTCCCGAAGCATTTTGCTATAATTTGACCCTGAATTAAACGACTCCCTGCCTTACCCGACAAGCGACCTTAAAAACTGTGCCCAAATCAACCGTCGAAACTGTTTTTAGCGACTTTTCCTCGGGGACGTAATTTCAAAATATTGATTCTTGAGACGGAAACGAAAGTTAAACGGTGTTCAAAAGCAAACAGCGTGAGAAATAAGTTATCGTAAAAAATGATGTCACCGGGTCGAACTTGATTGTAATTTTCTTAGTAGGGATGGGCTTGTAAACGGCCGAAATATTTGTTCGATTAAGGATCCCTTGAGTATTGGCAACTACGAATCCGCGAATCAAGTAGGCACAAACAATGATAGGATGAAAATTTTGGCAAATTCTCGAATTCGATTTACAGTTTTGGTTGTTTGAAATGGCCGATCTTTTCGTCAAGAAGAACTTCATAATTAATGTTGCACGATGGGAATGACAAAATAGGAAATGTTGGATCGAAAACAATTCATTATTTGACATGTCTGAAGGTCTACTGACATGCTGATTTTCACCATGACGGTCAGTGCATTGTAAAGGAAACTTAATGTAGACCGATTGACAGATATTCTTACTATATAAGGTGTGTTCTTCCAATAATTTTATTTAGTTTTATTATATATGTAGAGTATATTCATTTGTAAATTAATAAATAGCATGCAATAAATACTAAACATTGATCGTACATGTACTTTGAAAATTTTACCAATTCTGACTGACCCTCAATTTAGAGACCACCTGCCATATGTGACCTTTTTTGGTGAATCCCAAAGACGGTCTCTTAATACAGGTTAGACTGTAATGTGTTTGTATGTTTGCTGGGATAGGACCTACACGGTGTATGATGAAAGGAATATTACATGTAATATTTATCATTAAATATTCAATTATTCACATATTTGTCTTTCCCGACATGCTTTAACTTGGCAAATAAAGCATACAGAGTTTTCAGTGCTTTATTGGTTTCCAATGTGGTAAGGCCCCGGCCACAGCGCAGTTGGTAGCGCATAAGACTTTCACTTGATCCAGGGCAGAGTCAAACATTGTAAACTGACAAAAGTTATAAGGTTGTGAAAGTAATACGTCCCTGCGAAAAGTTCAATCAAGTTCAAGAACTGTTCTAGAATGTCAAATGGCACTTCTAGAACTGTTCTAGAACAGTTCTAGAAGTGCCATTTAATGTTCTAGAACAGTTATAGACCTAGAAATGTGTTCTTGAACTTTTTTCGCAGGGGCAGAAAAGATTTTAGAAAGGATTTATAGGTCTATCTTTATGATGCATTTTGAAACACATGAAAATTATGATTGTCTGTAACATGCAATTCATTGTCAATATGATTAGTTGAAAGGTCTGGCTTTTCCAATTAATGTCCAAAATTTCATAATTGATTGTTTTAATTGTAATGGCCTATATAGAGATTGCCCTAATTAAGTTAAACATCCCACTCAATGTCAATGAATAAGGTCAAAATGTAAAGGAGACCATTAGTTATTAGTTTAATTTAGTTTTGTCCAAAAGACGTAAACATGGCTTATACACGGTGGACAATCATGTGATACAATATTTTCAGAAAATCTTCAATGATTTTGTAATTACCGGACCGATTTGAATTCGGTTTGAAGCAGAGAATGTGGATAGATGTCACACATTAGATGGACATGGTTGATTTTTGAAAAATCAACTGATAAAAAAGTTATTGAAGATAAACTAAAATTTTGGTTTATCTTCAATAACTTTTTTATCAGTTGATTTTTCAAAAATCCAACACGTACAGATTATTCCTGGCATTTTCCTACCTTCTCTGCTTCAGACCAAATTCAAATTGGTCAAGTATTAAAAAAGATATTGAAGATTATCGGAAATTCTGAGTCACTTGATTATACACCATGTTATAAGGCATCAAACTTAGCTGATGTCAACTGTGTTACATGTGAATTACCACTAATACCGTTATAAAAATGGCTGACAGTAAATAGGGATCGATTTTATCATGTATAGATAGATATATTTTAAGCACAATATACTCACAATATAAAGACATTATCAAAGTTGAATTGAAAATAAAATATTGGCAAAGATAACAAAAATCAGGAAAATAGGGAACATATTTGTAACCAAGGATTTGTGCTCAAAATTTGTCAGATTGACAGAAAATCAATTCATTTGTAATGAATCCGCTCCATATAATTTCCATTCAATTCTTGTGCCAAGAAACAATATCAGCCAGGCTTTGTGTAACAAGCTTTTTAACCCCATTCCTTTATAGCAGAAATTCAGCCTGATCAAATTGAAAACTGGTTTGGGAGAATATTGATAGGGCAAGTATTTGTGAACAATAAAGCGCAGAAAATGTTGAGGCAAAAGGACAAAAATGCTGGTTACCAGCATAACCATTTTCTCCTTTTGTCTCAATATAAAAAAATTCTTTGCGAAATGTACAAATAAGTTTGGCAGCAAGTTTTATTCCAGCCATACATCAAATTATGTTGTATTCTTAGGTACTATGACCTTCTGGATTCAAAATTAATGTTTATGCCAGCACACAATACATGAATCTGGGCTTTGGGTATCAAGGTTTTTTCGCAAATCAGGCCTTCTATTTCAGCCATATATCATGTGGGTTGTTTCTAGTTATAATGACCTTAATATCAGTAAGTTTCCCATATATTCATGCCAGAAGCTGATTTCCGTTTAGCTTACTTTTACAGAAATTGCATTGCCAAATGATTTTCCCCTGGCTGTCCAAGGCCTGTGTGACCCTTCTTAGAAAGGTTTTTGACATTTGTTACAAAATTTTTCAAATCTTTGTAAATTTCTTCTGTAATGCAAAATAGATTAACAATTAGTTCACTGAAATTTCAATATTGACCTCAGTGGGACAGTAATATTGCTAAGTAGGGCAATTTGCAAGTCTTAATTCAAATATGAAGTTCATGCGAAAATAGATTAAAGTAGGATGTGAATTTTTCATTTTGATTCTGAAAATCATATCAAATTTTTAAAATGCAAAACCATTTTTAACCCACCCTGTCTGTGAATGAGCTGATACCACGGAGATTCTGTGATGCATGAAGTCGAGAATGGTTTGGTAATCAAAGTTAGAGGGCTAACATACATTCCTTACATTTCTGTATGGTTAGATATCATAATCGTCTCTATGAAGTGTAATCAGAGGTGGGCAAGTTTCTTTTTAATTACATGTATTATTTCATATATGAGTTTTGATCTGGTACAAGGGTCTTTAGACTTAATGGCATTTCGTCGTTGTATATGCAAAACCTCGTATCTCGTTTTTGGAAAATTTTAAAGGGTAGGGAAAAAAGTGTAGTAACTTTTCCAAAACTGAAATGTACTACTTGAAATTTGGACATATTTTTCACAAATAATGTGTCAATAATACTGATCAGTAAAAATATCTCAAAACCTGCGAGAATCGTCTACACAGGGCACACAAGTTCTAACTTTGAAAATCGCACCAATTGACATACGAGGTTTTGCATTTACATCGACGATTTATGAAATCAACCTGGATCCAGTTCAGCCTGTGTATACACACAGTCTGATCTGGATCCAAGTTGTTCTATAGTAGCTTCTTTGTGACCTGTAGTAGCAGCATGAGAACAGCAGGAATCCTGATCAGACTGTGCTTAGACACAGGCTGATCTGTAAACACTATACATGTAGTATAAAATATTTTAAGGGCACCTTTTTCGGATTCAAAAAAATTTTGGGACCCCGTATTGAAAGATCAGGGGCATGTTGTTGTACTCGTGTCTGGTTGTCTGTCTGTCTGTCCCTCTGTTTGTCCGAAAACTTATAAATGGCCATTTTGGGGGCATTCATGTTTCACAAACATGTCTTGTTTTTCAAAGGACCAGAGCAAAAATGAAATAAGTAAACAATCTGTCTAATAATTTTCATACACATTTATGAACAGCTAATTTACCGAAATATTTTGTACTTTTTACAATGCCACATCTTGGACTGTGCTTCAATTTGTTCCAGCAGAGCATTGTTTGGTACAGGGTTGCTACTGGTCTTTATCATCAAAAGCTGCAGATTTTCAACAATAAATCACTTGCACTCTTAATATTGGGTTTATCAATTGCAAGGTAGCGCAGTATTCCGATAACTTGGCTAACTCGACCTATTGGAGACCAGAAGCCCATCAAAAACATAGAGAAAAGTTTTTATTGGATTATTTGTCGTAAAGCCTGGAGCTTTTCACATGGGGAATTGATAGTTTGCGTAATATCGTAACTTTGTGTCACCGACACGAAAAGAATCGGGGACAATAAATTGACAGTAGCTGTTGCTGGGAGGGTGTTTCGGAAGTTAATTAATTCGCGACTGCACCGCTGGAGCTCGGTGGGATCCGGTCATTATTGTGTGTTGTGTCAGTGAACATCTAGTGCCGTACGTGTAGCTTCCATTTGTT
Source organism: Fragum sueziense (assembly GCA_963680895.1). Classification (NCBI taxonomy): domain Eukaryota; kingdom Metazoa; phylum Mollusca; class Bivalvia; order Cardiida; family Cardiidae; genus Fragum; species Fragum sueziense. The sequence continues at coordinate 64,374,722 of OY804594.1, read as the reverse complement.
TGACCCACTACCAGCCGACAAAATTTTGGACTGTTCCAATTTGAGAGGTGTTGCAGACAACAATTTCAAGTTGATGAAATTTAAAAAATCTTTCCATTTCGGGTTAGAAAATATTGTGGAAAATGAAGAAATTGCTTGTCACAAGCAATTTCTTCATTTTCCACGATGTTTTCTCAAGCATTTTCTTTTAAGGGAGTCAAAAGCGTCACTGTGCAGTAATGAATTAAGATTAAGCTAGGACGTTTTGCTTGCAACATGGGTCTGTTTTTCTTCTTTAGCACTGGCTGCAAAGAGCATTACTATTACATGTCACAAACTGTAGTTACTACATTTTTATTCGTTAATTATTTCTTTTACATCAAAATGTTATACCTATAAAATGTTGCAAGTTTCAGTTAAAACATTTTTGCTGCTACTCTTTTGCCTAACTTTGAGTTACCTAACACATAATGTTTGGATAAACGAAAAGTTCGTAACTGCAGCTTATTTAAGCAGTAGTTACAAGATTATGGTTTGCCCACTGAACAATAATTTAGTTTATGTCATTGGATCCTAATAGTGTAATTTTCTTTCAACTTCTTTGTATTCTAGCTTTATTATGTACATCAAATTTGGTTGCCCGCTGTGGATTTGATAGTGTCATGAATTGTCACTTTTCTGAAGAAAAAACCTGGTACCATTATAGCTTGTTTAAAGCTGCAGTTACAAGGTTTTTGAAGGAAAGCAGCAAAATGTAATGTGAATTCCATCTTTGTCAACATCCATTTTTTGTTCAGCAGCACTTATGATATTGGAACAGTCTTAAGTTTTGCCATTTTGGAAATGTTCAACCCATTAACATCCCTAAAAGAAAAAGATTGGGAAATCATTGAGGCAAAAGAAAAAAATGCTGGCAACCAGCCTTTTATCCTTTTGCCTTGGTATATTATTTGCTTTATATTGTACACAAATCTTACTTTTCTCAACATCTGTTTCGACGTCTACAGCAATTTGAATCACACCACCCTAGATTTTAGCTATTTCAAAATGGATGTGACTGCTGAAGAGAGTGCTGTATTTCTCAAGTTGTCATTTTTGGGTTGCATAGCTAACGACCATTGAAATGTTAAATAGGATGGGAAAAGTGTATTTTTCTGTTGACTAATTCTTATTAAAGCCACACTACAACTAACAAAATTGTTTACATCTGATAAGTTTCGCGTCAAATGTATTAGGATAGTAGTTGATTTTCTGTGCTTTCTAATATTTCAGCTTGCCCATCAGCGAGAAGTGGATTTTTTCTGTGGAACTTATTGTAGTTGTCAAAATGACAATTTGGTGGCCTACAGATGATTAGACTGTGTTATCAAAGAAGAAAGGTGTCATTTTCTGTTGATTTGTTCCGAAAGTATCTCTAAATTGAAAATCTAGTGGATATACGGGAGTGTGTTTATTTGAACTTGACGGATTTAATGAGATTTATCGGACTTCTGTTGACATCCTATAGTCTGCCATTATTTTTCATGATGTAAGTACTGTTTTGTATTTTTTTTCCCGATCTCGATTTTTTTTCTTGTATTATTTCTTACTTTTACTCTTTTATCTTCATATATATTCATATATTTTTGAGATATTTTTCTGTTGCCCATTCCCAAATAATTGAAAATTCAAGCAAACTAGCCCTGGTTTCTGTGATGACAAACTTCCCATGGTTGTCCGAACTGAAAACTGCTGCAGAAGACAAAATGGATGTTAAATTGATCAATACATGATTCCATTGGCTTAAATTTTTTTCAGTTTGAACAAGTCTGGAATTGCATTTTTTTCTATAATTATTTAAATAATTATGGTAAAAAAACTGTTGAGATGATACAATTCTCATAGCAATGAAAACTGAATGAAATTCATGAATCAAAAGAGAGATATGATATATTTAAATTCACATAAGTACAATTTCATAAATGTCAAATGTCATCTGTGTTCGTCATTTGAATGACCCATGATTGTGGCAATTTGTTGTAAAATAAACATGTTATTGTTCCAGAGATCCTGCATTTGACTCAGTGGGTAGTCCATTAACCCTTTCCCAAACAAGACCAGGGTTTTAACATACCCAACAGGAAAAGCCTAGGACAATAATGAGAGAATATCTTTTCCCTAAAGGTTTTCTATACAATAACATGCACATTTTGCACTTTTGACATCATTATTTTGTTGCCTGTATAACTCCTTTCACATTGGACTCCTAAAAAAAGTTTAGAAATCATCTAAAGAATTTAAAGTTGACTTATACCTTGGTGCATCAGAATCATATTATTCAGTTCTTATGCAACTTTAATAGAATTATGAAGAAGGAATAAGAGAACAAAATGAATCAAGATCAGACTGTGCATTATGTAGATAGGCTGATCTAGATTCATGCTGCCAGAAATATTGTAGATTAAGGTTTACGAACTGAGAATGAAAACACCTCTTTCTAACCATACGAAATGCATCAAATTACACACAGTTGTAAATACACTTCACATAAGTTGATTCACCGTGCCGGATTTCAAGATTATGCTTCAATAAGAAAATAATTTACAAATATTATTTCACTCTATATGCATATGCAAGGGAGGTAATTTTGAACATTTTTGTCAATTATTTCCATAAGTATGCATTGATTCAAAATTCCAAACCATACAAAATGCTTATGTTTGTACTTAGAATGGAAATGTAACACAGTTTAGGAATTACTGGCACTTTTCAAATTTCGCCTCTGGCTTTGCATTTCATTCTCAGTTCGTAAACCTTAAGAATGGAATGATTTATGACAATGATATGGAATTTAATAAAGTTAAAAGTGAGCATATACTATTCTAATATAACAAACCTAAAATACATCCATGGCTTTGTCCGGTGCTCATTTATCATCCTAAACTGGGTTAGTTCTCCGGTTTCTATTATGTTCACTTTCAATATTGTGAAAAAACTAAATAAAGATGTAATAGATTACATTGGATGAGTGTCTACATGCTCACTCTTTGTTGATTAAAAAAAATCAGGGGGATGGTCGAATAATGGATGAATTTGCCAAAAGGAGGTTTTCAAAATGATTCTATATGACTTTTTCATGGGTCAAGCTCAGACTCCCCTAGGAAAAATGCCTCTTGGACCCTTCCCTACAAAAAAGTCTGGATCTAAGCTTGTTGAAAAAAAATGAATAAAAGAATTCAAGAGCATTTGTTCATTTAGCCCTTTCCCCTGTGAAAAAAGTTCAAGAACACATTTCTAGTTCTAGAACATTCTAGAGTGTTAAATGGCACTTCTAGAAAGTTCTAGAACAGTTCTAGAAGTGCCATTTAGCATTCTAGAACATTTTAGAACAATTCTAGAACTTAATTGAACTTTTCGCTGGGATTGTTCATGCTTCATGAATATAGCAAATACTAAGAATTTTCGAAACATAAAAAATATTGGTTCATTACAAAACTAATAGAAATTGTATACTTGAATGATTAACATCATCATATTTTATGAATATTTTCACACATAGGTAAATGAACTATTGAACTGGTCACAAATAAACAATTTCTGATTGAAAGGATGATGAAAAAATAATAATACCATATTAGGTGAAAATCAGTTACAAAACACATTTTATAGACTGACAACTGAGTATAGTCAGTGTTATTGCAAATCCTATGGTAAATCCAGCTTGAGTTACAAGGTTTTGAACTGACAATTTGTTTTATGCTTTCTTAAAACAATATTGACTCCATTCTAGGATTGCTAAAAAAGCACTTTGAGTATAGTCAGCTCGGAATTTACTGATTTCTTGATAGAGATGCTCTGCCAGGTCATTTATCTTAATTTAGCTATATACTTTATTTCAAAGGCTAGATAGAATTTTGAACAAATATAAGTCTATTCCATGTTTGCAGATGTAAAAATAGAGGAATAAAAAGTAATGATGCCTCTTTAGGAAATGAATACTGGTAATTTTACCGCAATGTTTTCTACCTGTTTGAATTTAATTATAATTTCTCCATTAACTCTTTCCCAAACAGCCATGATTTGGACTGTCCATATTTGAACTTAAAGTGACATTTCAGAATTTTTTGTCATAAATTTTACTTTTATTTTTATCTGAAAGAGCATATTTCCTTATGAAAATTCTGAAAATTTTAAGCCAAAATATTACCCCGTTTACGAGAAATTTATATTTTTGTGTTAAAATTGAACAAATTGTTGTGGACAACAGTTAGGATTTATATGCAATTTATCGATTATGTCTCAACTTTAAATGCGTGTTTCTCGCTTATTGGCAACAACTTCAAAAAACTAATAGTATTTATACTCATTAGAATAACCATTCTTGGCATCAAGACATACTTTAAGAAATTGAAATTGGAATGAAATGTCCCTTTAAGCCATCCTGACAAAATGGATGTTGGTAAAGATAGAACTAGTGTAGTTAAAATAGCAAAGAAAATATTGAGGCAAATGGAGAAAATGGTGATCAGTATTTTCTTCTGTTGCCTCAATATTTTCCCAATCTTAAATTACACCAGGAACAAAACCAGGTCTTCCTCAGGAAAAGAAGGGTTCAATAATATTTAAGATATTTTGATGTAATGGATGACTGAAACTGAAAATTGGTATATGATTTTTCAAAATAGCTTAAACTAATTTTATCACATTGATAACCAATTTTAGTTTTCTAACCTCAAATTAGAATGGTAATAAAATGTTGTAAAAGGTAAATAGCCATGACCCTTTCCCAAATTGCAAAAATTTGGACCACTCCAATTTGAAGCTGCTGCAGGTGATAAAATGGATGTTGATTAACCCATTACCAGAAGACAAAATTTTAGGGCGGTCCAAATTGAAAGATCCTGCAGACGACAATTTCAAGTGAATGGAATTTTTAATTTTTTAGATCTTTTTGGATGGAAAACAATGTGGGAAATGAAGAAATTGCTTGTCACAAGCAATTTCTTCATTTTCCACAATGTTTTCCCCAGGCTTTTCTTGTGTGGGAGTCAAAAGGCGTCACTGTACAGTAATGGGTTAAGATAGATGTTTACGAGATCGCCCGAAAATTTCCGTCATCAACTGGATCATGTGAATCTTGTTTAGGGGTGGACTCGTGATGATGATAAAGTTAGGCTTTAATAAGGATTCTATAAAGAGGTGAAGAGATTTCTACTTTTCTCTCTATATTTTCTATCCATTAAATATCTCATTTATTTATCATAGGGAAATTCATTTAATTTAGAAGCCGCGTTTAAAAAGTCTGCTGCCTAAATCGGGTTAAGACCCCCCTCTTGAAAGAGCAATATTGGATGAATTCAGTCATAAAGTTTTTGAAGTAGAAAATAATGTTAATTTGTCAATTGGATTTACGTTCTTAGGCTGTGTGCAATAGTTTTATATCAAGTGGATTAAAGTGTTTTGTACTTTAGCTGTAAGCAATTTGTAAATGAATTTTTTCGGACAACTTGTATGTGGATTGTTGTAAGATGAGGTTTATAAAGCTGCTATTTTCTGATTTGGATGAGAATGCATTAAAGCTGCTATTGCATTAAACACATAACAGCGTGTTGATATGCTCCAGAGTAGCCCTGCACTTATTAGGAAGAAGAAGAAGGATAAAATATGGTATGTCATGCTAATATACTTTATATGAAATGATTCAATGATAAACAAGGCATCATAACAATGTGGAAGCAATCCCAGCATGCATGTTACTTATCTTGGGTCAAAAGAAAGAATTCCAATTGGTACCAATTTTTAGAGAGCGTAGTCTCTCTATTAGCAGCCAGAGGCCACAAGCCAATATTTTGCAAACCGAACAACAGAAATAGTTCCTTCCAATGGAGACAAAATATATCTAAACAACAATTGGAATAGTCTACAACCATGTCATTATATAAAAATATATGACTTGTATGATCTATGCAAAAAATTCAAGTAAACAAGTCTTAATTAAATAGAAAAAAGATCAGTGTAGTAATTTGTCATTTACAATTGGGTCATGCAGGTCATTCAGTCAAGTCATGTAACCTAAATTTTGGACAATGCAAACAGTCTAAAAATAGAATCACATTCCACAGACAGATTCTAGTGCATAGTGAGTGTCTATCTGGGTAATGTGTAGTAAAGCCATAAGGTAGTAAAGCCGTAGTATGTTATGCCGTGGATAAAAGGGTCATTAGAGCAAATTTCCTTATCAACTCAACTTCTCATACATTTATGAATGGGTTGATTTGAATTTCCCTTTCCCAATCAAACGTGTCTCCAAGAGAAAGTTTTGAAAACATTGAGGCACTTTCTCCTTTTGCCTCAATATTTTCTGAACAATATTATGCACAATTCTAAACTTTAAAAATATTTTGTCATTTGCATCAGCTTTTAAAGTGGACCACTTCAAAAATTGTTGTTCGGAAATTTTTTGTTGTATGGTGACACTATGCTGCATCATAGAAAAAGAGGCTTCAATTATGTTGTCAATAGTTAATACATTCCTCCATTCATGGTTGAATGCATAGCCAAAAGTGCTGAACTCTCCTTATTTTACAATGAAAATTTAGGGAAAATCCAATTTAGCCCCCCCCCCCCCCGCAATAATTCAGACACATGGGCTTCAACAATATGAAATTGCTTCCTATGGGCCTGACACAACTCCACTTATATTCGATGATGGTTTTGCATGACGATCACACAGAATGCTCCCAATTATGTAAGCATGCAATATTGTCACAGTTTGAAATTTATGTTGTGTCAAATACGCTCTCTAACAGTACTTTCAGTACTTTGATTTAGGCTTATTCTTTTCCTTCGAGTCTGATATAGAAGATGAATTGTACTGCACTTTGTAACTCAGTGTATGTTCAAATTGTGAGGCATGTTTCTTTTAAGTCAACTGTTACTATTGTGGCATCATCATAACGCGTTTGTACCAAAATTCTGATCTTCGTTTTTTAGCGTGCGGCAAGCTTTCAAGATAATCTTGCATTTGGAACACTTGCGGCAAGTAAGTGCAAGCATGTGCAAACAATTTCCAAATGTAAGCTCATTTTGCAAGCTTGCGCAAGCTTGAATAAGCTAGCCATATACAAGCTTGTATTAGGTAGCACAAGCTAACTTTAAAAAAAAGTTTCAAGGCTTCCAATTGATGAAATGAAAATATAGTATTGTGAAAATGAAATATGATACTGCAAAATGACAAATGATATTCATATTAGAGTCTCATAGCTGACAATTTAAAGAGTTTAGGATTAAATTCCTATCAAATATTTATCACATTTTGAGAGTTTGTTATGATTTCACCCTTCAGTCTTTTGAAAACATTTTCATACATAACTTAATGGATTAACCCATTACCACCGCAGACAGCAAAGTTTTGGACTTCCAATTTGAAAGATGTTGCAGACACAAGCAATTTCTTTGTTTTCCACAATGATTTCCCAAACCTAATTTCCTGTGAAGGAGTCAAAAGGAGTCAATGCATGTGCAGTAACGGTTTAAAAATGATGAAAGCAGTGTTGTGTTTGCAACTTCTACAGTTCTTTGAAACTTCTAAAGTTCCTATGAGAATTTGATCAAACTTGCTGTAATAAATTATATACCTGACCCGGTTTCTCGAAAAAACTTAAGTATATTCTCATGAGAATATGCTCAACTTCAAAGGGATACTCTTGCGCATGCGTCGTGCGAATTAACACACAGCTTTTTACTCTGAAAGAAAATTTTCTGAATTCCTTTTCTAAACATCAACCTGGCATCTTAACTGTTTAAATCACATTGGCTAAGTATCATTCTATTGTACACGCAGTATATTCTCCCGATCGCTCGTAAATTGGGCGTTTTCAGCTTTTCTTCAAATTTGCATTATATTTTCTCTTTGATATAAGCGGCCATTTTGGATTTCCATTTATACACGATGTGAGCGAGTAGAATTGGTGTTTACTTTTTGACATGATTGCTAAAGGTAAATTTCTATCCATAATTTCCATTGTATTGCTGTGTTTTGGCTGTACCAATATGTCCCTAGATGAATCCGACACTGCGCCATGCGGTGCGTGCGGTTTGGATGTCACAGACAGAGGAATTATGTGTGACAACTGCTCACAATGGTACCATCCAATATGCCAAGACATGGGAAATAATTCCTATACTTTCCATATTGAAAACCCCAACTTTTCCTGGGTGTGCTTGACATGTGGTGCACCAAACCACTCGATTTCTGTGCTAGACAACAACCTGGCTTCCTTTACATCCCAAAACAGTTTCAGAACTCTATCTGATTCCAACAACCTTTCAGCTATTTCTCCTTCTGAGCAGAGTATCAATACACCATGTTGTACCCAGAAGCCGCGTGCGATTTAGGCCAGAAGTTGTCTTCTGGAAGAAGAAGATGCAGTCTGGTTCCCGCCTCTGATACACTACATAGTATTTTTTCTACTACGTAGTCACGGCCGCTTATCTACTAAATCACAACATTTTGTTGTGTATGAAAAAAAGTTTAGAGGATATCCGGTTGGCAGTTAGAGGAGCCGACAAATCGGCGGGTGAAAGGTGAGTTTCGACTTTAAATCGAAATGTTCTTGTTTCTAGCTCGAAAATCAAAAATCGGAGAATGTCATACAACCCTTTATTCATTTTCACATATTTGTGAGCCCCATCCAAACCCCGATTCCCAGAGATAGAGCGGAAATTCATTTTCTCCCGTTGCAAGGGTAGCCCCAATATTGACATTTCGTCAATCCTAATGAGCGTTTGTCCACTTTCTGAGGATGAATGGCCCAAAACCTGTGTGTATTATAAAATAGCTGTATGTAAATTACATCGTGCAAACAATATTTTAATAACTTACTGTCGATCTTTGAAGAAAATCAGTTCTTCCGGTCAGTTTGTGCGTTAGAGGATAGGTTGTGACTAAGAGGAATGGTTGTGATTTAGAAGACAGGATGCATTCATCGCATTTAATACTATTTGTCATTGTTTATATGCAAATTAAGCCAAACCGAAATACTCTGTGTGATATGTCTATCTTCAAAGGGTGAGTGAAATGGCATAACATATTTTTACGCCCAGTAAATTAATACATCAGGGACACAGACCTTTAACATTGTATGCTTGTCTGCCCATCTGCATGTGATGATTTAAAATGAAAATTTAAGTTAAGAGGGCGTTTGTGCGTTCTCTTTTTAAAATTTCATACACCTGATATTCTTGTCTGCTACATCTTTTGCTTCGGAAAAGTCAAATATTTAGCAATTTTGGTAATGGGTGAAGTGTTTTCAAAAGTGTTTTCACAATGACACAATTTTGGACTGCTTTATTTATAAAGAATTACAGATGTGAGAAGTATATCGTCGGTGTTATTACAAAACCACGTTACTCCAGCTTTAATCAAGCTGGACTTACGAGTTTTTGCAATAACACAGACGATATGTTTGAGGGCGTAAATATTGAGGAAAGGGCTGATAATCAACAATTTCTTCTCTCTCTCGACGTTTTCCGAAACTATTTTACAAGGGAGTTATAAAATATATCTTGTATGGGATAGGATTTTTGAAGAATTCTGTATGAAGGAAATCGACTTTCTCTTGTTCCGTTGCTTTAACATGATGTGTAAATGGGATTCTTTAACCCTTTCTCATACAAGGCATGGTATAACGTTCTTAATAGAAAGGGATTGTAAAGTATTGACACAAAAGAAGAGATTACTGTTAATCAGCAATTTCTCCCGTTGTCTCAGTATTTTCTGTACTACTTCTCTTTATAAATCATCTTGGTATTAGTATCCATTTGTCGTCTGCAGCATTTTTCAAATTGGACCAACCTAAAATGTACTGTTTTGGAAAGTTTTTTAAAATGTTGGTGGTGTGAAGATATGCCTGTAATCGAACTTTGTAAGTTGTATTTCGTCGGTGCTATGACAAAATTGCGTAATAGAAATTTTGCTCGAAAACCATTTTTTTTCAGGAGAACCAAAAACGTTTTTAGTACTTTTTACCGTTTTAAAAAAATGTGCCGACAAAATTGCGTAACTCAATAACTACATCAACAATTCAGCTTCTTTAAGGTAAAATAAGGTAATTGAACATAACTTACTGTTCATTTATTGGTCAAAGTAGAAGAAAAACAGAGGAGAATGCCATTTCTCAGCCTTTTGTTACTCTCGTGTAAATAATTTTTCTATGTACAACGCATTTTTGTCAGCCAAATCGAGTTACGCAATTTTGTCACATGGTAATTGAAAGGGTTCTTATATGTGTAGAGAAACGCCGTTTTGACAGGATATGCGCCCCTACATACTCAGTAGAAAGCATTTATAAAAAAAATTGACAAAATTGCGTATCTAATTTGTTACGCAATTTTGTCATAGCACCGACGATTTGCAATGATTGAAATATACTGAGAGGCAAAAGAAAGTATGCACTTTTCTTTTGTCTATATCTCTCTTATTTTTCATCATATCGACTCTAAATTTTGAATAATTTGTTTCTAAGGATAAACCAATAATAAAAAAGCTAACAAATTTGACATGCAATTGCTTGACTATCCTTAATCTTGCTACTAGCTTATTTTGCAAACTTTGCACGTGCGACTTAGCGGATCATCAAATCTTGCTGTTAATTCGTATTTGATTTTTTTATTCCTTATCACAACAAATCACAAGCTTAAATTTTCTGAAACATTATAACACAAATTTTGGTGGCTGGCAAAAATTGACAAATATGTCACTTTTCTGCATTAGGACCCATTCTTCTATGACGCAGCATGATATGAAAGAAACGTGGCACTTTAAACACTTAGTAAGGTAACTAGGAACATTTTGTGCAAATTCAATCAAAATCTGTCAATAAATTTAGAAGGGGCTGTGTCAGATAACTTGTTTACACCAAGTCCCCTTTTGCCATGACGCATTGTAATATGGAAAAGCACTAAAAAATTTCGCATGGTACTAGGTGATTAGGCACTTTCTGTGAAAATTCTATCCTAATCCCTTCATAAATGCAGGGTTGTGTCAACGTGAATGCTTGCATTAATTAATTGACTAAGTCCCCTTTCTTGATGACGCTGTGTGATATGAAAAACCTTCGCAGCGGAAAGAAGGACAGACAGACGGATAGACAGAGATGGTTACATCAATAAACGACCACCTTCGGTGGCGTTTAAAAATCATACATAGTCTAAAAATCATTTTCTCAGAAAACGTGGAAGAACTAGGGTGTGTATTTATTTTTGCCTCTCAGTATTTTTACAATAGATTTGTTGTTCCAATGCAGGTATCAGATTTCAACACCTTTCCTCATGTTCCTGGTGTTTCCAGGTTAGGTGACAAACTCACTGTTTTGAAAACTCACTGTTTGAACTGGATACAAGTCGTGTCCCTAAATATATAAAGTAAGTACTGCAAAAGTGTTCCAGACTAGTAGACAAACTTAGATCTGTCATCCAAGTATTTTAGTGGCCCTTTATTGTGGAGCATTGAATGATGTTGACAAAAGTGATAAAGTACGGATTTCACAAAGATCATCTTCAATTCATGTTACAACTTGCAAAATTTATTAATGTATCAATTCGTAGGCCTATATGAGTGATGACTTAATATTAAACATATTGAATCAATATACAAGAAGATCTATGGATAAACAAGATTTACATCTACCTGTATTTTTGACACGTCTTTATTGTCTCTGGTTTCCACTTCTTTCTTCATTTTCTGTCTTCTAAATCACAACCTATCCTCTTACTCACAACCTATCCTCTAACGCACAAACTGACCGGAAGAACTGATTTTCTTCAAAGATAGACAGTAAGTTATTAAAATATTGTTTGTACGATGTAATTAACATACAACTATTTTATAATACACACAGGTTTTGGGCCATTCATCCTCAGAAAGTGGACAAACGCTCATCAGGATTGACGAAATGTCAATATTGGGGCTACCCTTGCATCGGGAGAAAATGAATTTCCGTTAAATCTCTGGGAATCAGGATTTGGATGGGGCTCACAAATATGTGAAAATGAATAAAGGGTTGTATGACATTCTCCGATTTTTGATTTTCGAGCTAGAAACAAGAACATTTCGATTAAAAGACGAGACTCGCCTTTCACCCGCCGATTTGTCGGCTCCTCTAACTGCCAACCGGATATCCTCTAAACTTTTTTTCATACACAACAAAATGTTGTGATTTAGTAGATAAGCGGCCGTGGTAGTGTATCAGAGGCGGGAACCACTCTCTTCTGGAAGAGCTCTTCTGGCCTAAATCGCACACGGCTAGAGACTTAAGAATGCAACCCTTAAAGTTCTCAATCTAAATGCTCGCTCAATAAAGGCTCAAGCTAAGCTAGACCAATTTCATGCTATGCTAAACCAGCATAGTCCTGATATTGTCACCTGTACAGAATCATGGTTGACCTCGGACATTTATAATGCTGAGATCATCCCAGAGAGTATGGGATACACTATCTTCAGGCGAGACCGGGGTTCCAGAGGGGGCGGTGTCTTCATTTTGGTCAAAAACCAATACATTGCTAGCAGGGTCCAAGATTGGGAAACTGATTGCGAAATACTATGGATCAAGCTGCAACTTGCTGGATCAGTCCCTCTTCACATAGCAGCATACTATAAGCCCGATGAATCTGACACTCACAGCTCTGAAGAACTCAAAAGATCCATCAGCCTGGTACGACCTACTAAAGGCCATGTTTGGATACTGGGGGACTTCAATTACCCAAAATTTTCATGGGAAGACTGTGTACCTGTCATTTCATCGGACTGTAAACACACTGGCCAGTATGTAGACTTTACCAATCTAATAACTGAATTTGACCTAACACAGGTAGTGACCCACCCAACCAGAGATAGTAACATCCTCGATCTATTTCTGATCGACAATCCGACCCTTGTTAAATCTGTCGAAGTTAAGCCTGGTATCTCTGACCATGACATTGTTATTGCTGAGGTCTTCATAAAACCACAGATTTCAAGGCAGAAACCCCGGCTCATGTTCTTGTATAAGAAGGCTGACTGGGAGGGGCTTGAGACCCACATGCTGGCATTCCAGCAGTCCTTTCTGTCCACTTGTTCGGATAAATCTGTCAATTCTCTTTGGGAGGATTTCAAGAGGGCCCTACAAAGTGGCATAGAGCACTACGTTCCCCAAAAGTCTATTAGTACAAAAGCATCACTGCCCTGGGTCACGCAAGACATCAAAAGGTCAATGCGCAAAAGGGACAGCTTGTACGACAAATACAAAAAGCATCGGCGTCCAGCCGATAGACAAGCTCACCTTGAATGTAAACACCTGGTGAATAAAAAGTTGAAAGATGCCCACAACAGATACTTGGAAGAAATCCTGGGCATAACAAATTCTTCTGACACAGGTGTTTCAAGCACAAAGCCCCAAGCTGATCCACATGTGAACACCTTTGCCACTAAAAAGCTTTACTCTCTCTTGAAAAACTCAAAAATGGACTCAAAGACCTCTGCACCTCTGAAAAAAGATGGCCAGATATACACAAATACAACTGACAAGGCCAACATTCTCAATAACCAATTTCAATCTGTCTTTACACCCAAAACACCACTCAAACTAAGTCAACTCTCTAGCATGGCGGTACAGGACTCTGTCGACAACGGGCTACTTGACCCATCACAGGTACCATGCCAAACTCTTAGTTCTGTTCCCCAGATGCAAAATATCACAGTCTCCTTAAATGGAGTGCTGAAGCTGTTAAAGGACCTAAATCCCCACAAGGCTGCAGGACCGGACCAACTGAAACCCCTTGTCCTCCAAAGACTTCGCACTGTCATAGCTCCGGTCCTCCAGGTCATATACCAAAAGTCTCTTGACACTGGTAGGGTACCCAAAGACTGGAGTACTGCCAATGTCTGTCCTCTCTTCAAGAAGGGTGATACCGGCCTAGCATCCAACTACAGGCCAATATCACTCACCAGCATCCTCTGTAAGGTCCTAGAGCACATCGTAACTACAAATGTGGTCTCTCTAATGGACCAGTATAACTTGCTATATGACCTACAGCATGGATTTAGATCCAAACGTTCATGTGAGACTCAGCTAGTGACCCTTATGGAGGATCTGATGAGAAACTCTTTAGCAGGCAGCCAAACTGACCTTGTCTTACTAGATTTTTCCAAAGCGTTTGACAAGGTCAGTCATCAGAAACTCCTGCTAAAACTTCATAAGTATGGAATCAGAGGTCCCAGTTTGAAATGGATACAGGCATTTTTATCTGGCCGAACACAAACTGTTGTTCTCGAAAATGAGAAGTCAGATACAGTGCCTGTTACATCCGGGGTCCCTCAGGGTTCCGTCCTGCGCCCAATATTGTTTTTGATCTACATAAATGATCTACCAGACAGGACCAGATCAAAAGTTAGGTTGTTTGCTGACGACACGGCCATCTACTTGGCAGTCTCCAACCTACAAGATGCCCAAATACTGCAGCAGGACCTGGACCAACTCCATGACTGGGAATTAGAATGGGACATGGAGTTTAATCCAAGCAAGTGTGTTGTCATACATGTAACAAGAGCAACAAACCCTGTCCCTAGTAAGTACCTCCTACATGGTCAGACCCTTGAATCGGTTGGAGGCTCCAAGTATTTGGGCGTGGAGATCAGCAGCAATCTATCATTTAAGAACCACATCCAAAATATATGCAACTCAGCAAACCGTTCCCTTGGGTTCATCAAGCGTAACATCAGGACAAAATCCCCAGCCATACGTGAAATGGCATACAAGACCTTGGTGCGCCCATTGGTTGAATATGCTTCCCCTGTTTGGAGTCCCAATCAGGCTGATGACATCAGGAAAATCGAGATGGTCCAACGTAGGGCAGCTCGATGGACACTTGACACATATCATAGACAAGCAAGTGTCACAGAACTGCTCAACCAGCTTGGTTGGCGTTCTCTGGAACAGAGGAGGAATGATTCGCGGCTTTGTCTGTATTACAAAATCATCCACAGACTAGTTGCCATAGACCTACCACCATATGTTGAGCACCCAACCAGGATCTCCCGAAACTCGCATCCCTTAGTCTTCAGACAGTTACATGCAGGAAAGGATTTCTATAAATACTCGTTCTACCCCCTCGCAATTGTGCAATGGAATCGGCTGCCTTCTAAAGTTGCACTACTGCCCACCTTTGAGTCATTTAAAAGGGCAGTATGCATGATCAGTCACCCAATGCCTTAAATGCCAGTGCGCTGTTTTTACCTTTTAGCTTTCACTGTCAGTCTATTTCCGACTTTTAATATTTTAACCCTATCATCTTTTAAGTCACTCTCACTAACAATTTTATGAAAACCTCTTATTTTTAACCCTTTTCTACTAATATCGCACTGACGCGCACCTGCATGTAATCCCTGCGAGGGGGTGATGCAGTATAGATATAGATAGACGTTGGAGGTTATTCGATTGAAGTTCACGTGGATTTCGTGCGATTTGAGCATGGTGCTCAGATTTGAGCATGAGATCGTACTTAAGTTTTTTCGAGAAACCGGGGCCTGGTGTCTAGTTGTTCATGCTACTTTAGTAATTCAGATATCCCTTAGGAAAAATATGCCCAATGCCTTCTGTGTGCAACTCCTACAGTTTCAATCGGAATTTGATCAAACTGGCCACAACCAATGCCAAAGGTGACTAGCAATTCACTGCATGTCACTTTTAAATGTCGACTAATTTTTGGTGTTCTTGAATTATCTTTCCTTGAACTAAAAAAAGGCCTAATTAAATCCACTGACATCTTGCCCACCTTGGGGTATATTTGCTGCACAAAGCTCTTGTTTATCAAATTCCTTTTAATTTGAAAATTTTTTAAGCAGATGCGTTTGTTTGTATGAAGTCAAGAAAAAGATTGTAAAATTCAATCAATATGTGAATTATGATGTCTGATCAACATTTTGATGGCTACTGTATAATAATTATATGGATTTATTTGGTTTTATGATTAAGCAGGTTAACAAGATTATTGGGTTTGATTAAAAATGTTTACCTTAAGTGTTATGTTATTATATGATTCAAAGATTATTGAAATGCCTTTCTTTGCATTAAGTGATCTTAATGCAAGACTACATTAAGTACAGAATGAAACCATAATGGTCTTATGATGGTCTGGTACAAAGTCGTTGATTTGTATTGAGAAAATTCAGTGCACTTCAAATTGTATTACCTACTTTTAACTTGCAATTTTGTATTATGGTTGATAATAGTCGTCAATTATATTACAAGTTTTGATAATTGAACTACAATTTAGATTAAGTTTGACAAGTTAAAAGGAAAAGAAATTCATAAGCTGCTTTATGCAATTCCAAACTTGCATGATACATGTGCCACCGAGGACACTTTTGTGTCAGAATTTTATTAAATAATAAAATAATAAATTGAATAATAAAATAATAAATCAGATAATAAAATAATATTGGTATGCATATGAAATTGGAGAATCATTTGAAAACATTTGGAAAAAGGGAAAATCATTGATCAGTCTAATCTTTTGACATGTTTTTTGACAAAGTTTATTCTCAGAATATTTTTGTGATTGATTTGACTTTGAGAATTGACATATGCTACTAACCATTTCCTTTGAAACTAATCTGTTTGTAAAACAATTTAATCTGTTCTCAAACTGTAGACATATGTGTTTTCATTGTTTGATTATTTCTTGGTAGACAATAGACTGAGAAAGCTTTGAAGATCAAGGTCACAATGATATTGTTTTAACACCTTTGATTGACATGATTAATTTAACTATCCCTTTCCCAAACAGCAACATTTTGGGGTGGTCCACTTCAAAAACTGCCACAAATGACAAAATGGAAGTTATTAAAGATACAATTTGTGTGAAATATGGCATAGAAAATATTGAGACAAAAGGAGAAACTGCTGGTTATCAGCAGTTTCTTCTTTTGTTTTAATGTTTTCCCAAGCCTTTTCTATCAGGGACGTCAAAACCAGGTCTTGTTTGGGAAAGGGTTAATCAACTTGAACTGTAATAACTTAATCTTGAGAGAACTTGCTTCCTTTTGGCTTTATGAAAGTTTAGTATAAATAGTCATGAAATTCTAGACTGGGCATCATTGAATCACAGATCATTAATCATAGATCATATAGGATCTTAATTTGGAAATAGAAACTAAAATACTCTTACATTGTTGGAAATTCTATTTTACTGGAACACTTGAGAAATTCTTATTAACTAAGACACTGTGGAAATAATTATTGAACTTTAATAAATTAAACTATCTAAATCAAACATTGTAAATTGTATTGGAAACTGGAACATTTTTGAATAGAAGAAATTGAGTAATTTGGAACTGTAAAACTGTGTTGAGTTTGTCACTTAAACCTAGAGAATGGAACATGACTATGGAAAGGGACTCTAACTTAGTACCCAAGTGTCATAGCTGGACATCAGGGTAAAAGCTAAATTCCCCACTCCAAAGATTGTATCTGCGCATCCCCAACCTGGTGCCTGCAGCTCTACCAAAGTAGCCCTGGTGTCTAGCAGAGCGATATGCGATAACCCCAAGGGTCTGGCAACAACCAAACGGACCAGATCCCGGAAGGCGACTGTGGGAACCAAAACCCCTGTGCTGTTGGCACTCGACCAACTGCACCCGACAGAAGGAGGCCCCGGTCGCAAGTGGTGGTAGAATCCTTTGTAACGATCTAGCGGTAACAATCTAACAGAAAATGGTTTAACAACGAAGAAGCGATCGGTTTAACAACGTTACAACAAACCACAGATTTGTGTTTAAAGTGAAATAAATTGTGAAGTAGAAATGTGACATGTGTAGTTCAGTGTGAAAATCGAGAGGTGCAACAACACAACGCGAACTGCAGAATGGGCCCCTCTCAACAACTGGAATTCAACTACGTCACCAACAATCGATGATAGAAGAAACCAACTAGGCCTCAGTATAGTACCAGAGACTTAAGGAACTGTTGCGAAAGATTTCAACCAATAGAAGACTGGTGAGTGCAATCTTTCATTCTGCATGCCTTTCATGTTTCTGTGTATTTGTGACCATACTGATTTGGCTGAACTGGTTAAGAGTATTTAAAATAGGGTTGTTCCTTGAATTTGGATATTTGTAAGTGGAAATTGAAATTACAAAATTTAGAATATCTCAAAGAGAAAAGTATAGCAAAAGGTGCAAATATTGAAATTGAAATAGTCAAAATATTGAACATTTTGTGTTAGCAAAGGTTGCTGTGAGTAAGTAAGTTATTTGACCTGTAAGGTAAAGTTTAAATACAATTAAAGTAAAAATGCCTTGTAAAAAGCAAACTTGGGCTTGCTCAAAAGTTGTATGCAAAAATGAAAGTGCTAATGTGAAAAATAAGGGTTTGATCATTGATGTAGGATTCAAACTAAATGTAAATAAGAATTATATTGATGTTCAAATAAATGGCCTTGAAGAAAAGTGCTTATTGGATTCTGGTGCAGACATCAGTGCTATATCTAGGCATACTCTGAAGCAAGTGATGCCAGATGCAGTACTGACGCCAAGTCATCTGCGACAAATTGTTGGTGTGTGTGGTGAAAGACATTTAGTGCTAGGACAAACTGAAATTACTTTTACATGTAATGGTGCTATTTTTACTCATAACTTTCATGTCTTTGAGCATTTGCATAGCAAAATTCTAGTTGGGATTGACTTTTTGAATAAGTACAAAATTCAACTCAATTTTGGTCATGCAGAAGCGACTGTTCCAGCCTTCCCAACTATACAGACTGTCTCTTTGCCCATTACAAGCAGCGTTAACACCCACACATCATTTGCAAAAGTCCCTCAGGACACAACCATACCTGCACATAGTGAAACTGTGATCTCAGTGAATGTGAATTTACCATCAGAATCCATAGTGCTACTTGAACCAAACAAAACTTTAAATGATAGAAATATTGCTGGAGGTAAAACTGTATCAAAAATTCAAAATTCAATGTGTACATATAGAGTCATCAATCCCACAAGTGCTGATGTATTTATTAAGAAAAACCAAACCATTGCAAAAGCAGTTATAATTGATGACTCATCAATAAATGAACTTGAAAATTATGAAGATGCTTCAATTTCTAACCTAAGTGCTAAAAATTCAAATAAAACTGTAGACTATGAAAGGATAGTTAAAGAACTTGGCATTAATCTTGACAACCAAAATTTAACTTCTGAACAGAAATGTAAACTTTACGCCTTTTTGGGCAAAAACAAAGACATTTTTGCTAAGGATTTGTCTGAATTAGGAGAGACCAATCTCCATTCTCATGTGATTGAGACTGGAGATGCTAAACCTGTCCGTTCTCCTCCATACCGCCAAACTCCTGCTAAGAGAAGAATCATGGAAGAACAATTGAAGGAAATGCTTGATGCTGGTGTAATTGAGGAAAGCAATAGTCCTTGGCATAGTCCAGTTGTGTTGGTTAAGAAACCAAACAACGAATGGCGCTTTGCTGTGGACTATCGCAAACTAAATGCAGTAACTGAACCAATGTCTTTCCCAATACCGCATATGACTGATGTGTTCGATACTTTGGCTGACGCCAAAGCCTCAATATATTCAGTCTTGGATCTTCGCAGTGGGTTTTGGCAGGTACCCTTGGATGAGTCTACCAAACATAAAAGTGCGTTCATAACTGAACAGGGAATCTTCAATTTCGGGAAACTCAGTTTTGGTTTAATTAACGCCCCGATGACCTTCCAAGCCGTAATGACAAAAGCATTGAGAAATTTGAACTTTAAAATAGCACTGGTATACATAGATGACTGTATTGTCTTCTCAAAATCTTTTGATGATCATCTTCATCACTTAGATTTGGTATTTCAAAATCTAAGAGCGGCCAATTTAAAGTTACACCCAGGTAAGTGTAAATTTGCAACCGATAGTGTGCAATATTTAGGACACATGGTGACAAAAGAAGGAATAAAGGTACTGTCACAAAATACAGACAAAATCCAGAATGCCAAACCACCAAGAAACCCAAAAGAGGTAAAACAGGTATTAGGTTTATTTGGATATTACAGAAAATTTGTAAAGGATTTTGCTAAAATAGCACAGCCACTAACTAATTTATTGAAGAAAGAAAATGAATTTAAATGGACAAAGGATTGTGAAAGAGCATTTCAGGATTTGAAACTGAAATTGGTACAAGCACCTATACTAAGATATCCTGACTTTGAAAAAGAGTTTATCTTAGCAGTAGATGCATCTGAGTACTCCATAGGATATATGTTGTCTCAGATGCATGAAGGTAAGGAACATCCCGTCTGTTTTGGGGGTAGGTCATTGCGAGATGCCGAGAAGAGATGGCACATCACCGACAAAGAAGGTCTTGCACTAGTTGAAGGAATACAACATTACAGACATTATCTGGTAAGTAGAAAATTTACTGTCTTTACTGATAATGTGTCTGTGAAGTACCTTCAGCAGATCAAGGATCAACAAGGACGACTTGGTCGTTGGAGTATCCTTCTGCAAGCCTATCAGTTCGAGATAAAACACCGATCGGGATCATCGAACCGCAATGCTGACTTCCTCTCAAGACAGGAATATGCTGACTCTTCTCCAACTACCTCAACTGATCTTGCAGATCACATAGGTATGTTAAGTGAGGAAACCAAGCAATATACTCAGGTCACATTTGTATATCCTGGTGAAGAAGAGTCAACTGTCATGGCAGCTCTGAAAACAGGAGATGCCAATGTTGCTGTTGATCTGAAATTCCCTGACTTGGTAAAAGCTCAGAGGGAATGTCCAGACTTCAGAGACATCTACATCTATCTTGCTGATCGTGCAGTCCCTGATGACCCTGCTAAAGCCAGAACAGTAGTTGCGGAATCCTACAACTACGAACTGGTAGATGATGTACTTCAACACTTCTATTCCAGACGTGGAAAACAGGTAAGTGATGAAGAGCGTCTTGTTAGACAGGTAGCGATTCCCAGAATCCTTTGGGACGAAGTGCTGAAGTCATACCACGACTGCATTGCTGGTGGAGGACACCAAGGTTTTGAAAGAACGTATGCGGCATTACGGAACAAATACTACTGGCCCTCAATGTATGAAAACATTAGGCAATATGTAAAAACTTGTGAAGTGTGTCAGCAATCTAAGCGTGCTTTCAATGCCAAACCTCCTCCATTACACCCGCAACCAGTGGATGACATCTTCAGCCGATGGCAGATGGATATTTTGAGTGGTCTACCAACATCACCAGATAAGTATAAACACATCTTGCTTGTTGTTGATAGCTACTCCAAGTGGGCAGAATGTTTTCCGCTTCGGACACAGGCTTGCGAAGAAGTTGCAGCTGTTCTGTTTAGGGAAATCATTGCTCGCTATGGTGCCCCAAGAGTACTTCTTAGTGATAGAGGTAAGAATTTTATGTCAAACTTGGTAAAGGCTCTTGCTGAATTGTTCAACATTAAACGAACATACACTTCCAGTTACCACGCTATGACCAATGGGCTTGTAGAATCTAAGAATTCCTACATTCTCCAGGCATTTCGTGCGTACTGTAAGGATCAGCAAGACGACTGGCCTGAACTACTACCGGGAATACTTATGGCTTATAGGTCTACACCAGCTACTCAAAGTACCCAGTTCAGTCCATTTTACCTATTGTTTGGCAGAGAAATGAATCTGCCTCTAGACAACTGTCTGCAGCCAAAGGACCACCTGCCTCAAAATTTTAAGGTACATCTGAGTAGAATTCTACAAAACTTGGAGGTATGTAGAAAACTTGCAGGACAGAACATGGCCAATGCTCAGCATAAGTACAAGCAGCAGTATGATAAGTATTCTAAGATACCAGAATACCATCCAACACAGCGTGTTTGGCTGTATTGTACTAAAGTACCACCTGGTAAGGCACCTAAACTCCATAGGAAATGGGTAGGTCCGTACTATATAAGCATGATAGGACCTAACTATACCTATACGATTCGGCACAGTAAGACAAATAAAGAGGTAAAGTCATTGGTAAATGCTATGAGACTTAAACCATACTTTGACCCAGAAACTAGGCCTACCAATCCGCCTGATGAACTGGCCGAAGATGATGAAGAATTGGATCCAGAAGAGATCAGTGAAGGAGGTAATGACACTCCAATTATTGAAATAGATCATGAGGATCAAAATGAAATTGTAATTGAAAATAATGATGATCAAGAGGATCAAGCCAAAAGGGCAAATAAAGAAATAAAGGTCAAAAGGACCAGACCAAAAGGGTCAATGAAAATAATATGGATCAAACGGATCAACAAGTAAGTAGAAACAATAAAGATCGGAAGGATCAAACCAGAAGGGTAAGTGAAACCCATCAAACTGATGTAGGGCAAAGGACCCATAACAAAAGCCAGGTAGGCAAAAATGTTACTAATAAGAAGGGCAAAGTAGCCAAAAATGATAATGATGATGGAAAACAAAATAGAGATAAAGATCTCAACCAAAATGGTCAAAGAAATATGAATGTAAATAAACAAACAAATGGTGTAAATAAAATGAAAGGTAAGAATAATGTACATGGTCAAAGAACCACAGGTAAACCAATCCAACAAAATGGTAATGGTCATGCCAGTCACAATGGTAAATGCATGAATGGGAACAAAAACAAGAAAGGTAAGACCAAAGGCAATGTAAAACTTACTGAGCCGTTAGAGCCAGTTAAAACTAAACAAAACACAAAAAATACTGAGCCGTTAGAGCCAGTTAAACAAAATGTAAATATGTCAAACACGAAACCTGATAATGCAAATGAAAATGAGCAAAGCCCTAAAACTAATGAATCAAATAAGTGTCCAGATTGCGAAATAAACAAATGTAGACCATTTAAGGCAGAACACATTAAGGCAATTTTAAGAGCTGTGAGACATCCAAATGATGTAATTTGGTATAAAATCAAATTTCAGGACAATAAAATACAATGGCGACTATCGTGCAAAGTACCAGAGCAGATTGCCAGGGAATTCCATGTTGCCAAAACCATGAATGGTCGAAAAAGGAGAAAGCCTTTGAATTCTGGACACAAATTTTTCAGGAATGTCAATGAAAATGAAAACTCAACTCAAGATAGCAATCCGAAATCAAACACACAAACCACATCAAATGTAAATAATGTAAATGCTACAAGTGAGGGTAATGAAGGACTCGGTATTTTAAACAATGGTGAACCTCTACCCGAGAAACTAATAGGAATGAAATTCATTAGTGAGAGAGCATACATGGTTACCAAAGTAGGTACAAACCCAATTGAATTTAAAACTCTCACTTCAGCAAACAGACATGCCCGTATCCTAATTGATCTATTGCAAGCAAAAAGGGATGACATGTTAAGAAATGATAAAATTGAAAGAATAAAAAATCCTGTCAAACCTTTTGACAGAAATGATATAGATCTCAGCATAAGGCATAATGGTATCCATGAGATTTTAGTTGACTGTTATGGCAATTGCAAATTTCTTATAGATTTCAAAAATCCCAGTATTTCCCCTGAATGGGTGGGTATTGAAGGCATGTCTCCTGGAGCAATAAACGATATTCTGTTTAAACTGAAAATCCAATATGCTCAAATAGTAGGACAAAGGAAAAACCCTCACAAATACAGAAAATTTACAGTATAAAAGTATAAAAAAAATAAAACAAAAAAACACACACACACACACACACACAAGAAAAAAAACATTAATCAATCAATCTAAATTCCTAATAAGATGGACTGACCTTAGAGATAGTAAAGGCATTATTTTACTTTAGTTATTAAAGTGTATATTAGTGCTATGATTGGTTTGTACTGGCCAGGCAAATCTTTCAATATACATGTATTTAAAGCCTTTGCAATTTCTGACATCAGAAAAAAAAACAACACTTTAAACTACTTTTGGAATCATTTTGACTATTTTAGTAGTAAATAAATTTCAAAAAATATTTGATTTTGGAAATATTTCATCTTATGTGTAGTTGAAGAAATTTCAAAATTTAATTTGGTAGCACCTATCATTCAGAACAATGTTGGTAAACAACAAATTAGTTTAAGCCAAAAAAAGTATATGGTCACAGATGCATGAGCATGATCACGCCCTATTACCGGCTATCACTACAGCAGTTGCTAACCTTGTGCACTATCATCTATAAATAGCGGGTGAACTGGGTAGGTCATACCTTTTCCATATTTGTTTTGTGTAAAAGCGTTTCTCAGCTATAATTTGTAGTGCCTTTGGCTTGCCATACATTTGAGCACCTACATGTCAAATATTAGCACAGAGAGTCCTCAAACAAAAAAATAATTCGCCAACAAAGTCGAAACTTCACATATTTGCATATAAAATTCATCTTTCCATGCAAATAGCAGAAAAACACTGAAGTAAATGTTAGAAATTTTATTACAAAATGGATATCTAGTATATTATCTACCAACTAATTGCTTGTGAAGACAATCAACTATTCCGTTATGTCGTTATAGTCAAACAAAGTTTGGTGAGCTACAAATTTATGCAATCACGAACAGCACATAGGGGGATCACCGACAGGAGATTCGTACTTGAAATAGGCAATCACAGACAGCATAAATGATACTATTTTGCTTTTCTATGTACAATTCTTTTTCATTATCCAAGTGATCATGGTGTGAAATATTTAAATTTTGCTGATGATAATTACAACAATACATGAATGCTGGTACTTTTGTTTGAGAAAAAAAGAGCATCAGATAAGAATAAGCTATATATACTAACCCAAACTGCCAACGCAACAAGATATTTTGTTGTAACTTTTTAATGAGATATAATAGAACAACGAAACTTCAGATTTCATTATTCTATATAGTGATTCTATTGTCCACATAAATAAAAATTAAGAATTGTCATGCTTCGCTGAACACAGAGTCCATGGTTCAAAACCCTATATCCGCGCTGCACGTGCAACAGTGCGTGTAATAAACCGGCGCACGTGCATTTTTGGAAAGTCGCAAGATAACCCGATAAGATAAAGTAAAAAAATCTGTCTGGTGATAGACAAAAATGCCGCAATTAAGCATTGTCCCGAAAGGTGCAGGTGATTGGATTGCTCCTGGCTGACTTTGGTTACCCGGCTATTAGCCTTTGCGTAGTCTACGATAGCATGACTATAGCGGAAGTTTCAGCAAACCAGTATGTTCAATTGATCTTACTCATTAACCATGTCTGAATGTGTTAGAAGTTCCATTTGGTTTTTAAAAAAAATCATTTTTGTTGTTATTCTCAAGGTCATAATTTTTCTTGCTTACGTTTGTTTTGACGTTTCCGGTAATGTTTATGACATGCCAAGAGCCGCCAGAAGTCGTGTAACTACCAAGGTACAGGACAACAGGTTGAGAAACCAAATTCTCAGAAACCGGTTTCGGTTAGCAACAAAAAGGCTGCTGCAACTGCTGGGATCCACGGTCGCCGTATAAGTGCACAGACACGTAACAGGTTACGTAAACGCGGGTTCCGACCTCGACGTTTTTATGTGGGTCCCAGTTTACTACCTATGCACACACGAGCCTGTCTCCAGTGGTGCAACGCCCAAAAGTGGTAATCTGACCACGTGAGCAAATATGGAACCTGCTTGACACGTGTTTACGTCAACGCCCAGTCCAGCCACAAACCTTGCGTGAATTGGGACAAACATTTTCAAGTGTGACAAAATATTCCTATAAACGTTTGTCGACGTTAGTTACGTTCGATGTCACAGATAGGTTGTGCTGTGTTCAATGCTACAGGAGGACATACGAGATACTGATCTTGGTTTCATTTTTGAAACACACCCCTGCATTACGTTTGTAACGTTATTTGCGTTACGGAAACGATTTAGACCCATTTGTTTTTCCTGGTGATATCATAATGGTCAGCGGTCTAAATGAATTGAAAATCAACGAATTCACATTTTCAGTAATCAAAATATTGTAATTCAAAGTTCGTGTTGCGTTGGCTCTTTGGGTTAGTATATATGAAGTAAGAACTTCCCAGGAATCCACGGTTAGGTGCTCCAGCCACTACAATATGGCCATAGCGGTTTAAAACGGCGTTACATCTCATGAAATCAAATCATAGGCCCGATTGTATCAACGCTGTTTAGCACAAACAAAATATTTCACTGATTTGTTCAAATTTTCCGATGTGAATAATCGAAAAATAACCGAAACAGATACTTGGCCATTTGGTTAACTCTAGCCGGCGTTTATAAAATCGGGCACAGACTAACTTTAAAAAAATATCTTCAACATTAGATCCTATGCTCAAAAATACCATTGCGTTATTCGTCTATTATAGCAATATAAATTTAAGTTTTAAAATTGTGAGTTTCCGCTTTATCTAATTATTGCTTATGAACTCGATTATTTGCAGGGGAATTTAATAAGAGGTTTAATTATGAACACTATTTGGAGGATAATTACTGACCTTGACCGGGTAATTATACTAGCCAAATATCAGAATGGTCATTTATATTGTCCAGTAAGATTAACCCGAGACATCTGCATATGTAATGACCCCACATGTAAAGGTTAAGGCACTCAACTAACAGACTTTGTACGCGAAAACTAAGTTGTCCCGGGTTAATTTGGGTGGACAATACAGCGATGTCGTTGTTATTTATTTGATATTAAAACAGATAAATGGAGAATGTTTTTATCCAGATAACCGTGGCGCAATTTTGGTGAAACAATAGTGCATCGTATGTGTTGTTATAAAATCTCGTATGTCATTGTGGCCATCGTTGCGAGACTTTATAACTAGGCCTACACTGACGGTTTGTCAATACTTATAACGGTAAATCTAGTGTACTTTTAGCACAGAGTTCGTTGCTATTGATAATATAGGAAATGGAATCTTATGGTTAATAGGGTTAAATCTTACGCTATAAATAGAATGGTCCAAGCGGTTTTAACTGGTAACAATCTTGTAACCACGGCTTCGTTCAAGCTGCAGTTGTGTGGTTTTAGAATCATACGGATAAAGCACTTTTGTTTGTCCGAGATTCCGTGCGGTTTGCTTTATAAAGAGTATTTGCTGCAACATGTATCTGTTTAAGCCGAGTCCAGTTAACGTTGGAGTCTGTCAATCCAGGGGTAGAGAGTTCGAGCCCCAGGCCGACCAGTATCCATTCTTACATTTGACAAAAGTCATTTGTCTCTCACTAATGGGTGTGAATCATCTATGTGAGAGCGCAGCTGGAGGCTGGGTACTTTTATTGAGAGGTCTATTTGTCCAATGACCACTCGGCTTTACTTCACCATGCAAGGTGAAACATAACACAGAATAAAGAAATAAACATTTTAACCATTTTTAAAAAAATGCCTCTTTTACGCTCCTTTTAGAAAAAGCTTGCTATCTTGTACAAAGTTATATTCTTGCCAGCATCCACTTTGTCTTCTGCAACAGCCTGTCAATTTGGGCATTCACAATTTTGTCCGTATACATTTTTGTAGTTATGGTCCAATATAAAAATGATAATCTTACAACCCTAGGTGTAAAGAACCTCTATGGATAAGGCGAGAAATCTCCCTAAAAGGCTCAGCTCTATTTGTCAAATTTCAAAACTTACAAATTGAGAAACTAAATCTATGAAGAAATGGCGTTAATTCATTATTTATGTTCCTTTCCGGCAACTTCTTGTTGAAAGAGATGCTGCTTTTCCAACAAGACATATTGTTCTGTGTTGCTATCAACTTATGTCCGGGTTTGCCATTCATATTTTCAATATGCTGTTCGTGATAGCCAAATCGGCATCAGTGTTTAGTTTTAATCGGTCAGTCTGAAGTTAATTCAATTCAGACAGTTTTCTAAATTTACACAGTGTAAGAAAATTGATTGACTATTTTAATAGTTATATTGATTCTAATGATCGTCTTATCATTTTCTCATTATATGGACTGAAAGTTCGATTTTACGTAAAAAATTGTGAAGTTACTACTTTGTCGCTGAATAATATTGTCATTTAGGGATTCTTTGGGCTAATATTTATCATGTAGGTGCTCAAATGTATGGCCAGCCAAGTGCACTACAAATATAGCTGAGAAAGGCTTTAACACAAAAACAAAGATGGAAAAAGTATGACCTACCCAGTACACCCGCTATTTATAGATGATACTGCCCAAGGTTAGCAACTGCTGTAGTGATAGCCGGTAATAGGGTGTGATGATGGTCATGCAAAATAGGATTGCACTCAGCCAATAATTCTGGTTGGATATTTTAAACACATGTACTCCATATACCAAAATAGAAGTTTCAGTGTCAAATTAAACCTATAAACAATGGGCTGAAGAAGGAATATGAATAATTGTATTTGTATGTGTTTAACAATGTATATAGTCTTATTTCAGGATGCCACCGAGGACACTTTTGTGTCAGAATTTTATTAAATAATAAAATAATAAATTGAATAATAAAATAATAAATCAGATAATAAAATAATATTGGTATGCATATGAAATTGGAGAATCATTTGAAAACATTTGGAAAAAGGGAAAATCATTGATCAGTCTAATCTTTTGACATGTTTTTTGACAAAGTTTATTCTCAGAATATTTTTGTGATTGATTTGACTTTGAGAATTGACATATGCTACTAACCATTTCCTTTGAAACTAATCTGTTTGTAAAACAATTTAATCTGTTCTCAAACTGTAGACATATGTGTTTTCATTGTTTGATTATTTCTTGGTAGACAATAGACTGAGAAAGCTTTGAAGATCAAGGTCACAATGATATTGTTTTAACACCTTTGATTGACATGATTAATTTAACTATCCCTTTCCCAAACAGCAACATTTTGGGGTGGTCCACTTCAAAAACTGCCACAAATGACAAAATGGAAGTTATTAAAGATACAATTTGTGTGAAATATGGCATAGAAAATATTGAGACAAAAGGAGAAACTGCTGGTTATCAGCAGTTTCTTCTTTTGTTTTAATGTTTTCCCAAGCCTTTTCTATCAGGGACGTCAAAACCAGGTCTTGTTTGGGAAAGGGTTAATCAACTTGAACTGTAATAACTTAATCTTGAGAGAACTTGCTTCCTTTTGGCTTTATGAAAGTTTAGTATAAATAGTCATGAAATTCTAGACTGGGCATCATTGAATCACAGATCATTAATCATAGATCATATAGGATCTTAATTTGGAAATAGAAACTAAAATACTCTTACATTGTTGGAAATTCTATTTTACTGGAACACTTGAGAAATTCTTATTAACTAAGACACTGTGGAAATAATTATTGAACTTTAATAAATTAAACTATCTAAATCAAACATTGTAAATTGTATTGGAAACTGGAACATTTTTGAATAGAAGAAATTGAGTAATTTGGAACTGTAAAACTGTGTTGAGTTTGTCACTTAAACCTAGAGAATGGAACATGACTATGGAAAGGGACTCTAACTTAGTACCCAAGTGTCATAGCTGGACATCAGGGTAAAAGCTAAATTCCCCACTCCAAAGATTGTATCTGCGCATCCCCAACCTGGTGCCTGCAGCTCTACCAAAGTAGCCCTGGTGTCTAGCAGAGCGATATGCGATAACCCCAAGGGTCTGGCAACAACCAAACGGACCAGATCCCGGAAGGCGACTGTGGGAACCAAAACCCCTGTGCTGTTGGCACTCGACCAACTGCACCCGACAGAAGGAGGCCCCGGTCGCACATGTAATATCAAAAATATGTGATATTGAGGCATATGCTATAATTGTGTTAAAGCAATGGCAGAGCAAAATTTCATTTGATTATTTATTTCTAGGGTTGTCTTTTTGAAATATCTGAATTTGCTCTTGATTGATCTACTTTAATGTTAAAGTAAAACATTTCCAAGATCTGTTGAATTATGAGGCATGTCAGTTCAGTCATTTTTTCCTCAGAGAATCTTGAAATTTATTGCCCTATTATATCTTCTTTGAAGCACTTTATGTAATTATAGTGACAGATTTGTTTTATATTCAACATTTTGAAAATAAACTGCTTGCAGCTTCCCAAATACTTCATCTCAAGGTATCTCTCAATAGGGGACGTAAGTGAGTCATGTGACTCGCGAGATTTTCCGATATTTTGCACTTCCGGGTCCTGTCAAAATTATTTGGATGAAGTTTACAATTGATGAATTTTCTAACTACGTTCACGCGGCCATACAAAGCTTACTAATAAGTTTGAAACATCGGCGGAGGGAGGGGATGCTAAGGTTCGATCTCAAAACTCGTCACAACTTGTGTTCAAGCGTCAAATGAAGGTTGCAAAGGCGAGTGGTTTGACAGTTCGAGGTCGAAATTTTGTCACGACTATATTAGCATTATCCTACAAAAATTAAGTTGCAAATGCACTTGTGTACATTGTTTAAGTCGTAACCACCCATTAACATAATTTTATATGGACTTATCCTTACATAAATGGTCATTTTTTTAGCTTCAAAATCGAAGCTGAGTAGTAATTCGGATATCCCAATTTTCGGATGGTCCCAAATTTCGAGTCAATATCGGATGAATACTCGTGTATGAGTATTTTACATAGACTATTGATTGTTTGTAGGTCTTTTTCTCAATATGAAATTACTTTTTGTTTCAATCGATCCTTGAATTGAAGAAATCTGTATGTTTTGTTTCTTTTGCAGACAAGGCACCTTTTTCATAATTGACAGTGTAGTGAATTTTGAAAATCACTGACGATTTTACACTCATATCAGTCCTCTCACCTTCTTTTATTCTCCTCCAAATCAATAAAACCTTTCCCAAACAAGACATGGTTTTTACTTTTGACATTCATAATAGAACATACTCAGCAAGACATCGAGACAAAAGGAGAAAATGCCCGCAGCGGATATCATCAGAGAGTGTAGGCCTAAATGATTCTTAATTTGTTACAGTCGACACTCGCTGTGTCAAAGTCAGAGAGACCGTCAAAATACCTCGACATATCCGGACTTCGGCTCGTCCGATTTTGATTATTTTTTGGATGAAAATGTTATTTGACAATTTTTGATGGCCATCGTATGTGTCCATGATTGAAATATAGTAGGAAAAGGAAAGAAATTGCTCAAAAAGGGCAATTTCTATCCTTTTCCTACTATATTTCAATGGCTGTATTCGTTTCGGAATTCATTTTGATATCCATAATTATGTTGATGATGGGACATGGCTTTCAATTCGACTTAAGTGGAATTTCGACTAATCCGATGTCGAGATAACGAGTGTCGACTGTATTACAAATCCAAACTCTATTATTCAACGAGACGATTCTACAACAAGGGGTTTATTTGACCTTCATTTTTTCTCTTTGTCTCAATATTTTATGGCATAGATCTAGTACAGTAGGTCTATTTACCAAGATTCCATCTTTGGTTACCTCGATTTTGTGAGCCGTCACAAGGTGCCCGTCCATACTCAAGGTAGTCCACCCCTAATGAGAATCATGCAACTTAAGATTTTTCATGCAACATCATGAACTTTTGTAACTTATCCGATCTATAAAGACATGTTACCGTTACGGATTGGAAGAAATGAACATTTTCCACCACCAAACCATTCAATGGATAGGTCACTCAAAAAATCTCATGTCCAGCGAATCTCATTAGGGATGGACTACCTTAATCGTATTAGGTTGGGGAAGTCTCATAGCTGTCGAAGGGATTAATATATTCTAATAAGTATTCAAAATATTCTGCATCAAATATCCAAAAAATTTTGGACATTTTGTGCATAATAACTATCATTCTAAGGCAAGACTTCCCCTAAACCACATGGATAATTGGTTAACAAGGCTCCCCTTGTATGAAGGGACCTTAGGGCTCACCATAGCAGCTGATTTGTCCCTATTCAACCTTTTACCAGAAAGCAAAATTATGACTGGTCCAATCTGAAAGCTTATTTACATGGCTTTTAACAAGAATGGGATATGAGTCTTATAGTAAGGAAAATATTCAGACAAAGGTAGAAAAAGTTTGTTAACAGCATTTTCTTCTTTTGCCTCAATGTTTTCCAGAGCTTTTTTTCTGTATGGGACATCAAAACCAGATATTTGTTGGAAAGGGTTAATTTAAAAAAATCATTAGTATTGGATGAATCATTTAAAAAGTGAGTGTTGGACATGAACATTTTCTTCTTTCCCTAAATGTTTCTTAGTTTTTCTATTGGTTTGAGTGTATTTTTACATCCAACTCAACACCAAAGGTCATATCGAGAGGAACCCTGGGTTTAAAATATCCCAGAAACTGAAGCGCACCAAATTCTCACTCAATAGACCAGATGTCCTGGATTAAATCCCCAGCAGCGGCAAATATCCTTTAATAACAAAAATTGTCACCCACCAATGGTTTGATAATCGTTAACCTAAGCGGACTAGAAGCCAGGGACTAAATATATTGTGGTAGTACGGTAGTATGAGAAACGACATGTCACAGGAATCCATTTTAGGTGCTCCAGCAGTCGCCATATGACCATATGAAAGAGGTGTTAAACCCCTATCAATCATCCAATCAATAAAAGATATCTTTTTCAAAAGGTATTTTATTAATAAAACAAGAATATACACATGTACATATAAGTAATCATGAAATGCTGTAAACAATTTTTACTTTCTTGGGAATTTTACACATTTTGTAAAAACAAGGGATTTCATTTTAAAATACATAACAAACATCTGGCAGATTGACTTTTACTAACCCAATACCAAACGACAAAATTTTGGGCTGTTCCAAATTGAAAGATGTTGCAGACAACAATTTCAAGTGATATAAAATATATAATTTTCTGGTCTTTTAGGGTAGAAAACATTGTGGAAAATGAAGAAATTGCTTGTCACAAGACTGTCAAGCACAATGTTTTCAAAAACTTTTTCTTTTTAAGGAGTCAAAGTGAGTCAATGTGTGGTAATGAGTTATACTTAGTGATTGTTAAACCCTTCCCACACAACACCTGGTTTTGTTTTCCCTAGGAGAAAAGTTTGGGGAAAAAATGAGTGAAAAGAAAAATAATGATAACCAGCATTTTCTCCTTTTACCTCAGCAGTTCCCATATTGTAGACTTGAGTTCCTTTAGTCTGTTTGTTTAAGCTTGTTACCAAAGTCAGTATTGAACTGCCCCGAATTCGATTTTCTGACTCCTTTGAAAAAATACCTAGCCTGGGTCCTTTTAACCCTTACCCAAACAAGACCTAGTTTTGATGTTTGCCATATGTGTACAAGTTTGGGCAAAATTTTGTGGGATTCGTTTTTCTGGTTACTAGTATTTTCTCCTTTTGCTTCAAATTGCCTAAACTAAATTATTGACAACTCAAAAATCATATCATAATCAACATCCATTCATCATTTCATGATCTGCATCAATGGAACGGTCATTTTTTTTAAAATTTGGGAACGGATTAAATGATGATGCTTTCTTGAAACTTAATTTAACTTTTTAACTTAAAACAGTAAACTATAAACTTTTTTTTCACCTATTCGCATTTTAATCATTATTTGAATGAGACTCAGTGAAGAACATAATTATGTCATTAATTATTATGTCATTAATTCTATCAGAATCCCATCATGAAATCTTCTAAAAATAACTTGAATTTATTCAAAATTGTGTTGTTGTTTATGTAGAAATACATGGTTTCTATTGCAAATAATGTTCATAGACACTTTCTGGTAACAAATGGATATTGTGTTGGTATTGTAGAGTTCAGTTTGATCCTCATTTTGATCCCATTCACATTCTGGACCGTTTGGACCAACATTTCACAAGGACGGTATAGTTTTGTGTGTCTTTGGATATAAAAGTATGGCATAGTTTCTATGTCATCGGATATTGTGTTGGTGTTATCGAATTCATTTTGATCCTCATTGTGATCCCATTCTCATTTGGGACCGGTTAGACCAACTTCTTACATGGATGAAGTTTTCTATATCATTGTTGTTCTGTGATAATTTTCAGATGATTAATACCAGATAAAATATGACCATCTTTTCCCACAATGTCTGTTTGATATTTTTGCTTCTAGGGTGGGTATTGTTGAACTGTCTGCTTAACTGTATGTCACCATCATGCTTCAATCTTTTGTCTTTGCAAAAACTTTGAAATTGTGTGACTGTCTGATGGGCTGAATATTTTATTAGCTCATTTCCCCCTCCAACCAATCAGGTGGCAGCCACAAAGTCAGTCGGTGCTATTTACGTCCCTGTCAACCATCTGAAAAAGTCAGAAAAACATTTTATTTGCACATGTACAGTGACCATAATTTTAAAATTCACCACCTCACAATTGAACAAACAACTTTCAGAGTCCCTTTCACATCTCTGTATTGCAAGACTCTATTACACTTTATAACTGATTTGCACTTGCAAAATTAAATGGCAAGAATAACATTTGTACTTGTTAGCCCTTTCCCAAAAGGCAGAAAATAAAATTATTCCAAATCTGCCAGTCACTGTAGATAATTACAAATAAAATCATATTTGGTCTACATGAATAATGAAGCACTTACTGTGTACATTATGGTACAAAATATTCATAGAAAAAAGGAGAGAAAATGCTGATTTTCTGAATTCAACTTTTTTTCTTTTTTTCCTTCATTGTTTTCTCACTTTGTCCTTTCTCATTCAAGGGTGTTTCACACTGTCTTGTTTGTGAAAGGGTTAAATATAATCTTTGAAATTGATAACATATTCTTTACATAAAGATAAATCATGTTATAAGAGCCTATTCGTATCTAATTGAAATATCCGAAATGCTGATATATCCGGGATACGGCAACCCTTAAAAAACACACATTAACAACAAGCCTATTTAGCTCACCTGAGCACGAAGTGCTCAAGGTGAGCTATTGTGATCGCTTTTTGTCCGTCGTCCGTCCGTATGTCTGTATGTCCGTATGTCCGTCCGTCTGTCAACAATTTGGTGTTTACACTCTAGCATCTACAAATATTAGCCAATCTTGACCAAACTTGGTCAAAACATTTATGACCATGAGCTCTCCGATGAGTTCGATTTTGGGTCAGATCGGACCAGAAAGTGTGGAGTTATCTGCCCTTGAATGTAAAAAATAGCTACTTTTGCCATTGTTTACACTCTAGCATCTACAAATATTAACCAATCAATACAAAAATTGGACACAATGTTTGTGACTATAAGACCTCGGATGAGTTTGATTTTTGGTCTGATCAGACTAGAAAGTCATGAGTTATCTGCCCTTGAGTTTGACAAAATTGCCGTTTTTGACTGTTTTCGACTTTGTTTACACTCTAGCATCTACAATTATTGATCAATCAAGACAAAACTTGGACATAATATTAGTGACTATAAGATTTTGGATGAGTTCGATTTTGGGTCAGATCGGACCAGGAAGTCTGGAGTTATCTGCCCTTGAATGTGAAAAATAGCTACTTTTGACATTGTTTACACTCTAGCATCTACAAATATTGACAAATCAATTCAAAACTTTGACACAATGTTGCCGACCATAAGGTTTCGGATGAGTTCGATTTTTGGTCTGATCGGACTAGAAAGTTGAGAGTTATCTGCCCTTGAATTTGACAAATTTGCTTTATTTGACTGTTTTTGACTTTGTTTACACTCTAGCATCTACAATTATTGACCACTCAGGACAAAACTTGGACACAATTTTGAGGACTATAAGATCTCCAATAACTTTGATTTTCAGATTAATCGCTTTAAAAAGTTTTGAGTTATTTGCCTTGAATCTGACAAAATTGTCGTTTTCCACTGTTTTCGACTTTGTGTGCTCTCTAGCATCTACAATTATTTACCAATCAAGACAAAATTTGTTCACAATGTTGGGGACCATCAGATGTCCAATGAGTTTGATTTTCAGATTGATCGGAAGAAAAAATCATTAGTTATATGCCCTTGAATTTGACAAAATTGCTGTTTTCTACTGTTTTCGACTTTGTTTACACTGTAGCATCTACAATTATTGACCAATTAAGACAAAACTTGTACATGATGTTAGTGACCATAAGATCTGAGAAGACTCTGAATGTCAGTCTGATCGGATGAGAAAGTCCTGAGTTGCATTCCCTTAAATTTGACAAAATTGTTGTTTTCGACTTTGTTTACACTCTAGCATTATTTTACAATTAATGACCATGTTTACACTCTAGCATTTACAATTAATGACCAATCAAGACGAAACTTGTACATAATGTTGGTGACCATAAGATCTTTGATGATTTTGAATGTCAGTCTGATCGGATGAGAAAGTTGTGAGTTATGTGCCCTTGAATTTGACAAAACTGCTGTTTTCGACTTTGTTTTTACTCTAACAACCACAAATGTTGAACTTGGAGATAATCTTGATTACTACCTAAGATCTTGGATGACATTGAATTTCAGCGCAATAAGACAAGCAGTTGCTGAGTTATCTGCCCTTGAATTTGACAAATTCTTGTTTTTGACTTTGTTTTTACTTTTCACAATCAGATATATTGACTTGTGAAAACGAAACGTGGACACAATGTCTGTGACCATAAGCTTGTTTTAAGTGTTAAAGTCACAAAATATTAATTGATTCAAACATATTTATGGCTCATGTCATCATGGTTCAGGTGAGCGATATAGGACCATCATGGTCCTCTTGTTTTTCATTAGCAGACTTTCGGTAACCCCATATTTCAATAAGAAGTTGTCCCGTATACATATTCAATGTTTTCAAAATGCCAATTGAAGCATAAATTAAAAAAAAACGATCGAAATAGCTATGTACGAAATATATCGGGGGCGGTTCCATTTAAAAGTCCGTATTACTAGCTCTCATAGCACTGCGTTGCGCAAATCGTTTACATACCTGTATCCGTCAATCAATTTTCCGTCCCATGGTGTATGTTTGGAATACTAAATAAGTTGCAAGTCCGATTTTCCACCCATTATTGTGATCGCCTATGTTAATAACATCGAAGATTTTCGGCGAGGTACCCGGAAGTGGGTCACTCGAAACGAGAACTCCCGAGACTATCAAGGCCTATTCTCCCATTACCATATCGTTACTTTTCAACGAAAACCTTGTAACTTCAGCTTGTTGTTTTAAGCTGCAGTTACAAGTTTTTCGATAAAAAGTGACGATATGTATGTATGTCAGTATGTAGGCCCAATATGTCTTGTTAACACAACTTTTCCTATATTATATGAATAAAGTTGAATGAAACTTTCACAAAATAATTTTTCTGGTCACCTGACCATGCACATGTCTTTTGGTCCTTCCCCTGTAGAAAAAAGTTCAAGAACATATTTCTAGTTCTAGAACTGTTCTAGAACATTAAATAGCACTTCCAGAACTGTTTTAAAACAATTCTAGAAGTACCATTTAACATTCTAGAACAGTTCTTAAACATACATGAACTTTTCACAGGGTTTTTCACATTATGCTGTGTCATGGAAAAAAGGGACTCAATGCAAAATAGACTGATATTAAATTGTGAATGTGGCACTGTTGTTTGATTTTGCTTTGCTAATTACAACCAACAAATGCCTTACGAAATCTCATAATGTCCATTTATTAGCCATACAGAGGTCAATTATTAGCAATGTATAGGTCAATAGTTTAATAGTAAATTGGGGAGTGATGCTTGACAGTAGACAGATATACCCCATACATGGATCCAGCCATTTTTCCAAGAGGGCCCCCATATTTTCTAAGGGAGTGCCGGGGGGGAGGGGGGGAGGCTGAAAGGGGGGCGACTGCATTAGCGCAAAGAATTTAAAAAAAAATTACTTTACTTTGATAAGTCTTACAAATTTCGGGACCCACCTCTGGATCTGCCCATGGATCACATATTATCAGTGGAAGATGAAAACTTCATTATTACAGCTTGAAAAGGCTGGAGATTATGAGGTTTTGTTCTTCCTCTGATAATATGCAAGGCCTGTGTGTAATATTTTGATTGACTTTTTAAACAATCCAATTTTATGATGTGGCATCATGATACAGGAGCCAGTTTCATCAAAATATTTAGGACATAATATTTATCATACTGATGCCCTACCTTATGTTTAGAATTGTGTAGAGAAAATCAATCAAGACATAAGTAAAACTACTTTAGTTTTGAGTATTTTGTAGGACATTGGTAGGACAAAAAATATGTCCTAAATGCTTTGATGAAACTGGCCTCAGATCCGGGGATGATCGACCTTAAAAAAGACACACAGATACAAGTGTTGATGAAATATTGCATTCAACTTTAAGCCACTAAAATCCAGCTATTTATTTTTTATGACAATACATCAATGCTTTTCAACAAAAACCTCATAACTGCAGCTTAAAACAAGCT
The DNA here is from genome assembly GCA_963680895.1 of Fragum sueziense. Lineage (NCBI taxonomy): Eukaryota > Metazoa > Mollusca > Bivalvia > Cardiida > Cardiidae > Fragum > Fragum sueziense. The sequence continues at coordinate 64,336,445 of OY804594.1, read as the reverse complement.
GCAGTTACGAGATTTTTGCTGAAAAGCGATGACATATTTCAGGCAGTTTGAAGCATCCTGTAGACATCAGCGATGCAGTTTCTGCCATTAGTGCTCCTGAATTATTACATCTGGGAAATAGATTAGTCAGTCCCGGCAGTTGTTTTTTACCCACTTTATCAACGACTTGTTTGTCATCACACATATCAGGGCTTTGTATTCCCAGACAATAAATAACCCTTTACTGTATCAAGATGCTTTCTGTATAGTTCACAGGAATTTCATTATCTTTTATACAAAGGATAAATTTTAATCCCAAAGGATGGACATGAGACCCTGGGGTGGCCAAAGTCCTCTTTCAGAACCAGGATAGCTGTTGAGTTCCTTACAACCAAGTAATGAAACATTCAAACGGACACTTTCCATCCTCTCTTCCTTGGTAATGAAACTACTGAGTTCAGTCATGATATTATGGCACATGACCTAAGCAATAAACAAAAAACATTCTAATTTTTCAATATAATTTTGCGTGTATTGGTTCAAATCTTGCAGGTGTGAGACTCCTGCAAGATTTGAACCATCACATGCAAAATTACAGTAGTTTGGAGTTTTGTATTCCCAGACAATAAATAACCCTTTACTGTATCAAGGTGCTTTGTATCGGCCTTGTGGAATTTTGTGTGTATTACAATCCCAGACAATAAATGAACAGTTTGATTATCATCTACCTATGTGAGTGAGCTATTGGAGGCTCAGTAAGGATGTTGTGGTTGTACCACACTCACTCACTCACCGGTGTGAGAAACTGTAAGAAACCGTTGGCAGGTGTTCCATAGCAAATACAATATGACCATAGCAGTTGAAAGTGGTGTAAAACCCCAATGACCAATCAATCAATCAATCAATCAACAAGACAATGAATAACCCTACGCTGTATCAAGAGACTTTCTATAGTTCTTGTGAAATCTTTGTGTATTCCCAGACAATAAATAACCCTTTACTGTATGTATCAAGAGGCTTTCTATAGTTCTTGTGGAATCTTTGTGTATTCCTAGAAATAAATAACTGTTTACTGTATCAAGAGGCTTTCTATAGTTCTTGTGAAATCTTTGTGTATTCCCAGACAATAAATAACCCTTTACTGTATAAAGAGCCTTTCTATAGTTCTTGTGGAATCTTTGTGTATTCCTAGACAATGAATAACCCTACGCTGTATCAAGAGACTTTCTATAGTTCTTGTGAAATCTTTGTGTATTCCCAGACAATAAATAATCCTTTACTGTATCAAAAGGCTATAGTTCTTGTGGAATCTTTGTGTATCCCTAGACAATGAATAACCCTTTACTGTATCAAGAGACTTTCTATAGTTCTAGTGGAATCGTTGTATATTCCCGGACAATAAATAATCCTTTACTGTCCCCTGCGAATTGCTATTCTTATGCTTATGAGTAGTTCAAGAACAGCACTTGAACATTGCGAAAAGTTCTTAATCTGTTCTCATAAGTTTTTAAGAACATCTGTACATGAACTGTTCAAGTACTCATCTTTTGGCACAGTTCAAGAACTTTTGAAGGACCTTTGGTTTTCTTAAAGTGTCATTAAACTATTCGTGGACAATTCAAGAACTTTTTTGGCACCATTTCATCCCAATTATGTTCGTGAACTGTTCTAAATTGAGTTTAAGATCATATCAAAAACATTTTAAGAATAAAGTGTGTTCTTTAAAGGTTCTAGTACTGCTCTGTGATATTACTTCTATAACATTCTAAGAACATGTTAAGAACATATTTGTTCCAAAAGAGCACTTTAAATGCTCTTGAATAATTCAAAGACGTTTTAAGAACAAATGATGTTCTTAAAATGCTCTACACATTGCACTTCAAGGTGACTTGAAGATATTATAAAAACATTTAAAGGATGTATTAAGAATATGTTTGTCCCAGAAGTATCTTAAAGATGTTCCTGAGCATTTGAAGGATCTTTTCAGAACAAAATTTGTTCTTAAAAAGTTCTTAACAGTGCTTGTGAAATACCTCCAGTCTATTTTTGTTGTTGTCTTCTAGTGTAAACTTCTTGTTGCTAAAGTTGGAGGGAAAGTATTTTCTTAGTTTGTAATTTCCAAAGATATTCTTTATGATGATTTTCACCAATGTTACATAGATTTAGTGAATTTTAGAAGAATATAGAAGCTTGCTTTATTGAAAAGACCAAGTAAAACAAAGCTTCAATTTTGGTGAGCGATCTTTTGACTTTTGACTTTTAAATTTACCAATCATACCCCACCCACATTTCTAATCCAGTAATATTGTTATGGTAGGTTTACCATGTTTTCCTTGGTTTTCTGGGGTACAGATTCCATGCTCTGAAAGCTGCTGCAGACCACAAAATGGATGTTACTTGATGTAAAATTTGTGAATACTATAGCACAGAAAACATTGAGGCAAAAGGAGAAAATGCTGATTTTCAGCATTTTCTTCGTTTGTCTCAATGTTTTCCCAAGCCTTTTCTAATAGGGACGTCAAAACCCGGTCTTGTTTGGGAAAGGGTTAATTTAAGAACTGGTGTTCTTGAAAAGTTTAATAACTGTTCCTGATTGATTCATGAAATTTATTTTGATAAGGTAACGAAAGTGTTCAAGTTGTGTTCAAGAACGTTTCAAGAAATGTCATATTGGACATTATACTATTCCTGAATTATTCAAGAACAGTTCAGAAAAAAAATTGGAATTGTTCCTCATTGATTCAAGAACAGTTCAAGGACTAAATTGATTTGGAACACTTCAAGTACTACAACTGTACTGATGTAATTAAAGTGTTCAAGTTGTGTACATGAACATTTTAAGAAATGTTATATTGGACAGTATGATTCTTGAAATATTCAAGAACAGTTCGGAAAAGAGGACACATGAACAGTACTTAAACTTTTCTTAAAAGTGTTCAAGAACCATTCAAGTACATTTAAAAAAATTGCTTAAAATGTTACCTGAACAGTTCAAGAACTGTGAGAAGAATAGCAGTTCTTGTAATGTTCATGTAATTTAGTTCTTGGACTGTTCTAGAACAGTTTTTAAGAACTTATTGAGAACAGTGTGTTCTTAAAAATTTGTCCAATATAACATTTCTTAAAGTGAACTTGAACAGATCTAGAGCAATTCTTGTCATTTGTTCTTGAACATCATAGGAAATGTACTTGAATTGTTCTAACAATTTTCGCAGGGGGTATCAAGAGACTTTCTATAGTTCTTGTGAAATCTTTGTGTATTCCCAGACAATAAATAACCCTCTACTGTATTAACCCTTTCCCAAACGGCAAAATTTTAATGCGGTCCTATTTGAAAACTGCTGAAGACAACAAAAAAGATGTTGTTATAGTAGTATCTGTTTATTAGATAGGACTGAAAATTTGAGACAAAAGGAGAAACTGCTGATTATCAGCAGTTTATTTTTTTGTCTTAATGTTTTCCCAAGCCATTTCTAAGACGGACGTCAGAACCAGGTCTTGTTTGGGAAAGGGTTAAGAGCCTTTCTATAGTTCTTGTGGAATCTATGAGTATTTCTAGACAATGAATAATTCTTCTCTGCCCATTGATGACATTGCATTGTGTAATATCAGTAATTATTTTTTTCAATACAAATGATTGAAAAAGCTCCTTTGAAATTTGTGTGATGACGATAAAGATTTCAACATGAACTGTAATTTTAAAAAGATGGGCAGGTCAAGTCCCCTTTTCCAGTCTATCGAAAAGCCTAGACTTTTAACTAGCAGTCTTTAGCCTGGGAAGATTAATGCTCTTTATGTTAGAAGAAAGTTTCGTATGTCAGGCTTATAATTGTGCAATGGTTAATTATCTAAGTATTTTTTCACCGATCATCTTCTTTATCTCTATTCTTTCAAGACAGGATCCTAAATAACATGATTGCATGCCTAAGCGACATTTCATGCTCCGTAGATGTATCAGGCCATGTATCAGTTTATCGGCTCCCGTACAGTCGTTACTGTGTAAATAATGCCAGCATGATAACACGCTATTTAACTTTGAAGATAAAATCTGATATGTTTTTTTTCCTACGCTAATGCATTTAGCAGGAATAAAGGAAATTTATACCTATCAAACAACATCAGGGATGATAGAGAAAGAAAGTGTATGATGGAATAAGTTTTAGGGCATTTTCACTTCAGGGCCGATTACATAAAATTGTGACAGTTTATGTGTCTCTTAGGAATATTTAAAGAGAAGCTATTTTTGCAACATTGAAATTGAAGGTATTTTTGCAACTTTGCAAAAAAAGATATATAGAAATTCAAAGGTATGTAGAATTTAACTGAATGATCTATACAGAGAGTGTCCCTCAAGGGCGGATCTAGGGGTGGGATCAGGGGGTCATGACTCGCCCCCCCCCCCCCCCCCCCCCCCACCTCCCCCCCACCTCCCCCCCCCCCCCACCTCCCGCCGAAATTGGCCGAATATTGAATTTTGACTATATAACTTCTTATTAAATGCCATCATTTGGTCTTTGACACCCCCTGGAAAAAAAATCCTGGATCCGCCATTGTCCCTGATATTGGCTATTAATATTTTTTCTGTGAATAAATTTTGATGACAAAATGGAAAACAAGGAAAATTCATTTGCTTGGTAATACAGGAAATATTTGGGAAAAGGGGAAATGCATATTAACATCAGTTTCTTCTTTCTTTTAATGATTTCTGTTGCCTTCTCTGATAGCTATACTCCAAAACCAAGTATTATTTTGGAAAGGATTAAGAATGGTTTAGATCTTATCTTGGGTTTTGATACAAAATCAATTAGCATTGTGTCACCTCCAATAAATCTTGAATTTCACCATTTTATACCTGAGGTCAACTAAATATAAAACAGATCATGCCTAGATCAACTCTTTCCCCGAACGACAAATTCAATTTCAAAGGTGATACAGGATGATCAAACTGAAATGTAAAAGTGAGGGAAATGTGGATGTCATAGCATGGAAAACATTGAGAGAAAAGGAGAAAATGCTGATACTCTCAATACAAGGTGGTCTTGATTTCAGCCGTCAATATCAAATGTTATTTTTGAAAGTAATTTAAGAGAAAAGTTGAAAATGCTGGTGAACATAATTTTCTTCTTTTCTCTCAATACTTTCCAAGGTATTCTTGATTACAGCCTTCAATGCCAGGTGTTTATTTAGAAAAGTGTTGAGCCAACATTCTTTACCTTACTATTTTGTTACCAGATTATACAAGAATTTTGATTAGTGTTGCTGAGGGTGGGTGATTAATCAAGAGTCCCTCCAAGATATAGTGTACCTACATCTTTCTGATAATCCTTTATCATATCCCCTGAGTGAAAAAAATGACTCAAAATCCAGACTGAAGGAAAGTCAAAATGGATTAAAGGTGAATTATTTGACATGTCAAATGCCCTTGTCAAGCAAGTCACTAGTAATCTCTTGGGATCAATAAATCACTGATATAATAGCTATAGCTAAGGCCTACCCAAAACAGCAAAATCAATGAACAATAAAAATGTGAAATATCAACCTATTTCAAGATTAGATTTACTAATGCGGCCAGTAGATACCAGCTTCTGCAATTTGTTAAAGGCAGTGTTTTAATCTGATTCAATCAATCAAGTTTAATCAATCAACCAAGAGCTCCAGATTAGTGATGATAATAGCTCGGCCTTTTCCAGATGCAAAATTAAACACCATTGAATTTTCATCAGACGCTATCTTGTTGGTACTCATTGGAATCGTCTTCAGACAATTCAAATGGGTACCCACAACATATGGTTTGGAATTGAAATCACAAAGAATCAATGTTTCCTCTTATAAATTTGTTGCTTTATCAATCAACAAGAGTTGTCCGTGGACAACATAGCTGGTCTATACGAGAGCTGGTCACAAAAAAACTGAGTGCAAATTCAAAGGTCAAGATCACTAGGTCATGGTCTCAAGGTCAAGGACATGGCATGAGGTATCCATTATGAAATATCAAGGCTCTATCTGTAATAGTGCATGAGATACAGGCCAGACTAAAGTTTTTTAAAAGTAGATCAAACTCCAAGGTCAAGGTCATGAGGTCAAAGGTCATGTCTCAAATGAAAGGTCTTCCGGGAAGTTTCTGTGTGTGAAATATCAAGGCTGTACCTCTGATAGTGTCTGAGATATGAACCAGGTTGAAGTTTTTCAAGTGAAGATGCTACTGGACGGGATGCGAAGCCGACACTAGGGCTGTGACATTAGCTCCCCGAACATAAAGTCCCGGCTTGCTAATAAAATATGTTTTACAAAACAAAAATATTTTTTGCACTACAGGAACCATGCATTGTTTTAAAATTTTGCTTGCATGACAAGTCTTACATGTGAGAAGATTTTGAAGGATTATTCTCCATTTAGCAATCTTTACTGCCTGTCAATTAAATTATGCAGGTATATGCATGAGTCGAGCATTAGAAAAGGTTCAACCTGTTTCCCCAGTCCTCCACTTTGAAAAAAATTCCAGAACACATTTCTATTTCTAGAACAGATCTAGAGGTGCCATCAAACATTTTAGAACAGTTCTTGAACTTATGACTTTTCGCAGGAATTTCATTTTACGTACGAGAATGAGTGTGTCAAATGTAAAAAGTTGATTTAAAGTAGTCCACCCCTACTGAGATTCATGTGACTTTGGAATTTTTTGTGCTGTGAAACATTTGTGATATTTCTGATCTTATGGACATGTAACAAGTTACAAAAAATCAACAATTTTCATTGTTGAATGTGTGCAACATTGCCCAAAATTTCTTTTACATCGTGTGAATCTCATAAGAGGTGAAATACCTTAATTGAGGGATTATTGAGGGGATTATCATTTGTTGAAAAGCTTAATATTGTTCTTGTATCTTTCAGATGAAGAGGTTTCAAGTGGGCTGAAGACCTGCCACTGTTGACTTCTAGATAAACCTGGTATGTCCTTACACTTATGACTCAAAACAAAATGTAGTATAGTGCAGCAAGATAAACCGGGACATCTGCATATGTAATGACCCCACTTTGACAATGTTTTGTTAAGACGCTCATCTAACGGACTTTGCGCACGAAAATTAAGTTGTCCTGGGTTAATTTGGGTAGACAATACTTATTATCAATCAAAATCCATGTTGTTGGTGATCATTTGAAGTGTCTTACTGAGACAATTCAAATGAGCACACACTACATAGGGATTGGATAAGAAGTAAAAGAATTAGATGTGTTCTCTGAAGATGTTTCAAATGGTCTGAAGACTTTGCCACTGTTGACTTCTTGATAAACCTGGTATGTATTACACTTTTAACAGTGATGTCTCAAAGTAAAATATATCCGTTATCATTAAACAAACCCTATGTTGTGGGTGCTCATTTGAAGTGTGTCATCAAGACAATTCAAATAAGCACCCACAACATAGGGTTTGGTTAAGTTATCAAAGAAAAAGATAAGTTCTGAAGATGTTTAAAATGGTCTGAAGACCTGCCACTGTTGACTTCTAGATAAATCTGGTATGTTGATTTCTTTTTATATATCCCACTATGAGGGGAATTTGATAGATTAACTTTTAACCCCATGTTTAATGACAGCTAAGTATGCAGTTGCCATGTTGTCTGTCCAGGTGTCTGTTTGGTTGGCTGTCTAAAACCTGCCACTGTTTACTAAACCCTTTCCCAAACAAGACTTGGTTTTGATGTCCCTAATCGAAATGGCTTGGGAAAACATTGAAACAAAAGAAGAAACTGCTGATAACCAGCAGTTTCTCTTTTTGTCTCAATATTTTCTGAGCTATATTCTACACAAATCCTGTCTTTAATAACATTCATTTTGTCATTTGTGGCAGTTTTTGAAGTGGAGGTGGGTGAGATTGATGTAATAAATTAACTAAATCCTTGCTTGATGACAAAAAATGATAAAGCTTTATAAACGGTCACCTACATTATGATGAAACCACCCACATGATTACGGGCATTAGTTATTAGATTTCTCAGTAGGTCTAGACACTTATAATCATAATAGAATGTGGAGGAATCGGTAGTTTGAAGCTCAATTTACCTCCAAATATGTCCCCTCCTAGGCTTTCAGGGTAATACCGTTATAAAAATTTGTATATCATTCAGTTTAAAGGATATAAATATTTTCAGACAAGTTACAAAATATATATTTTGAAATTTCTCCCAAGAAAATTAAATACTGCTTAAAACTCTAAACTCTTATTGATTTCTATGAAACTAACACCAGTTAGTCTTCAATTTGTCTGGTCGTTACAAAGCATCCTCAAAAATAAGATATATTTGAGAGTTACTTATTTTTAACCCAGCTATGTGAGTGAGCAGCTGGAGATCCAGTATGAATGTTGTGTTTGTACTGTGACAGGATTCCAAGATTAGGTGCTCCACCCGCAGCCATATGACCATCTATTAAATTGTGCTAGTTTCCAAAATATCAAAGTGACATCAACAAGAAGTTTCATCAATGAATGACAAATATGTTTTGGTTTCTGAAAGGGGTCACCCAGGTCAAATGTTGGCTGAATCAAATATCTATTAGCAAACAGTTGAGGACAAGCTGTGACCTCAGGTAACTTAAAATAACTTACAAAAATATAGGTCCAAAGATATGGAGAGGAAACAAAATTACTTGCTAAATCTGGTATTTCTTATCCAATCTCTATCTTGTGGGTACTCATTAGAATATTCTTGTTGAGACAATTCTAATGAGTACCAACAACATAGGGTTTGATGGAAAAATGATTATATTTTTCTCTTTTGAAATATCATTATCCTCTCTTATCTGTTGACTTGCTAAATGGAATTAATTTCTCATTTATAATAGATTGCATTCATTGAAGGATGTAGATTTATTACTTTTACTGTGCTTCCAAAGAATTTAGCGGGCATTGGGCTGACCACAAGTTCATTCACCTATACTTTTAAAAGTCGTTAAAAGATTTATTTCTAATGGATATTTTCAATAAAATAAAGTTATTTGTCAATATAATTGTTCAGGATTTAGTGTCTATTGATATTAAATTGTAATTTATTACAAAATAGAAGAAATATGTTTTCGATCTTTGAGTTTTTTTTTACCAAATATCACTTGAGGATGGATGTTCTTTAAAGATCTCGGCTTTTGCCTGATTTGACTAATCCCAAATGTCAAATTTTTAGATTTGGTCAATTTAGGCTATTGAAAGATAATTAATGCTCAATGTTGAAAGAAAATGAATGCTAAATCTTAAAAAAAAATCTTCAATTGATAGCATAGAAACCTTAAATAAAAGTCAATTAAGAAAACGCTAACAAGCAGCATGTCCTTCTTTTCCTGCAAGCATTTGTTAACCCTTATTCAATTGAGTCATAAATATGGGGCAGAATGGCAAGATATAAAAATGCTGGTTACCATTCTGGCTAAATTCTGTCTATATCTTCATCGAAAAAAACCAATCACTTGATTTTATGCGAGCACCAGAGGACACTGTCTTACCTACATCTCGTCAAAGAGGGCATTTTTGATAATATTAGGGAAAAGCTGGCTCCTTTCTCAGAAAAAATCAGATCAAGCGAAAGCCTAGGTATAAGTCTCACATTATGACTTAAAATTAAATGATGATGGTGATGGTTTTGATAAGTATTTATAAATTATTCACTACTTTAAGAGAGGCAGCATGCATTTTTAGCTCGACTTTTCAAAGAAAATGAGAGCTTATACTGTCACCCGGGCGTCGGCGTTGGCGTTGGCGTTGGCGTCGGCGTTGGCGTTGGCGTTGCAACCAAGGTTAAAGTTTTTTCAAACATCAATAACTTCCATACTATCAAAGGGATTCAACCCAAACTTGGAATACTTATTCACCATCACACCCTCTACCTTACTATTAGGGCCCATGACCCTGGGACCACTCTATTTGGAGTTATGCCCCCTTTATACTAAGCAACTTAGAAAGTCGAGCGCGCTGTCTTCGGACAGCTCTTGTTAATCTTTATGAGGTCAAATTATTACTCATTCACCACTTTTTCAAACAAGCCCGCCCCTTTTGGCAAGCCTCAAAAAGAAGACACTCTGAAAATTGAGTATAAACTCAGGTCAAAGTAACCATATTTGACAATCCATAAATATTGATATGATTTAGGATGCTGGGCTAGATAGAAATTTGAAACCTCATATCTGTTGGTAGTGAAATTTTATCCCCATTAGCATTAGAATGTGACCAAAATAGGTGTCTATTTGTTGTCATGTACCTTTCACACTTTCCTTTATTTAATTCACACTTTCCTTTTTATAAAGAACTGCTCCGAAAATACCTGTTATGATAGAAATACAAAGATCTTTTTTGAGCGAAAAGTTTCTTTGAAATCTGTATTAATGAAAATTTCTTATAACACATAGAACACATAATTCATGAAATTTGCTCAGAAATTAATTCTCTATTTTTCTGCTCATAAAATGTATCTAATTATTTTGTCAAAAAAGTGTCTTGATAACTATCATTTTTAGTGTGAAAATGTCCACCATAGTTAATCATGATAAATCTAAGTCGTTGGTTACTAAAACAGGGGTTATTCCTGAGATACAGTAGTATTTTGTTTACTAAAAGGTGATACCAGAACTTAACTTTAGAGAGGATCAAAGTATTAAAATAATCTTACAAAGTAGGGTCTAAAGTAGGTTACATCCCATCAATGTCAGTTCTTCTAATGCTTCTCTGTGGAATTTAGTCCGCTACCATAGCACAACTGTTGGTTGTGCGTCATAATTATTCTCGATCATGGCGGCCCTGGTTTGTTTCCTGGTAAAGGTAAACCATCCTTTGTGACATGTGTCCCCCAGAAATAGTTAGATTATCATATACCTACATGGGGGACAGCTAGATGGGACCCAGATAGGATGTTGTGGTTATGTGAGAGAAATGACAGGAATCCATGGTAATTAGCTCTCCAGCCACTGGATATGACCAAAGCAGTTGAATGTCTGGCTTATTACACACCATTCAATCAATTTTGATAGAAATCTTAAAAGCACAAGGTCATGTAATGCATCTAGATGATCTTTTTATTGCTTGCTGATTTTTTTCTGGGCTTGTTGGTAAGTTCATAAAAGAAGGTCCCTTCCTTTGCACATCCAAATTTGGAGGAGCATGTGCCTTCAGTTTGTTGGCCTGTTGATCTACTTACTGTTACCCAGATATTTTGTAAACTGTCAAAAGAATTTCAGATGAATAGATTCATCTTGATTGATAAGTGCTGTCACCTGCCAAACATCTCAACCTCTCTTCACAATATAAAACTAGATACCTTTTTAATCTCGCCACAAATTCATTTTACATGTAAAATAGTCTATTAGTTGGCTTGGTAGAATATCAAAGTTGGGAATAATGAATTTTTATAAAGTATAGAGGTCAACAAAGTTTACCCTAAAGTTATAAGCTAATGCTATGGTCACACATAGCCGGGTGACGAACCGGTTTTAGTTCTCATAAACCGCACACGGTTTTGCTACGGAGTTTGGGGGTGATTTGCATACCCAACGGGTTGATACGGCAAGATAAGGGTTTTCAATACGGAATTTAGAAAGCAAGTTACGGGTTTGTAAGGGTCGATACGGGTCGACACGGGTAAGACTGAACATTATAGATATATGCAGCTGCGGGTCAATAAGGGTCGGTACGGATAAGGTACACGGGTTGACACGGGTCGACACGGAATATGACACTTCCGTGCACGGATATTGAAATCAACGTGGTGACAAAATTATAAAAATCGCAGTCACACACAGCCGGTTTTCGACATGGGTCCACACGGAATTAAAAACCGTGTCGAACCGTTTCAACCCGTATTGACCCGTATCGTAACCCGTATCAATTCCGTGTGAATTTCGGGGCGATGATACGGTTTTATAAAATTTTTGGTCTTGTTCAAAAATCTGCACGGATTTCAATACCGTATCATCGCCCGTGTAGACCCGTGTCTCACCGTATTGACCCGCATCTACCCCTTTCAGTTAGAAACAAAAGCCGTATCTACCATTTTCTTGTGTAGTATTGCCTTTGTTATTATTATCATTATCATTATTATTATTATTATTATTATTATTATTATTATTATTATTATCATTATTATTATTATTATTATTATTATTATTATTATTATTATTATTATTATTATTATTATTATTATTATTATTATTATTATTATTTCCTCTATTTATTTTTAATATCTTATTCGTATTTTTTTGTTTTCGATGAAAAGTAGACGACTGTCGATGATATTTTGACCGAGAGATATTTTTGTCAAGCGGCTACTAAAAGACAAGCATTGATCCTGGCTATTTTTGACGGTGATTTACAGCATTTTCATCACTAAATACAGACGTTGCTATGCCGGTGACGCGACGGCGTGTTGTGGCAGACACCTTGCCGGTCAAGAAAACATTGATATAAGACTGCACCGAGCTAAAAAATGTCAAAATATCGACGATTCCGCATTATCATTAGCTCCGTCGGAATAGTCACATAAAAGTGAGGCCTTTACAGAAGCGTGGGTTATTCCTTTGTATCCGCGAGTATAAGCAGTTGGTATGCACGTCGCTAAACGAGACCCGACAGGGAACATTATGCAAAATATCGAATTAGGCTCTGCGAGATGTCAACGACATAATTTCTGACAGGGTAAATGAGTCAAGACGCGTCGATGATATTTAAAAAGCCGAGTAATCATCGACACTTTACCGACATCTTCAAACGTGAGAAAGTCGCCGTTTGATCGGTAGATTGTAACTTGAAAGGCCGACACCTTATACTGCTTTCGTCGGCAAAGTCGTCGATCAATCAACAATGTCTGTCCAACTAATCGCCGAAAATTTTCCCGGTGTGACCAAAACCCGCCAATCATACAAAGATCGTTGTTACGTCGGCCGATGCGTCGATATATCGACGACGTATCTCGTCAATACTACCAAAACCGGCCCGCGCCGTACCGCCGGCGCACTGGAGTGTGTATGGGACTCCATGCAGTTCACGTGCATTGTACCGCTAGACATGAGGTCATTATTCGGTACAAGAATGATATACGCCATACGATAGGGGTAGATACGGGTTGAAAAGGGTCGATGCGGTATGAGCCGGGTTGCCGTACACGGAAGTGAACATAGTCAAAAAGATTTTCGCTGCCGTATCGTTTTTACAAACCGCACACGGAATCTTAACGGGTGGCGATACGGGTCAATAAGGGTTGAAACGGGTCGACACGGGTCGACACAGTTGTAGTTCCGTGTCGTCCTGTATCGTAAAACCGGCTATGTGTGACCATAGCTTAAAATAGGTAGATTTTTATATAATTGTAGAAAGATTGTTTTGAAAGAAATTAGAGTGCAGATATTAGTGCATATTTCTAGGTTGGCTTCGATGATAGCAATGCATTTGGTTCAGTGGTAACAGTTGCTGGACAGTGTTACACTGGGGTCTCTAGTTCCATACCTGCCATTACAACTTCTATTGTTTTGTGGGACATTAAATTCCAATTAATCAAATGATCAGATTAAAAAAATATACACACAAAAACTTGTATTTTGTGCAGATGACCCTAAATCATTTAGCGTTGTCATTACAGATTTTAATCTAAAGCTAGGACCTAAAAGAATTCAAAAACCTGGAAATCTGACCTTTTTTGACATGAATATTTTATTACAGAATTAGTGTCCGATTTCTTGATATAATAACCAATTATTGATCACATGCCATTATTTATAGGTCAGGCATTATTCTTTGCATTTGTTATAAATGGGGATAAAAGCATTTTAGGCGCATTTTCCCTTTCCCAAATTTAAAAAAAAAAATGACTGTTCCATTTTGAAAGACTAAATTAGAGGAGAAAAAATGGATGCTGATAAAGATAGAGTTTGTGGATTTAAAGATGGGGTTTGAAACAGTTTTGAAAATATTAAGGTTATCTGTTCCCTGAATACATTTATTACTTTCCAAGCATTTCCAATTTAGACAAGAAATATGTGGCCCATTATTATCAATAACCATACAAAAATCACCTTTATGGTTTATTTTCCAACTTAGGAAGCATATCATTCATCAAAATAAATGTTACTAGTTTTCATTTGAAATCTCATTTTGATACTATTGGCTTTCTAAAGAGTACCCAAAATGTATAGGTATTGGAATTTAGGTAACAAATCTTTCCCTCTTTATATCTTTTGCTCTTTTACCTAATGCATCAATTGTCATAACTGACATGCAAAAACGAAGATTTATGTGGATGGAATAGAGTTTCTGATAAATGGAAAGCAGAATGTCATTTTTTCTACAAATTTCTGCCAAACAACTAGAAACATTTCACATGTACTGATACTGATATTTGTAATGTCTGTGGCGCATCAGAAAAAACAAATTTTGAAGAATTATTCAGTTTCAAGACAGCTAATCCTTTAACTTTTAGACATAGAAAAAATTCATGCTGAAGACAACCATATCTATTATGCTGTAGCAATGAAAGCATTAATATTTATAGTCCTGAGGAAAGCAAAAAATACTGATTATGAAAATCAGAGCTTTCTCCTTTTCCCTTTAAAGTTTTCAAACTTGCATCATGACTTCTGTAAGGACTTAAAAAATGGGTGAAGCCCTACAGAAGAATTAGGAGAAAAATAAAATAGACACAGAGACAGTAAGCGTGTTTTAAGCACATTTTAAGTATTTCTATTCATGTCTGGTTTTGGCAAGAATGCATCCATTTAGAGCTATTGAAACTCTCTCAAACTCCCTTGCCAGACATAAAGTATCTAAATATTGGTTTTATATTGCCAAATACTGGAATATTCTCTTGTAAATTTATTTGCACTTAAGCACAGAGACATATTTCATGTCAGTTTTTGCCTTATAAGGAAATGAATTTTGGCATTGTGAATGTACTCCTTGTTATCCTGCTTGCAGTCAATATCATTCTGTTTACTATCGTGCAATGTTGAAATGATTATATTTGTTGAATTACATCATGTCTCTTTTATTCAAGAAGATCTATTGACCCATGAATGTGCCATCCACCTTGAAATTTCCAAACGAGAAAGCCTTTAATTGTTATCTAAGATGAAAAAGAAAGAAAATATACTTGGTTGACAAACCGTATTATCATTGTTAAGGAACTCAGTTTCAAACCACCTGAATTCCCTCAGGCGAGAAAAGAATTTTACTGCAAATCGGATTTCATTAATTCTGATCAGGCTCACTGTGTGCAATAAAATTTTGCATATTTGCTTCCAGATCATTGTATGTGTGTTTTAGATCAGAATCATAATGATACATAGAGGTTGAGCAATTAACCCTATATCAAACTGTAAAGGTTTTACATGAAACTGTTTGTCAGTGTACATGTAACAATCATAAAATAAAAAATGAAACAATTTTAAAATCCATAGGGAAAATGCCATAAACAAAATATTAGATACTCGGTGGAGTACAAGCAATACAATAAACTATTGCTGTACAATAAAACCAAAGTACAGCTACTAAAATGCTACCAATTTCCCACTTTAATTGATTTAAATAATTCTTGGAGTTTGACCACTTGTGGGCAATATAGGCCACACACACACAGGCTGTTGAACTGGTTCATTTAGTAGCTCATGGATTTATAATATGGAGTCAAAGAGTGCCTCTTTTGTATTGGTAAATAATAAATGATTGTAAAAAAGTTCTATTATTGTGGTAGATTGACCTTATTGTAAATAGTGCAAATTCTATATAGATTATCAATATGCTGTTAATTGGATTGCAGTCTGACTGTTATTGTAACTTACAATGGTATTTTTGTATTATTTATTATTTGTGGGTGGCTTTGCATGCAAGGATTATAAATACAGGCTGGTTCTTTTTATCCAGGTAGTTGATTATTATCATTGAGAAATAAGGTACGGTAATCAAGCAATAAATATTTTCATGTGATTGATTGATATTCAAATATGGGTTGATACAGAATTGGCTTAATAGCTAGCCAGTATTGGCATTTAAATCATAATTGTTGGAATATTATTATGCAGATGCTTGGAATTCATTTTGTAACAATCTTGTAGATATCAAAAAAGAAAAAAAAACTCAGACAAAAAGTAGATTGGATCGAGTATTGTTCCATTATGTCTTATTTTACACCTATTGATTTGTGTCCAAAACCAAACAAAATGTCAAGCTGTTCTTGCCAGAAGCTATTAGTTCCCTGAATTACCAGATAATTGTGTTACCTAAACTTGAATGCCATTGTAATGGAATCCTGTAATAGCCAATTATGGGTAGTGGTCAGTCATATTGACCACTAAACTGACCATATTGACCACTAAACTGACCATTATTCAAGATGACCGATTGATGACTTTTGTTGGTATTAATGGTATTCATGAATCAAGAGAATTTGGTATGGAAAGTACTTGATATGGAGAATTTACTAATTAAAGCTGTTGATATGCTGCATATTTCATGTTCACAATCTTACATGTCCTTCAACTTTTTGCAAATATTTTGGGTACTGAAGCAGTGAAATATTCAGTCTGTACCTTTCTCCTCATTGAAATGATCAATATCAATCTTGTTCAAGGTTGATGTAATTGTTTGGCATGTTTGAAGGTTTGCATGTTTAAATTTGCAAATGTTATGCTACTATGACTTCAGTACATTTAAGAATGGATTTCAAAATTTGCATGTTTAAAGTGATCTTAATGTGCTGCTATGACTTCATTACATTTAAGAATTGGTTTCAAAGTTGAATTGTAGAAGTTGGTGTGAATAAAAGAGAAACCTATCTGAACCAAATATGTTCTGCCCTAGTCAAAAGTAAGCTTTTCCTAGCTTCATCAATGTTGTCCTTTATTCTCTATGACAATACCACTAATATAGGTCCCAATAGATGACCAGGCAGGGCATCGCTGGCTGTATGATAGAGATGCTCTGCCAGGTCTTTTATCAAGACCTATACAAGAACTATTGATATTTTGTATAGCTGTCCAGTCAGGTCACTGAGGTTGTATTAGCTACAATACAAGTATTAGTCTGTCTGGTCTGGTGGGATATTTGTCAGTATGATGAAGTGCATCTCCTGCAGTCCACAAGGTCACTAAATTGTATTGATGTCTACAGTTGTAGAGTATAGCCTGGCTGTTGTGGAATGGTGTCTTGTGAATTTGTCTCTGGAATCAATAGGAATTGGTGAATATTTATTAAGCTGCAATACAAGCTACAGTGTCTAATTCTGTCTGCTGGGATATTTGTCAAATTAATGAAGTGCATCTCCTGCAGCCTACAAGGCCACTATATTGTATTCATGTCTACAGTTGTAGAGTATAGCCTGGCTGTTGTGGAATAGTGTCTTGTGAATTTGTCTCTGGAATCAATAGGAATTGGTGAATATTTATCTAATGCTGCAATACGAAGCTACAGTGTCTAATTCTGTCTGGTGGGATATTTGTCAAATTAATGATGTGCATCTCCTGCAGTCTACATTAGGTCACTATATAGTATTGTTGTCTATAGTTGTAGAGTATAGCCTGGCTGTTGTGGAATAGTGTCTTGTGAATTTGTCTATGGAATCAATAGGAATTGGTGAATATTTATCTAATGCTACAATACAAGCTACAGTGTCTAATTCTGTCTGGTGGGATATTTGTCAGCATGATGAAGTGCATCTCCTGCAGTCTATAAGGTCACTATATTGTATTGATGTCTATAGTTGTAGAGTATATAGCCTGGCTGTTGTGGAATAGTGTCTTGTGAATTTGTCTATGGAATCAATAGGAATTGGTGAATATTTATCTAATGCTGCAATACAAGCTACAGTGTCTAATTCTGTCTGATAGGATATTTGTCAGTATGATGAAGTGCATCTCCTGCAGTCTACACGGTCACTATATTGTATTGATGTCTATAGTTGTAGAGTATATAGCCTGGCTGTAGTAGAGTATTGTCGTGTGAATTTGTCTATGGAATCAATAGGAATTGGTGAATATTTATCTAATGCTGCAATACAAGCTACAGTGTCTAATTCTGTCTGATAGGATATCTGTCTATTTGATGAAGTGCATCTCCTGCAGTCTATAAGGTCACTATATTGTATTGATGTCTATAGTTGTAGAGTATAGCCTGGCTGTAGTAGAGTATTGTCTTGTGAATTTGTCTCTGGAATAAATAGGAATTGGTGAATGTTTATCTAAAGCTGCAATACAAGCTACAGTGTCTAATACTGTCTGGTGGGATATTTGTCAGTATGATGAAGTGCATCTCCTGCAGTCTACAAGGTCACTATATAGTATTGATGTCTACAGTTGTAGAGTATAGCCTGGCTGTTGTGGAATAGTGTCTTGTGAATTTGTCTCTGGAATCAATAGGAATTCGTGAATATTTATCTAAACCTGCAATACAAGCTACAGTGTCTAATTCTGTCTGCTGGGATATTTGTCAAATTAACCCTCTCTCAAACAAGACCTGGTTTTGACGTCCCTAATAGAAAGGGATTGGGAAAACATTGAAACAAAAGAAGAAACTGCTGATAACCAGCAGTTTCTCCTTTTGTCTCAATATTTTCTATGCCATATTCTACACAAATCTTATCTTAGATAACATCCATTTTGTCATTTGTAGCTGTTTTCGAAGTGGATGATCATAAAATTTTGTCGTTTGGGAAAGGGTTAATGAAGTGCATCTCCTGCAGTCTACAAGGTCACTATATCGTATTGATGTCTATAGTTGTAGAGTGTAGCCTGGCTACTGTGGAAGGAATAGTGTCTTGTGAATTTGTCTCTGGAATCAATGGAAACCATTGGTGAATATTTATTTGTGAGAGAATTATGGAATTAATACATCTTTTTCAAACGAGTGTTAATAACTTTGATCTGTACAAAATTTCTCAAAAAATGCAATTAATGGTAACTGCATGCGTCAAGTTTTTATTAATGGAAATGTCTAGTTATAAATACACAATATTGTTGTTTGTTTGAATAACATTTACTTCATCATTTTCTATAAACAAAAACTAGACTGTACCATTTGCCAGATGAACAATTTCAAGATCAAAAGATTTGTAGAGCAAAAAGATGTAATACTCTTTTGCACCTGGATATCTTTCAATGTTATATCTAGATCTAAATCTGTTATTGCAAGTTACAACTTTGGATTTTATAGTGAAGAATTTATCTCTTAAGCAACCCTGAACAAGACCAATGGTTTATGAAGTATCATAACGAAAATAGTCTCATGAATAATTAAAAGACAAAAAAATACCTCCCTGATTTTCTCGTCATAAATCAAGATAAACATGGCGTTGACAAGATTTATTTTAAGAAACAAGAGTAATCAGAACAATTGATCTACAGTTCTGACTTCTAGCTCGGTTTTATAGTCGTAAAAATATCAAGATTTTATTGCCGTAATTAGAGTAAAATACCCATGAAAATAAATGTTAATGGTTTAGTGTATCCTTATTACCAACAAAAATGTATTTTATGTAATAAATTTTTACCTTGTCATGATAATAACACTGTGGATAATCATGTGATACAACAATTTCAGAAAATCTTCAATATTTTTATTAATACGGGACCGATTTGAAATCAGTTTTAAGCAGAGAAAGCGGACAGATGCGTTAGATGAAAGTGTTGGATTTTTAAAATATCAACTGATAAAAAAGTTATTGAAGATAAACCAAAATTTTGGTTTATCTTCAATAACTTTGTAATCAGATGATTTTTTTAAAATCTAACACGTCTATTACTAGGTTATTCTTGACATTCTTCCACCTTCTCTGCTTTAAACCGAATTCAAATTGGTCAAGTATTGACAAAGTTATTGAAGATTATCAGAAATTCTAAGTCACGTGATTATACACCGTGAATAATATCATATCTATCACAATGGTTGAGCATGTGACTCAGAATTTCAGAAAATCGTCATTTTTGTCAATACTTTACCAATTTGAATTCGGTTTGAAGCTGAGAAATTGGGAAGATGTCAAGAAAAAGCTGTATGTGGTGGAATTTTGAATATTCAATTGATGAAAAAGTTAACAACCTAAGATTGTGTTTGTCTGGAAAATGCTAAAAACACAGTATGGAAATTTGTGTCTAGCTGTACTTAAAGCCTTACTATTTTGGTGTTCAAATGTTTAATCAATGCGTAAAGAGCCCTTGCTAGATATTTCAGGCATCTTTTTGCATGGCCAAGTGCATTTAAAACAATATCTTTTCCCTAATACCCCTTGCCCCCCCCCCCCCCCCCCCCCCCACACACACACACACACACATACCACCAGACAAAAAGCAATGTGGGCAGTTTTATTTCATGCTGAAGTATTTGAGGGAATTGTGCCAACATTTTAAATCATGTTAATTAACTGTAACTAGCAATTTGACATTTTGATTCTTCTTTCTGTATATTGATTGACCACAGACATATAATATCAGGATTTAACAATGACCTTTCCCCACCCCTGTACCAAAAGTGATGCGGGCAGTTTTATTTGGTGCTGAAGTATTCATGGCATGTGCTAACAATTGAAACCATGTTCCTAAGTAGCAATTTGACATGTTGATCTTCTGCTAATTGACAGGCTTGGCTGCCCACCATTAATATTTAGCCTTGCTGCATTTTGTTTCAATGATAATGTAGCTTTGACTTGATAAGACAATAGCATACATAAAGTGCTTTTTAACAAGGTGCAGCTTTCTTCCCTAGAGTACAAAGTAGCTGCAATGATCTCTCATTGCTTGCCTTTCCTTGCATGTCATTATGCGATTTCCCAACAGTATTTAATTATCATATGGAGTGATGATGATTTACATAAAATCATTTTTCAACAAAATCCTATGTTGTAGGTAATCAAAATGAATCATTCAGATAATCAATTATGAAAATCTATGTTTACCCATCAACCCTTCCAAATTCAAAGGGGTTGAAGATGTCAAATTAATCTGTTTGAATGAATAAAGTTATGAATTAAACACTACTTCATACACCAGTGACATACAGGGATTTCTAAAAGACATCACTTGCTGACATAAGTAAAATATTTCTTCACAGCTAAACTGTTGGATGATTGTTCTAGAAAAGCAACAAAAGCATAGATCTGAAATGAGACCTTTCACTTATGCAATACTATTTTCTTTTCCTTTCTCAAATATTTCCCAGGCCAATTGCATGTAATCCCTATAATCATATGCAAGACACAGTCCAATACATTTGGCATACCAATTTGTAAGGATTATCCAATGGCATCAGCTTCCCAGAATTATAATAGGCTAGCTAATTTTGTGACAGTGAATATAAAACTTTATTTTTGATGTATCACAAAATGTAGGGACACAGTAAAATTATCAGGAAATAATCACTGAATAGTGCAAAGAAAGTAACTATTTCCCCTCAATTATGCAATAGATTGTGCACTTTTTAGTCTGAAATATTTCCCAGACCATGCCACCCAGTAATTACTGGGATTAGTAATTAACCACATATACATTGCATGACATAGTATAATATTACCAATGTATATGGATTACTCAATAGCATTTACTTCCTGACAATTCTAATATCTCACATTGCAACAGTGATGGACATTCTATTAGGGTTGCATAAGAAAACAAGTAAATCTTTACCAGATGGTGAAGTATAGGTCCATTTCACTGAACAGCCTCAGGTTTTGATATGTCTTTAAAAGAAACACTAACTTTGTCAGCTGAACCACCTTAAATTGAATTTGAACCAAAGTATAGATGACAAATTTGTTGTTTGCCATAGAATTATGTTTTTTGAAGCCATGATCTTTTGAGGATTTTGAATTTTGAAAGATGAATACACAGAGCTGTAAAACAGTCAGAAATAATTCATCAGGCAATATTGGTAGGGAATCTCGAGCTCAACAGCAAGCCCAACATGAGCTTTCCTGGAAACAATGCTTGTTTTATGGTGTTATCTGTTTTCAACCTTGAAAACAGCTGAGCTAACATCTGTTGAGGCCATCACAAATTTTAATACCATTTTTTTCCCAAAATGAAATCTGAAAGTTTATCGATTATGCAGATGATGCTTCAAGCCTGCTTGCAGCTGATATTCTTCTGTAAAAACTTGATTTACTATCAGAATAAAAAATGAGCAAAAATTTTAATACTTATAATATTGCTTGCAGCAGATTTTGTCTGTGTTATTTTAAAACCTCATAACTGCTGCTTGATTAAAGCTGGATTTACTAGATTTTGAAATACCGTAATTATTCTAATAAACGCCCATATTCTAATAAACGCCCATCCCCCAAATCTTGGCTGAAAATGTGCATATTTGAAGCACAATTTAAGCGGGAAAGGATGATTCTAATAAACGCCCATCCCCCGATTTCGGATTAAAATAATGTAAGTCAAAAACAAAGTTCACTTCCAAAAGCAACGAAAAAGATGATTTCCTGTCTCCCGATCTGTTTACAATGAAGGAATTACATCCAAAAATCGTATGTTACAGTCTTTGTAACAAAACTTTGCAAACTTTTACTTGATTAACTTTGATTCTATGAATTGATATTTGATTCTCCTGTTTTGACTAACAAAATTAGAATACCTCTAATAAACGCCCATCCCCAACTTTTTTATCAAGCACTTTTCAAATAAACGCCCGGGCGTTTATTAGAATAATTACGGTAACACAGAAGATGATTATAATACTGTAAAAATGTGATGTAACTTAATTACAGGAGTGAAATTTGAGTAAGAATGAATCTATATCATAATTTATGCTTAAGTTTGAAACAATATTTCTGTTAGACATCAGAGAGCTCAGAAAAATGTATTCCATTTAAAGAATTCTATAGTGTCTTTTTGCTCTATGTCAGGTTTGAATAGTTTATTTGGGGAAAAACTGATATCTAGAATGCTTAGGTATAATTCAACGCAATTCTTTCCGTTTTAAATTTTATTTTACATTTCTGCAAACTGTACCAACAAGATGTCATGGTCCTAGATAAAATATATCGTCATTGTTAATGCAAAACCTCACATCTCGTTTTTGAAGATTTTAACAGGAAAGGAAAAAAGTGTAATAACTCTTCACAATCTGAAAGGTTTTACCCGAAACTGTCATTATATTGTTCACAAACGATGCATCAGTAAAAATATCTCAAAACCTGCAAGAATTGTCTTAACTGGACACAAAAATTTTTACTTTGAAAATCGCAAAAATCGACATAGCGTAAAGTCGGGTAAATTCGACAGTCGTCAAAATTCGACACCCTTTTATAATTTTTACAATACATGGCACAAAAATCGTGATAATAGCATTCTAATATTGAAAACCTTATGTCGGGTCAATAACTGACATATAAAAATATTTCAAGTCCTCCAAACACCCACCCTTTACCCGAAAAAATCGCTGAAGAAAAAGGTCGTCAAATTTTCTGATGAGCAAAAATGACCGTTACAGATTATCGTAAGAAAGTGGATCTAAACAAAGACATATGAAAAATTATGAAAATCGTTTTTATATGATAAATGTTTCAATACTATGCCGGAAATGTATATATTTTCATAAATTATTTGATAAAAATCATCTCTCCGTTTTATTTTCAACTTGAGAAAGGGTGTCAAATTTATACAACAAAATATTTCAAGAGCGTATAATTTCGACATGCCGTAAAACGTGATTAATTGTTTGAATTTGAATGTTCCTACATCGACAGAAACAGACAACAGTTTGGTTGTTGCGCTTATTTTGAACAGTAGAAATGGCGTTGATGCCTTTTTCATCAACCAACAAACAATTTTGATCTAAATATACGTATTATTAACAAATCCCACATCAATTTGCATCTGAAACGTTTCATGCGGTAAACTATTCCATAAGATTCATATTCTGAGGTCAGTCAAAGTTCTCGACTGTAGTAGATGAATATATTAAATAAAGCGAGTCTTACTTTGTAAGAAACATCCTTATTAATTCCACCACAAAAGTTAACAATCCAACGCATGAAAATTAAATATCACTCAAAAATTTGACCTTTGTTTGAAGGTGCACAAATTCCTTATTTAGCGACTATCAAAACACCCGAATGCGGTTCTTTTAATTCACGTGGCACCGCCTTGTAAATCTACTGAGCAAATTGTGTTTAATTGATTGGTCGGAACAGTTTGCCAGTCTCCACCCATTCGATCATTTATATGCTTGATTGACAGGGATATTCACGTGCTGATTTCTCATTCCTTTGTCGGAACAAAATGACGTCATACAATCGTCATACCACTAACCGTCTGAGGGAGAATTTAAAACATCAAACAAAGCCGCGCAGCCGCGCATGGAACACCTGTTATTGAACAGTCTCCGAAAATAGAAATAGACTCATTCCCATACAGTGCTTAAAAGGGAACAGTTGTTGAAATTTCGGGCTGTGCATGTTACGTTAAGATTAGTTTAGTCATGGATTAATTGAACCATTAATTGGAATATTTCAGCGACAAGGTATTTCTTTTACATTTCATTCGAGGAGACAATTAATTTCCTAAACAAAACATTGTTGTTTGGCAACCGCGGTGTTTTAAATGAAGAAGGAATATTTCGTAGATGCTTTAAAGGGACATTTCATTCCAATTTCAATTTTTTAAAGTATGTCTTGATGCCAAGATTGGTTATTCTAGTGAGTATAAATACTATTGGTTTTTTGAAGTTGTTGCCAATAAGCGAGAAACACGCATTTAAAGTTGAGACATAATCGATAAATTGCATATAAATCCGAACTGTTGTCCACAACAATTTGTTCAATTTTAACACAAAAATATAAATTTCTCGTAAACGGCGCGATATTTTGGCTCGAAATTTTCAGAATTTTCATAAGGAAATATGCTCTTTCAGATAAAAATAAAAGTAAAAATTATGACAAAAAATTCTGAAATGTCACTTTAAGGGAATATTTGTGGTTTAGGAAATGACTCTGCGCGGATGAACATTTCGCAAATTGATCTGTCTGTCTCCGAATCGTGGGTGAGAATGAAAATCTCAATGAAGAAAAATCAAGTGCATTGTCGTAATCAATATATTCACATGATTTGTAGTTTATAAGAGATATTAACATCGTTTTCCGATTATTTTCATACACAAATTCTTGGGGTGTCGAATTTACCCGCAAGGTGTCGAATTTATACTACGATGGGTCCCATGATTAAACGGGAAAAAAGAAGACAACGACAATATCGTATTCGGGCGGCGTTTTTTGCAAAAGAAAAAAAATCAAGCCAACTTCCGTTTTGATTAATGTTTATTCTCCGGAATATTTTGCCACAACTTTTTTTGCTCATTTCGTCTTAAGGTGTCGAAATTACCCGTCTTTACTCTACAAGGTTTTGCATTTACACCGATGATATGACTGTATGATATTCATGTTATATTCTGTAAAATTTAGGTACATGTAATTTCGCATGTTGGTGAATATTTCCATCTATACCATAATTATAGAATGCAAGTTTCCCTGGTAAAACAAGGGTAATGATTTTATGTTCAGTTGAATGATCATGGAATCAACAGCATTAGCCATGAAATTATTGCCTGGAATGCTGGCATTATCCTTTCCCAAATGAAACAAATTGATCAAGATTTTGCTTCTCAGCTTTCGTATTCAATTTGATTTTTTTCTGAAATGGTAATTTTGTGCTGGAAGTCACACACATGAGCAAAAACTTTTGAACTGTACTTAGGAGGTTACTTTAGGACTTGCATGATCTTGTTGTTTCCTTTTGACAAGAATTAAACAAGACCTTTTTTTGATTGCCAATAGAAAATACTTTGGAAAACATTGAGGTAATATTAAGTAAAATTAAATAATTAATGATTATAAGCAATTTCTCCTTTGCCTCAATATTTTCTGCGCTATAACATGCACAAAATTTATCTTTATCAACAACTATTTTGTTGTCAGCAGGGGCTTTCAAGCTGAACCAACCCAAATTTATGTTGTTTGGGATAGGGTTAAAGGTCAAGGTCAAATATCAAAGGTCATGTATTTTTCTTTACAAAATTGCCACGAATGGGAGATCAGTGCCTCATAAACTTATATTTTAAGTGAATGTTTGATTTTCAGGAGATCATTTCCTTGGCTGACAAATTATAAATTGCATCATTTTGTTTCAGGGAAATCTCCAAACTTTTTGCACAAAAGCACATAGAGGATCAAAACAGACACAAAATTTATTGCTCTATAACAGTTTCTAGCTTATTCTTGAATTGTAGAGAAACATGAAATGCCTCTCTTTGGATACCATGCACCTGAATTCAGGTCTAAATTTTTCATGCTTAGTGATAAGACAAGCAGGCAGGATAGAATAAGATCAGACTGTACGGATGTGCAACCTGATCAAATTCTATACTGCCTGTCAAAGTCCCTGATAGTTTCAAGAATCAGTATAAAAGGATAAATACAAATAAAGATAAAGGATTGCAGAGGTCTCTTGAGAAATCTTGGCATTAATTATTCTTTTAGAGATGATTTGTTTGAAGTAGAAATAATTGCATAATTTGTAGGCATTTCATCAGGTGAGGTCTGTCAAGTGAGCAATGGTGGCAAAAATTGTAGATTGAGTGCAAAACTGTTGTATGTGAGTATATAATTTCATGCACTTGGGATGAAATAGTTCTATATGAGCCATAATTATTACGGTGGCATGAGAAATATAAAATTATAAACAATTGATAGTTTAGTAATACTAGGCTGGCCAGATAATACAATTATTGCAGATCGATCCAAAATAAAAGAAGCAGCTAATATTAAATCAAATGTCAACTGCAGCAACAGTTCTTGAACACAGTCAGACAGGGTGATTGTTTGATTAAAAATTAATGGCCAAAAACATAAAGTAACTACTGTTGTATAGCCCAGCAACATTAACCTGGGATATCTGCATTATGTATTGACCCCAATTTGGCAATGTTTTGTTAAGATGCTCAACTAACAGACTTTGCACACGAAATATAAGTTGTCCCTGAATAATTTTTGTGGACTATAATGCTTAGGAGGTCATTGGAACAGGTTGTTATGTCTGAAATGAAGAACTGTTGCTACAACAGAAATCTCCTATTTGTGCCATTTCTTTTTGGTTATTCATGAGAGTTGTCTAGTCAAAGAATTCTCATCAGCATCAATAGAGACATGATAAGTTCTGTCTGCAGTTATATGTCTGTCTATATTGATGCAATTTTATAAGACACCCCATCCACTACACTATACGCTTATGAAGACCATAGGAAAGTGTATTAGCTTTACCATGTTTGTATGAGACAGTCTGTCTCCATCCATAGTCTGTCTTCGACTCTTTCAACTGCGATGGTCATATTGCGGTGGTTGGAACACCCAATCATTAATTTCTGTCCTTTTTCATACCAGAAAATTTTGTCAGGAGGGACATTTGCCTAAGTTAGCCATTCAATCAGGGATATCATGAATGAGATTCGGTTGTGCTTCCAACTGCGCTATGGCTGTGGCCTGCTTAAAACAATGTGTTTCTCTATTCTTTTAGATTTACTATGGTTAAGATCACAGGTCAATTGGCAATGCGCTGGTGTTTTGTACCTCTGCTGACAATTTTGTCATTTAGGAAAGGGTTAAATTTAAGTAACATGACACATATTATTGATATTATATTAGTTTTTGATTAAACATTAATGTATGCTGGGATCAAAAGTTCTCCATTTTGACAGCTAACATCTTGTCAAATTACTGCTACAACCTTTTACCAGACATCACATTTTAAGGCTGGTCCAACTTTAAAGGTGATGTCTACAACAAAATAATATCAAACAAGACCTTGTTTTGAAGTACCTACAGTTGTCGCTACATCGTATGGCACAATGTTTATATTTTGTTCAAATGTAATTGAATGTTAAACAAAACATAAACACATGCCATACGATGTGGAGCCAACTGTAATGGAAAAGACCCTGGGAAATAATTGAGCCTAAAGAAGAAAATGCTGATAACCAGCATTTCCTTCCTTTGCCTCATTATTTTTTGTGCTTTGATGTACACAAATCCTTCGTCTATCCACAATGATTTTGTCATCTGCCATAGCTTTAAAGTTGGAACACCTGGAAATTTTACTTTTTGGGAAAGAAAGATAATCATTATGATGTGTGTACAATATAGCTAAAAGAGAAAAAAAGTAATGGGGCAAAACGAAAAAAGCTTATCACCTGCATTTTCTTCATTTTCTTCAATGTTCTCTAAGCTATTTCTATAAGGGATTTGAAAATTGTGTCTTGTTTGGGAGAAAGTTAACCTGAAATGAAACCTTTCACTCCTACACATGACAGTTATAGGTTCTGCCTTTTAAATTTTTCACATAATTCTGTATTTATTTTGCTTTGATGACGTTAAATGACAAAAAATCTTGCAAAATCTGTCAAAAATCTTTATACAAGCTAAATGTTGTAACTATATCTTGTGCAAATTGTAGATACTAGGTTTTGTTAGTACAATGACGCAGTGAATTTGAAGTTGTAGCAGCTGTTACAAAAAATGTCTAGAATCTGTCACAATTTTGGTGACAATCTAAACTCATAAACTTGTTAACCTCTTTTTAGCTCACCTGAGCATGAAGTGCTCGAGGTGAGTTATTGTGGTCACTTTTTGTCAGGCGTCCGTCCGTCCGTCAACATTTGGGGTGTTTACACTCTAGCATCCACATAAGTTAGGCAATCTTGATCAAACGTGGCCAAAACAAGTAGGATCATAAGTTTTCGGACAAGTTTGATTATGGGCCTGATCGGACCCATCTTCGCTAGCCAAGGTTGAACCCACCTAGGTTTGTATTCACTCTTGGTGGATTTAGTCCGATTTTCTTGAAATCACGAAGCGCCGCCTATCGGTTGTTCTGCTGGTTGTTTACGTCCATTATTGATGACGTCATTGACGCGTGTTGTCTTTCGCGTCATACGTCATGCGGATTATGTAAAAGTTAGCTGCTTTTTTGGTCGAATTGTCAAAAGTAAAATAATTTGTCGATTGAAGTTAGGGAATTCCTGTCTATCGCAGTGAAACGCTTAGGACAAATCGCCCATCTTCGCGTTTTTGAGTTGCAAATGCAATGCTTTTCCTGCCCGTTGTCATGATTTGGTTACTCATAACAAATGTATCAGTCGACAATCTGATTGGTTCCAGCGAGACCTCGCTGGAACCAATGAAAATGCTTTCCAGGAGACCAAGAGGATCAGACTAAATACGCCAAGGGTGAATACAGAAACGACATTACGTCGTAGATGTCATCCTTGGCTTGCGAAGATTGATCGGACCAGAATGTGCTGAGTTATCTGCCCTTGAATGTCGAAAAATGCTGTTTTGAAGTTTGTTTACACTCTAGCATCTACAATTATTGATCAATCAAGACAAAACTAAGACATAATATTAGAGACCATAAGATCTCGGATGAGCTCGATTTTCAATCTGATCCGATCAGAAAGTCTAGAGTTACGTGCCCTTTTTAGCTCACCTGAGCACAAAGTGCTCAAGGTGAGCTATTGTGATCGCTTTTTGTCCGTCGTCCGTCCGTCTGTCCGTCTGTCCGTCTGTCTGTCTGTCCGTCTGTCCGTCTGTCCATCTGTTCGTCTGTCCACAATTTGGTGTTTACACTCTAGCATCCACAAAAATTGGCCAATCTTGATCAAACTTGGTCAAAGCAAGTATGGTCATAAGTTCTCGGATGAGTTCGATTATGGGCCAGATCGGACCAATAAGTGCGGAGTTATCTGCCCCTGAATCACGAAAAATGTTGTTTTTAACTTCGTTTACACTCTAGCATCTACAATTATTGCCCAATCAATACAAAACTTGGATATAATGTTGGAGACTATAAGATCTCGGATGAGTTTGATTTTCAGTGTGATCTGACCAGAAAGATGAGAGTTATGTGCCCTTGAATTAGACAAAATTGCCATTTCCGACTGTTTTCGACCTTGTTTACACTCTAGAATCTATAATTATTTATCAATCAAGACAAAACTTGGACACAATGTTTGAGACTATAAGATCTCGGATGAGTTTTAATTTCAGTCTGATCTGACGAGAAAGACGAGAGTTATGTGCCCTTAAATTCGACAAAATTGCCATTTCCGGCTGTTTTCGACCTTGTTTACACTCTAGAATCTATAATTATTTATCAATCAAGACAAAACTTGGACACAATGTTGGAGACTATAAGATCTCGGATGAGTTTTATTTTCAGTCAGATCTGGCTAGAAAGACGAGAGTTATGTGCCATTGAATTCGACAAAATTGCCGTTTTCGCATGTTTTCTACCTTGTTTACACTCTAGAATCTACAATTATATACCAATCAAGACAACACTTGGACACAATGTTGGAGACCATAAGATCTCGGATGAGATCAATTTTCAGTCTGATCTGATCAGAAAGTCGAGAGTTATGTGCCCTTGAATTTGATAAAATTGTCGTTTTCGACTCTTTTTGACTTTGTTTATACTCTAGAATCTAAAATTATTTATCAATCAAGACAAAACTTGGACACAATGTTGGGCACCGTAAGATCTCGAATGAGTTGGATTTTCACAACGTTATTGACTTTAACGTATACAACCCATCATTTATAATTTAGCACCAACAAGCCAGAGGTGAAATTTGAAAAGTGCCAGTAAATCCTAATCTGTGTTATATTTCCATTCCAAATACAAACATAAGCATTTTGAACGGTTTAGAATTTTGAATTAATGCATATTTATGGAAATATTTGACAAAAATATTATAAATTACCTCCCTTGCATATGAATATAGAGTAAAAAGATATTGGTAAATCATTTTCTTCTTGAAGCATAACCTTGAAATCCGGCACAGTGAATCAACTTATTTGAAGTGTATTTACAAGTGAGTGTAATTTGATGCATGTCCCATGGCTAGAAAGTGGAGGTTTTAATGATGGGTCATATACCTTAAGATCGTTTTCAGTCTTAAAGTCATAAATATTAATTGAATTGAACAAAAGTGTTGCTCATATCATTTTGGTTCAGGTGAGCGATATAGGACCATCATGGTCCTCTTGTCTTTAGTAGTGTCAAGAGTTACTTCCCTTAGATTACAATTATCTATAAATCAAGACAAAACTTGGACAAAATGTTGGGGAGCATAAGATCTTCGATGAATTTGATTTTCATTCTGATCTGATCAGACAGTTGAGAGTTATGTGCCCTTGAATTTGACAAAATTGCCGTTTTCGGCTGTTTTCGACCTTGTTTACACTCTAGAATCTACAATTATTTAATCAATCAAGACAAAACTTGGACACA
The DNA here is from genome assembly GCA_963680895.1 of Fragum sueziense. NCBI lineage: Eukaryota > Metazoa > Mollusca > Bivalvia > Cardiida > Cardiidae > Fragum > Fragum sueziense. The sequence goes on along the minus strand of OY804594.1, from coordinate 64,305,173 downwards.
ATGTTGGGGAGAATAAGATCTCAGATGAGTTTGATTTTCAGTCAGGTCTGACCACAACGATTAGAGTTATGCGCCCTTGAATTGGGCAAAATTGCCATTTTTGGCTGTTTTTGACATTGTTTACACTCTAGAATCTACAATTATTAATGAATCCAGACAAAACCTGGACAAAATGTTGGGGAGTATAAGATCTGGGATGAGTTTGATTTTCAGTCTGATCTGATCAGAAAGTCGAGAGTTATGTGCCCTTGAATTTGACAAAATTGCCATTTTCGGCTCTTTTCGACCTTGTTTACTCTCTAGAATCTACAATTATTAATCAATAAAAATAAAACTTGGACACAATGTTGGGGAGCATAAGATCATGGATGAGTATGATTTTCAGTCTGATGTGATCAGAAACCGAGAGTTAAGTGCCCTTGAATTTGATAAAATTCCCATTTTTTGACTGTTTTCAACCTTGTTTACACTCTAGAATCTACAATTATTGACCAATCAAGACAAATCTTGGACACAATGTTGGAGACCGTAAGATCTCAGATGAGTTTGATTCACAGTCTGATTTGACCAGAAAGACAAGAGTTATGTGCCCTTGAATTTGATAAAATTGCCATTTTTGGCTGTTTTCGACCTTGTTTACACTCTAGAATCTACAATTATTTTTAAAAAAAAACAATGTTGGGCACCATAAGAGCTTGGATGAGTTTGATTTTCACAACGTTATTGACCATTAGTTCATATTCAGTCTTAAAGTCATAAATATCAATTGAATTGAACATAAGCGTTGCTCATATCGTTTTGGTTCAGGTGAGCGATATAGGACCATCATGGTCCTCTTGTTTGATGGAACCATGACAAAGTTAACTACAAATACAAAGTAAAAAGATTACATGTTGGTTAAGGGACAATGCTGCAGTTTACTATTTCTTTTCGTAAAGCTGTGGTCACACAAAGCCGGTTTTAATTAATTCTGTGTGGACCCATATTGAAAACAGGCTATGACTTGTGTGACTGCGATTTCTAGCTCACCTGAGCACAAGGTGCTCAAGTGAGCTATTTTGATCACCTTTTGTCCGGCGTCCGTGTGTATGTGCGTTGTCCGTCAACAATTTCTTTAAATGACATCTCCTCCTAAACTACTTGGCCAATTTCAACCAAACTTGGCAGGTCCGAATGTTTCTTAGGTGACCCCCTTTCAGAATTGCGAAAAGAATTGAAATCTATAAAAAAAAACTCTGGTTGCCATGGCAACAGAAAAGTAGAAATTTGACTGAATCTCAATACTATCTTTGAACGACATCTCCGAAACTACTTGGCCAATTTCAACCAAACTTGACAGGAATGTACCTTAGATGACCCTCTTTCAGAATTGCTAAAAGAATTGAAATCCATAAAAAACTTTGGTTGCCATGGCAACAGAAAAGGAGAAATTTGACTGAATCTCAATATTATCTTTGAATGACATCTCCTCCTAAACTACTCGGCCAATTTCAACCGAACTTGGCAGGAATGTTCCTTTGGTGACCCCCTTTCAGAATTGCTAAAAAAATGAAATCCATTAAAAAACTGGTTGCCATGGCAACAGAAAAGGAGAAATTTGAATGAATCTCGATACTATCTTTGAACGACATCTCCTAAACTACCAGGCCAATTTCAACCAAACTTGGCCGGAATGTTCCTTAGATGAGCCCCTTTCAGAATTGCTAAAAGATTTGAAATCCATAAAAAAAACCCTGGTTGCCATGGCAACAGAAAAGGAGAAATTTGAATGAATCTCGATACTATCTTTGAACGACATCTCCTAAACTACCAGGCCAATTTCAACCAAACTTGGCCGGAATGTTCCTTAGATGAGCCCCTTTCAGAATTGCTAAAAGATTTGAAATCCATAAAAAAAACCCTGGTTGCCATGGCAACAGAAAAGGAGAAATTTGACTGAATCTCAATACTATCTATGAACGACATCTTCTCCTAAACTACCAGGCCAATTTCAACCAAACTTGGCAAAAATATTCCTTAGGAGGTCCTCTTTAAGAATTGCTAAAAGAATTGAAATTGACTAAAAACTCTGGTTGCCATGGCACCAGAAAAGGAGAAATTTGACTAATTCTCAATAATTTCTTCAAACAACATCTCCTAAACTACTTGGCCAATTTCAACCAAACTTTGCAGAAATATTTCGTAGGAGGTTCCTTTTAAAAATTGCTAAAAGAATTGAAATCCTTTTAAAGCTCAGAATTGCAACTTTAAAAGCTCAGAATTGCAATTTATAAAAAAAAAAAAAAACTCTGGTTGCCATGGCATTAACAGAAAAAGAGAAATTACACGAAATCTGTCAGAAGCAATTTCTCAATAACCGCAGAGCCAAATTTGACAAAACTTAATATTTGCATTGCTTATGATATTGCTAAGAGGTACTTTTCTTTGCTTTTCAATATGAAACCTTGTCACAGAAAAAGGGGACTTCTTGTAAAAATCTGCTTATCAGGGGCATAGCATCTACATTTATGCATGGATTTAAAAAAATGTATGGGTAAATGTGTTCTTTATCATGAGTAGATGTTCTATTTGAAATACATATTTAGGTAGGTTCAAGGTCATAGATCTAGGTCAATTTGTAAATTTCTGTTTGTTTGTCAGTCTGTATGTTTTATTTTAATTCCATCTGTCCAAAGCAATTTCTCAATAACCACATAGCCGAATTGGATGAAACTTCATATTTGAGTTACATAAATTATGATACTGCACTAAGGTAGTTTTCTGGGTTTTCTATGGTTTGAAATCGCATAGCGGCGTTCATATGATCTTTGACCCTTTATTGCGTTACCTGTAAAAAATCTGATCTGTTATAAAACCCCATCTCAGGTGAGCGACCTAGGGCCAACGGCCCTCTTGTTATAATTTTGCCACCACGTTGATTTCAATATCTGTGCATGGAAGTGACATGTTCTGTGACAACCCGTGTCGACACTAGTACCTAATCTGTACTGACCCGTTTTGACCCGCAGCTACATATCTTTAAATTTTCAGTTGTGCCTGTGTCGACCCGTATAGGCCCTTACTACCCCGTACCTTGTTTCTGAAATCTGTTTTGAAAAACCTTATCTTACGGTATCAACCTGTCGAGTATGCAAATTACACCCCCTCCCTTCCCGAATTCTATAGCAAAACTGTGTTCGTCACCCGGCTATGGGTGACCACAGTTTAATAATAGAAAATACCAAGTAAAAAGATTACATGTGGGTTAAATTAGGATTAACTGAAGATAAAAGTCAAAACATTAACATTTCAGACAACAAATTCAGCGATGTTTTTGTCCTATGTTGGTATGATTACCCAGGTGAAATGTTTACCATGGTTACCATGGTATTTCATTGTATTTGGCATCTGATCATGTTTTTTCATGATCAACTGTGAAAAAACATCAAATGCTATGGTCATACCATTGTCAGAGTTGCTACTACGACCATGTTAGACCATGGTTCTAAAGCGCTATCATGGTATGAAATGAAATACCATGGTCACCCATCTTACAAAGATCATAACCATGGTCAACCATGGTCAACCATGGTCAAATCATATGTTAGAGCATGGTTCTACAGTGTTAGCATGGTATGAAATGAAATACCATGGTCACCCATCTTACAAAGATCATAACCATGGTCAACCATGGTCAAATCATGATGATGTCACTTCCTGTTTTGCTAAAAAATGGAGGGAACATGAGTTTGTTTGTTTGCAATTTCTCAAGTAACTGTTGATGTTTGTGATAATTTCAACTTGTATACAGTAGTGAATTACATAAGAATATAGGAGTTTGCTTATTGAAAAGGTCAAGTAAGACAATACCTTAATTTTGGTGAGTAATCTTTTGACTTTCAAATTCAAATAACACCCCACCCACATTTTTACATTGTAACCTATGATATATCCTTTCTTGAAGGGCTAAGAATAAACATATATATTATCATTCATTTCACAACTGTTAGAAAAAAGGCTCATGTTGCACTTCATCTTCTTAGGGCCATCATGGTGCACCAGAAATGGGGCATGGTAATGCACCATGCAAAATGGCTTTGGGGATACACTTAATTAACCTTGGTCAGTTTTCTATGACTTAACATAACATGGTTTATCATGTTTGACCATGGCCTACCATGGTCAAATCATAATGATGATGTCACTTCCTGTTTTTCTAAAAAGTGGAGGGAACATGAGTTTGTTTGTTTGCACTTTCTCAAAATGATATTTGTGATAATTTCAATCTGTGTACAGTAGTGAATTAAATAAGAATACAGGAGTTTGCTTATTGAAAAGGCCAAGTAAGACAACACCTTAATTTTGGTGAGTAATCTTTTGACTTTCAAATTCAAATAACACCCCACCCACATTTTTACATTGTAACCTACGATATATCCTTTCTTGAAGGGCTAAGAATAAACATGTATATTATCAATCATTTCACAACTGCTAAAATTATTTTAAGAAAAAAAGGCTCATGTTGCACTTAATCTTCTTTGGACCAACATAGTGCACCAGAAAAGAGGCATGGTATAATGCATCATACAAAATGGCTTTGGGGAAACACTCGATGTACCTTGGTAAGTTTTCTATGATTTAACATAACATGGTTTATTGTGTTTGACCATGGCCTACCATGGCTTTTTATCATGCTGGTAACATGGTTTACCTTGTTTTCTTTAACATGGTCAACCAAGTTTTTATCATGGTATATCATGTTAATGTTGACCATGTTAGCGGCCATTTAACAAAACATGGTAGACCATGGGTAAAGAAACATGGTCAACCATGTTTTCCTTAACATGGTCAACCATGTTCTGACCATGGTATATCATGGTTTGTTGACCATGGTAGCGGCCATTTAACAAAACATGGTAGACCATGGGTAAAGTAACATGGTCAACCATGTTTTCCTTAACATGGTCAACCATGTTCTGACCATGGTATATCATGGTATGTTGACCATGGTAGCGGCCATTTAACAAAACATGGTAGTCCATGGTCAAACATGGTCCCTGGCCCATGATAGTTCATGTTATTTCATGGAAAACCATGATACATTTCACCTGGGTAATCTTGTGGACATCGTATGGTCAAAATGGTCTTTAGAAGCATGAGCTGTAATAGATGTTGTGTTGGTACTGGAGCAAGAAATCCTAGGAACTCATGGTTATAGGAACACTGAATTGCTATATTAAAAACAAGTTATAAGCATTTGATCTCTTCAATAAAGTTCCCCATGGCAATGGTATTGTTGGTGCAATGTGGTGAAAAAATTGAATGCCTGTCTTATCAATGAAACAGTCAAACTGATCATTCACAAATGCATAGAAGAAGGCTTCCAAATGTTTGAATTACAGTAAAGTGCATTTTCAGCATATGATATAGATATAATAAAAGATTAATTCTATTTTGTAGGATTTCATTAGCCTCATTAATTAACACAATTATACAGCCCACACCTTGATAACCATTTTCCAAACAAGCCCATTGAAGTAGGGGTCTCCGTTAAAGAGGCTTTGAAAAACGTTGAGACATAAGAAGAAAACACTTGACTAGCATTTTCTCATAATTGCCTGAATATTTCCTTTTCTGTATTGCTTATAAAAAAATTATTTGCCACGATCTATATTTTTGTGTAAAGTAGTTTTAAATATTTAACCGTCTAAATTGTTGGCGTTTTACAAGGGAAAGGGTTAAACATGCATTAAAGTGCATTTCCCATATGATAGAGATGAAATGAAAGATTTATAAGATTTCATTAGCCTCGTTGATTAACACAACAGTAGAGCGTACACCTTGTTAAGTGGTAGATATTTGATTGAGCATTCTCTACGAACTAATTACTGCATCGTTTGATGTCAAAATTGTCATCTTCAGCAGCATGGAAAGTGGACTAGTTAAGGTAGTCCACCACTAATGTTCATGCGCTGTCGGCGTGCTTCATGCGATTTCGCAAACATTTGTAATGTATGTGATCTTTAGGGACATGTAATGAGAAAAAAAAATCAAAACTTTCTACCACCAAATGTTTACCATTAGGGGTTGATTACATTAATATGTTTAGTGTTTTGGAAATGAATAGAATTAATTAACCATTGTTTGACTTGACTAAAGCATTCTGTCTTTCTGATCTTTCTGGAGAAAGACATTTTAAGTCAGTATAGTCTTTTATGCTTAAATCATCAGTGAAGAAACAACACCAATTCAATCAATTCTTACTCAGTCATTGTCTTAGAAAAGCTTCACAGTGCTGTAAAAAACATGGAAATGTAGAGTCATATTTTGATATGTTTCATGGGGATTATCTCTTGCTAAGCCACCAGACAGCAAAATTTTAGACTTCCATATTCCAAGATGTTGTAGACAAAGATTTAAAGTGAATGAAATTTTACAATATTTGGTCTTTTTGCGTAGAAAACAGTATGGAATATAAAGATATTGCTTGTCACAAGCCATTTCTTCATTTTCTGCAATGTTTTCCAAAGCCTTTATCTTTGTGGGTTTCAAAAAGCGTCAAGTTGTGGGAATAGATTTATGTGGTTAATCAAAGCTTTCTAACTTTTTCTTTTCAGATGTCTTGAATCCAGAGTAAAGGACATCAAGAACAGACAACAGTAACAATGGGAAAGTGGGGAACAAAATTCATCAAGCAATGTGCACATTTGACGATCGTGATCAGTTTCATTTTACTGGAATATGTACGGACGCAGGAACCGCAATCATGGACGTTTACGCTACCAGGTGTCTCATTTGTATCATTCTCACCCATCTATACAAGTTCACAAAATCAACGCATTTCTTTACGTTTTCGAACGCGGAATCATAACGGGTTAATTTTCTGTCATTATTTAAAAGATTTAGATATCGAGGAGTTAGAACGGATAAATTATAAAATGTGTGGTGAATTGCAACAAGGAGTATTTGTGCTAAACTACAGACTCATGCAGTTTCAGGAAGATGGATTAAGTCTAGGAAAAGGTAAGCAAAACACAGTTATATAAGCTTTTTACTCTATTTAATTCAACAATTTTCCAAATGGCAAAATTCAAAACTGCGTCAAATTAAAAGTTACTGCAGACAACAACATGGATGATACAGGATGATCTCCATTTGTGTGTAATATTGGACAGAAAATATTCAGACAAAAGGAGGAAATGCTAGTTTTCAGCAGTTTCTCCTTTTGCCTGAATGTTATCTATTTGTTGTGTCAAAGGTGTATCTGTTTGTGATGAGAGATATTGATATCCTTTATACCAGTAAAGGTAAGGCAATTGTTGATGAAAGACTACTCTTGCTCTGTTTTGAAATGTTTAATTTGAACAAGTCCCAAAAATGTTTCTTCAGAGAAAAAATGAACAATCAAATTTCATTTCCTGAATGAAACATTGAGATATTGCAAGTCCTGACTTTAATCAATTTAGATGAGAGAGCCCTGTACTTGGATCACAGGGACAACTTAATTACAATACTACAGCATTTTTTATGTCTCTCTTCCACCAATCTTTTTATTATGATGAGTTTTTTCTCGTACTCTTTCCAAGACCATCACACTACATATTAATCAAGCAGTATTTGATTAATGTAAACCTAAATCTACTGTTACAGTTACATTTCTAATTACATGTTTACCCTGTGAAGAGGAATCTGAATGCATGGAAAATGTCAGAGGGCTTGATATATCGTCGCTGTTCTACGAAAACATCGAATCTGCAGCTTGTTTAAAGCTGCAGATACGAGGTTTTCGAAGAAAAGCAGCGATATATGTAAGAATGTCTTCAGTAGTAAAATTAATCAAACTTTTTGTTTTGGGAATATAAACTTTAAAATGAAAACAAGCTAGCAACACCATGTATTGTCCAGCAAGATTAACCAAGGACATCTGCATATGTAATGACCCCACTTCGGTAATGTTTTGTTAAGACGCCCTACTAACAGACTTTGCACTCGGAAATAAAGTTGATTAATTTGGGTGGACAATATCTAGTTTAATATACTGTAAACAAGAAACCTTGTAAGCCACAGATGATATACATAATCTCATTGAGGGATCTGACACAATACATTAATTCAGCAGATAAGTGCCAATCAGTGCCCAATTAAAACTCAAAGTAGGCAAAGTACTATATCACATGAAAGTTTCCTGAATGATGGAAAAATCTGTTCCTAAATGACTAAAGCCTCTATTAGTTTGGGGAGAAAGTGTCAATATGTACAATAAGTTGATTTTATATTTTGCTATTTTATTCCAAAATCTCGTATTAACAGTTTTAACCCCTTCCCCTACATTGACGCTTATGGACGCCCCACAAAATAAAGGCTTTGGAAAACATTGTGGAAAATTCTCAGAATGTTTTCTACCAAGAAAGACCAAAAAATGTTAAATTTTGTTCAATGGAAATTGTTGTCTGCAACACCTATGAGTTTGGACTAGGCTAAAATTTTGTTGTTTGGTAATGGGTTAAACAATTCTTATTTATTAGGCTTCTATGAAAAACGAGGATATATGGAGCACTTGGAACAAAACTGTTGTAAGTGCACCTATATTTAGATGTACTTGCGATATTTATGTGCCAAGCACTGGTATTGTCATTTGTTAGAAATGTAGGCATTAGCTCTTCCATTGTTTTATTATTGTTTCTTCAAACAATGACAGAAATCCAACAAAAACATTGTTGTTACAGCTATAAGAGTTACTGTAACAACAGTTTGTACACACCATAATACTAAAATAACATAATTACAACAATATTGCATTCTGAGTTACTGTTGACGGCTTTGCCAGGCACTTCACATGTAGGTACTAAGTCTTTGCCATTCAAGATTAACCCATTGCCTTCAGATTTAAGGTAAGATTTTATGCTTCAATGGAAGTGTCAGTCCTTTTATAGTTTTTCCCATCAAAATTCTAAGACAAAATGTTTTGAAACATCAAGGACAAAATTCACACAATATTTCAACACCCATAGTCAACTAATAGAATCAAAAGATAGTACCAAAGGAACCATATTGATTAAAATGTGAAAATGTAAAATGCACAAATAGATCAGGGCTTAGAATTATTGAGATTACTATATTCTTTAAGTGAAAAAGTAAGCGCTCATTTTGTACATATAGCACATCGTTAGGAACAAAAAGGTGGAAGCTGACTACATAGACAAAAACATAGTTATTTCTATGCTTGAATGAAACTTCAATCATCTGGCCCCGGTTTCTCGAAAAAACTTAAGTATATTCTCATGAGTTCATGCTCAACTTCTATTCAATACCAATCAACGTTGATTGGTATTCAATTGATGTTCACGTGGATCTCGTGCGATTTGAGCACGATGCTCATATTTGAGCATGAGAATATACTTAAGTTTTTTCGAGAAACCGGGGCCTGGTATGTGAAAAAAGCATTTGTTAGAGCAATAAGCTGTCTAAAATACCAAAGGTAATTCTGCACACACTGCAGCGAGGTGTTAATGAGAAAACTGTCTTGTCTTACTTTAATGTTCTCAGTGACACCTCAACAATTTTCTACTTAATCATTTCCCAAGCAACTTAGCAAGGCATGGTTTTGATGTTCTGGATAGAAAAGACATGGGAAAACTTGATACAAAAGAAGAAAATGTTAATAACCAGCATTTTCTTCTTTTGCCTCAATATTTTGAATGCTGTATTGGACACAAATCCTATCTTATAAACGTCCATTTTGTCAATTGCAGAATCTTTCAAATAAGAACAGTCTTAATTCTTGCTGTTTAGGAAAGGGTAAATGTTCTCAGTGACACCTCAACAATTTTCTACTTAAAGAAGAACCTTTTCTCTCTTTAGAACAATTATTAAATCACAATATTCCATTATTTTGATAATGGTGCCCTCATGTTTATAATCTTTCTGTCTAAATTCAATCAGTGTTTATTTTTAATTTTGGGGGAATGGGGTCAGGGCCCACAAGTGGGGGGAAATTAGCGCATGAATGCCCAAAAAATGGGGAAATTTCAATACATGCTTATTCTCTCAAATACAGTGTTATAAATGCATTTAACTTGCTTGTACATCATAAATGGGACATTCAAACAACCATTTTAACTGTTAGAGATGCCTAGAATCTAAATATGATTTGGATTTTTCTTTGTAACAGAAAAATCTAGTACCAGGAGGGGAAAATTTATCTGAAATGGGGGGAAAAAGTATATTCCACAGAGAGTGGGAAGGGGCCCAATAACGACTGTTTTTTAGGGAAAAAAAATACTGTCAAGTGTCAATCTAGTTTCAACTTTTCTCTCAATAATTTTCAAAGCCAAAATTATTTTGAGTATTTCAGAATCAGAACTTTATGTCGATGCAAAGATAACACTATTCTTGCCCATATTTCTATCAGGACTATGAATGAGGTCAAACATAATTTAAACTGTTCAAGCTCTCTGACATTTTCCATGCATTCAGATTCCTCTTCACAGGGAAAACATGTAATTAGAAATGTAACTGTAACAGTAGATTTAGCTTTACATTAATCAAATACTGCTTGATTAATATGTAGTGTGATGGTCTTGGAAAGAGTATGGAGAAAAAAACTCATCATAATAAAAAGATTGGTGGAAGAGAGACATAAAAAATGCTGTAGTATTGTAATTAAGTTGTCCCTGTGATCCAAGTACAGGGCTCTCTCATCTAAATTGATTAAAGTCCAGACTTGCAATTTCTCCATGTTTCATTCAGGAAATGAAAGTCTGTTACAGACTGCTTTGATAGAAGACTGTGTTCAAAGAAAACATTGACAACACAATTGTCAAAGCTCTGTTGTTTGCAACAGTACCGGTATGTGTTATTGACATGCAAATACATGAACAGTTTCAGCTCCACTGGGTGTTAGGCTACCGGTCTATTGTCTTTATTTTATGATATATTCAGGGCTGCCTTTACTAGAATCCTTTTAACATTTTTTTTATTTTTTTTTTTTTGGGGGGGGGGGGGGGATAAGAAGGGAAGTTACACAATCATCTGAAACACAGCATTATAACTAAATGTAAGAAATAATCACTGGTCGATCATTCTTATTCAAGAAGAGTTTCTAGTTTTACCTGTCTTATTGAGCAATACTTCATATTTTGCTCTAAAATGGACATTTCATGTGAAAGTTAGAAAAATCTTAACCCTTTCCCAAACAAGACCGGGTTTTGACGTCCCTAAGTGAATAGGCTTGGGAAAACATTGAAACAAAAGAAGAAACTGCTGATAACCAGCAGTTTCTCCTTTTGTCTCAATATTTTCTGTGCCATATTTTACACAAATCCTATCTTTTATAACATCCATTTTGTCATTTGTGGCAGTTTTTGAAGTAGATCACCCTAAAATTTTGTCGTTTGGGAAAGGGTTCATGGAATCTGTGCAGCCAGCGGACATTATGCTTTTCGGTATCGGTAGTTGTATGATTTGTAAAATCTTGAATGTGCTGAAATGGTTTGGATGCTAAATTGCATCACATTGGCTTTAACCAGAAACTGCTGTATAATTTGTCACCCTCTCTGAGATTTCTAATTTCTCCTAATTATGTATAATGACAGGCTGTCAAAACAAGAATTGTGCGTTAAGTGTGTAATTGGCACATCTCATAACACCAATGGTAAAGGATGTAATCCTCCTTTCCCACATGACAAAATTTAATGGTGGTTCAATTCAAAATGTGCTGCAGACAACAAAATTGATGTTAATGAATATAGACTTTATACACAATATAGGTCAGAATTTCTCAGAAAATGTATTGAGGCAAAAGAAGAAAATGCTGATTATCAGCATTCTCTTCTTTTGTCTCAATGTTTTCCCAAGCTTTTCCTATCAGGGATGGCAAAACCTGATCTTGTTTGGGAAAGCAAATTTCCAATATGGACCATTCTGTTGATATAGTTTTGGTTCTGAGAATAGATTTCAACCCTTTCCCAAATGGCAAAAATTCAGGGTGATCCACTTCAAAAACTGCAACAAATGACAAAATGGATCTTGATAAAGATTGGAAATTTGTGTGATATAGCCAAGAAAATATTGAGGCAAAAGGAGAAACTGCTGGTTATCAGCAGTTTCTTCTTTTGTTTCAATGTTTTCCCAAGCCTTTTCTAATAGACGTCAAAACCAGGTCTTGTTTGGGAAAGGGTTAACTTGGCAGGCCTCATAACCTTACTTGTTACAGAACAGTGAACACAAAAACTCCTAGATCAGTGTAACTATCAAATGACATAACTGATGCCATCTTGTTTGTAAGAATCATTAACTTATTACCAAACGACAAAATTTTGGACTGTTCCAATTTGAAAGGTGTTGCAGAAGACAATTTCAAGTGCTTGGAATTTTACATTTTTAGGTGTTTTTGTTTAGAAAACATCGTGGGAAATGAAGAAATTGCTTGTCACAAGCAATTTCTTCATTTTCCACAATGTTTTCCAAAGCATTTTTCTTAAGGGCGTCAAAAGGTGTCAATGTTTGGAAATGGGTTATAGGAGGAGGAAAATCGGAAATATCGTCACTTTTCAACTTAAACTTCATAAAATGCAGCTTGTTTCTTAGCTGTAGTTATGAGGTTTTTGTTGAAAAGCAGCAATATCTTGTTGCTAAGAGTAAATGTTTGGTTGTTGTTTGTGTTATATATATATAAACAGTTGCTTTTATTTCCATCTGCTTTTGAGAGATACATAAAATCAGATAGACCAATGTAACCCATAAGACTGGATGGCATCATGTTTGTTTGAATTATGAAGGGAAAAATTATGGGTTGTTGGCATGTGTTTGCTACATATAAAAGCAACCTGCAGATAAGACATAATGATTTGCACCCACTGATCAGAATCTGTAATGATAGAAGTAGAATGTTGTAAAGGTCCTTTTTCAATGTCCCAAGTCTTGCTTGGTTGTTTCTGCTACATGGCTATCATGTCTGTTTTATTCTTGTGTAATTACATCTCTGACAATTCCCAGTGGTTCTTTGATCGATGCATTCTACTGAAATATGTTTCTAGTCTAAAACATGGTGTTGTCTTCTTTCTCACTGAATTTACAAAAAGTTAGTTTAAAATTCTTGAATCCATGCTTACATTCCATCTTTTTAAGTCTTTCACAAAAAGACCTGGTTTTGATGTCCCTAATATACCAAGCATGTGAACTATTTGTAGCAATAAAAAGAATTGCTGAGTGAGCAATTTCGTCTTTTGTCTCAGTGTTTTCAGTGCTATAAGATACTGATAGTAATCATATACTTTGTCACCTGCAACTCCTAACCCTTTCCCAAACAAGACCTGGTTTTGATGTCCCTAATAGAAAAGGCTTGGGAAAACATTGAAACAAAAGAAGAAACTGCTGATAACCAGCAGTTTCTCCTTTTGTCTCAATATTTTCTGTGCTTTATTTTACACAAATCCTTCCCTCTTTAACAATAATTTTGTTATCTACAGCAGTTTTCAAATGGTATCACCTCAAAATTGGACTGTTTGGGAAAGGGTTAAAATTGAAAAAGTCCAAATTTTGCCTTTTTGGAAAGAGTGTATCGTTCTAATTATCAGGGCTAATCATACAGCATAAATATGAAGATTCTGTATCAAAACCTTGTATAAAGGCATTCAAAGCCCATATTTGCATGAAATTAAGCCTGTTCTCTAAGTTTGCTTTTGCAGGATAAAGTAAATATTCAGTAATGATTCTGAAGTTAGAAAATCGTAGTGCACATAGCAGTGCAATGAGTCCTTTGCACATGATTTTATACTTGTTGAAGATAACAATTAAGCAATTATTGCTAGTAATTATTCCATGGATGCTGGGACCTGTTGATACTAATGACCCCCATTACTTAAGTAAGTACTTCACTAATTATGCCCCCTTTCGAAGAAAATGGGGGTATATTGTTTTGCAAGTGTCGGTCGGTCGGAAGGTCGGTCGGTCGGTCGGTCCGTATGTCGGTCGGTCTGTCCGTAGACCAAACCTTGTCCGGAGCATAACTCGAAAAGCATTAAAGGTAGAATCATGAAACTTCATAGGTGAATAGATCTCATTATGGAGATGTGCAGTGCACAAGAACCGTAACTCTGCCGATCAAATTTTTTGAGTTATTGCCCTTTGTTGATTTTATAACTTGATTCTTGTCCGGAGCATAACTCAAAAAGTATGTAAGGTACAATCATGAAACTTTACAGGTGGATAGATCTCATTATGGAGAGGTGCAGTGCACAAGAACCGTAACTCTGCTGATCAAATTTTTTGAGTTATTGCCCTTTGTTGATTTTCAAACTTGATTCTTGTCCGGAGCATAACTCAAAAACTATGTTAGGTAGAATCATGAAACTTTACAGGTGAATAGATCTCATTATGGAGAGGTGCAGTGCACAAGAACCGTAACTCTGCCGATCATATTTTGGAGTTATTGCCCTTTGTTGATTTTCAAATTTGATTATTGTCCGGAGCATAACTCAAAAAGTATGTAAGGTAGAATCATGAAACTTTACAGGTGGATAGATCTCATTATGGAGAGGTGCAGTGCACAAGAACAGTAACTCTGCTGATCAAATATTTTGAGTTATTGCCCTTTGTTGATTTTCAAACTTGATTCTTGTCCGGAGCATAACTCACAAACTATGTTAGGTAGAATCATGAAACTTTACAGGTGAATAGATCTTATTATGGAGAGGTGCAGTGCACAAGAACCGTAACTCTGCCGACCATATTCTTGGAGTTATTGCCCTTTGTTGATTTTAAAATTTGATTATTGTCCGGAGCATAACTCAAAAAGTATGTAAGGTAGAATCATGAAACTTTACAGGTGGATAGATCTCATTATGGAGAGGTGCAGTGCACAAGAACCGTAACTCTGCCGATCAAATTTTTTGAGTTATTGCCCTTTGTTGATTTTATAACTTGATTCTTGTCCGGAGCACAACTAAAAAAATATGTAAGGTAGAATCATGAAACTTTACTGGTGAATAGATTTCATTATGGAGAGGTGCAGTGCACAAGAACCGTAACTCTGCCAATCAAATTCTTGGAGTTATTGCCCTTTGTTGATTTTTACACTTTATTCTTAACCTTGCCTATATCTCATGTCCTTTTACACATACAGCCTTGATATCTCACACATAGATACCTTCTATCAACATGGTTCACATTTAACCATGACCTTGGACCTTGTGACCTTGACCTTGGAGTTTGACCTACTTTACAAAAAATTAAACCCGGCATATATCTCACGACCTTTTACAAATACAGCCTTGATATTTCACACATGGACACATCTTACCAAGACCTTTCACTATTGACCATGACCTTGGGGTTTGACCTACTTTTAAAAAACTTTAACCTGGCCGATATATTCTGTCCATTTACACATACAGCCTTGATATTTGACACATGGAAACCTCCGACCAAGACCTATCACATACGACTATGACCTTGGACCATGTGGCCTTGACCTTGGAGTTTGACCTACTTTTAAAGAAATTAAACTGGGCCTATATCTTATGTGCTATTACACATACAGCCTTGGTATTTCACACATGGACACATCTTACCAAGACCTTTCACATTTGACCATGACCTTGGACCTTGTGACCTTGACCTTTGACTTTGACCTACTTTAAAAAAACTTTAACCTAGCCGATATATCAATTCCTTTTACACATACAGCCTTGATATTTGACACATGGACACCTACAACCAAGACCTTTCACATTTGACCATGACCTTGGACCTTGTGACCTTGGTGTTTGACCTACTTTAATAATACATTAACCTGGCCTATATCTCATGTCATTTTACATATACAGCCTTGATATTTCACACAAGTCATGGTCACTTCCAACCAAGATATTTCACTTTTGACCATGACCTTGGACCTTGACCTTGGAGTTTGACCTACTTTTGTAAAACTTAAACTAGGCCTATATCTCATGTCCTGTTACCTATACAGTCTAGATATTTTACACATAGACACCGACTACCAAGACCTTTCACATTTGACCATGACCTTGGCCTGTGTGACCTTGACCTTTGATTTTTATATACTTTTAGAAATCTTTAACCTAGCCTTTATCTTATGTCCTATTACACCTAGAGCCTTGATATTTCACACATAGACACCTCCTACCAATACCTTTCACATTTGACCATGACCTTGAATATTGCAACCTTGACCTTGGAGTTTAACCTACTTTTAAAAAGACTGAAACCAGGCATATATATCATGTCCTTTTACACCTACAGCCTTGATATTTCACACATGAACACCTCCAACCAAGACCTTTCACATTTGACCATGACCTTGACCTTGGCATTTGGCCTACTTTTAAAAACTTTAACCTGGCCTATGTTTCATTTTACTTTTACATATACAGCTTTGATATTTCACACATAGACACCTCCTACCAAGACCTTTCAGGGGTTGAAAAATTTCTTCAAACCTACTAGTCCTGTAGGACTAGTAGCTCTGAATTTTTACTCGCCCTTAGGGCAACCCAACTCGCCCTTAAAGACGAAGAAAATTTTAGACTGTTGGCTCTTACGGATGCATTATTATGCAAATAACATAACTCTTTGACTCTACAAGTAAAGTTTCTTCGGTATAAATGACAGACAGGGCTCGCGCTGGCGATCGCCACTTCAAAAGTCATCTAGGCGAATAAGGCAACAATTTTATTAAAAAAGATGGCCAATAAATCGAATGTGGCTCAGACTTGACTCCATCTTTTATCATAAATCAATCGCCGATTAACATTACTGTAAACACTTACTTTTTATTTAATTCGAAAGATAGATTAGCTGTCGAAATGGTCGAGTAAGCACACCATTTTAATATGTACAACTACCCGGTAAATGTGAAAGAATTTCTTTGTGTAATCGCGAGGCGGCATAACAGAAAGAGACAACGCGTCTGTGCTAAAACCATCTAACGTCGGCGTATTTACTACGTAGATAGCGTTTTGTTTTCATTGCGTCATCCAATTTTCCCGCACTTTTCTGGCACGCGCGACTTTTGTAAACAAATCATAGTAAAACGTAACCTTATTTGGGTGCGGAAAAATCACGTGATTATATTGAAACTGGAATGACTACGTCATCAATTGACTGTGTTTGCGGCCTCTTTGATCTCGCTCAAATCATCGCATATGAGTAACACAGATTTACTCTAGTTTCCTTGTTTAGTTTCACTTTCGGGATTGATCGACATAAACAGGGAAAGGTCGTATTTACAGCGAATATTATTGTTTCCGATATGAAGTTTAAAATAAATACTTTCTTTTCGATCCTTTATTTTTTCCCCTCAATCGGCGTGATTCAAGTCCTAAATTTGCACTCGCCCCGTCAGACTAGTTCGTCCCCAAATCTACTCGTCCTACGGCATTTTCTACTCGCCAATGCGAGCGGGCGAGTGGATTTTTCAACCCCTGCCTTTCATATTTGACCATGACCTTGGACCTTGTTAACTTGACCTTGGACTTTGACCTACATCAAATGTAGGCCCTTGAGGGGGCATATATGTTTTTACAAACATCTCTTGTTTATAATTGCATCCTCTCATTTGTGAAATTTTTTGAGCTGCAAGTTTTTAAACTGCTCAAGCAGTTTTAAAACTGCACAGAGTTCAGTATAAGCAGTTTTAAAACTGCTTAAAAAACAAGATTGCTCACAACATATATAGTTAAGTCCCTTGCACGTGATGATTTTATACTTATTGAGGATAACAATTAATAATTAAGCAATTATTGCTAGTAATTATTGCATGGATGCTAGAACCTGTTGATACTAATGGCCCCATTACTTAAGTAAATACTTCACTAATTTATTATTGCATCCTCTCATTTGTAGCCTCATTGTTATGATTTATTGTCTGCTGAACCCTTGTTACCAGATAAAAGTTGTTATAAACCAATTCCTACATAACAGGGGTTTTCCTAGCCATTTTGAAAAAAGGAAACTGAAAAATTGGGATAGTATATCATTTTAAAATGCTCAAAATGGCTCATTTTGGGCAACAAAATAAACGAAACTCTCATTTTTATGTCCCATATCAAAATATCAGGGGCATATATTGTTTTACTCTGTCTGTCCTTGTGTCTGGAATTTGCTTTTGGAACACAGCTGTTGTGCTCTTGGAACAACTCCATTTTCAGGAGGTGCAGAAAGCATAGGAAAATCCGCAGATAATGATGCTTTTTGACGCCCAACATTGATGCCCAACAACATAAAGGCATTGGGAAACATAGTGGCAAATAAAGAAATAGCTTGTAACAAGCTATTTCTTCATTTCTGACAATATTTTTCACTGAGAAAGACTGCAAAATTCAATTCATTCACTAGAATTTGTCAGCTGCATAATAAAGATGTTTGAATTTACAAATGTCCAAAGTTTAGACATCTGGTAAATGGTTAGATAATGTTGCTTTTTCATTCTCCGTAATTATACCCCCCCCCTCCCCGCAAAACAAATGTTTTTGAGAGTATACTGGAATAAGCCTGTCTGTCTGTCTGTCCATTTGTCTGTCTGTTTATCTGTCTTTCTGTCCATCCATGTAGAAAATACTTCTCTAGGGCATATCTTTAAAAGTAAAGTAGCTAGGATTGTAAAACTTTGTGAGTAAATACATCTTACCAAGGAGGATTGCATAATTCTACTTTGCATATATTTCCTGAGTTATTGCCCTTTGTTGTTTTACATACTTTGATTTTGTCTGTACCATATCTCTGAAAGTAAAGTAGCTATGATCGTGAAACTACATGGGTAGATAGATATCTCGAAGGAGAAGTGCAGTGTACAAGAGATCTCACAAAGAAGAAGTGCAGTGTACAAAACGCATAACTCTTACTTGCTTTTTTTGTTATTGCCCTTTGTTGTTTTTCAGACTTTGATTTTGTCCGGAGCATATCAGCTCTCTGTAAGTAAAGTAGCTAAGATCCTGAAACAGATCTCACTATGGAAAAGTGCAGTGTACAGGGAGCATCACTCTTCTTTGCATATTTTATGAGTTCTTGCCCTTTGTTGTTTTTCATACTTTGATTTTGTCTGGAGCATATCTTTGAAAGTAAAGTATAATCCATTTTTATTCACCTCACAGGGTGTGGCTAAGCGAAGAGGTTATTCGACGAGTTTACTTCTCGATATCTTGGTTGATATAAGAGAAAAACGTGCGGCACGAGCATGAACACATTTCGAAATTGAAAGAACGTTCTATTGTAAAATGAGTTGTTATAAAGCCTCGTAACTACAGCCTGATTCACGCTGTAGTTATAATGTTTTGCAATAATACCGACGATATACCGCTAAGCAAGAAGGCTGTTTCTCCTCAAGCTTAAATGTAATGAACCGTTTACTAGGCTCCGCCCTGTCTCCCGAAAAAAATCAGAATATAGCTATGATCGTGAAAGTTTGTGGGCAATCTAATTGAAATATAGATCCTATCTTTCAGTAGGATCTAACAACGACCCGTTGAGGGTCATCTTCTGTGACCTTTCTTTGGACCAATCAGATTTTACTTTGGAAAAGTTGAAAGATTTTTCGCATGCGCATGGGCATGCGCACTACCGTGCACATTACACTTCCGTTTCTAACGATAACTAGTTGCCATGGACGCCTCCAGTGTGGTGATTTCACTACAAAGACAAAGACCAAAGTCCGTTAATTTTGATAGCAAAGACATGGCATTTATGAAGCAGATAATCTTCTGCATGGCAGCAACAGTTCAACACGATAATCACGCCAACCCGAAATAAAGCGATGTTAAGTTATAAACGTGTAACGTCGGTAGGGAGTCAAAACCTCGTAACTCCAGCTTTTTCAAGCTGTAGTTACGAGGTTTTGAATACCTATCCACGATAAATAATATATAGGCAAATTGAATTATAATGAATTAGATTCCAATTAGCTCAGTCGGTAGAGCGTCCTACCCATGATCCTGATGACCAGGGATCGACTCCCACCTTGGCTCCACATTTTTTTTCCTACTATATGTATTTTATATTTTTCAATCTAAAAGTTTCTAGAAATCACAGATATAAAGACATCATTGATAATTGTATTTTTATTTCGTTTCTGCAATTTCTAGAATAATCTGGTATGGAAAAATATAATAAAGATGATAAAAAATAGGGGGACAAAAATATGAAGTCGGCACGAGGTTCGATCCTCTAATCTACGGTTTTCGAGTCGGCAGCTCTACCAACTGAGCTAATCCGACTACTTCTGTACATGTATACCAATTGCCAATATATAATTTATTCATGTTCAAAATTAAACACCGCTCTACTTCGTGTTAGCACAATGATCGCACAAAACTGCCACTTAGTCACTTCATTAATAAATGCCATATCTTTGCTCTCAAAACTAACAGACTTTGCTCTTTGCTCGGTGTCAAGCGCGTATCTATCGACCGCAGTCATTTTGGTGTTGTTGTCAGGGACAACAGACCTGCGTTTGCAACGATCGTTTTGATTGGTTGGTGTAAAAATAGAAAAAATGGAAATTCCCAGGTCACAGAAGATGACCCCTAATGCGCGATCTTCAGATGTAACATTATGAAATTATGTTATCTGGATTCATTCAGATTGGTTTGTGGGTAGATAGATCTCACTATGGAGAAGTGCAGTGTACTAAAAGCATAACTCTACCTTGTTTATTTTGTGAGTTATTCTCCTTTGTTGTAGTGAAAGCTAGTGCAGGGGTATACCTCACGATAAATGTATTATGACCTGGCAGAGCAGCCCATGCTAATCGAATGGAATGCTCTGCCAGGTCAATTCTTGTCCTCTATATCAAGTCACATTCTGTGACAAGTTCTAGTTTGTACACATTTGTACATGACATGCTGCAAATGACTTGATTGAAAGCTCATTAAATAGAATTTACTTACCAAAACATCTGGAGCACATCTGTCAAACTTGTCTGATTCATTCATTCATAATTATTGTTTTGCTCGTTAAATGTGATTTACTAAACTATCAATTAAAGTTTTGTATCATTTGACCCTTTCCCAAACAAGACCTGGTTTTGATATCCCTCTGGGCCTCGCCAAAAAAGGCTTGGGAAAATATTGTGCCGAAAGAAGAAAACTCTGAAAATCATCATTTTCTCCTTTTGTCTCCACAATTTTCTTGACTATATCATACACAAATCCAATCTTTTTTAAAATCCATTTTGTGATCTGTAGCAGCCATCTGAATTAGACCACCCTAAAGTTGTGCCGTTTTGAAAAGGATTATTAAAGGCAAATGACCTCAGATTTCATAACATCAAAAATGAAAATTGTGATATTTATTAAGTATTATGTAAAAAAAAACAAAAAAAAAGAAAAAAAACAGATCTTTAGCTTTGAACAAAAAGATATGCTCTTTGATATAATTGTGCAATTGCCCTCCTCCCTATTATTTTGTATGATCATCTTTATGTGTTTGGCATCCAGGCTTATGCTTAGAATTGACTGATTCTGTTAGTTAGACTTTGTGAACACTCTATTTTAAATATTGTAGCCTGTACAAGATTGAAGTAAAATGAAGGTTACTTGGGTAATTTCAAAAATAATGCATCCAAAACGTGACATAGGGGGTCCAAAATGAAGTTGTTGATATTGAAATATTATTTGTCAAAAGCATATCCCAATATGTCAAATTTTTATAAACCAGACATGAAAATATAAATACTTAACATTTTTTTCAAATTTCAACGGTTTTATTTGAAACATTGGAGAATTTTTAAACAAATACGTTTGCCTTATATCGCTCCTTTAATTCTATTAAATGTATAAATTTCATCTCTTATGTCACTTAATATTGTTACACGAACGCTAAGGTAAAATTTGATGAATAACATGGCTATCTAATGTGAATATATAGAGATTAACTAACTGAACAAATGTGATATGAAAATTATTTCACGAGAATGGGGTGTGATGCGGTTGAAAAAACGAGTCCGCTAGGACGAGTTTTTTAACCGCATCTCACCCCATTCGAGTGAAATAATTTTCATATCACATTTGTTCAGTTAGTTAATCTATTTATTACATACCTATTTTGGGAATTTAACCCTCAATTTGGGGTAAAATCTTTTAAAAAATAACATTCTTTTTCCAATCTGATCCAAGGCTTTACACCGCGCATGTATACATGTTGTTTGTGTATTCAGAAAAGAAGGCCGCCATTTTGTTTAAATTTTGAAGCGAGCAAAGAATGAAGCATCTATCTGGACATTAAATCATCAAAAATAATTGTAATGAACGAATAAAAAGCGAACCGAATAAATTTCAACCTTTCTAGTCTAAATTTTCCAAAACTCCAGTCTAATTTCCAATAAAAACAACAACAACAAGGTCAACAGCTGGAATGACAGGTTTACTAAAGAAACAGAATTTTCAGCGGAAAACTATTGATTTAGCGTGTTTTAGACAAAAGGGATGGTCTAGCAACAATCTGTATCCAATTCTGTGATGTGTCGTTCGGTTGCTTTGAGCAGGCGTGATAAACAACAGTCTGTGCAAGTAATTTGAATGTAGGCCTATCACGGAACAAATTTCGTCATGTTTCCCTTCAACACTCCAGCGCTGGATAGATCTTCGCTTCCATGATAAAAATGTAGAAAAGGGGCGAAAACAAAGAATATAGGTTAGTTCTCTTCAGATGTTTTTTCTTTTTTGCAGGTAGATCTTATTTGACTTACATTTACGATGTTATGCAAGCATGGAATTTGTAAAGGATAATGAATTAATGGGGAGAAAAGAATAAAAAAGTAGTTTCGGCAGGAGTGAATTATTTCACTGCAGTGAAATATCAAAATATATTTCACTGTGAAAATCCAGGATTTCACTGCTAGGAATGTAATAAACCAACTTTATGGCAATTTTTAGTGATGTTTTAGTAAAAAAAAATATCAATTACCTCTGAAAGTTTACATAAAATGTTCCATACATGATATACAAAGCCAATACTTAATCTGTTACATTAGGAGGGTACTTGCAGCCAGCATACAAAAAACTATTTGGGTACAATAACTTGAAATGTGATGAGGACACATCAAAAATCAAATTTCAGCAGAACCGTTACACTTGGGACAAACTAATGACATAAATAGCTCTCAGAAAATCCATTTTCTAGTTGTAATTCATGTTTGTTTTTGATAATATAGATAAGAACACACCTGGATGCGATTGTAAAAGTAGCTGTTTGGATACAGATGGGTGCCATTTTCCAAAATAAGCTTCATAAATCACTGGAATTTGTTTAAAAACTCAAAGAAGTCTCTTATTTGTTGAAATCATTTATGATTTTCAACATTTTGTATTAGGTATTACCAAGATATAAGTGGGTATCAAAATTTGACACGTTAAAGGTGTAATATATATAACTTTTAAGTGTTTTGGATTTAGTTTCAAAGATAAAGAAAAAAATACACTTTTCCTGAAACAAAAATTATTAATGTGAATTTCTTTTGAAAGAGACTTTGCCGTTACGAAATGGGTGTATTAGTGAAAACTGACATTAAATCATTGTGAATTGATGTTATTCTTGTTTTCCTCACAAAGACACACAGTTTCATTACCGTAATCACCACATTTTATATGTGAAATACATTGCTCCAAATATTTCCCATGGCATATCAAATTTGTTGTTTTTAACCCAAAGAGTCTCATTAAGTCAATATATGATTACTTTACTTGGTTTCCAAGAAACACAAATGAAAAAACACTTTCCAAACTATCACAGGATAAGATTTTGCTGAATTTTCAAAGTTCTACGCCGTTACACTTGGGACAAACATTTTAAATACTTTTAAGATGAATTTAAAGGATATTAAATGAATTAAACTGTATATGTTGATTTAGGATGTTCAAATAACTCATACAGATCCAAAAAAGTCAATGATATTTATTTCTGCTAGATAATTGGTATGAGCCAGACAATAAATTAAATTGACACATAATTCAATCGTTTCTGAACAATAATTGTTTTCTGAACAAAATTCAGACAGAATCCTACATGTTTTACAATATTTTGATCGAACTTTCTGTGCAACTTAAATATTTAAGCATTTCTACTTGATCACTCTAAATCGCAAAAATAGCGTTACACTTGGGACAATGAATTTTGGTTGATTAAGTTCATAGTAACAAATCTTTTTAGATCTAACTATTACTGATCTTTCATGGGGCTGATGCGCATCTGTAAAAAAGAAATCAGAACAAGTTTCAATATCACATGACAAAAATACAGGCTTTCTAGCACAAAACGTTACACTTGGGACATTTTTGGGTGTCCATAGACATGGCATCAGGAGAACTTGATTATATGAAAGTAATTACATAAAATCATACTAACATTGCACAAATGATATTTGTCTGACAAAGAATACCTATTTTGAGACATAAAGATGTCTAGTAGCAAAATAATAACATTTGATTGTCCAGAGTATTGTATTTTTATGCCTTTATGTTTTTTGAGGGTGTGTCATTTTCTGGGCATGGTTCATGGACAATATATATGTTGTCCATTAAACGACTATTGAAAAACTGTTGTATTGTTGCAACACTTTGTATAATTGTATGTTGTGGGGTCTTTCAAATCCCGTAGTTTTAATGATTGCCACTTAAAAATTGATTTTTTATACAAATGTCACGCTAAAAGCGTTACACTTGGGACAATTTTGGACACTAAAAATGCTATAAAATTGAAACGAAAATAGATATCCTCTTGAAATTTTGTACACATTTTAGCAATAACAGAATACATATTCTGGAGTAAGACAATCACTAAAAAGACTTTTCACCCGCACTGTATATCAGTTTTTAAAAAAGGATGCATTATTTTTGAAATTACCCACTTGCAGAAATGCTGATAAATTATGACCAATAATTTAGATTGGTATTCCTTTGCTCAGATAAATCTAAGGAATTTAATAACCCTGAGAAAATAAAGTATTCCAAAATATGAAGGAAAAATAATAAAAGGCTAATCAAATGAACATAACTTTCTTCTAATGACATTTTTTGTACAATTTTAGAAAAGGAAAATTCATGTGTCTATTCAATACATTTTCCTTGCTATTCTTTTTCCATTTGAAACTGTCTAATATTTTGTGGTCTGGTAATTGATTTAGATGTAGGAGGATACATATTGTTTCTTGCAGGAAATACAAAGCACACCCTGATGGTCAATAAACCTGATGGATAATAGCACATTATTTACTTTGGCATAAATACCAGAAAGAAAACTTTATTCTTGCCAATTGTTCATGTCCTGGCTCATATGATACAACTTAACATTTTCCCAATAAATAAGCCAGAAAAAAGCAAATGTTTTAACAATTTATACATTGGTTAAAGACAAGACTCAATAGCAATAGTAACTGTTATCAAATGTCGGAAAGGATACTAGTATTCAGCTCCACTGCAAAAAAACAACGCATTCTTAGTTCTAGAACTGTTCTAGAATGTTCTAGAACGTTAAATGGCACTTAAAGAATTGTTCTAGAAGTGCCATTTAACATTCTAGAATGTTCTAGAACAGTTCTTGATCAAACAGGAACTTTTTGCAGGGGTGGCTTAGCCTGGTTTTGAACCAATAGCTCCTAGATTGATACTCTGCTGTTACCAACTGAGGTATTCAGCCTCTGTATATTGCATGAAAGGAGATATTATGGTTGCTATCATTTCATACATGGATCTAATTAGTGCCCAAGTTAACCCATTCCCACACAATGACGCCTTTTGATGCCTCTCAAGAAAAAGGCCTGGGAAAACATCATGAAAAATGAAGAAATTGCTTGTGACAAGCAATTTCTTCATTTCCCACAATGTTTTCTACCCCAAATGACCCAAAAAAGCAAAAAATTCATGCACTATAGAAATTGTCGTCTTCATGATCTTTGAATTTGGAACAGCCCAAAATTTTGTTGTTTGGGAAAGGGTTAAGTACATTTCATTCTGTTGGGGGATGAAAACCTCATAACTACGACTTTCTCAAGGTTTTGATCCCTCATCAATGATTTGCCATACAGCAGTTTTGAAGTAGATGTTTTAGGCAAAGCTATTCTAAGTACAATTACTATTCATGCTCTTACATGAGTTGAGCACTCTTGGCATGAATGCCCAGAAAATTTGTTGGAGGTTAGACATTTTTGACAGCCTTTTTCAATGGACCATGCAGCATCCTTACATCTTATTAGAAAAACGTTAATAACTGTCCATCACAATAATTTAACCATCTGGCAAGCTGGTTGGTCAGATACAGTTCATAACAAAATACAACATTATGAAAATAATGAAGAAAACATCATAAAGTAAATAACCCCAGGATTACTTCCTGGCCTCAAATTATTGGTGTTATTGCAAAACCTCATAACTACAGCTTGTAATTACAAGGTTTTGCAACAACGCCGACGAAATGTTATTTGGTGCAAGAACCTCAAGTGACCTTACACCTTTCAGCAATGGATTTTTGAAGTCTGAACTAACCCATGACCACACATTGATGCTTTTTGACACCCCACAAGATAAGGGATGTGGAAAAATCTGGAAAATGAAAAAATTGCTTGTGAGAAGCAAAAAAGTTTTAGGGGGGATCCCAGACCACCTCTGGCATTAGCCGAAAATTAAATTTTGACTATATAACATTAGTATGTATGTATAGCATTACATGTTTAACACATTTCAAGTCATCATTTCGGCTTGGACCCTTGAAAAAAAATCCTGGATCTGGCAAGTTGCATCCCTTTCAAGCAAATCTGTCAACATCATCAAAGTAACTGCAGCATCCACTATAAAGTCATGGAGTACAGCAACATGATCATATCGTCGGTGTACATGCAAAACCTCGTATGTCGGTTCTGGCGATTTTCAAAGTACAAACTTGCATGTCCAGTTAAGACAATTCTCGTAGGCTTAGGGATATTTTAACTTGTCAGTATCAATGACACATTATATGAGAACAATATGTCCAAATTTCAAGTAAAACCTTTCGGTTTGGGAAAAGGTATATTACATTAATCACCCCCCTTTGAAATTTTCCACAATCGAGATACGAGGTTTTGCATTTACAACGACGATATGACCCCATAATTGTTTATTGTCAACCTGTATCAATATGAATATGTATGTCAGGGTTGTAATAATGACTGTAAACATCATCAAATGGAACAGCTGTAGGACCCCATAATTCTAGGTGTGGAAGTCATTGAGTACTCTAACCTCAGGTGACCGCATAATTGACCAAACGCCGGCTGTCAATCAAAACCATGGATAAGCCAATTGAAAAATGCCACATCACCATTGTTTGTTCTAAATTCTTTGTTGCACGTGGTATTGTATCGATCATTCTATCGACTGACAATCAAAACAATCGACATACCAATGCCCCCCGTTGTGTGTACTAGATTTTGCGTTGAGCGGAGCAGACTCAGCGATCTATCGATTGGCGTTTGGTCAATTACTATGGTCAGAATGTATCAATAGGATTATCAAGGTAATTATAAATAATAACTGAGCTGCTGTATAGTTCAAATGGTAAAAAAGGGTCCTGAAGCATTGGAGAACAACATGGAGCAAGATCAGACTCACTGCACACGCCCAGTCTGAACAAAATCCAAGCAAGTTAGCTGGATGGTTCCTAGTCAGACTTTAGTTAACCCTTTCCAAAACATTTAAACCGGATATTGACATCCCTAAAAGAAATGGCTTTGGAAGACATTGAGACAAAAGAAGAAACTGCTGATAACCAGCAGTTTCTTCTTTTGTCTCAATATTTTCTGTGTTAGATCTATATTGCACAAAAATCCCTTCCTTTTTAACATCAATTTTGTCATCTACAGCAGTTTTTTAATAGAACCACCTTAAAATTGTGTCGTTTGGGAAAGGGTGAACCACAGTTATCTTCTTTTACCTGTCCTGTGGTGGTTGCTGTTCAGGCACTGCATATGACCATCCAAGCAGTTTTCTCCGCCCATCTCTGTTCCTCACAGAATGTGTTACTGTTCCATTCATAAAGTTGTCCATTCTGTGACGTTGTCTTCCAATCTCCTTTTTATATGCCAGAAGGGTCGTATTATGTTATGGCCCCGGTGGTCCGTCTGTCTCTCCGTCAGTCTGTCTGTCCGTCTGTCCGTTAGCAATTTCTTGTGTGCGCAACTCCTACAGTTTTGATTGGAATTTGATCAAAATTGCCACAATGAATTTCATTGGTGTCTAGTTGTGCACACCGCTTATGGAATTCAGTTACCTCTTTTAGTTCTTGAATTATCTGCCCTTGAATAAAAAAATGCCCATTTTACTGCCAAGCCCCTCTCGGGCATATATGCACCGCTCTGCGAAGCTCTAGTTTGTCTACCTTTCTTTCTCCTTTGATTCACGGTGGATAATCACATGATGCAACAATTTCAGAAAATCTCCAATAATTTTTGTCGAGCCCGCTTGCGGTGAGCTCGACATAGTTGTCACAATGGCGGTTCGGTGTATGTGCGTTAGTGCGTTAGTGCGTGCGTGCGTTAGTGCGTGCGTCCGTCCGGATGGAGCTTGTCCGGGCCATAACTTCACCATGGATGGAGGGATTCAGAAATAACTTGGCACAAATGTCAAGCTCAGTAAGGCGGAGTGTCGCGTGCAAGAACCAGATTCCAAGCTCAAAGGTCAAGGTCAAACTTGGAGGTCAAATGTCAAAAATGAGAAGATTTTTGCTTGTCCGGGCCATAAC
This sequence comes from Fragum sueziense, assembly GCA_963680895.1. NCBI lineage: Eukaryota > Metazoa > Mollusca > Bivalvia > Cardiida > Cardiidae > Fragum > Fragum sueziense. The sequence goes on along the minus strand of OY804594.1, from coordinate 64,276,472 downwards.
TTCACCATGGATGGAGGGATTCAGAAATAACTTGGCACAAATGTCAAGCTCAGTAAGGCAGAGTGTCGCGTGCAAGAACCAGATTCCAAGCTCAAAGGTCAAGGTCAAACTTGGAGGTCAAATGTCAAAAATGAGATGATTTTTGCTTGTCCGGGCCATAACTTCACCATGGATGGAGGGATTCAGAAATAACTTGGCACAAATGTCAAGCTCAGTAAGGCAGAGTGTCGCGTGCAAGAACCAGATTCCAAGCTCAAAGGTCAAGGTCAAACTTGGAGGTCAAATGTCAAAAATGAGATGATTTTTGCTTGTCCGGGCCATAACTTCACCATGGATGGAGGGATTCAGAAATAACTTGGCACAAATGTCAAGCTCAGTAAGGCGGAGTGTCGCGTGCAAAAACCAGATTCCAAGCTCAAAGGTCAAGGTCAAACTTGGAGGTCAAATGTCAAAAATGAGATGATTTTTGCTTGTCTGGGCCATAACTTCACCATGGATGGAGGGATTCAGAAATAACTTGGCACAAATGTCAAGCTCAGTAAGATGGAGTGTCGCGTGCAAGAACCAGATTCCAAGATGAAAGGTCAAGGTCAAACTTTGAGGTCACCTTTTGTCCGGCGTTGTCCGTGCGTCCGTCTGATGTCAACACTTTTCTTTAAGGTAGTTCACTCCTAATGCGATTCGCTTGACGTCGGAATTATTCAGGTGACGTCGTAAACATTCGGCAGTGGAACGTTCCACTGCCGAATGTTTACGACGTCACCCGAAAAAGTTCGGATACGTGACGAATGTAAAACGACGTTGCCCGAAAAAATCCGACGTCGCTCGAATATCATTAGGGGTGAACTACCTTAATCAACATCTCCTTCTAAACCATTGGGCCAATTTTGATTAAACTTTACAGGGATGTTTCCTGGGTAATGCTCTTTCAAAATTGTTCAAATGATTTGATTCCATGCAGAAATCTGGTTGCCATGGCAGCACAAAGGGCAAAAGAAGGAAAATCTTCTCCTCCAAAACTAATAGCCAGATTTCAAAATAATAAGGCACAGATGTTCCCTGTATAACCAAGATTGTTCAAATTATTCCGATTCGTAAAAGAACATGGCTGCCAGGGGAAATTGCTTATTTCCTTATATGTATATAGTCAAACTTTGAAATTCATCTCCTCCAAAACTACAGCCCAGATTTCAAACTAATTTGGCACAAATATTCTTTGGATGGCCCTCTACCAAGATTGTTCAAATTATCTCAATCCGTAAAAAACATGGCCACGTACAGCTACGTGCAGCTAATTTTCGTACTTCTCAGAATGTTCAAATTATTCCGATCCGTACAAAAAATGGGTGCCAGGGGGCATGGCTTATTTTCCTTATATGTGACCCGTCGCGCTAAAAGGGACCTTATCGGATTTGTGAAAAGTATCGACCCTAGTCCGTCTGCGCAGTCCGCGCAGCCTGACTAGGGTCGAAACTTTTCACGTTTAAGTATTTTCTGAATCTAGAATGTTTTCTCTACCTTACAATATTTTCGTTTTCCAAATACGACATCGGATGGACTTCTGCTTGGTCTGGTATATTTCTCGGAATTTGGTTTTATGGACTTAGCATAAGGTCCCTTTTAGCGTGACGGGTCACATATGTATACTCAAATTAATCCATTCTGGTATCTCGTTATAAATACATAGACATGTAATATTTTGTGAACAATAAACTGTCTCACCATGATCCCCATCATTCCAACTTATTTTGTCCCCACTTTTACAACGCCATTGTAATGACAGCTGTAGACATAGGTATGGTCTTCTTTCTTCAAAATGAGCGGGCTCGACATGTTGCCCTTCGGCATCTAGTGTTCATATGGGACCGATTTGAATTCGGTTTGAAGCAGAGAAAGTAGACAGACTTCACTGACATTAGATGAACTTATTGGATTTTTGAAAAATCAACTGTTAAAAAAGTTATTGAAGATAAACCCAAATTTTGGTTGATCTTCAATAACTTTTTTATCGGTTGATTTTTCAAAAATCCACCACATCTAGCTTAAACCTGGTATTTTCCTACATTTTCTGCTGCAAACCGAATTCAAATTGGTCAAGTATTAACAAAGATATTGAAAGTTTTCTGAAATCTTGAGTCACATGATTATCCACCGTATTGATTGTTCCCTTGAGCTCTGTCTAAGAGATTCCCTCCCCACTGATGACCAGGAAGGACCTCTTTAATCCATTACCAAACAACACAATTTTAGCCTAGTCCAAACTCATAGGTGTTGCAGACAATACTTTCCATTGAACAATTTTAACATTTTTTGGTCTTTCTTGGTAGAAAACTTTGTGGGAAATGAAGAAATTGCTTGTCACAAGCAATTTCTTAATTTTCCACAATGTTTTCCAAAGCCTTTATTTTGTGGGACGTTTAAAAGTGTCAATTTGTGGGAAAGGGATTTTGAAGGTAATCCACTTCAAAAACTGCAACATAAGACAAAATGGGTGCAATTAAAGATAAGATTTGGGTGTAATATGGCACAGAAAATATTGAGACAAAAGGAGAAACTGCTGTTTATCAGCAGTTTCTTCTTTTGTTTTTAATGTTTTCCCAAGCCTATTCTATTAGGGATGTCAAAACCAGGTCTTGTTTGGGAAAGGGTTAAATTTGTGCATCTCAATGGTGGTATTAAGAGGACCAAAAGCTTGTTGTATTCTTTATGATTCTGTCAAGCAAAAAAGAAAGTCTCTTTTTTCAAATCTTGAATGATTATAATTTACAATGCAACTGTAGAGATGGGAGTGGGCAATCAGAAAGAAAGTAACTGCCAGCTGTTGCCTTTTGATGTCAACCCATAAACAGATGACAAACTAAATTGAAAGTCATTTATTTGATTCATATTATTCATCACTCATATTTTTGATAATTTCATTCATAGAAAGATGTTACGGCTGGGCGTTATGGTTTTACACAAAAAAGGTTGTTAATAATACTCTTCAATGAAATAAGTAATAATAGTCATGCCTAAACGTATCAATCAATTTTTACGCCTCCCCAATACACCTAGGTCGAGCATATTTTCAGGGTTGTCCAATTTCAAAGTTGCTTCTTAACCCTTTCCCAAACAAGACCTGGTTTTGACGTCCCTAATCAAAAAGGCTTGGGAAAACATTGAAACAAAAGTAGAAACTGCTGATAACCAGCAGTTTCTCCTTTTGTCTCAATATTTTCTATGCCACATTTTACACAAATCCTATCTAAAATAACATCCATTTTATCATTTGTAGCATTTTTTGAAGAGGATCACGCTAAATTTTTGTTGTTTGGGAAAGGGTTAAGTGACAAATTGATTATTGATAAAGATAGGATATTGTGTACAATGTAGCACAGAGATGATTGAGACAAAAGGAAAATGTTCTTCCTTAGACACAATTTTTTCCCAACCCTCTTCTAATTGGGATGTCAAAAGCAGGCTATCTTAATTATTAGGGACGTCAAAGCAAGGTCTTGTTAGGGAAAGGGTTAAACAACATATTCCTTCTCGTTTCAGCTTTAAACAATAACCAATGGTACAATCTTGATGTCCATTTGAATTCCACATCAGGGGAGTTAAGTCTTACTCTAGATGAGGATAGCAGAGTTACTTCCTTTAGAATAGTAGATAGATATATGATAGTTTCAAACTATTCATTAAACAACATATTCCTTCTCTTTTCAGCTTTACACAATAACGAGTTGCATGCATGATCTTGATGTCCATTTGAATTCCACATCAGGGGAGTTAAGCATTACACTTGATAAGATAGAAGTTACTTCTCTTAGAATCGTAGAAATATAGTAGTTTAAAGCAATTAATTAAAGAAATATTCCTTCTCGTTTGAGCCTTACACAATAACGAGTGGCATGATGTGGATGTCCATTTGAATTCCACATCAGGGGAGTTAAGCGTATGTTACACTTGATAAGATAGAAGAGTTACTTCCCTTAGAATAGTAGATAGATATTTTTAGTAGTTTCAAGCAATTTATTGAAAAAGTATTCTGTCTCGTTTCAGCTTTACACAATAACGAGTGGCATGATCTCGATGTCCATTTGAATTCCACATCAGGGGAGTTAAGCGTTACGCTTGATGAAGATAGCAGAGTTACTTCCCTTAATGCCTACACAAGACAAAACATCACCTCATTACTAGCATGGTCCAATTATTCATCAGCTATTTATTTTGGAGGTAAGCTATCAGTAATTTGTTCAATAACCATGTCCCAAACAAGACCCAGTTCTTGTGTTTTCTTTTGGTGCAAAATTATGAAGTAATATCATTTAATTGATGGCACATAAATGATCATAGTTATGCATTAATTTAACATCAATTTTTTGTGAGATGATTTACTTTTAATTAGGACACATATAGAATTTTGTTTCATTCAGACCTGAAGCATCCTCTACCTTAAGCCTCTCTTACAACGGGTCGTATGTGCGGTCTGCGTCTAAAACGTACATTTAGTCATGCGATGCACGCACATGCAACATACGATTTCGGTGGGCGCACCCACAACGCAGACTGCATGCAGCAAAGAATTGACCGGACAATTCTTTGCTATGATCATTCTGCGTCTTTTAGAACGCAAGGAGCACGCAAGACAGAAGTACAGAGCACGTACGACTGGCCAGCGTGTGACGCAGGGAACGATATACTGAAATTCCAGAAAATTCACAAAGAATGCATACTTTTCTCAAAAGAGATTCATACTTTTGACCTGCTTTGAATGTACATATTTTGAGGCGCTCTTACAACCCGTTGTGCGTCTTTGTAAATCGTGCGATTTTACAAAATGTATAATTTAAAAAGACGCACGACGGGTTGTAAGAGAGGTTTTAGCTACAGATAAGAGGGATAATGGCTTTCAAAAATGAAAAATAGCAATATTCATCAAATCCTAAGCTATAGTTACTCATTAGAATTGTTTCATCAAGATGATTCAAGTGAGTTCCCACACGAAACATAGTGTTTGAATTTGAAAATAAGAAACTTAGAAAATTTTAACCCATTACTACACAGTGACTCTTTTTTGACTAGGCATAAGGAATTTGCTTGGGAAAACATTGAGGAAAATGAAGAAATTGCTTGTGACAAGCAATTTCTTCATTTCCCACAATATTTTCTAAACAAAAATACCCAAAAATGAAAAAAATCCAAAAAATCCATTCACTTTAAATTGTCATCTGCAACATCTTTGAATCTTGACAAGTCGAAAATTATGCCGTTTGGTAATGGGTTGATATGGCTCTGCTCTATCTGCTTTTCATAGGGACCGATCCTGACACATTATTTTCGGACCTGTATCCACATTTCATTGGTTGTATGAGTGACATCAAGTTTGAGAATAAGTTCGGGAGGTTTGTACCAATCGCCGTGTCCATGCAGAAAGGCGTGGTTGAGGGCTGCATGGACAAGTGCTCGAGTAACCCGTGCCATCATGGTGGATCGTGTATTAACGGATACTCAGACAGCATATGTGATTGTTTTAGTACAGACTACCAAGGGAAATTCTGTGCTGAATTAGGTAAACGAATGAAGGAATGAAGATATAGAAAATATGCCTTCTTAACCTTTTCCCAAACAGCAAAATTTCAGGGCGATCCACTTCAAAAACTGCCACAAATGACACAATGGAAGTTATTAAAGATGGTATTTGGGTAAAATATGGCATAGAAAATATTGAGACAAAAGGAGAAACTGCTGGTTATTAGCAGTTTCTTCTTTTGCCTCAATGTTTTCCGAAGCCATTTTTACTGTGGAAGTCAAAACCAGGTCTTGTTTGGGAAAGCGTTAAAATGAGTTTTAAACAAATATTGTTCCAGATCGGCCTTAGTATACACAGAGTCTGATATAGAACCATCTTGTTCTGTATTAGTTACTGTATTATCTGTTGCATTCATGGAAGCAAAGCATGTATAGCCCTTTCCCAAACAAGACCTGGTTTTGACGTCCTTGATAGAAAAGACTTGGGAAAACATTAAGACAAAAGAAGAAACTGCTGATAACCAGCAGTTTCTCCTTTTGTCTCAATATTTTGTATGTCATATCTTACACAAATTCTATCTTAACCCATTACCACACAGTGATGCCTTTTGACTCCCCACAAGATAAAGGCTTTAGAAAACATTGTGGAAAATGAAGAAATTGCTTGTGACAAGCAATTTCTTCATTTCCCACAATGTTTTCTATACAAAATGACCAAAAATGTAAAATTTTATTCACTTGAATTTGTCGTATGCAACATCTTTGAATTTGAACTAGTTTGAAATTTCTTCGTCTGGTAATGGGTTAAATAACTTCCATTTTGTCATTTGTGGCAGTTTTTGAAGTGGATTGCCCTAAAATTTTGCTGTTTGGAAAAGGGATAATCCGAATCATATCTGATCAAAAATCGCTTTTTGACATTCGGATAACGCTCATTTTGATCAGAACTAGGTCCTATTTGAAAAGGCAAGAAAACAGCGCCTAAAGTTAGGCGGCATTTCATCGTCTGTTTATGTGTATTATATCCAACACTCGGTAAAATTCTATAGGGTATAGATCAATCAATCATTTTTTGTCATACTTGACCAAAAATTTCATTTCAAATCGGCCTGCTGGAAGAGTATAACCTTTCGAAACTCAACAACCCCCTATTTCCACTCCATTTCGTCGCCATTGTTATTGCAGATCACGTGACCAGGTCTCGTTCAAAAATAGAGCGGAATTTACCGCCACGTGACTATCACGTGATCGCCTTTGATTACGAATTTTTCTCAAGTCACGTGACAGCCTTTGTTCAGAAATTATGGAGTGTTCTTGTTGTGGAAATCAATTTATGTCGATCTGTTCAGCTTGCAACTTGAATGGTATTGCTTTTCCTGAGAAATTCCGTTTATTTCGTTCTCCATGCTCATAAGTTATGGAATTGACCCAACATAGTAGCAAACATTATTGGTGCGAATACTAGCTTTAAAACGTTTGCCGGACGTTTCTGATATATTTCATTTATTTATTTATTCATGTTATCAGTTTTTTTTAAACTCGTTATTGTTATATTATTTCAGAAGGGCCGTCAATTTGAAAAATAAAATAATCTTATTTCTTTTTTCTTTCAAATTCTACCGTTACGTCATAATCTGGGAAAACCCGCATTCCATGTGCGAGATTTCGCGTTGATCACGTGGTTTTAAATGGAAGGTCATGGTAAACAAAGGCTGCTCAGGTGAGGGTTGTTGCAAAACATTGCCTATAAACCTTTTTGAAATACTTTTTGGTCTTGAATTTTTTATCATACACGCCAATAAATAGTACATTGATCGGTATCATAAGGCTTTTTGGGGATAGCGTTTAAGATAATTAAACAATCGGACGATGAAATGCTGACATAACTTTTCTCCGGTTTTTGAATAGGACTCGGCTCTGATGTAAATGAGTGTCAACAGAATATCAAAAAGCGAATTTTCATCAGAGAAGACTCGGATTAGAAAAGGGATAGTCCATATTTTTTCACCTGAACCTTGCCTAAGTAATTACACTCTTCAATAGCTTTCTAAATATCTTCGAGGCTCTCCATAGCATTGTGGTAATTAGCATTGGTAATAGATGAAACTCCATTCGAAACTTTGAAACTTGTTAGCTCACCTGAGCACGAAGTGCTCAAGGAAGGTGAGCTATTATGATCGCTTTTTGTCAGTCGTCCGTCCGTCTGTCAACAATTTGGTGTTTACACTCTAGCATCTACAAATATAAGTAAATCTAAACCAAACTTGGTCAAAACATGTATGACCACCAGTTCTCGGATGAGTTTGAATTTGGGTCAGATCAGACCAGAAAGTCTGGAGTTATCTGCCCTTGAATGTAAAAAATAGCTACTTTTGACATTGTTTACACTCTAGCATCTACAAATATTGACCAATCAATATAAAAGTTGGACACAATGTTGGTGACCATAAGATCTCGGATGAGTTTGATTTTGGGTCAGATCGGACTAGAAAGTCAGGAGTCATCTGCCCTTGAATTTGACAAAATTGTCGTTTTTGACCGTTTTCGATCAATCAAGACAAAAGTTGGACACAATTTTGGGGACCATGAGATCTCGGATGAGTTTGATTTTCAGTCTGATCTGATCAGAAGGTCAAGAGGTATGTGCCCTTGAATTTGACAAAATTGCCGTTTTTGACTGTTTTCAACCTTGTTTACTTTCTAGAATCTTCAATTTTTGACTAATCAAGACAAATCTTGGACACAAGATTGAGACCATTAGATCTCAAATGAGTGTGATTTTCATTCTGATCTGACCATAAAGATGAGAGTTATGTGCCCTTGAATTTGATAAATTTGCCATTTTCAGCTGTTCTTGACATTGTTAACATTGTAGAATCTACAATTATTTATCAATTAAGACAAAACTTGAACACAATGTTTGAGACCATAAGATCTTGGATGAGTTAGATTTTCAGTCTGATTTTCAGTCTGATCTGATTTAAAAGTCGAGAGTTATGTGCCCTTGAATTTGACAAAATTGCTGTTTTCGGCTGTTTTTCGACCTTTTTTACACCCTAGAATCTTCAATCATTGACTAATCAAGACAAATCTTGAACACTATGTTGGGTATCATAAGATGTCGGATGAGTGTGATTTTCAGCCTGATCTGACCAGAAAGTCGAGAGTTATGTGCCCTTGAATTTGATAAAATTGCCGTTTTTGGCTGTTTTAGACCTTGTTTATACTCTAGAATCTACAAGTACTGATCAATCAAGACAAAACTTGGACACAATGTTGGGGATCATAAGATCTGGTATGAGTTTGATTTTCAGTCTGATCTGATAAAAAAGTCCAGAGTTATGTGTCCTTGAATTTGACAAAATTGTTGTTTTCGGCTGTTTTCGACCTTGTTTATACTCCAGAATCTACAATTATATAACAAACAAGACAAATCTTGGACACAATGTTGGGCACCATAAGATCTTGGATGAGTTCAATTTTCATAACGTTATTGACCATAAGTTCGTTTTCAGTCTTAAAGTCATAAATATCTATTGAATTGAACAAAAGTGTTGCTCAAATCATTTGGGTTCAGGTGAGCGATATAGGACCATCATGGTCCTCTTGTTGGTTTGTTCAGATCAGAAAGTCCGGAGTTATCTGCCCTTGAATTTGACAAAATTGTCGTTTTTGACCGTTTTCGACTTTGTTTACACTATAGCATCTACAATTATTGACCAATCAAGACAAAACTTTAACACAATGTTAGTGACCATAATATCTTGGATGACTTTGATTTTTGGTCAGATCGGACTAGAAAGTTAGGAGCCCTTGAATTTGAAAAAATTGCTGTTTTTGACTGTTTACTCTCTAGCATCTACAATTATTGACCAATCAAGACAAAACTTTGCCACAATGTTAAGGATCATAAGATGTCAGATGATTCAATTTTCAGCTTGATCGGTTAAAAAGATCATGAGTTATATGCTACTGAATTTGACAAAATTGATGTTTTGACGGTTTTTGACTAAATGTTTACACTGTAGCATCTACAAATATTGACCAATTAAAACAAAACTTGTACATAATGCTGATGGCCATTAGGTTCTGGATGACTTTGAATTTCAGTGTGATCGGATGAGAAAGTCATGAGTTATATGCCCTTGAATTTGACAAAATTGTTGTAATGGACTGTTTTTCAACTTTTACTTTCTGGCATTTACAATTATTGACCAATCAAGACAAAATTGCTGTTTTCGACTATGTTTTTACTCTAACAAAACTTCGATCTTGGATATAATGGTTGATTACCATATTAAGATCATGGATGAGTTTGAACTTCAGCACAATTAGACAAGCAATTGCTGAGTTATCGGCCTTTCAAATGGACACAATTCTCATTTTTGACTTTGTTTTCACTCTTTACAACCAGATATATTGACCTATAAAGACGAAACAGGGACATAATGTTGAAGACCATATCATCGGTGCTATGACAAAATGGCGTAATAGAAATTTTGCTCGAAAACCATTTTGTTCAGGAGAGCCAAAAACGTTTTTGCCGTTTTAAAAAATATTAAAAAATATGCCGGCAAAATTGCGTTACTCTATATTACTCTAGTGTAAATTTGTCTACGTATAACGCATTTTTGTCAGCTAAATCGAGTTACGCAATTTTGTCACATGATAATTGAAAGGGTTCTAATAGGTGTAGAAAAACGCCGTTTTGACAGGATATGCGCTCCTACATACTTAATAGAAAGCATTCATAAAAAAAAATTGACAAAATTGCGTAACTAATTTGTTACGCCATTTTGTCATAGCACCGACGATAAGTTTGTTTTCAGTCATAATGTCACAAATATTAATTGATTCAAACATAACTGTGGCTCATATCATCTTGGTTCAGGTGAGCGATATAGGACCATCATGGCCCTCTTGTTATATAATCTCAGCCTTTTCCAGAAACAAAAAATTGATTTACTGACCTAGGATTTTGTTGTCCCATTACCACACAGTGATGCTTTTGGACACCCTACAAGATAATGGCTTGGAAAATATTGTGGAAAATGAAGTTATTGCTTGTGATAAGCAATTTCTTTATTTCCCACAATGTTTTCTATCCAAAAATGAGCAATATTGCAAAATTTCGTCACATTGAAATTAGCGTCTGCAACAACTTTGAATTTGGAACCCCCTAAAAGTTTGTCGTTTGGTGATGGGTTAAAAGTTACATACAAATGATGTTCATATATTCACAACAGGACCAACAACAGTAACATTACGAGGCTATGAATGGCTAGAATACTTCATGTACATGGATGATGAAACTATACTCACTGAGAATACAAGATTCAGTCTGGAATTTAAGGTAAGGATCTTCTTCAACAACACAATGCTTTTCAACAAAAAACTCGTATCTACAGCTTGTTTAAAGCTGTAGATATGAGTTTTTTGTTGAAAAGTGACGAAAAGTAACATTAGGAAGCTATGAATGGCTGGAATATTTCATGTACATGGATGATGAAACTTTACTCACTGAGAATACAAGATTCAGTCTGGAATTTAAGGTAAGATTGAGGAAAATTCCAGTAGAACAACTTACTATTGAAATCATATTGTTCTGGGTGAAGGATGTCAGAGCATCAAGAGCCTGGTAGGCTGCATGGGCGGATCTAGAGGGGGCTTTGTGGGTCCGGACCCCCCTGGTATTGGCCGAAAATCAAATTTTGACTATATAAATTTAGTTGCATTTTAAACCATGATTTGAGCTTGGACGCACTTGGATTCGCCTAGAAAATAATCCTGCAGGGTTTTCCATGACGCACAAATCATGCGTCATTGTCGCAATTTCAAAACAAATGACCCCTTAGAAATTTTCTTGAGGGTCATTATTGGCGCAAGTTTAAAATCCAGAGTTTTGTTTGATACTCAAGTCCTAGGGCATTTGACCCTCAAAATAGTAGAAATGACCCCTAACTTTGAAGGCAAGGGGGTCACAATGACCCCCAAATTCTCATACTCAGGGAAAACCCTGATCCTGGATCCACCATTGGGCTGCAGCCATAGAGCAGTTGGTAGTGCACCATACTCTCATATATCTCAGGTCCAGGGGTTGATCTCTGGCAGTATCAAACATCCTTTCTGACATTTGTCACCCATCAATGGTTTGGTAATCTTAAAATTATTTGGGCAAGACTTGGAGAGGATGTTGTAGTATCTGTGAGTTAGTTGGTACTGATTGTTATGTGCTCCATCCGCTTTGATATGACCATGGCTGATGAAAAAAGCATTAACCCTTTCCCAAACAGCAAAATTTTAGGGTATTCCTAATTGAAAATTGCTACAGATGACAACATTGATGTTGCTTAAGAACTAATTTGTGCACAATAAAGCCTAGAAAATATTGAGACAAAAGGAGAAACTGCTGTTTATCAGCAGTTTCTTCTTTTGTTTCAATGTTTTCCCAAGCCTTTTCTATCAGGGACGTCAAAACCAGGTCTTGTTTGGGAAAGGGTTAAAGCCCAATAAATCAATCAATCATGAGGCTAGTACCTGTGATGTCCATAATGCCATGGCAAATGATTTGACGGAACAAAATATGAGAACAACATATCGCCGTTGTAAATGCAAAACCTCGTATCTCGTTTTTGGAAAAATTTAAAGGGGTCTGAAAAAAGTGTAATAACTTTTCCAAAACTGGAATGATTTGCTTGAAATTTGGACACATTGTTCACAAATAATGGGTCATTAACACTGTTCAGTAAAAATATCTCAAAACCTGCAGGAATTTTCATAGCTGTGCACACAAGTTTGTACTTTGAAAATCGCAGCAATCGACATACGAGGTTTTGCATTTACACCAACGATATGAAGCCAATACAAACTCACACATCCAAGGCCTTTCCGATTCACAAACACCAAGAGGTTTAGTGATAAAAAAAAACATGCATTGTTTTTCAATATATCATACAACAAAGCACAGATTGAAAAATGAGAAAATATGTTGTTACATAGAAAGATTCTGATTTTCTGCATTATTCATGCCAGATTGATTAATTCTCTAGTTATGGGAAATATACAGACTGCTGATAAGTTGAATTAGTAGCTTGTCTTCTCTAGGATTTGTCATGTTGAATAATTCCTGTAATAATGAGATGACTGATTTAATTACTGTCTTTGAACCCTTTCCCAAATGACAAAATTTAAAGGTGATCTAATTCAAAAGCTGCTGCAGACCTCAAAATGGATGCTGATAAAGATTGGCTTTATGTATAATATAGCTTAGAAAATATTGAGGCAAAAGGAGAAAATGCTGATCATCAGCATTTTCTTCTTTTGCCTCAATGTTTCCTGGGCCTTTTCTTTCAGGGATGTCAAAACCAGGTCTTGTTTTGGAAAGGGTTAAACAATGGATAAATGGATGCAGTTATTTTTGTGACTCCAACAATCTGTTTTTACCTCAGTAGGAAAACGTCTTACTACTGTGCATGTGCAACCTCTGATACATTTACTTGTAATTGTATGCTCTCATAATGTTTTTGCATGGAACCTTTATAGTACAATCTAATCTTTCAGACAAGTCGGGGTTCAGGTGTTTTATTCTACGCAGCTGGTGGGACGCCATATCACAGCCATCTCACAGCCTCTGTACATGATGGGACCATTAAAGTATCATTTGGATTTGGTGAAGAAGATATTGCAATTACTGTGGGAATGGATGTAGATAATTACAGGTATTTAAACATTATGATACATCGGCAAATACCAAAATATGATAATCCTGACAAGGCCACTATCCTCATACAAATATCATTGAAAAAACCCTAGATATCATACTCCCTCGTTATTGGACAACAAGAGTAATCACAGGTCAATTAACTTTTATTCTCAATAATTGCATCAACAGGTAAAGCAACTTTTTAGGGCCATTTCGCAGAATTTCATAAATACCTTGTGAATTTTTGGTCATTTTATTTCATTAAGTTCATTGGATTGTTTTAACCCTTTCCCAAACAACAAAATTTTACGGTTATCTACTTCGAAAACTGCTACAAATGACAAAATGGATGTTATCTAAGATAAGATTTGTGTAAAATATGGCATAGAAAATATTGAGACAAAAGGAGAAACTGCTGGTTATCAGCAGTTTCTTCTTTTGTTTCAATGTTTCCCAAGCAGTTTCTATTAGGGACGTCAAAACCAGGTCTTGTTTGGGAAAGGGTTAAATGCCTTAGAAATCATGATAATCCTAAATCCCATTCATTTGTTTATGTACTTCATGATTTTATTCATAACACCAGTGATTCAGACATCTTGTGTTTTGTATTATTTGCCTTCATTAAGTCCTCATCGGTAAGAATCATACACATTTCATTGTTTTGTCATGTTCAATTTTTATGGGTGTTCAGGTATTGTTGGGAAACTTTTGTATGATGGATTTGCAGCAGTGATGGTAAAAAATGACTGCTGCAATATTTCTAAAATTACTATGGCTTAAGGTTTAGATTCTTTTAGTGTATGTGTATCTTTAACAAATTGTCAGCATGAATAGATTATTGGAGTGAGGAAAATGTATGCATGCATGCTTGTTTTTACAAGCACCAATTTTCGGGGAAAGGTCTTACACAGCCTTGTCTTTGTCTTGTCTTGTCAGTGTGTACAATGAAAGTTAAGATCAAAATCACTTGAAATAAAGTATCAATTATATAAATTTTGTCTATAGTGACATCCTTCAATGCTCTTTCTTTTACTTTGCTCTCATTTCTTTTCTGTTGATGTCATGCACCTATTGTCTATGTATTTTCATGGTCTTTTGGATCTATTATGGTTGGATAGATGGTGTCCATTTTAGGAAGGCACATATTGGCATCGCCTATATTTGTTTAGATGTCTGTCCCCACATACATACTGGTAGACCATATTTTGTGAAATCAATTGCAGGAGACCTTCGTTGTGTCGAAGTCGGAGTTGCCGTCAAAATACCTCGACATATCTAGATTCGACTCATCTGATTTTGTTCGACTTTGATAAAGTTGATATTTGACCGTTTTGAAACTAATCAAGAATGATTATTATTGAAATATAGTAGGAAAAGGAAAGAAATTGCAGGTTTTGAGCAATTTCTATCCTTTTCCTACTATATTTCAATAGCTATTTTCAGTTCAAAATTATTTTATTTGAAAAAACTATGTCCATTGATGAGGATGGGACCAGATTTGAACTTCGACTTAAGCGAAAATTCGACTTATCCGATATCGACATAACGAGTGTCGACTGTATATTCCTCCTACAGTTTTCATAAGATTTGGATGAAATTTTGACAGAATGTTCCTAGTCTACTGACTGCTCATATATTTTATGGTTGGGCCTTATACTGTGGACTTATTGCAAATAAGGGTTGCAGGGTTTTCCATGACGCACAAATCATGCGTCATTGTCGCAATTTCAAAACAAATGACCCCTTAGAAATTTACCTGAGGGTCATTAATGACGCAAGTTTTACAATCGAGATTTTCGTATGACCCTTGAGTCCTAAGGCATTTGACCCAAAAAATAGTAGAAATGACCCCTAACTTTGAAGGCAAGGGGGTCACTATGACCCCTAAATTCCCATGCTCAGGGAAAATCATGGGGTTGTATTGTCACTTTTCTTCAAAAACCTTGTAACTGCAGTCGTTCTTAGTTTATGCTGCAGTTACCAGGTTTTCAAAGAAAAGGGATAATAATTATTTTGATATAACATGAACTTGTATAGACAAGGTGCATCATTTTTACTTGCTATCTTTCTTTAAAGCTTTACAATGCTAAAATTCAGAATCCTGTTATTCCATGAACACAAAATGTGTTTGTAGACATTTTTATAGTTCATGTATCTATCTGAACTAAAGTTAAAATTTGAAATTTGAAGAATGGGTATATACACCGATAAAAAATGTAAATTATATGTATTCCACTTTTCTTTAAAATTTTTGTATAATTATATTAGTCTAGAAAATTTTAGTTTTAGAATTACATACAGTTCTATAATCATTTTATTTCTCTTCAGTGAAGTAGAATAGAAACAATAAATTCTTTTTCTCTTTATTTATTTTTCAGATATGTTCCGTATGTAAATTAAAGCAATACACACAGTTGCAATTGTTTCTTTTTATATGATCTGGGATATGGGAAAAGGTTCCTTATAGCATTTGAGACAGTCATGCTTCAAGGTCAGTCTGTGCTTTATAACTGCAGTCTGATCGCGATCCGATCTGATCTCTTGCCGAAGACCATGAAGAAGCTATTTGAGAACAACATGGTTCATGATCAGACTGGGTTTAGATCTATAGAGAGGTCATAAGGGACCTTTTTCCAGATCCTTGCTCATCTATATTCAAAATCCCTTTATATGATACCCTGAGCTTTTGGCATTGTAAAGTTTATGCATTTTAATAATTATGTTACTTTATGTTTTTATAAGTAGAAATGTATACTTTAAATTAGCTTTTCATTATTATGTGTAAGTGTTGTCGTTGTTGTCCACATACCATTGATGTCGAAAAATGAAGTTGGTTTTGGGTTTTGATTGTTTGTTAAGGTATTCTATCTATCATTAGATATCAAACACTTTGTGAAACTTGACATTGGAAAATGATAAGGGTACCTTGATTCTTTAGAATCATAATTTGTTACTCAAATTCAGTTGTCATTGGTTGCCGCAGATAATGGCAAAGTTGCAAATGAAATTGCATCAAGTGTTTGGTATCTAATGTTTGGTGGAAAAGTTGATGCTTTAAATAAAATTTTACCACTGAAACAGACTTCAATGAAACAATGAAGTTGCATTAAATCAGATTAGGATATTAACTCTTGAAGCTCCTTCTTTTTTGCTAAGTATCTACAGAATAATGCCTTTTGATTTTGCACTGCACTTTGAAAACTAGCTTGACAATTCATGTGTCTCCAATTCCAATATGACAAAGATAAAGAAAGAAGTCTTTTTTGTCATTGTATGATATTTTGATTCTTCGTTACAAGCATTACTTTGCCTTACACAGATCTTGCATTTTTAGCTTGACTTTTCGAAGAAATGAGAGCTTATACTGTCACCCTGGCGTTGGCGTCGGCGTCGGCGTTGCAACAAAGGTTAAAGTTTTTTCAAACATCAATAACTTCCATACTATCAAAGGGATTCAACCCAAACTTGGAATACTTATTCACCATCACACCCTCCACCCTTCTGCCAGGGCCAATGACCCTGGCTCCACTATATTTGGAGTTATGCCCCATTTATACTAAGCAACTTAGAAAGTCGAGCGCGCTGTCTTCGGACAGCTCTTGTTACAAAAATTGTATTGGCTAAGGTATCCTAATGGGAGCTTTTGTCTAATGTTTAATTGCTATACAAGGCTTATAACACATTATGTAATATTTGTGCTTCCTAAAGTTGCAATTATATCCTATATAAGTTATATTTTTTTGTGGAATAGTTATTTCCTTTGCAAAGGGAGTCACATAATTTATGATAAGCTAGTATATCCTTTCTTTCTTCACATTCTTTCAATTAATTTTTTCAATGTGTTTATGTGCAATATGGACATTATTGTCTTCTGTGTTCTTTTGTAAAACTAATCACTAAATGAGGACATGAGAAGCTTTAACCCATTACCAGACAACAAAATTTTAGACTTGTCCAAATTCACAGGTGATGCAGACGACAACTTCAAGTGAATGAAATCAAATAAATATATGGTTGTTTTAAGTAGAAAAGATTGTGGGAAATGAAGGAATTGCTTGTCACAAGCAATTTCTTCATTTTCCACTATGTTTTCCCAAGCATTCTCTTGTGATGGAGTCTAAAGGCGTCACTGTGCTGTAATGGCTTCAACTGTGCCCAAGTGCCTTGACATTATTTTTGCCTTCAAAGAGAATTTATTCGACTGAGGATAGTTAGTAATATTTAACCATATGCATTTCCCAACATTTTCATTTAAAAAGTATCATTACCGTATTTAAATTTGAGATATTAATATTTTGTAAGCAGCTCAGAAAATACACACTATATATTTCCTAGGTACATGTACTTCTATTTTGCCCAACAATTTAATCAGAGATCAATGTTTTCTTGGTATTATTCTATTAGCTCCCAAAGAGAAGAGAGAAAACATCAGAATTTTGATATGTATTCTCCCGCTTTTATATTAAGAATTTATGTTATTTTGTTTACTTTTAGATGGCACAACTTGACGATTCAACATGACAACCAAACAGTTTACGTATATCTAGATGGGGAAGTTGAACACAGACACATACTAGGAACTATATACCATTTAGGGCTACATCCTAGAGTATTTATTGGTGGAGGAAACAACTTTGTTGTCACAAGAGGTACAGTTCTATGTTACATTATGGTATTATTTGTGTACATGTATTTGAGATCATTAATTCATGACAAAATTAATTACAAAGGAATCATTTTGTCTTCATTTGACTGATCACATTATGAACACTTCCATACATTTTATTGTCTGCAGCAGCTTTCAATTTGGACCACCCAAAAATAGTGTTGTAAGGGATTAAACATAAACATTGATGAGTGATAAAATGACACTTAAGCCATGTACTGCTTTTATATGGAATCTTCTTTTGACTGCAGGTCTACAAGTAACACAGAATTTTGTTGGGTGTATAAAGAATGTCTACATTGATGAAGTGTCGGTGCTGTATGAACTAGCCAACCAGAATCCGGCTGTCATCTATCATGGGGGCGGATCATCAATCCCAGAATATATCTGTGAGGAAGTGGTCAACATTCCACTGTCGTTCCCCACTGCGCGGGCCAAGATCATGCTCGATCCCACCACGGAAATGAAGGAATATTTTGAGATTGAGTTTGACTTTAAGACTGTGAGGAATGATGGGATATTACTGTATGTTGGCCTCATGGAAGTGGACACATTTGAATTCAACTTTGGATATTTTGAGGTGAGACCTTGTTGTTTCTTATGCAGATTTTAATAAACAAGACAGTTAGACTGTAATTTGGTACATCACATCTGCCAAATCACGGTGTCATTGTTGTTGGGGTAGATGTAGAACAGCATCTGCGATAGTCCTGGAGTGGCAGTCTGCGAAGCAGTCATAGCTGGTGAAATCTGAGTTGTCTCTATCCAATACTCTTTCCATCTTCTTACAGAATGTAAGACCTCAAGAATATCTGAAGTTTGCAAAGCTTTAAGGTATCTTTGATTAAAGATCATTTTTGAGCATATTTATATGAAGACCAAAGATAAAAGACAAAAACATGATTTTTCATGTGAATTTTGTCTAAATATGAACATTGAAATGATATAACATTAAATCTCTGCATATAATGCATAAATTCAAAATTAAAAAGACTAGGAAAAAATTTAGTCAAAAGCATTTTGTCTATGTTAGATCAAAACCTGGGACCCATATTATCAACATTCTTAAGACCAAGTTGGTTGGGAGTCATTATGCTGAATTTGTTGTAGATAATACGGGTCTCTTGCAACTCGAGCTTTTTCCAAGTTTATATTCATGGATGAAATTTTCCATCAACGATTTTATTCGCAGGTTTGGATAAAAGATGGCCAGCCGTACCTTGAGTTTGTTCCCGCCACATTACATCCAGAAAGAACACAGAATCGTACTATTGGTGTCACTGTCAACAATAATTTGTGGAATACCATGCATCTCTCCTTCAATGACAGGTAATTTTAGACTGTTCTATTGTAGCAAATTCTTTTTACCCCCTTGTATAATTATAAGAGGTCATATTTACATATAACGATCAACATGACAGACATTCACATGAAGTAATTTCCAAGGTAACCTATGGAAGATAATTTGATTTTGAGGGTTTGTGTCCAGGTTGCTCATTAGTGCAACTCCTATCAAATAGCAAGACATATTTTGATGAATTTTACATGAACAATTCACATAACATGGTATTTCTCATGAAGTAATTTCTGTGCTTTCCAAGGGAGATAGTTCTATTTATTCCAACCAGTTTTCTGGTAAGCACTACTTTCAAACTACCTGAGGGATTTTGATGAAATTTACGTTATGCATGGAGAAATTACCTTTTGAACTGTAATTGAAAGGACTTACATAATTATGTGTTTTCCTTGTGACAAGACCTTTCTTTTGATATCTGTCATAAGAAAAGGTCAGATCTAAAAAAGAAATGCCATTACATGGTTCTTAGCGTGTTGGGCCATTTGACAATCTAGCTGCTGGTTATAGATTCTTCATAATTAGTTATAAAACTGAAGAAAGATTAAAAGAAAAAAGAATAAAATAAATATTGAATTTTTTTCCTACTATAATAATTTCAGTGTAGCAAAGTTGAAGGTTAATGGCATATCAGTGGGAACAGACCCTATAGACCAGACCTTGAAGATCAACAACAAAATTGTTCTGGGATATGGATTCAACATCAAGTCTTATAAAGGTAATCACATCTAATGCATAAAACAAACAATATTTGAAATAAAATATGTCATGTTGCAGAAAGCCAACATAGTTTTCGACTTCAAAGAAAATTTACATCTTTGGGTTGAAAACATGTCCTGGAAATGAACAAAAAGGCTTGTGACAAGCAATTTCTTCATTTTCCACAATATTTTCTGCAACCTTTTTATACGCCCGAAGGGTCGTATTATGTTATGGCCCTGGTCGTCCATCTGTCTGTCCGTCTGTTAGCAATATCTTGTGTGCGCAACTCCTCCTACAGTTTTGATCAGAATTTGATCAAACTTGCCACAATGAATCTCCATGGTGTCTAGTTGTGCACTCTGCTTATGGAATTCAGATAACTCTTTTCGTTCTTGAATTATCTGCCCTTGAATTAAGAAAAGCCCATTTACTTTCGTGCGCAACTCCTCCTACAGTTTTGATCAGAATTTGATCAAACTTGCCACAATGAATCTCCATCATGTCTAGTTGTGCACATTACTTATGGAATTTAGATAACTCTTTTCGTTCTTGAATTATCTGCCCTTGAATTTAAGGAAAAATGTCCATTTTCTTGTGTGCACAACTCCTCCTACAGTTTTGATCAAATTTTTAAGTCGCTGAGCGCTCGCGCTGCGACTTACTGTTGCCGTACGAGTTTTTCTGGACAGGTCAAATAAGGTCAAAGACGGACCTCTTAACTTCTTCTGTATTTCTGTTTTGAGACAAAGTAGATCTCTGATTTCTTGTCCACACTTTGATTTGATATTGAAATTCGACTTTCTACAATTTCTAAACTGACATGCCAAACAATCATTGTTGAACGAGGAAATTCTACGTTTTATGTAGAACTATTTTTTTGGCGGAGAAAATCACTCGCGCGCAATAATTCCGTTTTCTGAGGTATATTGGTCTAAGGGAAATAATCAGGTTTAAATTAGACAGTTTTCATGAAAGAGTTACTTCCCTTAGATAGTGCAATAGACATCGACTTTATGACTCGGCGACAATAAACATACGACAACGACGGAATACTCATTTGCTTGATTCTTTTTATAATAATAAATTCCATTTTAACAAGGTGTCTTGCTTGATATGCATCGTTCTGCCATTTCAAGCGTGTAATCTCGCAATCAATATGCCCTAAATTAACACACGACATAATTGTACACAACAAGCAGTCGTCACTTTTCTTCGAAAACCTCGTAACTGCATATTGTTTTAATCTGCAATTACTTGGTGATGACAATAGCTTAAAAAATCATGTGGTCAAATTTGCCGAAAATTCGAAAAACTGTGCGGCTGAAAGTGATTTCGGCATCAGTGAAAAGCTAGTGAGAGACTGGCGAAAAAACAAGACAAAGATCTGTGATGGTCCAAAATTGCAGAAATGGAGGGTTATTCGGATCAGTCCCTATGAGCCACAGAACAATGATCAGAATGATTGGATTTTGGAGTTACGGGCAAGTGGCTATGTTGTAAGTAGGATCGGGATTCGCGTCAAGGCCCTTCAACTCGACAAGGACCAAAATACAAAATCCAGGGCGAGTTCAAAGCTTCTTCTGGGTAGTGTTGCAGGTTCATGAATATTTTAGTCAATACCGGGAAGACCAGAAAAAAAACATTTTATTACACACCTGGCCAGCTTATCAGTGGGAAAACCTACGGGACCACATCAAAGAAACGAGACTTCACTACTCGGCTGGTTCTGTGATGTTGACGATCCCGAAATGTGCAAGATGTGCATATCCGACGATTACTTTAAACAAAGAGTTTTCCGTCGCCGGATTTACGGAAATGAAATTGTTGATTTGCAGGGTTGAATCTCGCGACCGGTAGGCGATCATAGACGGCACAAAAGCAGCTTTGCAAGTCACGGGCATTTTGTATGATCATACGGTTTCCCCGAAAGATCGCAGCTAAAACCTTACCTTCGTTTCAGATCAGAATAAATATTTCAGCCCACACGTTTTGATTCTTGTGTATGTATGATCATCAAAATACATTACTAATTACATATCATTTCATAAGAGGTAATGTACTTTGTTTTAAGAGAGTAGCAAGTATAAGCACGAGTCATGTAGATCTACATAGATTCTGCAAGAAATTTTCTTTTCACTAAATAGTCTACCCTTTGAATTTCTTTCTTCTTTTGAAAACTCTTTATGAAATTAAACTGTCTCTTAAATCTATCTACTCTAAAATTTAAAAATGTAGAGGTCAACACTCTAATAAATATTCACTAAAGGGTGACCGATTAACCCATTACCAGACGGCAAACTTTTAGGCTGTCCCAAATTCAAAGGTGCTGCAGACGAAATTTTGAAGTGAATGAAATATAACTTTTTATTCTTTTATTGTAGAAAATATTGTGGTAAATGAAGAGATTGCTTGTCTCAAGCAATTTCTTCATTTTCCACAATGTTTTCCAAAGCCATTGTATGGTAGGGAGTCAAAAAGAGTCATTGTGTGGTAATGGGTTAAGGGAGAGACTCGGGGTAAAGCTTCTTTTCTGACGATTGCCCTTTAAGTTCTAGATCTTTTAAGAAGCAATGCTTGTAAATACAGATTGGTTGAAAAAGAGAATTGTCCCCGCCCATCCATTGACTTACTAGTTGATTGACATGCTTCTCAGATGAATAAGCACGTGATACAGTGGGATCCCTTTTGTTAAAAAAACAATATGACGTCTTGATGACGTAGCGTCTACTCAATCTGGGCTGGAATAGTGACTTCAAAAACACCGCTAACATCTGCTCAGTTATTTCGGAAACTGTTTCAAAATATGTTAGTTGGATTATTACCGGTGAATTTTTGGTTTGGATAATAGACTAACAGGTATCATTTTCTTCGTATCATCATGACGTTATCGCTTGCCGACCAAAAACAAAATAACCTACTAAACCTAGATGTATAATTTTCTACGTTACATCATAAAATCTGCATGAATTACCATTCAAATTAAATTGTCGAGCGTCCGTCGATTCAGTCGACGTTTCTGCGATTAAATTTCTTATCATTAATCACCGAATAATCAACGTGAAATAAAATAGTTTTTGTGAAGAGAGGGGAATTAATTCGTGAATAAACCATTATTAGAGGCTCAAATTATCGATTAATCACGACTTTAGGCTTGCCGCAATAAACAGTTCTAGAGATTATTCATTTCCGTGACTGTAAAATATTGCGTACCTAAATGATATCTAGTCTAGTCCGCTTCAAAATTAAATTAAACTTTATTTGAAAGTGATTTCGACATAAAACTAAGATGGATTGACAGAAAAATGGTTTAACCTGTTGTCATTTAACATTCTCACTACATTCAACAGCTTTATTTTGAAGTTTGACTTTGCTAAACTTGCTGGAATGAATCATTCCAGTACCTGCTCCATTGCAACTCAAGGGCGGATCCAGAAATTTTTTCCAGGGGGAGGGGGGGTCCAAGCCAAAGATTTTTTTTCCAGTGGGGGTCCAAGCCCAAATTTAATTTTCGGTCAATTCCAGGGGGGGTCCGGACCCATGTCATACCACGGGCGGATCGAGAGGGGGTCGGTGGGGGTGTGTTTTGGACCTCCCTCCTGGAATTATCCGAAAATTATTTTTAAGGTGTATAACTTTAATGTAACGTTACACATTTTACACATTTTATGCCATCATTTAGGCTCGGAAAAAAAATCCTTGAGTCACCATTGCATACTAGAACGTATAAGTTCTTATTTCGAAATTGAAAAAAAAATGATGTAAAAAAGTGCATCATATTGAGTTATAATTTTAAACTGAGTGATAAATGATTTGGAAAACTTTCATCAAAAGATGGTAGTATTTATAGTGTCATGAACGCCTTCCTGAGGGGTTTGAAAACGCTATTTCTCAAGAGCTCCCGGGGGGGGGGGGGGGGGGGCTCTGGCCCCGTGGACCCCTGGCCAGGGCGTTTCCATAGTCCCATCGGGGGCCCTGTGGTCCATGGCCCCCCAGCTGTAAAATTCAGTATTTTGAAAGTATCTTACTTTCAACCAGGGAGGACAAGTGTGATTTTGAGGGGTTTTAGTTAAGTGAGGAATGCGTTATGATCTATTTTATTCAATGAATTTCTGTGACATCTTCTGAAATTGGGAAATCTGAATAGATCTAGAACAAAATGGGTAAATATTTCATTTAAAACATCGTTCTTACCCAGAATTTTATTTAGTTTAGTATCAATTCCAGTCAATTTACGGGACATGCAGCCAAAACATCGCAACTACAGATTAAAGGGGGACCTGCTAGGCTGTCGAAAATTCAAATGGCACAAAAATTACAAACCAGATATAAACGTATGAAATTACCAACCTGAAGGGGTCCATTGTTAGCACTCATTGAGCTTTATCAAGTATAAAAATCCAAGTCAATGAATAACGTGCAGATCCGCATTCTATTGTCCTTTGTTTTTGTTTTGTAACGGTTACACATGCCCAACCTTCAAAAAGCAATTACGTCAGAGGTACGTCATCTGTGCTCAGCGAGATTCAACACACCGTACAACCGGCTGCGTCGTCAACGAAGACAGATTCGGCATCTGATGTCAGGTGCATGGTAGGTCAAATTAATTTACTTTTATGAATAAATGAAAGGATCTTTGGTATTCTATAGTTGATAAATACGCATATAAAGTTCAGTGCTAACTGCTTCTACAAAATAAACCTTTCCACGCATCCCTCGCAAATAAGGTCACAGTCATCGACGCAGCCAGTTGTACAGTGTGTTAATACTGTTGGGGATGTGTCTCGTTGACCTTGACCTTGTCTCGTTTCGAAGTAAAAATAAAATCTGTAAACACGCTTGTAAAGGATTGATCTATAGCAAAGGAAAGATGGATATTCGCCGTGATTGAGGTTTTTATGCATTGCAAATTGTTTTTCCATGTACAAATATGAGTTCCCGAATAGTTCAGAAGCATAAAAACCTAGCATGGGCCCCTTTCAGAAATCTGTCGTTACGACTTTTTTACTCCCAATCACTAAACACCCCAAAATTACCTACAAATTGGACCAATCTAACATTTTGAAAATAGATCTAGCTTCCACTGCTTTTCATATGTAGCATTCATTTTAACGATATTATTATCTATGGATTTGCTGTAGCCTATGGTATTATGAATTTGTTTATATAGATATGGATGAAAAATAAAGCTGTGTTTCTCTGTAAATATTCTATAACTTGTTTTGTTCTTTCATTTTATTTTTATTTTTTTTTTCAATTTGTTTCTATAGAATGTGATCTAATCACGAGTTCGGTCATCGTTTATAAACTTTATCGTCATTTTGACAAAATATATTTTGCGTATTTAAAATGGAGATCTAGGTCTTGTTTACATCGCATAAAACTTCATAGGTATAGTGCTCCAACGATTTTCAGATTCCCGCCAAACAATAAAAAATATATCAATTTACTAATTATAGGTTAAACAGATCAAAACGAAACCATATCGATGATAATCAGTATTTTGATGTAATATTGACGAAACGATTTGCACGTGCGTCTCTACAATAACATGTTTTCATGGGTTAAAGGTTTGTTTATAAACATCACAAAAGCGTTGGAGACCTATAAGAATTGATATAATCGATTCACAATTAAACGAGAAAAATTACAGTTGAACTGCTTTATCAAAACAACTGAAATTATTCTCGTTTAATTGTGAATCTATTATACTCTGTCAATCATATTTTTGGGTTTTTGCCCTTTGTTCATTTTCATATTTAATTGTTTATCAAGAGCATTTCTAAAAATTATGCGTGGTAGATTCGTGCAACTTCATAGGTGGATGGTGTCATTATGTAGAATGTATTGTACAAAAATATAACTCTGCTGATAATGTTCGTGGAGTTATTGCCAATTTTCCCTTTTCATTCTTGATGTAAATTAATTCTACATTTGCACTACTTCAATTGTTAAAGGTTTACCCTTGTGGGGGCATACATACATTTCATTCAATACTTCAAAGCATTCTCTGATAGGATCATGAAAAGCAAATCTTGTTTTACAAATAATTCTGTTGTAGCGACTTTCAGGCCCTTCAGGGCTTTGATTTTCAAACTTGCCACAATGAATCTCCATGGTTTCTAGTTGTGCACACCACTTACAGAATTTAGATAACTCTTTTAATTTTGAATTATCTGCCCTTGAAATTAAGGAAAAATGCCCATTTTCGCATGTGCGCAACTCCTACAGTTTCAACCAGAATTCAATCAAACTAGCCACAATGAATCTCTATGGTTGAATTATCAGCTCTTGAATTGCAAAAAAATGGCTAATTTTACTGACAAGCCCCCCTCTTGGGCGTATATGGGCCGCTCTGCGAAGCTCTTGTTCTTGAGTGGCATCAATGTGTGGAAAATGGTCAAAAACATGTAATTTGTGTTTATTGATGCGACATTGATTTTGTTAACCCATTACCAAACAACAAAATTTTAGCCTAGTCCAAACTCATAGGTGTTGCAGACGACAATTTCCATTGAACAAAATTTAACATTTTTCGGTCTTTCTTGGTAGAAAACATTGTGGGAAATGAAGAAATTGCTTGTCACAAGCAATTTCTTCATTTTCCACAGTGTTTTCCAAAGCCTTTATTTTGTGGGTGGTCCAAAAGCGACAATGAGTGGGAAAGGGTTAAAGCAACGCTCACAATGGTTAGTTATAGTTATCCTATTCTTAATATTGTAGATTCGGATGGTTTTGTTGGCTGTCTGAGAAACCTGAAAATCCAAAACAAAATTCTGGATGCCCTTGACCTTATGGAAACTGACCTAGTTTCTGATGTCATCATTGATGGTTGTAACATCACAAATTATTGCCATGACAACCAGATGTGTCAGCATGGTGGGAAATGTTTGTCGGAGTGGAGAGGAGTGACATGTGACTGCAGTGAGACTTTCTATACTGGAAATGCATGTCATTTTCGTAAGTCTGAAATTTATGAATCATGCTTGCAAAAGTTTTTCATAAATGCATTGTAAGACATTTTTTGGTCAAACTTATTCCTTTAAGTATTTTTTGTGCTAAGTTCTTTAAACTTCATATAAAATGTTTATGCAGAATTGTGATGAAAAGCTCAAAACTTAGGTCACAGGCAGACTCTTCATTTATGTGTTTTATAACATGTTATGATAATTGCAGACATGATTTGATTTGTCATTAGAGCTCTAGCTGTGCTTATCTATACTTTGCCCTCCTATTGCAGCCAAATACAAACGCACATGTGATGAGTATTATCAGGCAGGAGTCACTGAAAGCCAAGTTATGCCTGTAGACTTAGATGGGAGCGGGCCAGACGATCCTATACTTGTGCAGTGTGAGATGGGACATCAAGCTGGGTTTGATGGGTGATGATAAGGATTGTATTTGTGTTCATTTTAGAACAGAAAATATTGAGACAAAAGAAGAAAATACTGAATATCAGCATTTTCATCTTTTGTCTCAATGTTTTCTTGAGCCTTTTTATTCAGGGACTTTAAAACAGCACATATTTGTGACCTCTTCCAAGCTATAATACATGAAGGCCGAATACCACTTGACTGGGAAGAGAGCTACGTTGTCAGCCTTTACAAAGGAAAGGGAGATGCACTAGTCAGGGGAAATTACAGAGGTCTCAAACTAATAGACCAGGTCATGAAAGTATTGGAACGGATAGTGGAGCAGTTGATCAGGCAGCAAGTGAGCATCGACGAGATGCAATATGGCTTCATGCCAGGGAAAGGCACCATAGATGCCATTTTTATTATTCGGCAACTACAAGAGAAGCACATCGCTGCAAACAGACCTCTCTATCTAGCTTTTGTGGACCTTGAGAAAGCTTTTGACCGTGTTCCCAGGAAGGTCATCTGGTGGGCACTACGCAAGTTAGGGGTAGAAGAATGGCTCATCAAAGTCATACAGGCCATGTACAGTAATGCGAGAAGTCGAGCAAGAGTGGGTGCTACATATAGCGACGAGTTTGAAGTCAAGGTGGGTGTCCATCAAGGGTCTGTCCTGAGCCCACTCTTATTCATAATAGTCCTAGAAGCCCTCTCACAACACTTCCGTACCAGTTGCCCATGGGAGGTACTTTATGCAGACGACCTTGCAATAGTTGACACTTCCTTGGAATCCCTAATAGACAGACTTAAAGATTGGAAGAAGGGTATGGAGGAAAAAGGTCTAAGGGTTAACATGAGTAAGACGAAGGTGATGATATCTAGCCCAGCCGAACTGCCTATATCAAAGTCAGGAAAGTACCCATGTGCCATATGCATGAGTGGCACAGGACAAAACTCTATACTCTGCTCTAGCTGCTCCCAATGGGTCCACAAGAAATGTAGTGGAATTAAAGGTACGCTAAAACCGGATCAGAACTACAAATGCCATCGATGCACTGGTTATGTAACACCAAATGTCGGCAGAACGGTAACAGAAGTATCCATTGGCCAGGAGAATTTAGAAGTTGTACAGAGCTTTTGTTACTTGGGTGACACCCTGTCAGCTGGAGGTGGCTGCGAACTGGCTGCTACAACAAGGTGCAGGTCAGCATGGAAAAAGTACAGAGAACTCCTTCCAATTCTCACAAGCAGGAATCTCCCAATCAGAACCAGAGGCAGACTGTACTCCAGCTACATTCGTCCCGTGATGCTATACGGGTCAGAGACATGGGCTATAACATCGGGTACCCAAAAGAAACTGATGCGAAATGACAAGGCCATGATCAGGTGGATCTGCGGCATCAAGCCTGAAGACAAGGTGTCTCTCGAAAGCCTACTCTCGCAAATGGGTATCCAGGACCTCTCCAGAATCCTGAGGGCAAACAGATTGAGATGGCTAGGTCACGTAGAAAGAAACACTGGCTGTCTGACCAATGTGAGATCCCTAAACATCCAGGCAAATAGAACTCGTGGCAGACCCAAGCTAACATGGGAAGAAGTTGTCCGGCGAGACCGCGAGATTGCTGGACTAACCAACGTAAACCCCCTAGACCGTCAGACGTGGAGAGGACGACTCCGTTCTAGACTGGGCAGCCAGGCCCTACCCTCACCAGAGGACTAATCGAAGGCCTGGATAATATAAACAGGATGATGATGATGATGATGATGAAAACCAGGTCTTGTTTTGGAAAGATTTACTAAAATATTTCTGTTCTGTTACAGCCAAATACAAACGCACATGTGATGAGTACTATCAAGCAGGGGTCACTGAAAGCCAGGTCATGCTCGTTGACTTAGACGGAAGTGGGCCAGACGATCCTATACTTGTGCAGTGTGAGATGGGACATCAAGCTGGGTTCGAGTTCTTTGGACGGACAATTGTTGAGCATAACATGCTGCCTAATACAACAGTAAGGGGACCACTGATGAGGAACCTACAGCTTACACTCACATATAGGTAGGTCACAGACAAATAGAGACAACCTTAGTCCATTACTGTCTGTCTGTATGTCCATTAACAATTGGATTTTTGTGCTTAGTCAATACTTACCAAATTTGGTAGAATCAAGTACATTGACTGTAAAGTCATATAAGTATTTTTAAGCGCCAGTTGAAGATGGAATGTATTATGGGATCACCATTGGAGTCTGGACGGGCGATGTCCAATTCTTTGTCCGTGGCATACATGTAACTCTGTCACCTGATGACTGATTCACTTGAAACTTGGCAGTTATTGTTATTTTCATCTTTATGGAGTGCAGTGCAAAAGAACTTAAAATACCTAGTTGCCCTTTGTTTGCCATCAAACAGTGCACATGTGAAGGGCATATCTTGTGACAGTTTGACACTTTGTTTGAATATTTGTTAATTACCAAGTCTTTTTTCAGAGGTCTAGACACACATCAGTTAAAGCAGTTGACCAGTCAGTCAGGTTACTGTGAACAGTATATAAGATATGATTGTAGAGAGGCTCCACTGGGGTTGGGAAATATTACATGGTTTAGGGCTGCCAGCGGGGAAATGGTAGATTATTTGGGTAACAACAAACCAGGGTTCTGTCCATGTTCCACGCCAGAAACTCCAGAAAGTTGTACAGATAGGAGGTGTAATTGTGATAAAGGTATGTTAAATCCTTCCCGAATAATTTCAGGGTTTCTTTGGTCATTTCTCTGCCTGACAGAGCAGTGTACATAATACAGTTTGTAGGGTATCAGACTGCGACTTATGAATCTCCCATGTTCAATCTGGCCGTGGCAAATGCCCTTTCTGACAAAATCGTCTTTCACCAATTGTTTGATAATTGTTGGCCTATGTGGGTGAGCAGCTGGAGGTTCAGTACAGATATTGCGGTGGTAATGGTTTGAAAAAGACAGATATTCCTGGTTAGGTGCTCCAACCATCTCAATATGGTTATAGCAGTTGAAGGAGTTGTTTAACCCCAATCAAACAATCTTCCTGACAGTTTAATATTTCAAGATTCAAGCTATTACACAATTACAAAATTTATTTTCTATTGGCTTAAAGTAGGTTTGATACTTTATACACAAAATTTGATTATTTTTTTTTGCAACATTGTCTCACATTTGCATTTCACTCAAACAGCATTTAACTCTTAGAAAATAATTTTTTTTCCAGACAGTACTACCCATCAATTTGATGCGGGCTACAACAATAAACCAAGCCAGTTACCCATAACAGAAGTGAATGTCAAGCAAGATGAGAATCCTACAGGTCCTGGATCAGCCAATCTTACTATAGGACCACTGGCTTGTTGGGGAAATAGTGAGTACCTACAGCTGTAACAGGCTAAAAAGAGAGTAACATAGGCCCATGTTTATCTGTTTTAACCAATTGACTTCTTTTTTAGCTCGACTTTTCGAAGAAAATGAGAGCTTATACTGTCACCCGAGCGTCGGCGTCGGCCTTGCAACAAAGGTTAAAGTTTTTCAAACATCAATGACTTCCATACTATCAAAGGGATTCAACCCAAACTTGGAATACTTATTCACCATCACACCCTTTACCTTACTACCAGGGCCCATGACCCTGGCTCCACTATATTTGGAGTTATTCCCCCTTTATACTAAGCAACTTAGAAAAGTCGAGCGCGCTGTCTTCGGACAGCTCTTGTTCATATGTACAATTTAAATGACACAAATCAAAAAAATGGATTGGTATTGAAGCGGTGCATACAGGCCTTAGTCAGTCTCATTATAGCCTGGTAAAGCAGTAGTAAAATAGTCTTGAGAAATGGTTTAGGGGCTCTTCTATTTAATTTCAAATGAAGACCTTAGAGTATGGTCTTGTTGTTGAGAAGCTTCTGTTAATGCCAGGGGATGAATCTTGTTTTGAAATTTTATTTTTGTCAATAAACATTTCAAGGGTTTTTGACACAGACTTCAAATACAAGCAGGGTTAGAGTTTTGTACACAGTCATAGTGCCCAAAAGGCAACTTTTACTGCAAAGGCCTGCAGTTCTTTGCAGTAAAAGTTGCCTTTTGAGCCATATGGGTACAATACTCTAAATTGACATAAGCTTGGCAGAATAATGGAAATGACATTGGAAATAATTTTGATGTGATTGAATTTATTAAAAGATTTTCTACATGTAAACCTGTTTTTGAACACATTAGAATGGTGCAACTTAAAAGTTGTTCCAGACAATGAATAGGGTGTTGATTAGCATAGGATTTGTGTGTAATATAGCTCTGATTATCAGCATTTTCTTTTTTGCCTCAATTATTCAGGTTATCAGATGCCCGACACAGCGGTAACATTTAGTAATGCATCTGGGTACCTACTGAATCATCCCTGGAAGTCCGGTGAAATACGGATCAGCTTTAGAACTCACTTTAGTCAGGCCATTATTTTGTTAATGGGCCAGGATCTGGAAAAACATCCTTTAACACTTTTGAGCCCAACATGGTTCAAGATCAGCCTGTGTATACTTGCAGTCTGATCATGAGCCATGTGGGCCTCTAATAGCTTCATCATTATTTTGTACCAAACAAAATATTTCTTACTAAGATACCTTTGAACTTTTGTAATTCAGGTTATCAGATGCCCGATACAGCGGTAACATTTAGTAATGCATCTGAGTACCTACTAAATCATCCCTGGAAATCTGGTGAGATATGGATCAGCTTTAGGACACACTTTAGTCAGGCTGTTATTTTGTAAATGGGCCAGGATCTGGCAAAACAAAACATCCTTTAACACTTTTGAGCCCAACATGGTTCAAGATCAGCCTGCGTATACACGCAGTCTGATCATGAACCATGTTGGTCTCCAATAGCTTCCTCACTAATATATATTGTACCAAACAAAATATTTCCTATTAAGATGTTTACTTTTGTTATTCAGGTTATCAGATGCCAGATACAGCGGTAACATTTAGTAATGCATCTGGGTACCTGCTAAACCACCCCTGGAAGTCTGGTGAGATCCGGATCAGCTTTAGAACTCACTTTAATCAGGCCATTATAATGTACCAAACAGGGACTAGGGAAAATATCAACATATTTCTAGTGGCTGTCACTTCAGGTGGGTTTATGAATTTGAATCCCATGCCAAACATACTCTCATTTACCTTGACTGTTTTTTAAAAGTTTCCCAAAATGACAGAATGGTTGACTATTCCAAATTCAAATGCTATGCTGCACAGAACAAAAAAGCATTACTTTATGCATGCAACTTGTATATTTGAGCATTGAAAGTAACGAAATACAAAAAGAAAATGAGAAGTGACAAACTTCAAGGATTGTTTTTCAAAGTTGTAATGTTTTCCTGATGGAATGTTTTTCATTTATGGACGTAACATTTAATAATGCACTACAGCTTCAGTCAAGTCATTACCTTATATCAGATTGGATCGTGGGAAAGCATATTATAGCAAAATGAATGTTTTGGGGCGTATACTGGAATCAGCCCGTCTGCCCATCTGTGTACAAACCTTGTCTAGAGCATAACTTGAAAAATATTAAAGATAGATTTCATTGTGGAGAGGTGCAGTGTAGAAGACTATTACCCTGCTGATCATATCTTTGGAGTAATTGCCCTTTGTCGACAAAAATGCTTGTCCAGACAAATGTTCTGGCGGGGATATTTTTATCACCTTTAATCATAGATTTCTAGTTCACTTGCCACAATGTTTTACAATGCTTTTATCTCTGGGAGTTGAAAAATCCTACTGTTAAGGAAATAGTTAAGCTCTAAAGATCAGAATTATGCATAATTATTAGCTTATTATGTACTTTATCATCCTTACAGAGTATACAGTGAAGTTTTATTTCCGCTGGGGCATGAAATGGCTTGATGTAGATGTGACAACACCGACCCCCATAAGTAATGGCCAGTGGCATGCTGTCAGTATTGAGACAGACCAGTATAATGTACGATGTATGGTGGATATGACAGAGAGAATCATGGGAATTCCTCAAGATATCCCGAATGTGAAATTATTCTCCGGTATATTGTATATTGGTGGAGTCCCAGATACGTAAGTCCTACATTTGATAGGAAAATAATGCCCCCAGAAAGTGCCTTATGTAGACTAACAGTAAATAAGAAAGACACAACAGAAATGCATGCAAAAGATTCACACAAGTTTCGATCAGATTTCAACCTTTTCCCAAACAAGACCTGGTTTTGACGTCCCTAATAGAAACGGCTTGGGAAAACATTGAAACAAAAGAAGAAACTGCTGATAACCAGCAGTTTCTCATTTAGTCTCAATATTTTCTATACCGTATTTCACACAAATTTTATCTTTAATAACTTCAATTTGTCATTTGTGGTAGTTTTTGAAGAGGATCAACCTTATATTTTGTAATTTGGGAAAGGGTTAACAAAACATTTTGGTATTCATAGCACAGAAGAGCAATAGGTATGAGGGGTAAAGACAATCTAAATTTGTTGTTTCAAATCCAAACCCAATGTTGTGAGTACTCATTTGAATTGTCTTGATAAGACGATTCTAATGAGCACCCACAACATAGGGTTTGATTTACAATAAGGGAAATATTGCATTTTGAATTTCTGTTGGTGTTGAGAGGGAAATAAACCTCAATGTAATAAGATTGTTACACTAAAGGGGACCTTGGAAGTATTAATAGTATCGTATCGATCCTAGTCAATTTAACCCTTTTCGAAACAAGACTGGGTTTTGATGTCCGTAGTAGAAATGGCTTGGGAAACATTGAGACAAAAGGAGAAACTGCTGATAACCAGCAGTTTCTCCTTTTGTCTCAATATTTCCTATGTCATATTTTACACAAATTTTATCTTTCATAACTGCTGCCATTTTGTCATTTGCGACAGTTTTTGAAACGGATCACCCTTAAATTTTGCCATTTGGGAAAGGGTTATACATACTAGGGAGACTGACTAGGATCAGAACTTTTCACTCTATCAGGGTGTCCGGGGTCAGGGAAAAAGTCAGGGAAAAAAATATTTTTTTCAAGGTCAGGGAATTTTCAGGGAATTTTGGAATTGGTCAGGGAATTTCAACAGTTTAAGCAAAAGTCAGGGAAAAGTCAGGGAATTTTGAAATAGTTAGTGTATGAATGATAAAAAGATATAAAATATAAAGGCTAAGACAGTTTCTTCATGATTGGCTATAATGATAATAGACCTACTGATAATAACAATAACATAAAAATATTCATACAAATAGAAATACAGTTACAGTTAGTAAAGTGAGAGGTGGAAAGGGTTGGCTGTAGGGATGGAGGAGGCCAATATTTTCATAAATTAACATGCAAAATACAGTAAACATAAGTCAGGGAAATTTGATTTTAGTCACGGAAAAGTCAGGGAAAAGTCAGGGAATTTTGCTTTGCTCAAACTGTGAACACCCTGTCTATGGTTATTTTCAAGATATAGATTGTGTCCTTTCTTTCTACATATACATTTTCCAAATTTGACAGCTAGCTGATGCCTGCTAAGTCTGATATATTTCTCGAAATTCTATTTTATGGACTTCTTAACACATTACCAAACAACAAATTTTAAAGTTATGGGAATTAAATTTTTTTGGTCATTTATTGGTATAAAACATTGTGGGAAATTAAGAAATTGCTTGTCACAAGCAATTTCTTCATTTTCCACAATGTTTTCCAAAGCTATTACCTTTTGGGAAGTCAAAAAGAGTCAATGTGTGATAATGGGTTAAAAGGTCACTTTTAGCATGATGGGTCAAATGTTTTAAGATATTTTTCTTTACAGAGTGTACAAGGACGCAGTGGTTTGGGATATAGACGGTATAGTAGGCTGTATGCGTGGACTATATTATAATGGAAGATCATACCCATTGAAGAAACTCATTGATTCATCGTAAGTTTTACTGTCAACAAATTTCATAAATGATAGATAGTAAAGTCATAATTATAAACAGAAAAAGAATTGTAATTTTGGAAAGGTGATGGAAATTAAACATCGATATAATGTTCACCAAATGGTAGTTTAAAAACTAGACGAAATTCATGAGTCAGGTGATGATCATTTTGACTTCATAGATCTGATAGTATGAATATCCATAGTTTTTAGTTTAACCCTTTCGATGACCTGTCCGGGAAAAAAGTGTCAGCTTGCCCTGGGACGGGTATACCCGTTTTTCGTCAAATAGGTTTTTTTTGTAAATATACCTGAAAATGAGACTAAAATGGTGGATTAAAAGATTGAAAACAATACTTTGGCAAGTTTTATATGGTTTTCATAAAGAATTATATATATTTCAAGCTGATTTTTAACGAAAATACCTTTTTTCTTTCAAATTTCCTAGAAATGGCCTGGCAAATACGGAGCCATTTTGAAATAAATCTCTGGCAGCGAAGGGGTTAAATTCTTTCTTTTGAATGATATAAGTATTGTTTTTATGGCCTCAGTTTTAGAAAGTTTATAATTTTGTCATTATGAAAAGGGTTAATGAAAGTTTCACACAGATGAAGGAAAGATCAAAATAAAATACATGAAGCATCACTGCTCTTGACCTTAACCCTTTCCCAAACAAGACCTTATTTTGACGCCCCTATTAGAAAAGGCTTGTGAAAACATTGAAACAAAAGGAGAAACTGCTGATAACCAGCAGTTTCTCCTTTTGTCTCAATATTTTCTATACCATATTTTACGCAAATCCTATCTTTAATAACATCTATTTTGTCATTTTTGGCAGTTTTTGAAGTGGATCACCCTAAAATATTGCCGTTTGGGAAAAGGTTAATTATATGATCATCTTTGATTTATCAAATTTTCAGGACATTTGCAGTAACAGAAGAATGTATGGCATCTTGTTGGCCTAACCCCTGTCAAAATGGTGCGACCTGTATAGAACAATGGGAGACACATGAATGTATATGTGCTAATCAGTGGGCACACTCGGGACACAATTGTGAAATTGGTAAGGAATTATTATGCTATGTCATTTGTAAAGCATCAAATGCAATCATTGCCAAAGATACTTTTATATTTGTTCAATGAAAGTTGTGTCCTTTGATCATTAGCAGATTGTTTTTAAGTTTTGCACGGATAACAAATATCTTAAATAGCACCAGTAGGAAAATTGTATTCTAAACATCTAACAAAGTGATGAAAACCATACTGCTAGTGACCAATTTTATTGCTCTTTCCTAGATTACAAGGTCATTCCCTTAACCCTTTCCCAAACAAGACCTGGTTTTGACGTCTCTAATAGAAATGGCTTGGGAAAACATTGAAACAAAAGAAGAAACTGCTGATAACGAGCAGTTTCTCCTTTTGTCGCAATATTTTCTGTGCCATATTTTACACAAATCCTATCTTTAATAACATCTATTTTGTCATTTGTGACAGTTTTTGAAGTGGATCATCCTAAAATTTTGTTGTTTAGGAAAGGGTTAAAAAGATTTCTTATTTTCCTCTACAGATATCAATACAGATGCAGTGACCTTCTTGGGCAGACCAAACTCATATTTACACTTCAAGCAAGATTACAACCTTAATCTGCTAGACAAGAGCATTATATTCAGCTTCCGGACGTTCCTGCGTAGCGCTCTGATCTTCTACATGCATGATCATTACAACAACTTTATACAAGTGGAGCTGAAGGAAGGAAAGAGAATTGTGGCCAAGTTTAACAGATACAGTGTTATTATGAACCAAACAAAACTGGTTACTGGTAGGTTTTAATCATGATTGTACTTGATTGACAGATTCCTTGAAGAAATTTTAATCAGATGAAAGATGAAAAACAAAAGATTTCAAGGTTGTTAAGTATAAATGTTTAATGGGTTGACTTTATTCAAATTCATTGAAGGAATAGTTTCTATAGCAACATTAATCATTGCTAGAAAAAATATGTTAATGAATTTGGTTGTTACCTAATGTATTTCCTCAGGTAAAAGATTTCATCGGAGACAATATTGCCACCAAGCCCACAAAGGATGATATGCAAAGCAATTAATATCTGGTACTTTAAGAGATGTTTCACAAAGTTTAAAGAAATAAGATTGCACTTTTTTTAAATGAAAGTCTAAAAGCCAGTGGAGCAATACAGGGTAATCGTGACCCTCTTGTTTTCTTACAGGTCATCTGAATGATGGTTCCTGGCATCAAATGGTTATAGACAACCAAGATGGTTACCTCATGGTCATTGTTGATGTTGATGATGATTTAACTGAATTACTGAGATTTGCTTTGTTTACATTTTCTACAGGTTATCTGAATGATGGGGCCTGGCACCAAGTGGTTATAGACAACCAAGATGGCTACCTCAAGGTCATTGTTGATGATGATGATTTAACTGATTTACTGAGATTTGTATTGTTTACATTTTCTACGGGTTATGATTATCTGAATGATGGTGCTTGGCATCAAGTGGTTATAGACAACCAAGATGGCTACCTCAAGGTCATTGTTGATGTTGATGATGATTTAACTGATTATGCCCCCTTTCGAAGAAAATGGGGGTATATTGATTTGCAAGTGTCGGTCGGTTGGTCGGAAGGTCGGTCGGTCGGTCGGAAGGTCGGTTGGTCGGTCGGTCGGTCGGTCCGTAGGTCGCTCGGTCTGTCCGTAGACCAAACCTTGTCCGGAGCATAACTCGAAAAGTATGTAAGGTACAATCATGAAACTTCACAGGTGGATAGATCTCATCATGGAGAGGTGCAGTGCACAAGAACCGTAACTCTGCCAATCAAATTTTTGGAGTTATTGCCCTTTGTTGATTTTCAAACTTGATTCTTGTCCGGAGCATAACTCAAAAAGTGTGTTAGGTAGAATCATGAAACTTTACAGGTGGATATATCTCATTATGGAGAGGTGCAGTGCACAAAAACCGTAACTCTGCTTATCATATTTTTTGAGTTATTGCCCTTTGTTGATTTTCAAACTTGATTCTTGTCCGGAGCATAACTCAAAAAGTATGTAAGGTAGAATCATGACACTTTACAGGTGGATAGATCTCATTATGGAGAGGTTCAGTGCACAAGAACCGTAACTCTGCCGATCAATTTTTTTGAGTTATTGCCCTTTATTGATTTTCAAACTTGATTCTTGTCCGGAGCATAACTCAAAAAGTGTGTTAGGAAGAATCATGAAACTTTACAGGTGGATAGATCTCATTATGGAAAGGTGCAGTGCATAAGAACCGTAACTCTGCTGATCATATTTTTGGAGTTATTGCCCTTTGTTGATTTTCAAACTTGATTCTTGTCCGGAGCATAACTCAAAAAGTATACACTGTATAAGGTAGAATCATGATACTTTACAGGTGGATAGATCTCATTATGGAGAGGTGCAGTGCACAAGAACCGTAACTCTGCCGATCAAAATTTTTGAGTTATGCCCTTTGTTGATTTTATAACTTGATTCTTGTCCAGAGTACAACTCAAAAAGTATGTAAGGTAGAATCATGAAACTTTACAGGTGGATAGATCTCATTATGGAGAGGTGCAGTGCACAAGAACCATAACCTTGCCGATCAACTTCTTGGAGTTATTGCCCTTTGTTGATTTTTACATTTAATTCTTAACCTTGCCTATATCTCACGTATTTTTACACATACATACTTGATATCTCACACATAGATACCTCCTATCAACATCATTCACATTTGACCATGACCTTGGACCTTGTGACCTTGGAGTTTGACCTACTTTAAAAAAAATAAACCGGGCATATATCTCATGACATATTACACATACAGCCTTGATATTTCACACATGGACACCTCCTACCAAGATTTTTCACAATTGACCATGACCTTGGACCTTGTGACCTTGACATTGGAGTTTGACATACATTTTAAAAACTTTAACCTGGCCGATATATCATGTCCTTTTACACATACAGCCTTGATATTTGACAAATGGAAACCTCCGACTAAGACCTATCACATATGACTATAACCTTGGACCTTGTGACCCTGACCTTGGAGTTTGACCTAATTTTAAAAAAAATAAACTGGGCCTATATCTCATGTGCTATTACACATACAGCCTTGATATTTCATACATGGACACATCCTACCAAGACTTTTCACATTTGACAATGACCCTGGACCTTGTGACCTTGACCTTGGACTTTTACCTACTTTTATGAAATTTTAACCTAGCTGATATATCATGTCCTTTTACACATACAGCCTTGATATTTGACACAGGGACACCTACGACCAAGACCTTTCACATTTGACCATGACCTCGGACCTTGTGACCTTGACCTTAGTGTTTGACCTACTTTTATAATACATTAACCTGGCCTATATTTTATGTCATTTTACTCATACAGCATTGATATTTCACACATGGTCACTTCCAACCAAGACATTTTACATTTGACCATGACCTTGGACCTTGACCTTGAAGTTTGACCTACTTTTAAAAAACTTAAACTAGGCCTATATCTCATGTCCTGTTACCTATACAGTCTCGATATCTTACACATGGACACCTCCTACCAAGACCTTTCACATTTGACCATGACCTTGGACCTTTTGACCTTGACCTTGGTGTTTGACCTACTTTTATAATACATTAACCTGGCCTATATTTCATGTCATTTTACCCATATAGCCTTGATATTTCACACGTGGTCACTTCCAACCAAGACATTTCTCATTTGACCATGACCTTGGACCTTGACCTTGGAGTTTGACCTATTTATAAAAAACTTAAACTATGCATATATCTCATGTCCTGTTACCTATACAGCCTCAATATTTTACACATGGACACCTCCTACCAAGACCTTTCACATTTGACCATGACCTTGGCCTGTGTGACCTTGACCTTTGATTTTTACATACTTTTAGAAATCTTTAACCTAGCCATTATCTTATGTCCTATTACACCTACAGCCTTGATATTTCACACATAGACACCCCCTACCAAGACCTTTAACATTTGACCATGACCTTGAATATTGCAACCTTGACCTTGGAGTTTGACATACTTTTAAAAAAAACTTAAACCAGGCATATATATCATGTCCTTTTACACCTACAGCCTTGATATTTCACACATGGACACCTCCAACCAAGTCCTTTCACATTTGACCATGACCTTGACCTTGGCATTTGGCCTACTTTTAAAAACTTTAATCTGGCCTATATTTCATTTTACTTTTACATATACAGCCTTGATATTTCACACATAGACACCTCCTACCAAGACCTTTCATATTTGACCATGACCTTGGACCTTGTTAACTTGACCGTGGACTTTGACCTACATCAAATGTAGGCACTTGAAGGGGGCATATATGTTTTACAAACATCTCTTGTTTACTGAGATTTGTTTTGTTTACATTTTCTACAGGTTATCTGAATGATGGTTCCTGGCACCAAGTGGTTATAGATAACCAAGATGGCTACCTCAAGGTTATTGTTGATGATGATGATGATGATTTAACTGAATTACAGAGATTTGTTTTGTTCACATTTTCTACAGGTTATCTGAATGATGGTGCTTGGCATCAAGTGGTTATAGATAACCAAGATGGCTACCTCAAGGTTATTGTTGATGTTGATGATGATTTAACGGATTTACTGAGATTTGTTTTGTTTACATTTTCTACAGGTTATCTGAATGATGGTTCCTGGCATCAAGTGGTTATAGATAACCAAGATGGCTACCTCAAGGTTATTGTTGATGATGATGATTTAATGAATTACTGAGATTTGTTTTGTTTACATTTTGTACAGGTTATCTGAATGATGGTGCTTGGCATGAAGTGGTTATAGACAACTCAAGGTCATTGTGGATGTTGATGATGATTTAACTGAATTACAGAGATTCGTTTTGTTTACATTTTCTACAGGTTATCTGAATGATGGTTCCTGGCTTCAAGTGGTTATATGTAGCCGGGTGTAGTATAAGGGGCACTTATACTATCTCGCCGTACAAGCTAGCTTTTATAGCGACGTGGTAGAGTGTTTGCTTAGGGTGTGAGAGGTCCCAGGATCGAATCCCCACAGGAGTCGATACGATATTTATTAGCGGGTTACATTTGGCGCCCACCGTAAAAAAACCTGCATGATGTGTTGGTTTGTGAGAGTAGTGAGTTGATGATGTTGAAAAAAGATTCCTGGAAGAATCTTAATTGTCGAGGGGGTGTATGTAGCCGGGTGTAGTATAAGGGGCACTTATACTATCTCGCCGTACAAGCTAGCTTTTATAGCGACGTGGTAGAGTGTTCGCTTAGGGTGTGAGAGGTCCCAGGATCGAATCCCCACAGGAGTCGATACGATATTTATTAGCAGGTTACATATAGATAACCAAGATGGCTACCTCAAGGTCATTGTTAATGTTGATGATGATTTAACTGAATTACTGAGATTTGTTTTGTTTTCATTTTCTACAGGTTATCTGAATGATGGTTCCTGGCATCAAGTGGTTATTGATAACCAAGATGGCTACCTCAAGGTCATTGTTGATGTTGATGATGATTTAACCAGAAACTCATTCAGGAAGAAAAATAGGGAAAGATACTCAACTAGGCCTTTCAATACAGGTATGTATTATGCTCTGTTAACCCATTACTGCACAATGATGCCTTTCAATTATTTCACAAGAAATAGCTTGGGAAATCATTGTGGAAAATCAATAAATTGCTTGTGACAAGCAATTTCTTCATTTCCCACAATGTTTTCTACCCCAAAAGACCAAAGAATTTTACATTTCATTCACTTGGCATTGTCATCTGCAACATCTTTGAATTTGGACCAGTCTTAAACTTTGTTGTTTGGTAATGGGTTAGTAAAGTCTTGTGAAGCTGAATTACAACAAACAAGAATTGTAGAATAAGATCAAACTGCATAACATGTGCAGTTTAATTTCAAACAAGTCCTTGTTTTTACAACCCTAATAAACAATGGGGAGAATCACGTGATTGACAATGATATTATACACGAAAAAATGGCGACGAAATGACCGCTTCGGCGTGAAAATCCAAACTTTAGATAGGTATGTATTCAATCTTCTTAGCTTCTCAGACAAATCACCTATCCTAAAGTACCCGCTAATATCTAAGGTTTTCACAGATACCCAACTTTCCTCTATCCGTTCGCTGTATTTAGAGAACACTTAAAGAATATTTTCGAAATTCGGAAAATTTTGGCTGTGTGTTAAGCACGTCGCATCATATTTTCAGCTTTATTTCTTACCCAAAGAACTCTCTGTTCACACGGCATATTTCCAGACCATTTTTTATCGATGACATTTCATTCTAGTCCATTTAGAAGGTCCGTGTTGTCTTTTTTAAGCGTATGTAAGAAAAAAGATGTTAAACACACGTACAGTACTGTAGTGTTTGGCACGCCGAATTCTTGTGATTGTAATGTTAAACACGCATACAATTGCTCGTGTACTATGGATGCCAAGGATATTGGACAAATTGATTATATTCACGACCCAACCCGATTGAAATCTGGTGTTAACTTACGAGGGCTGATCAAAAAGTTCGTATAATTTGTTAATAAAATCTTAGTTTATAAAGCAAAACATTTCATTTTTGGATATGTTTCAGAATTATTTATTTCAAATATATGTTGTAAGTTTCAATGAGATTGATTGAAAAATGGTGTTGCTATGACTCTTTCAAAATAAGAGGACTCGGGTACCCGGAGCACGTCGTGACGTTAACGTCATTTTTAGTAACGTCGTTTGACGCTACATGATATAACTATTTATAGCACATCATTACTGTTCCTTTGATTTGTGCAATTGTTTTGTTTATTTTTCGGAAACATTTGAACTGTTACAAATATTCACTGTTTAACGAATCAATTTGTAGATATTTATGTAAATGTACCAGATCTAGCCAGAGGAAAAGATGTGTTTTGTTGCTTTTCTCATTAAATCGCAAAATTATACGAAAGGCGTA
This sequence comes from Fragum sueziense, assembly GCA_963680895.1. NCBI lineage: Eukaryota > Metazoa > Mollusca > Bivalvia > Cardiida > Cardiidae > Fragum > Fragum sueziense. The sequence continues at coordinate 64,233,228 of OY804594.1, read as the reverse complement.
TTTTTTAATTAAAAACTTTATTTAAAAACCACACCATTTTTAATTCAAATTTACACTTACTTACACAAGTTTTGATATGAGCAAAATGAAATTTATATAATCAGAATATGAATTTTTAAGATATAAATGAATAACGAAGAAAATATATTTTATTAGCGAGAGTCCGAAATAAAGATTGGTTTCTAATATTGTATTATTGGTGTTCTTCATCCGCCATAAGCTAGGTATCGAACAAACATATAAAGCTACTCATATTATCATAGAACTCTATATTTGATATAAAAGCCGAACCGTTATAGAATGAATTCTCTCTTATTCATGTAGCGACAGGTTTTCTATATGACGTCGTTGACGAACGTCGACATTTATCTACGCAATTCTTTTGCGTTCTTTCACGGGTTGTCATTTCGATTCTATATCTCTCTTGTACAAACGGGACATGTAATTTTTTCAGACTATGATTTGTTTATTATGTTAGCCTTGTAGTATTTCTTAAATTAACTACATTTTGGTTTGCGTAAGAACCGAAAATAACAAAAACTAGTTTCAAAAGCCAATTTTCCCCAATTTGCGAAGTCCCGTTTTTACTCTTTCTTCACGTCAGCACGTCACACCATATCCCTAGCTTCATCATTGTTTTACAACATTAAGCCTTGAAACTTTACCAAGCATCTGATATGATGTCTTTTCTCTAGCAGATAAAATATCGTAAGTTTTGCTTGCGCAAGTTTTGAAAAATAATCGTTTTGCAGAGCTTTACAAACATGATTTTACGGCGTGCTCCGGGGTAGCGTTCCTTGACCCTTTTAAGGGTCGAAAAAATATCGTTAAAATAGATTGACACTTTTGACATTTTATCAGAGCGTCACTGATATAATAAAATTACACCTGTGAAAAAATAAATGCAATCGGATGAAAGGTAAAAAAAATATGATGAAATTATACGAACTTTTTGATCAGCCCTCGTACAGTAACATGTGACAGACATCGTAAGGGGTAATCTGTTATCAACTTGGAAAAAACGAAATCGGCTATAATTGCTTTAACTAATCAAATCTCCTGTTATATATAATTTCCCATGATAAATACGTGTAAACACAAAGATTCTGAACTGAAATGTGATGTCTTCGTTTCCTAGTTTACGGTCAAAATCGCTTTCAGAGTATTGAAAGTGTATTTTTTTAATTGGTCAGAAGAAAATATTGTAGGAGATAACCCTTTATTTGTCCCTGTCAGATGTTTTTTTTTTTTTCAGATTATTACATCATAAACAAGGTTTTACATGATACTATATGTTACTTTCATGCCAGACACCGGATTTTAAGTGGATTGTTCATAATCTATATGTCAAATTCTGATAAAACGGTTACCTTTTTAACTACCTTTTAAATTGACTAGAATGAAGTCTCGGCTTTCTTTAGGCAAGTCAAAAGTCTGGAATCAAAAGGAAGCACGCAACGCCTTCAAAATTGGAAACTCATATAAAAAAAGTCATTATAAGTCTCCAATGTACCGAGCTTCACCTAGTAAATCATCGTTAGATAGTGCTTCACTATTGAAGAAACATTTAAAAAGGTCATGGCAGGAACTCAGTTAATATACAATTCAGAACCAGATGAAATCAATTCGAATAATCACAATCCTTCTAATTTACATTTATATTCTTAAGACAACATTTTAATTTCTGGCGCAGGAAACATGATGCTGAAAGGAAATACAAATGCAACTTATAAATTTGTGAAAAATCGTTACTCCTGGCCTGTGACCTGCGATTACATCAGAGGGATCACAGAAGGGAGTCAAACGTGACATGCCAGATGTGTTCTTTTACGACAAATTACAGACACACCAGGAAAGATCACATTGATTTCCATGAAGGTAGAAGAGAGTATGTGTGTGATTGTGGTAAAACTCAAATTTACAGGTCCAATCTCCATTGTCACAAGAAGAATTTCAATAGATCTACTAGTAAAAGAGCTTGAATGACTTTCTCAAAAGGATGGGTTGCAACAATGAATCAATAATTAGATTTTCGTCTAAATCTGTGGATTGATAGGGTTACTACCGTTACATACTATCTTTTATTTGCTTGTGTAAAAATCGGATTTTGGGCTTATTTTTAGAGTTTTTCACAAGAAATCACACCGGTAACAATTTATACAGAAAATAAAGGTTGTAGAGATGGTTTCGTAAATTGAGTACTTCAAAAGTAAGCAAAATTTGAAATTGACAGAAGAACAAATACAGAAGTTAAAAAACTGATATGATAGATGGCTCGTTAAAAATATCCTGTCCTTGGTCTATTGAAAGTACATGCAAAATTTCATTTTGATATGATCGATACAGAAAAAGTGATTGAACTTCAAAGTAAAAAATTGCTTCACATTTCATTTTACCCCACCCACTTTGTCAAACATTATCTATAATTTTCAGATTTTTTACACATACAATATAAGATACTATGTAACATACCGTAAACTAGGAAACGAGGACATCACATTTCAGTTCAGAATCATTTTGTTTGCACGTATTTGTCATGGAGAATTTTATATAACAAGAGATTTAATTAGTTAGAGCAATAATGTTATAGCCGATTTCGTTTTTTTCCTAATTCATAAAAGATTACCCCTTACGATGTCTGTCATATGTTTGAACTTTCTGTAAGTTAACACCGGATTTCTATCAGATTGGGTTATGAATAAACAACCAATTCGTCCAATATCCTTGTCTTCCCTAGTACACGAGCAAGTGTGTGCGTGTTTAACATTACACTCACAAGAATTCGGCGTGCCAAACACTACAGCACTGCACGTGTGTTTAACATCTTTTTCGTAAATACGCTTAACGAAGACAACACAGACCTTGTAAATGGACTAGCATGAAATGTCATCGATAAAAGATGGTCTGGAAATATGCCGTGTGAACAGAGAGTTCTTTGGGTAAGAAATAAAGCTGTTAATATGATGCGGCGTACTTAACATACATCCAAAATTTTTGCAATTTCGGAAATATTCTTTAAGTGTTCTCTTAATACAGCGAACGGATAGGGGAAAGTTGGGTGTCTATGAAAACCTTAGACAATAGCGGGTACTTTAGGATAGGTGGTTTGTCTGAGAAGCTACGTAGATTGAATATATACCTTTCTAAAGTTTGAATTTTCACGCCAAAGCGGTCATTTCGTAGCCATTTTTTCGTGTTCAATACCATTGTCAATCACGTGATTCTCCCCATTGATAAATCTAGAAATGGTTTGGTCAAATATCTAAGCAAAGAACGAAAAAGTTGGTTGGTTCAATTAACTGTCTGAAAAAGCATTTATTCCCGGCTCATATATCCATGTGTAATAAGAAGCAGTACCAATTGATATGTCATGACTTCATACACTGTATTAATGTGTTTATCGACTTTCCTCTTTTATCAGAATAGACAGGTAGTGTAGACTAAATCAGACTGCAAATTTGTGTTGTGCAGGCAGATCTTTGTCTACACTGCCTGTCAATAGAAAAAATGATTTGTTTTAATTCAATATTTTCAGGCGAGAATGTTTTACCACCTAGACCAGCCCTGGCGCCCAGCTCAGGTTTTCATGTGTATTTAGGAGGGGTACCAACGGACATGTCATCACTCCCCACACTATATGGCTGTGTTAGGGGACTCAAAATTGGTGATACTATCTTTAATCTACAAGATAAAGCTGTAGATACACAGAGTAAGTTAACATTTTTATGCCATGTATAGAAAGTTCGGGGGCATATTGTTTTGCTCATGTCAGTCTGTCTGTCTGTCTGTCTGTCTGACTGTCCATCGAGCTGTCTGTCCGAAAACTTAACATTTGTCTTTTCTCCAAAAGTATTTGACATACAACCTTATCAACTCTTTACACGAAAGCTTAACATTTTAGAAAAGTGGCAATTTTGGGGGCATTGGTGTTTCACAAACACATCTTGTTATTACTTGCGTACAAACCAGGAACCTAGGCATATCTGAGATTATTTGAAACACCTTAATAATTTGTGTTGGATCTTGTAAAGCTGCATTGACTCAAAATTGGTGACACAATCTCTAGACTACAAGAAAAAGCTGTAGATACACATAGAAAGTTAACATTTTGAACACTTGTGAACAAACTTACATAGGCATATCTAAGTCTCATTTGAAACACCAATGACATCCCAAGGCCTTTAAAATAATAAATGCATAAGTTGCAATTTAGCATTATGTTGGACTGTTTTATAGACTTCATATCACATAAAATAAGATGATACTGAAAATAAATTAGTCAATAATCATGTAACTATCTGACAATAAGATCAAATATTTAACCACGCTCACAAATATTTGCAAACTGATTCCATATGGGTTTTATATCCGTGGTAATCTTAGCCGCTACAGGTCAGACAACGCCCAAATTTGGCACACAGGAAAATAAAGGGACATGTTTTAATTATGAATATAGTTGTTTTAAAAGATAATTGCCCCAAAAATAAGTGAGAATGCATCTTTTATGAATTTTATTACATCTTGTAAATCTTCATTGACATGAGTATCTAACATATGTTTGTTGGCCTTAGTTAGTAATGGTCAGAAAGTTGTAAAGATGATTGTTTCCTTTTTATGCTCCCCGAAAACATTTCGGGGGAGCATATAGTCTCCATGCTGTCCGTCTGTCTGTCCATCCGTCCGTCCACAGCCATATCTCGGCAACCCTTGGTCCAAATTCAATGAAACTTCACATGTGAACTCCCTTGGATAATCCCTAGGGACCTTTTTCCGTTTCCTAATTTGAGGCTGCATCATGGAAAAAGGGGCCTTAATGTAAAAATTAGTTTTTCTCTAATTTCTCTTTATCTAATGAGCAGAATTTAATGACATTTTGTACTTATGTGATAAATGAGGTGTTCTAGACGATATTCTATAAATAATGTGTGTACAAAAAATCTGTCATGGAAAAAGGGGGCTTAATTAATGATAGTTTTTATTTTGTGACAAACACTTATTCGGGGAGTATAATCCGTCTTTGACAGCTCTTGTATACAGATGTTTCCTCACTATGTGTAGATATTTGTGATGATATGCCGTGTAAACACGGTGGTATATGTCAGGAACAGTTTGTGTGTGTACTGAATATGTATAATCTATTTACAGATGTATCACCTCTATGTGTAGATGGCTGTGATGATATGCCGTGTAAACATGGAGGTATATGCCAGGAACAGTGGCAGGACAGACAGTTTGAGTGCGATTGTAGATTCAGTGAATATGCTGGTCCTACGTGTAACACAGGTATGTTACAAAATTGAAGATAACCAAACAATTAAAAAGTAATTGAACATGTCTTAGAAACAAAAACGGTTTATCTTTCAAATAGCTCTTCAAAAAGAAGGACATTAAAATCGTGGCCTCCAATTCAGCTCAATTAGGCACAAGATTTGTATTTATTTCTGCCCTGTTATTCATATGAAATAGCTGTAAGCAAGTTAAAAAGTAATTCTTAGTTTTGAAAATGCACACATTTTAACCCTATCGCACTCAGACCGGCCAAAACCGTACCTATTGGAATTTCCTCAGACCGGCCAAAACCGTACCTATTATAATTACCTCAGACCGGCCAAAACCGGCCGTTTTATAGGTGCTCCATTTACGCCGTTTTACAAGTTAATTTTCAATCAAATCACAAATTATCCAACATCGGTAGAATAAATACAAGTCAAAGTATCTTCTAGCGAAAAAAAATCAAGAAAATATTCAAAATTAGCGGAGATATTACAGTTTAAAAAGCGATGACGATATTTCCCCTGCGCATTTATTTTGCTATGAACAGTCAATATAAATCACCGAAATTCTAGTATACTAACTAATATTTCAACACAAATAGGTAAAAGTATTTCTTTTACCTTCATCTTTCAATTTGGATTAAACAATTTTCATATGTAGGGTTTCTTGGGCGATTCATATTACACGCGTGATTGAGTCTGCTGACCTATCTTTCATGACTACACAAAAATATAATTATGTGCAGACAGGCAAATCATAAGTGCATTGTGGGTAAAAGAAATTTTAGTTAGGAGAAAAATATGCACGCATCGCAAAACGGCAGGTCTAGAAATCACAGATCTAGATCTATTTGAAAAATAGAATCTAGATCTGCAATGGTAAAAAACAAAACATCAGCCCTGTAATTTCCAAGCCTGAAGACTAAAAAATTGTATACGTAACCCACCACGGGAATTATCCCATTTACTATTCTACATACAAATTCTCCTACATTATGTTAATTTATTCACAAGTATTTGTTTGTCAGTAGAATCTAAGTCCATGGTAAAAATCGTACATCAAATAATTACTTACCCTCAAAGAGTTCTACATCCATTGACAAAGAAAGTCACATATTACTTTTTATCCTTTTTCATAAACAGGGTAAGAAATAAATTCGAATTCTATAAACAAAACTGGATGTTTCATTTCTAATCATTAAATATCCACGTGATTTAAAAAGTCTAGATATGATTAATCAATCAGCTGTTGATCTATTTTTAGCACATAAATTTAGCTTAGGACTCTGTTCTACATTCCAGACAGACAGTGTGACGTCACATTACGTCACTCACTTTTTGTAGGTCAGATTTTCTCCAGTTGATAACAAGAAACCCTTTCCTGATTAAACTATTCAGTGAATATTGACCAATCTTCGTATATTATCATTGGAATTAATAAAAGGAAAATAGATCTATACTGTCAAGGTAAATACATCAGATTTAGCATTTGCATTATGTTGACAACTTTTTAGTTTCTTTGTTTCTAAATATTGGAATGGACTGGTCCAATTAGTATGAGCAATTTGCATTCTCTTTTGTATTCGCCATCACTTGAATTTTAACCATTTCACAAAGACAAAATTTTAAGATCTGAACACAGGCAGTAAAGAATACAGAAGGGACTGGGAGCGCAGAATATTTTGATAATCAGCATTTTCTTTACCTGATTGGCGAAGCGCTCAAGTGCTATTTTCTATAACAATTACTGATAGAGTAATCATATCATTTATGATAATGGTTGTCTAAAAGCCAAGGATTGTTTGGAAAGGGTGTAGATCTAATTATGAGATTGATATTTGCATTCACGTGTCAATCATTATCGTCTGTTATTTATGGTAGCAGTCTGTTTTACTTCTTATCAAAAGGTTACGTAATCGGATTTAAATTGACATTACTATATCCAATATAACACCAGTTTACCGATATGCTTCCAAAAGGCAGTATCAACCAATATTGAACAAGTTAAGTTAGGGTGTTTTGATCGCCATTTTTCAAAAAGTGAGATCGCATTTCTTTTGAAAATCAGGGATTAACAAAGGGATCCCTTAGCGATTATTCTAACGTCACAACTCTTCTTTTGTTTTTCAAATCTGAATGTAACACATGATAGGGATCCCTTTTTCCAGCAAGGAGATTTACACTATTAGATCTAGATTGAATTTAAAAAAATCAAGAGAGTGTCTATGAAAAAACGAGATTATGATAAACTAAAACCCTTTACTAAACAACATTTGTAGACTGGTCAAAATGAGAGACTTGCATTTAATTATCAAGATTTTCTCAATGTTTTAACAGATAAATTACATGACTGAAAGGTTTTCCTTTTTAACTCTATGATAATAAATGCATTAATATTAACCCTTGCCTAAACAAGACCTAGTTTTGTGGTCCCATCAGCATAAAAAGTTTGCAAAACTATTGAGAGGAAAGAAGAAATAATTGATGATCAACCAACAATGTCTAAGATGAATATATAATATGAATTAAGTTGAGAGCCTACAACCGGAATTAGAATAGCCTTTTCCAAACAAGACTTGTTTTTATGTGCCAGATAGATATGCTTGGGAAAACATCAAGGCAAAAGAAGAAAATGCCACTAATTAGTAAACAAGTAATGTAAATCATCCTTTAATTTCAAAATTTCACAAAGAATGATCATCTCCATCTTCTTCATCTTTACTACATCAGAAAGGGAATTCATTTACCTACAAAATATAAAAAAAATAATAAAATTCATTCATAAATAATGAAAATATTCACATTTATATCCACATACCCTGAAAGAAAAAGATGTAGCAGACAATAAAATATGAGATTTTCAACAAATGATCCCTTTATTTCCATATTTAACATAGCAAGATCAAAATACTATTTCATCTTTTTAAACCATCAGAAAGGAAATTTATTTACCTGTAAAATTAAGAAAAAATTATTAAAATCAATTCATAAATAATGAAGATATTCATATTTATATCTACATACCCTTAAAAAAACAGGTTTAAATCTAATATTGGGTAAAATTGCATGAGGACAGGTAGATAAAAAAAACAATATCTGATAAGGAAATAAAGGCTTATCAGTTTAAGTTGCATGAGTGCAATAGGGTTAACTAAACTTTGCGATCTCTTCTGTCTTGCCTCTTTTGCTGAACACTCAGAAGAGGCAGAAGAGCTTCCAGAGGTAAGTTGCATGTCACTTCTGTTTTCAGAAGACCTAAATCGAACAGAGTTAATGATCTTCCACTTCCGGAAGACCTCTTCTGACTTAAATAGTAGCTAGCTTTTATTAAAGATGAAGCTGCTCTGTTTCAACAAGTGAGTGACCAAGAATGGTAACCACCAAGTACACCACGTAGACCTGTGTTAAGTCTGGAGATATTGTGCACTCAAGAAATACAATTAGCATCAAAATTGGCTCGTATAGGGGCGACAAATTGCATTTACTCATGCATATTTCAAATTGTAAGCTATGCATATTTGTTACTCTTGCTGTATGTCTTAAGATTCTACTTATGAGTTATTATTGTTTCATTAATAATGCAGTCATGTTTTCTTAACTGATTTAGTGTCTAGTTCTTATCTTTTCCAGAGTCAGCAGGTTTGTTCAAAGGGGACTCCATCCTACAGTACAAATACAAACCACCTAGTGGGGCAGAGGAGACCGTCACTGAACGACTAGAATTGATCTTCAAAGTTAGTCCTGACGCTACAGATAGAATGATTTTAGTTTTTATTTACAGCGAAAGGTAAATATACAATCAGTCCAATAAGTTATGTTTTGTCAGTTGAAGTATTGAAAAGTTTTTCCAGCAAATAACCATCCCCCGCCTATGTGTTTTGAGGCATGTTTTACAAATCATATTGAAAATCATACAAATTCATTCAGTTAAACTTGTTGATTTACAATAAGTAATACAGAGAAATGAAAAAAGAGATTGAATGTGTCGAATAATATCTTCATCAGCAAAGGTCTAGAACTTAAATATAAAGTTGCCTTATCTGCAACCATTGTTTATTTGTTGCTTTTTATCTAAAATGTGTATAGGTCCATATAAATGACCTTGCAGAGCATCTCTAGCTAATAGTCATTTATTGAGACCTATAACCAACATGGTTATCTCTGTTAACCCTTTCTCAAACAACAATTTTTTGGGTTGGTCCTATTCAAAAGGTGATGCAGATGACAATATTGATGCTGTTAAAGATGGAATTTGTGCAGAATATAGCTCAGAAAATATTGAGACAAAAGGAGAAACTGCTGCTTATCAGCAGTTTCTTCTTTTGTCTAAATGTTTTCCCAAACCAATTCTATTAGGGACGTCAAAACCAGGTCTTGTTTGGGAAAGGGTTAATGAGACCTATAACCAACATGGTTATCTCTGTTAAAACTGATATTGGTAGGGATTGGTTAATTGTGTATAGTTTTTCTTGAGAATGATCCCACATTCATACAATGGGTGTTTTATTACCCTTTTGATAGAAGTTGACCCATATTTGCACTGTATGAATTGTCAAGTATTGTGGAAGATTGCTGTCAGTTTTGGTCCCCCAAGTACAGTGATATTGTATGGTGAAATTTGTCCCTCAAAGTATGTGTAACGTGAAATAAGTTATTTTGGCATGAAACCCCCATATCAGCTTTTTCATACACTAAGCACCATCATCCTTAACCCATTACAACTCAGTGACGCCTATTGACGCTCTATAACACAATGGCTTTGGAAAACATTGTGGAAAATGAAGAAATTGCTTGTGACAAGCAATTTCTTCTTTCCCACAATGTTTTCTTCCCAGAAAGACCAAAATATTTTAGATTTATTGATTTTAAAATGTTGTCTGCAAAATCTTTGAATTTGGATCAGTCCAAAATTTTGTCATCTGGTAATCGGTTAAATATGTGTGCAGGAAATGAGAGTTTATGTAATCATAATACATAAAAAAAAACAAATACACTATGAGGCATTTGTTAGATATGAAAAGTCCCTTTTTTTCGTATTCTTGGTTTTATACTATCTTTCAAAAATTTGCATAAAACTAATGAAACTCTTTTTTTGCACATTCATAACATTTGCCATTTATCATTATCAGACTAAGTTGAAAACAAGAAAAGAATGTATTTGTTTCATTAATAGACTTTGTTATTTCGATCAACTCATCCGTCAAGATAATTGTTAAGAGAATATACATTGAAAAAGTTAATTATTACTTACAGTTATTGGTGTTCATGTTAAATATGTTATGTAATATTCATATTCCACAGATCTTTACAAACTTTCAGAAGGTACCATGATCATTATTCTACTATGCTAAACAGATAATGATACTAGATACAGCTAGAAAAACTTCAAATCATCTGTGCAAGTCAAATATTCTACATCCACTTTGTTCCTTCGAAGATGCAAACAAATAAGCCTTCAAACATTTCAATTTTCATCTTTTTCTGGCTTAAGCATTGTTATAGCGCATTTCACACTGATTTCTCTTAAAACTTTCCTGAATTATGCAATTTTAAGTTAATCCGAATTCAAAGAAGGTGAAGACAATCAAGAATATCTTGGGAAGAGGCAAGAAATCTTTAAATCTAGCTGTGTTTAGAATATCTGTTTAGCATAGTAGTGTTTTCATCTCTCAATGTGCTATAACTGAGTGCACCCAAACTGTGTGTTAGTGTTAAATGTGGGTACCTTTAGTATTGTCTGTCTCTGTAGTCTGATCATTATCAAACTGATCTTAGATTATTTCTGCAGTTAATGCAGACTGGATGAACATCAGTCAGCTTATGTTGAAAGTCAGCATTTTCTCCAAAAGCTTTGCATACATGATTATTCTTATGTTACATTGTAAATAACAATAATTTGTTGTCTGCAACTCCTTTCAGTTTGGACCTGCCTAAAATGTCGGCATCTTGGAAGGGGCTATTTCTGATTTCGCAGGCAATCAAGACAAAGACCAGCCTGCACATTTCATGTAGGCTGATCGTTGTCTTCACAGTCTGGTAGTAATTTTAATGACAGAGTTAGGATCAGCTTGGCAAGGATGGGCAGTGTTTGTGATTCACCATATGAGGGAGACTAATCTTTTATAAATGTACTTAATGCTGGGTTATTTCCCTTAATAAATCATGTAGTTTTAGCCAAATGGAAACATGAATTTGTTTTGCAACAATGTTAAACATGATAAAGATGAATGAAAATGTTTGGTTAAGTCTCTCTTACAACCGGTCGTATCTGCTCCTGCGTGCGTTCTGCGTTTGAAATTTGTGCATAGTCATGCAATGCAAGCACTTGCAACATACAATTTTTGTGGATGCAACCACAATGCAGACTGCGTGTAGGAAAGAATTGACAAAACGATTTTTTGCTACGACCATTCTGCATCTTTAAGAATGACAGGAGTACTGAGCACAGACGACAAACATGCGTGTTACACAAATTGGTAATTCTACATTAATTCAAAAAAAATCACAGAGAAGGTGTACTTTCCTTGAAAGAGATTCATACTTTTAACCTGCTAAGAATGTACATATTTTAAGCCTCTCTTACAACCAGTTGTGTGTCTTTATAAATCGTGCGTCTTCGCAGATTTTTAAAACGCATGATTTATAAGGACGCATGACAGGTGCTAATTAAGAGAAGCTTTACTGACATTTTCTCTTTTCCTACTATTTTCCTTGTTGTATTTTGGGGGTACTTGTATACCCACATATCAAATGATACAAAATGTAGGTTCTTTATTTTGTCATTTTGATCACTTACCATTCTGTCATAAATGATTTGCACATCAGTTATAAAGATCTTCAATTTTACAGAGACACAGCTGAAGCCTCAAAGTCTACAAAGTGAGCCAACATGCTTAGACTTTTTGTGATATAATTGTTTTAGTCATTCCCATATTCATTAAGTAACAGAAGTATTATATTTACAATTAATTTACAATAATTGAGACTAATGTATATCCAGATCTGCTTGTATCTTATGGAGTAATACTGTTTCTACAGCTTTTGAAAAAAATGCTCATTATGTTCAGGCGAAACTGCATCCATCTTAGTCTCAAAGCAGGAAGTGTAAAATGTGAGGAAATGTTTATGTTGTAAGGATCTTATATTCAATAGCTGCAAAGATCAAAGACATGGTGCCAAACTTTTTTATTGATACTTGAATAATCACCTGATCTAGTTCTTTTAATGAATTAAGTTTTATGATATGGGAATGAATATAAAGCAATATTGTTGAAATAAGCTTAAACTACACACACACTGGTTATTACTTTAGAAAGCACCAAAGGAATAATTATTGCACTTATGTTAAGTAGGAGAAACAATATTCAATATGTATTCATTTTGTACCATTATTAACATGTTACACCTAGAGAAGATTTCATATTCAGTCTAACATGCTAACAATGTTTGATTAACAATATTAACAATTTATCACATTTCTAACAAAATAATATGCATAGCTTTCAATGTGTGTCTTACTATCCTTAAAATGTAGAAAAAAATCTAAGACAGGCCAAATTAAGAAACACAAAAAAGACAAAAAGCTGTTTTAGGTCCAAATTTTATATCGTTATTGAAATAGATCTGTTTGTAAGTTGTGCAAGAAAGATTAAAAATTGTCTCTTAACATGATTGACAAATAAAATTGCAAGGCTATATTAGAGCTCTGAGTTAATCCCCGGTCAAATTATGCTTTCAAACATTTGTCTCCCACCATTATGTCGATAAAGGTAACTTAACCCTTTTCCAAACAAGACCTGGTTTTGACGTCCCTTATAGAAAAGGGTTTGGGAAAACATTGAAATAAAAGAAGAAGCTGCTGATAACCAGCAGTTTCTCCTTTTGTCTCAATATTTTCTATGTCATATTTTACACAAATCATATCTTTAGTAACACCCATCTTGTCATTTGTAGCAGTTTTTGAAGTGGATCACCCTAATATTTTGCCGTTTGGGAAAGGGTTAAAGTAGGATGAGCAGCTGGAGACTAGTTGTAACAATGTTGTGGAAGTAGTGGTGACAGAGATAGAACGGCCAGGAATCCATGAACAGGTCTCAATCCACACTATGACTGAAATACTATTCAAACAATCATGAAGTTGGACAAGTTGAAAAATAACAAAATGTTTATCTATTTTCTGTTTCATTTTGAAACCAAGTTTTATAACAGTTACAGATATGCAAATATTTCTAAAACATCCATGTCTGTAGGTTTGTATTATGTCAACCTCATGTGGTGAATATATTATAAACTAAGTTGTGTGATTTCTTGAATGTTTCAAACTGAAATTAGCGCTGGTGATTCCCAATGTCTTTTTTAACAATACAATACTGTGGAACTTCAGATTTGGCTTGTTTAATTTTTAAATGTGGTATCTTGGTTGCCTGCATTAGAATTACAGGTAGACTGTTTTGTTCGTGCCTGTCATCCTGTCAGTAAAAACATGAAAATTAGTTCTGCATGGTCTTCATGAAATGTAGTGTCAAATGCACATTTTCAAAGCAAAGATAATGATCTGGGCATTTAGTATTTCAATAACACTTCTTGTTTGTGCTTTAAAAGCTGTTTTATTGTTGTGCATTTTTATTGAATCTGCTTTATGTAGGCCAAGTCCTGAGTCTGGGTAAGATTTCCTTCTAGAATATTTCAACCATTATATTTATGAGCCTTTTTATTTCTGTCTATAAATGATTATATGATCTGAATATGTTGTCTAACATTGATAAAACAAAAACTGCTAAGGAAGAAAATGCTAGTATTCTTTTAATTCATTGTTGAAATTACATTCTGGTTTGGGGCCTTTTTGCTAATTGCATAGGATATATTAACCAGAATTTGAAAAAAAGTAGGCTATGCTTTTAAAATTAGTATTTATGATTAATAATGATAATTGAAGCTTTTTTGTAATAACTGTTACTTTCAACCTTTCAGTTAAAAATGAGATCTGGAACAATTTCTTCAGTGACATTTTTTATATTTAAATCAGACTTTTTCGTTAAAATCTATGTTTTTCAAAAATGATTCAACAGATCTCCTTGAATAATTTATCATCTTAGTTAAAGAAAAAGCAAACAATGTTTTACCCAAAGCAGTTCAATTGAAATCAATGTTGATTCTTATGATGTGGCTTTACTATGGCATGTTTATGTTTTCCACTCATCTTAGAAATGTTTAATTCAAGATTGATGCTCTTTGAATAGTCCATTATAGTAATACAATAATTGTGGCCATATTAAGTGTATTATAATGCATAAGCTTATTAGATAGTTATGCTCTTTGTTGAAGTCATCACACAAACTTGCTTCTTTCTGTTATGACCCTTTTCCAAACAATTAAATTTAGGTAACTAAATTTTGCAAACAGCTGCAGAGGACAAATGGTCTAAGCAAACACAGATTTTGTGTACAAAGTATACGCATGGAAAATGTAGGGAAAGTGGGGAACATTTTGTTCATTTGCACTTTCTTCTTTGCCTGCATATTTTCAAATGATTTTCGTAGGGGATGTCAAAATGAGTAATTGTTTTGGAAATGGTTTATCAGCTATAAGCTTACCTTATTAAATTTTGCATTGCTTTTCGGTCTTACTTGACTTTCCATTGCGAATTTATGATTGAACTGAGATTTGGACTAAGTGGTCCTCAGATCAACAGAATGATAATATGATAAGAGGGGTGAACCATTCTACACTTTATTTAGCCCTTTCCCAAACAAGACCTGCTTTTGACATCCCTAAGAGAATAGGTTTGGGAAAACATTGACTTGAGACAAAAGAAGAAACTGCTGATGACCAGAAGTTTCTCCTTTTGTCTCGATGTTTTGTGCTATATTGTACACCAATCCTTTCTTTATTGACTTCAAAATTGTTGTCTGCAACACCTTTCAAATTGGAACTGTCCAAAATGATGTCGTTTGGGAAAGGGTTAACTTTACACTGACTGAAACTGATAAGTTGTAACTTGTGCTGTAGCAGTGCTTAAGCAATGATGAGGCAGGGCTCAGGTTGTGGATCTGCAGTCGGATGCCACACCACTTTCAATTTAGCACTACTGAATCATATTACCATGTCTGACCACATCCACCAGATTTTCATCTTTTTGTGTGTGATGAACACAAGAAGTTTTCTGTGACCTGGCCTACAAATGCAAAAAAAGCTCTTACTATTTAGATTACCTTGACCTTAACCCTTTCCCATAGGGCACAAAATGTGGTTTGTTCAATCTGAAAGGGGCTAAAGATGACACAATATGTGCTGACAAAGATATTATTTTTATGCAATATAGCACATAAAATATTTAGGCAAAAGAAGAAACCGCTTGTTGTCTTCTTTTGCGACAATGTTTTTCAAAGCCTCCTTCACTGATTACAACAAAACCATGTCTTGTTAGGGCCATTGTTAAGCATATTGTCTGGGTGTGCCACACTTGGCTTCATCATGGAAAAAGGAGACTTAATATTAAAAAGAGGCATGTTAGGGATGTCTGAAAGCAGAGATTGTTTTCAAAACTATTTAACCAATTAATTTTAATTCTTACAAATTATTAGTAAACTGTATCGAAGTTTTAGTAATGTGATGAGACAAAATTCTGTCAATTTGTATTAATGTCTTTGAATAAATGACTTTTGTTTATTTGTTGCATGACATTCTTTAGATCATTTCATGCTTTTCATTTCATTCAATTATGAATGAAGTTTTGGTAGTCATTTTGCATCACATGGAAAGGACATTTACACAACATACGACAAGATTTACTTACAAGTAGCATTCAAATGTCTAAATTAACCCATTAACAAACATTGACAACTTTTGACGCCCTTAAAGAAAAATGCTTTGGAAAACATTGTGGAAAATGAAGAAATTGCTTGTGACAAGCAATTTCTTCATTTTCCACAATGTTTTCTAAACTAAAAGACCTAAAAATGTAAAATTCCAAGCACTTGAAATTGCCGTCTGCAATACCTTTCAATTTGGACCGCCCTAAAAATTTTTCGTTTGGTAATGGGTTAACCATGTTTACTGGAAAAAAATTGTTCTATTTGAAAATCACTTAGCACAATATGTTATTGAAATATCAAGACTGGTCAAAACTGTCACTGCAAACTTGGTATACAAAGCCTATCTTATCAACATCAATTTTGTTATCTGCAGCGGCGTTCAAGTTACACCACTTTGTTTTGCCTGGGAATGGGATCAACTTGAGCTTGCATGATTAAAGATGGAACAATTTTGTGTCTATGAGCAAAAGCCTAACTATTGTGACCATTGATATATAAATATTTGACACAAATTGTCTCTGAATTTCAGATATGTTACCCATGACTTCTTGATTGTTTATTTGGATCCAAAACAAGGTGTCTACGTCAACACTAACCATGGATATGCCATACGTAAGTAGAAAAAAATTGGTCAAAGTTTGTTGTTGCCAAAATGACAAACAGTGTATTTGTCAAACATGAAAACTTATTTAGCAAATATTTTTTTTAATTTTTCACAATGTTTTCCAAAGCATTTATCTTGTGGGATGCCAAAAGATTAAGTATATTGGAATGGGTTCAAACAATATTGATGATTCATAGTCATCTCAATGCAACTTCATGTTTGTATTCTCTTCTGTGTGTCTGTTCTTCAAATAATGCTTATGAAAATTCTCGAAAAATTATCAACATTATAGTTAACCTTTTTCGAATGGAACAGATTGATTGAATTCTGCCTTGCCCTGTAACAAGTGGTTTTAAAAAATCCTTTTAGAATGCAATATCTGTTCATGATGATGCCTTAACCCATTACCAAATGGCAAAATTTTGGAGTGTTTGAAATTAAAAGATGTTGCAGACAACAATTTCAAGTGAATAGAATTTAAAAGTGTTTCGTTGTTTTCAGTAGAAAACATTGAGGAAAATGATGTCACAAGCAATTTCTTCATTTTCCTCAATGTTTTCTCAAGCCTTCTCTTATGAGGGAGTCAAACGGTGTCACTGTGCAGTAATGGGTTAATGCTACCATGAATTTAGGTTCAATTGAGCTTTTACTTCTTTTAGGTTTTGAAATTTACTAATAACAGAATGGATTGAAATTTTATTCAATACTTTGGAAAGTAGCCCCAGATTTTGTATTTAATTACCATTATTATTTTTATTTCAGATGGTTTTGGTAAATATGGTAACTTTGCAGATGGCAGACCACATCAACTTGTGTATGAACGGAAGAAAAGTGAAATGTTACTTACTGTAAGTCTCTAGCAGTTAAATTAACTCAGGGGTTAGTGCCAAACTGCTGTAAGTGCAGCATATTGTGTGCTTTTCTTCAGAAACCTGGTAACTACAGCTTTAAGCAAGCTGTAGTTACAAGGTTTTTGCATAAAAGCAATGATATTAAGGACTTACAAACTATTGTAAAAACGGAAATGAGACTGTAAGCTTTTACAATAGTTTCATAAATATTTCCTTTGTTTACAAGGTAAAATGCACTTACATTGGTTTTGCACTGACTTCTGAAAATAAGAAATAGTTATGTAGTTAAGCTTGTATAAAAGCTGAAAAAGTAGAAAAAAAAGCTACTAGACGATACTAAACATTAGGGAATGTGAATGAAGTCTAAACCATTGGTGAATTTGTATGTTATTAATCCATAAAACTCATTACAAGTCTGCAAATTTTAAAAGCTGTTTCACTTGACACAATGTATGGTTACAAAGATATGATTCATGTGCAGAGAAAATCTTCAGGCAAAAGTAGAAAATGCTGGTTACCATTTTGCATCTTGAGAGCAAAGATTGATTAAAGATTGGTTATACAATGTATCCCTAAAGGTTGCAGATAAGAATTTAATCTAGTTTTCAATTGCATGAATACGGTGATGGGACTATTTGAAATATAGACTTAACCCTGCATATGGTAAAACTTTTGTCTTAAATTAAGAACATAAAAAATAAAAGAAAATTGGGGAAAATGTAAATGACATTGAAACAAAAAAAAAAAAAATGTGAGACAAAAAACGTCTTTACAATTTTTACTGCAACCCTCCCCCAAATTTTGGGTTTGTCTGGTTTAAAAGATGTTGAATATGAAAAGATATAATGTAACATGAGGCAGAAAATTAATTTGAAAGTTATAGTATAGAAAACATTGAAGAAAAAGATTGAAATTCGAATTGCCACTTCTTCTTTTCTTTCAACTGATGACTTGCACTGCTATTTTATAAGGGATGTAAAAGTCGATGCTTGTTTGAGAAAGGGTTGACTTGATGGATGTAGCATTGCAGTAAGATTGATGATTTTATGAACAATATAACTTGTGTTCAGCAATGAAAGGACATTCATACTTAATGCAGACCAAATCACTTTGTCCCTTTGTCATTCGCTAAAATTTAAATCAATTGAATAAGTTTTTTTACAACATAGCTTGTGATTGCTTATATCTCGCATGTCATTACCATATCAAATAATGAAAAGCTGCTTGTCTTAAACTTGGCTTTTGACATCTTACTGCAAAGTTTTCGTGTCTTTCAATTGAGCAAAAACATTTCCTTCATTTTTTTATGTCTTTGTAAAACTGTCAATACTGATTAGTAATATCTTGTGGATTGTTCTTCAACTCGTCTTCTTCTAATAACTTTTCTGGTTGAACAATTAAATCAACCATAACTGAATGATCAAGGTCCCTGGCAGTTCATAATTATTTCATGTTTTCAGCAGCTTGATTTATTACAAATTCTTTCTGTTACCCATTACCAAACATTGACGCCTTTTGACAACCCTTATTATATGAATATGGATGCCACTGGACACCCTTAAATTATCTATCATGAAATGTCCTGGACGCCTTTCTACGCCTTTATATTTGAATGAAAATTATGTTTTCTATAAAGATTGTTGACATTTTATAAATCAAAGTAATAATCTTATACCATGATATCATATGTTTTCATCACATTGATTAAAAATATATCCATTGCTGTTAAAAAAATTCTTATTTGATTTGCTGAGATTGCATGTTTGCGATAACAGAGTTAGATAGTTTGGACTGTGGTAGTGGTGGTAAAGGCATTTACATTCTGTATTTGCATGTGCAGGTGGCTGGTTTAACCCTTTTCAAAACAATGAACTGGTCAAGCTTGAAAGCTGATGCAAATGACAATGGATGAGACTAAAGATATGACTTGTGTAGCCCTTTCCCGAACAAGACCTGGTTTTGACGTCCCTAATAGAAAAGGCTTAGGAAAACATTGAAACAAAAGAAGAAACTGCTGAT